>CM045995.1:16709914-17359544 GCA_025175895.1 Wurfbainia villosa | reverse complement strand
ATCTCCGAGCCACAAGGTTTAAGGTATGTTAATTGTTATTACATATCCTTCTATTGGTTATGCATTTAGTTGCTTATAACATGGATGACTTGTAGGATATTGGTTAGTATTCGTAACTGTGGTTTGTGTTGGCCACGGGAACGACATGTTGAGGTTATTAGATATGTACCTGCTATCGAAAAGGTAATTACCTTTGAGAGCCGACTGATACCGAGTCGGAAAGCAGGGGTTAGGTAGTCACATCTCTTGTGGAGATCAAGGATTACAGTCCTAAGATTTTCACTAAATATGTTAGTTAGATCATTACCTATGGGGTAATGGACAAGCGAGTACACTATTGCTGATGCAGATAGTAGAGGATTAGTTTGGAGATATTCATAGTGATTTTGATCCCTGAATTGGTCATTCTAGGTTGTATAGCATTGGGAGTACTTTTGGAGTACTTGACTCGGGTTATACGAAGATAGTAGTGTTAGTTGAATACCATTATCCATATTTTAGCCGGTACTTGGTGGAAGAGATGGAAAGTAACCTACAGGAAATAATGTATCACTTGGTCACAGTTCAGTGATGTTGTGAGATAGTATTTTCCCACGTCATCTTCTTTGACTCATTGTCAAAGATTTCTTGGGCATCGAGTAGGGTGATCGTTTGGTTACGAAGGTACCATGCAGAGTCGTTAGAGTTGCGAAGGTTACGACTATTTAATAGCCCAAGAATGTGATTGGGTTGGTTTTGACCACCCACGGGTTATCGGTTGACATCTTGATTAGGATGTTTGGATCTCCTACTAGATCCTACCGGAAGTCCTTAGACCGAGTCATGTGGATAGAAATGACTCCGTAGTAAGTGTTTTAAGAGATGAAGATTTGATAAGCAGATATTGCAAGTCAAATTATTGGAATTAGAAGTCTCCAAATGTTGGATAAAAAGGAGCAAGATTAAAGTCATGAGTCACGAGCGACTATTGGAGAGTTTTTCGATCATAGAAGACCGATTGCAGATTGTCAGCAACTTCTCATGTTTATCAGCGAACTCAGAAAAAAGACTCCGAAAGGAGATTATGTGTGTGCAGTGCGGGTTACGACGAGACACAGAATCAGATTATCCGATGGACCATTGTATCTGTTTCTACTATAAGCAACCGGTATCTACGAGGAGAGTACGTATTTTGAAGACTCAGTTGAAGACTATGGATGATGCTTTCGAGCGGACGATCCACAACCTCGAAAGCTGAGATCATTACAGAAGATTGGATTATCACATCAGCAGCGATTTACTACCTTAGATATAGTTGGAGCTCTTAGATACTTTCATCCGGAAGAAGTAAGTTACTCAGCAGTATCAGCCGAAGACATCTCAGAAGACTCAGACATTCAAACAACAATTGTACCTTCTCAGACGACAACAACTGTTATCTTCCCAGGCGTAGTTATGATTTGTTCAGAGGAGAGAGAGTATACGACGATGGTCGTATGTACGCAGTATTCTCCAGTGGCAGCTATACCTTTCGCAGAGTTGGAGCATACTACGATGTTGGCAGTTCTTCAGTATTTTACAGTCGGATGTGTACCCTTGCCAATACAACAGTGTTTACCATCTCCATTGCAGTTGTTGCAGTTGTACCTCAGTTCCAGCAGTTGATTTCAGTTCCTCCATGATAGTCTTTGCATCTACATGAGCTCAGACATCCAGAACAGATGTAGGCGAGTTTACATGATTACTCGAGAAGGAGATATAGTAGACCGAAGAATTGGTCATTCGGGGTATTACTTTAGGTTATCCTATTTGCGGATATATCGAGAGATACTGGTAGTTTACAGGTATCTTTGTCTAGAACATTCTTGGATAGGGTTCGAAGGGTTCCTATCGACTTGTGGATTGGGGATTTTCTCTACCGTCAGGTGAGATGTTGATCAACAATTAAGAAGTCAAGGGATACCCTTAGCCTTTGCTAAACATACCTCCACTATAGACATATCCTTACGGATAGTTGGATTGTTGGAGCGTTGGTATACTAGGACTCTCGGATGTACGTATAATCCGAGAGTATGTAGATATAGTTTTGGATGAACTCTCGAGCTTGCCACTGCATGGGCAAGTGGAGTAAGCGATTGAGGTGATTTCGGGAATAGTTCTGACATTGAAGACCTCATACCGGGAGATGATTTTACGGGTATTAGTGTTGCTAAACACTATGGGAGATTTATCTTTCCTAGTGTTTCTTCTTGAGAAGACTCGTAACTCTTTGTTAGAAGAGAGTCAGACCTTGAGTTTATACATCGATTATCGATGATTGGAATGCAGTAGTTATTGTGAATGAATATCCTTTGTTGTGGATAAATGATTTGTTTAGATCAGCTAAATGACACCTGTGTATATCCTAGGGTTGGTCTATGACTGGAGGTTTGATATTGTAGTGACTTAGTGTCATACAATTATCATTGTCGGTGTGATGATTGAGCTATCATTAGCATAAAGTAAAAGGATGCAGGTGTATAGAGCTGATTGATAATGTTGTTAGACTTATCGATGATTTAGTCGTTCATGGATTTGAGGAATCAAGTACTCTTGGAGTATTTGAGATCGATTGTCATCATATCTGTGGAGGATATATTTATGGATATATTCCCAATCTTGAAGGAAGTTGTGGTTTCTTTAGATTGATTTGGTATTTACCATAGATGAGAATAGGATGTTCTAGCGATACTATATCGTCGACTTGTTGGACCAAGAAGGTGATGGGAATCACCTGGTCAGAAGTGTGTGAAGCTAGGTTTCAGGGCCTAGAAGGTGGCTGACTTTTGTGTCAGTGTTAGTTAATCCGTCCGATATGGATGGAAGGGTACTGCACATAGATGCAATATTGCAAGGATTAGGAGCGATCCCGATGCAGTTAAATGAGACGTATATTATGTGTATGCTAGTTGAGAAACTAGCGAGATCAGTCATTATAGTCTCCCAGTTACTTTCAGTTCTGGGTGACAGAGTGAATTTTGGACATTAGATTAATTTCTCTTGTGAGAATAAATCTCCGTCTCTAGGAAGTACAGTGGTTCCAGAGTTGCATTCGATTTAGGAAGAGTTGTTTCAGGAGACTCTTCAATTAGGAGTGGTGATTTATTCGGAGTGTATCCGAAAATAGTGAGTATTGGGACGTTCCTGTTGGTGGAACGATATGTGGAACATGGGTGATTTCGTAGTTTGATGTTGGGTATGCCCACAAGGAAAGGTGGAATATTAGTGACCAGTAGGGTTGCGTACCGTGATGGAAGTGGTAGCCTAGTACGATGGACTGTGCTGGGAGATTATCTAGAATTCGGAAAGGACTTGATAGGATTTGGGTAGTCGATGATCGATTAGCCAAGTTCGCTTATTTTCTTCCGAGTTGTAAGATGGATTTCATTGGATCGCTTGACAGAATTATATTCATGGAGTATCCTTGAGTATCATTTCTGATAGTGATTCGTGATTTACCTTACGATTCTAGCAAAGTCTTCCATCGGTTACGGGTATAGAGCTCTATTTTGGTACAATTATTGACCTCTTAATATGTTGATAGAGAGTGTATATAAGAGCTGGAATGTAATATTCGAGCTCAGTACCCCACTTAGTCACTTGAGGTGTGACTTTGCTCCGGATACTTAAGATGGTTATTGTGACATCTCGTACAAGTATATAAGTCGGAAATTTGGGGACCAAATTTTTATAAGTGGGGGAGAATGTAAAATACGAAAAAAAATGGATTAACCCCTTTAATTAATTTGGATTTAATTAGTGGGTTAATTGGGCTGGAAATGGGTTTGAAATTGGGCTGAATCCATTGGGCTGAAGCTAATGGGCTGAATCTAATGGGCTGAATCAATTGGGCTGGAAATGGGCTTGAAATTGAGCTGAGCCTATTGGGCCAAACCTGTCACGCCCGCCCTTTCCAGGACCCAGAATGTCCGGAGGGGCTGCGCGTGACGCGACCGTACATACATACATTACTTACAGCGGAAGACTTTATACCTATTTCGTACTTCTTACAGCGGAAGACTTAAGACATATTTTTTTTCTTTTAAACATAGACATGCAATGACATATATATATATACTTCTTCTTAACATAGAGCATGCATCGTAACATATATAGATACTTCTTCTTACTTCTTCTTTACTTCTTCTTATTAACATAGAGCATGCATCATAACATATATAGATACTTAGTGCTTAATTCAAGATCTGAAACATTATCATCATAAGGAGACATAATTATATAGACCTAATGGATCTTCTCCACCATGCCACTACCACACACATTTTGCCCCTCCTGCTGCTCCCTTTAGTTTATCCATCCCTTACCCTTATCTGCAGTACGAGGGAAAGATAACTATAAGCACATAGGCTTAGTAAGATCCTGTCCTACTCACAAAAACCATACATCAACATTAATCATGGCATGTAACATTCATAACATCTAAGCAATATAACCTTCATGGCATGTAACATTCATAACATATAAGCAATATAACATTCATGGCATGTAACATTCATAACATATAAGCAATATAACATTCATGGCATGTAACATTCATAACATATAAGCAGTATAACATTCATGGCATGTAACATTCATAACATATAAGCAATATAACATTCATGGCATGTAACATTCATAACATATAAGCAATATAACATGTAACATACATGGCGTAATCAACTTAACATGTAACATAAGTAACATAAGTAAACATAACATGTATCATCCATAACTTAGTAGCATAACATGAATATATACGTGACTTAATCAACATAACATACAACCTATGTAATATAGTGGCGTAAACATGACATATCAAACATAACATGTGCATATAACAATCAATCAGGTAAACATATGCAGGATGCTTTTGAAAACATATATCTTAGGTACGTAAACATAAATCTCAACATATTTGGGCCCGGCATTGTACCACTTCTTCATTATCATAGCGTGCATCCCTAAATAGGCCCGAGGTAGCAAGTCCCGAACCTAATAGGTTACTAGGCCCGAGTCTTATTCCATCGACCTAGGGCCAATCGTCATAGCGTAGAAGCCCATCCTAGGCCTGAGTCTTACTCCATCGACCTAGGGCATCTTGGAGCCCATCCCGTACTAGGCCCGAATCTTATTCCATCGACCTAGGGGCAATCATACATAGAAGCCCATCCTAGGCCTGAGTCTTATTCCATCGACCTAGGGCATCTTAGGAGCCCATCCCTTCTTGGACCTTGTTAAGGTCTTGGTACAAGCCATGCAGAAGGTAAAATACTTATATGCTTATATTATAACATAGCTTATTTCATTTTGCAAACATAGCATACTTCATTTCATAACCTATCATGCTTCACTTCATGAACATATCATCTTTCATTTCATAACATATCATACTTCATTTCCTAATCATATCATATTCATTTCATGAACATATCGTTTTTCATTTCATAATCATAACGTATTGCATTTCATAACATATCTTAAATATCACATACACATGAACTCACCCAAACATAAAACACGTGTTAACCTAAATCCATTTAACCTATAACAACTTCATATGCATATAAAACTTTGAATTAAAACTTCATTTAATCCCTAAAAATACATGATGGCCGAATGGTCCATAGGGTTTCTAGGGTTATCCTTTAACCTAATTCATTTAACATAACAACAACTTCATTTGCATGTAGAACATGAATTAATCTTCATTTAATCACCCAAAAATGCATGATGGCCAAATGGTCCATAGGGGTTTCTATCGTTATCTTTTAACCTAATTCATTTAACATAACAACAACTTCATTTGCATATAGAACATGAATTAAACTTCATTTAATCACCCAAATCCTAACTTGGCCGAATGGTCCATAGGGGTTTCTATGGTTATCTTTTAACCTAATTCATTTAACATAACAACAACTTCGTTTGCATATAGAACATGAATTAAACTTCATTTAATCACCCAAATCCTAGCTTGGCCGAATGGTCCATAGGGGTTTCTATGGTTATCTTTTAACCTAATTCATTTAACATAACAACAACTTCATTTGCATATAGAACATGAATTAAACTTCATTTAATCACACAAAACCTATGTTGGCCGAATATATCTTGGAGGCTTTTAGGGTTAACTTTTAACCTAATCCTTTTTACCCCTTATCATCATCATCTACTTACAAAACATAGCATAGAACTTCATTGAAACTTAAAAAAACATGGCTTGGCCGAATGAATCTTGGTGGCTATTAGGGTTAGATTTTGTCCTAATCCATTTTAAATCCTAACATCATCATATAGTTAATAAAACATACCATATAACTTCATGGAAACCCTAAATCCTAGCTTGGCCGAATGAACCTTAGTGGCTATTAGGGTTAGCTTTTGTCCTAATCCATTTTAAATCCTAACATCATCATATAGTTAAAATAAACATAGCATATAACTTCATGGAAACCCTAAATCATAGCTTGGCCGAATATAACATATAGATTTCTTTTATAAAACATTAATCGAAGCTATTCGTACGCAGGTGAGGGATACTTACATCCTTCGCTTTGCTTTGAGTGGAAAGATGACCTAAGGAACCAAACCTAGCCCTTGCTTCTTGCTTGGATGGGATTCGGCCAAGGGAGAAATGGAGAGGGGGAGGGAAGGTTTTCGGTGAGGAAGAAGAAGAGGAGAAGAAGTGGCCAATTAGAACCTTCCCTCTTCTTTATAAAGGGAGGAAGAGAAGTTTCTCTTCTCTTTTCCATGCCTCTTCATTTACTCTTATCACACCTATCTATAATCCCCCCTCTTCCTCTAATGATGTAATCCTATTGGGCTTCTGGTTAGTGGGTGCATCTATAGGGCTTGGCTATCTCTAGAGGTTTGGGGTTCAATTCCTAGGCCTTGCATCCTTTTTGGCTTATTTTCTTTTATTTTTGAAAAGGCCCACATAAAGCCCTTTATTATCAAGCCAAAAATTCTTGTAAAATTTCTAGGAATTTTACGGGCATTACAAAACCCATTGGGCTGAATTAATTGGGTTTGACTTGGGTTAAGGGCTGAACCAAATTGAATTGGGTTTGAGTTGAGCTTAACTTGGGTTCGGCTGGGCTTAAACCGGTTGATTGGACTAAACTGCCGAACCACCTTTAAATCTTCCCGATCGTGATTTCCAGCTTCTTACATCGCGATCTGTTTTCTTCTTTCTCCTCGCTCGAAATTTCTTCGTGCCAGTGCTTCTCCCAGTCGTCGGAATCCCAGCTCGTCGGCGTCTCGGTGAGAAACAGCTTGACGGCGCCGCCACTGGGCTGATCTCCGATCGAGGAACAAGGGGTTTCTTGCTTGGGGATCTCGGCGATTTCGTTGGCGGACCGGCGAGGTTGTCGCCGCGGCAATAGGCTGTCGATTCAGGTAATGCGGCTAGGGTTCGATTTCAATCGCGATTCCTGCTTCTTCCTCGCTTCTCGTCTCTTCCGACCCGCAGCTGCTGCCGGCGATTTCTTCTCCTCGGTGCTCCATCGTCGACGCCTCTCCCTCCTGACCTCGACGGCAGTGAGCTGTGCCAGCCATCGAGTTGTTTCGGCGCATAGGACGATCACCGCAGCCATCGAGTTGTTTCGGCGCATAGGACGATCACCGCAGCCATCGAGCCAGCTCCCTACATTACGCCGGATGGTGATCTTCTCTCTGATTCGCCGAACAGCCGGTGGATGTCGTTGTACCATTGTATCGGCATTGTTGATCGGCGTCAGCTGAGATGATCCTTTGTTTCGAGGCTTGGCTCTGTGAATGTCTTGTGGTTGTGAGCATTCAGCTGTGAAGTTGTTGTAATAGAGAAGGAATACCACCATTATGGTTCACAGTGGTTGGGGGGTGCAGATCCATGAATTGGTCAACAAATTTGGACATCTTATTGTTGGAGATCGACAGTGGATTTGTTTTCTAGATAGCGTAGTGCATGTGAGAACTACACCAGGTAAGTGTAGATTTTGGAATACTAGTTTCACAATGGATTTATTATTGGTATGATGAAATGTGATAAATTGTTCAGATTGGATGTTGCTAAGTGGGTCAAGAAGCAGTATAGAGAAAGCTCAATTCCGTAAGTTTCAATTTGGATTTAGCTAATTGTATCATAGAAGAGTTATCTATATGATTGATTAATTGGGTTGAATCTATGATAACTGTCTAGACTTAATATGGGTATTATGGAATGTGGGATTTGATTTGTAGTGTGTTTAAAACTGGTATAGTTGTATAGTTGCAATTAGAGGAAGAGGATGATCTGAGTTATGTTTTATCTTAATTCGACCATTAGATATGTGATGATACTTACTTGTATCCTATTGCTACAGGACGTTGATGGTGATGGATACATGAACGTGTAGATGGATAGCACAGATTACATATCAGGTGGGTAATATCTACCTGGTCCGGTAGTTTTGATCAAATTCTAGTGCATGAATTTGGATATATGTTTATACCTGTTTACCTTAGATCCACTCTTATTTAATCATATGCTTGTACTGCCTTGACCTTTGAGATATATACTCTGTTACTTCATTGATTATCTAGCACGGATAGGAACTATAAACCCTATTATGTGTTAGTCGATGGATGTTCAGTAAATACAGGTGGTTAGGATTATCCTTATGACCTCAGATTTGATTACTGTGTTACATCACTAGGGTTAGGTGATGGTTTGGGTTATGAAGTTGATTGTTGTATCGTACATATGTTAGTCATGCATCTATGGTGGATCTATTTGTTCGTGCATAGGTAAAGGTGTGTGGTTGTCAGTATGTGGTTACGGACTAGAGGTCCTAGCATGATTGTATATCCATTATGGATCGTATATCTGTGTATGGTTATATGGAGGGTCGATAGTATCTCGCTACTGACTAGAGGTCTTAGTGTAGTTGACTGTCAGATGTGTATGACTCTTTGTGCGATAGAGAGAGCCTTGTGGATTGTAGTCCTTGCATAGTTGACTTTTGGTTGACCAGGACTCCCCGTGGGATAGGGAGTGTTGCGAGGATACATGTATGGATCTATGCATCATTACCTTTGCATGCATCTTGTGTTGAGTCTCCCTTGTGGTTGAGATGGGTCATCAGTCATCCTGCCTCCCCTGTCACTCGGGGTAGTGGTTGCAGGGTTGAGAGCAGAGCATTGTTGTGCGTGCCGTTCTCTGCCACTATGGATGGTGGTAGCTGGAGATGCGCACTTGGCCACTGTGCGGAGTGGTAGTTAGCGCACTCACCCACTATAGACAGTGGTCGTGTGATGTGCAGTTGTCCTGGGTGCAGTGCTCGTCTACTCATGGGTAGGGACGGAGCAGCTAGCAACAGGGACCCCCGTGTGAGTAGCATATAGCTCTATGGCGGCTAGCTATTGTTGCATACTACCCAACTCGGTCACTCGAGAGTGGTGGCGGCTGGAGTCGGGATAGTTGTCATGTCGTGCCACCTAGGCCACACTGGGGTCATGGTAGCGAGTTCAGTACGTAGGCATGACCATGCATATGCATTGCTGATATATATGTATGCATGTATTTGATATATGTTTTACATATGCCTGTGAGATGTTGCATTTGATTGAGCTATGATTGTTGCACATGCTTGTTCATCATGATACATGTCATCTGCATTTTATATACTGCTATGTGTTGAGCATGATACATGCGTTGATTCAGACTGTTATATGCATTTGATTAGCATCATGTCATTGTGTGGTACGGACCGGGTTGTTATTACAGGTGATCATATATTGTTCATATGTTGGAGTATTTGTCAGGTATGGGATTGACTTAGTACGTTATATGAGTTATGTTATTGTAAATCTGTTCAGGATGATCTAGCATCTAGTTATTCTGAGCATCATCGCGTTGGTACATTACTTCATGTTCAGTTGATCAGTTTAGTATATACACTGAGTATGACTTTACTGTAGTTACTTGTTATTAGATTTGGATATGACTGTATGTCTATTAGACTCATGCTGTATACCTGTAGATCTTCATATGTATACTTGTAGATCTATCCTTATATGTTGTTCATGCACTTTCTATATATTACCCCTGAGTTTATACTCACCACCCGGGACCCTGGGCTTCCTGTCGCCCAGATAACAGGTAGAAGATTCCTTGGACATTCGGAGCTCCGCCAGCTGATCCCATCTCACACCGGATGGATGGATATTTAATCTGCATTGTGGTATTTGTGTGGATTGTCGTTTTGTGGTTTTAGCCCGTATTGTTTCCGTATTTGTGATATACGAACGTATTGTATGTATTTGGTCTTTGATTCAATTTCTGTTATGATTCTTGTCGTGTCAAGTCACTCCAGAGTGCACAGTTGGGTCTTTGTATTTTGTTTTATCTGTAGTATGTTTCCGCTGTGTTTGATATATTGTTATCATTATGTTATATTGTTGTTGTGGGCCTACGGGCCTTGTATTAACCTGATATGTTGCCACGTACAGGGGAGATGTCGTCCGTTTTCTTTTCGGTACGACATACTCTCGGGGCGTGACAACGGATCCGTGGTTTCTCTCGGATTCGGAATCGGACTTATATTCGGAACTCGACTCGGCTCTAGATCTTGATTCGGCCATAAATGCGACGAAGCTTCTCTTTGTCTCTTCCACATCCGACTCCTCAGATGACGACTCATCCCATGTTGCCTTAAGATCCTTCTTCTTCTTTTCCTTTTTTGATTTTTCTTCCTTTTTTAAATTTGCGCACTCTGACTTGTAATGTCCTTTTCCGTTACATTTTTAGCAGGTTACTTCTGATCGAGGTCTCGACTTGTTGTCGGCCACCTTTTTGGCATCTTTCTTTGTAAATCTTTTCTTTCGGTTGAACATTTTTCTTACCATGTTTACAATCTCTTCTTCTCCGTTTGTTTCCGACTCTGACTCGTCTTCGGACTCAACCTTCACTTTTCTTTCCTTTTTAGTTGAACCTGCCATCAAAGCTATATCATTCTCGATTTGACCCGAGTTAGCTTGTTCGTGTAGTTCAAGTTCACAAAATGGTTCATCTAACCTAATTGCGGAGAGATCCCTAGATACCTTATAGGCATCGACAATCGATGTCCATAAGGCATTTCTCGGGAATGCCTTAAGGGTATACCTAATTAAATCCCTATTCTCTATTTGGTGTTCTATTAAATGTAATCCATTTAATATATCTTTAATCCTAGTATGAAGTTGACTAGCGTTTTCGTTTTCGTTCATTTTACAATTAAATAATTTATTTAAAAGCATGTCTCTTTTGGCTATCCTAGTGTCATTTGTACCCTCATGCAATTCAATTAACTTCTCCCATAATTCTTTAGAATTTTCAAATGGACCTACCCTATTTAGCTCTTCTTTAGTAAGTCTGCATTGCAAGGTGTTAAGTGCCTTGTAATTGACTTGAGCTCTCTTCCTAATATCCGAGGTTCATTTCTCCGGTTCTAACAACTCCCCTGAGTCATCTACCGAAGCTATAAATCCTTTCCTAAATGAAAATTTGACCTCTAGGTCGGTCTTCAGATAGCACTCCATTCACCTTTTCCAGTAGGAAAAGTCCTCTCCGTTAAAGAGAGGAGGGTGAATGGTATTGTATCCCTCTAAGTGTGACATTATCAATGAAATATTTTCTAAGGACAAAAATTGATTTTAAAAAGAATCTAATATGCTGAAAATGAATTTAAAATACAGAAAATTATTTTAACGAATTTTAAAATGAAGAAAATGAATTTAATATACAGAAAATGAATTTAATATGCAGAAAATTATTTTAACTAATTTTAAAATGCAAAAAATGAATTTAATATGCAGAAAATTATTTTAACTAATTTTAAAATGAAAAAAATGAATTTAATATTCAGAAAATTATTTTAACTAATTTTAAAATGCAAAAATGAATTTAATATGCAGAAAATTATTTTAACTAATTTTAGAATACAGAAAATGAATTTAATATGCAGAAAATTATTTTAACTAATTTTAAAATACAAAAATGAATTTAATATGCAGAAAATTATTTTAACTAAATTTAAAATGCAGAAAATGAATTTAATATGCAAAATATTATTTTAACTAATTTTAAAATATAGAAAATGAATTTAATATGAAAAAAATTATTTTAAAGCAATAAAAATTATTCTAAAGCAATAAAAATTATTCTAATGCAATAAAAATTATTCTAAAGCAAAAAAAGCTCACGATGGTGGTTTCACTAACTTGGAGCGCCCCTGCTCTGATATCAATTGTAGGATCGAGTGAACCGAGAGAGGGGGTGAATCTCGGTATTTTATAATTTTAAACTAATTTTATATTATTTATTCTAATCAAAGTATGCAACGGAATATAAAGAAAATTATCAACACAGGCAATTTACTTGGTTCACAACCCGGACTAGGTTGCTACTCTAAGGCCCGTAGCTCTCCCACGAGCTACCTCGATGGGCAATTAACTAAATACCCTCCGACTCGAGAACTCTCGACTTCGGAGGGTTTCGCTTTTTTACAAATGATGAAGAAGGGTAACACACAACCCACTCTTCTTAAAATTAAGTGCAGAAGCGAAATAATAAAATACAAGACTTTATACCGACACTAAGAGATTGTAGAGGTAGTTGCAGTGTGTCGGAAGATCGCCTTGTTGTGGAATGAAAATTTAGTGGACAAGCAAGTATTTCAGCAGCACTTCGACATTGATTGAATGTTCTTCTCGAGTTCTGGTCGAGCACGACTTTTATAAACTCTTTTCAGTCGACTGGAATGCCTTCCAGTCGACTCCAGATCAGCCCATCGATATGGAATTCGTGGTCTTCCAGTCGACTGAATCCCCTTCAGTTGACTCCACGTCACTCGGCTCCGCATCGGGAAATTTCTCTCTTCAGTCGACTCAAACTTTTTAGTCGACTCAAGCCCTTTCCATTTGCATCGCACAATCTTTGATCGATCACCAGCTGATCCTGCCAAATAGGTATTCAGTTGAATGATACATCTCCAATCGACTGGACTTCAGTCAACTTAAATACATTTAGTCGACTGATTCCTGCAAAACAAGATTAACACAAAACAAATAATATGAAATGCAATAGCAGTAGTAATACTACTCGATCTCGACTACTAAGTCCTACATGAATTTTTCGTTGGATTGACGCCTAGCTTTGTCCCCCTACAGAGGACTCGGCCTCACCTCTTCACTCGAGGCTTACCTTCCGGCTACCTGTTGGACTTACTATCCTTGACATCCGATCTGACCCACCAGGGCTTCCACCACGTCCGGCCCGGGCTTACCCGGCTGCCACCCATTTAGACTTCATGCCTGGTGTCTGGTCCTCCTGATCTGTCAAGATTCATGCCTAGTATCCAGTCAACATGACCTACTAGGACTTCCTGTTAAGCCTGCACACATAACACTTATATTAGATCACACGTGAGTCCTAACTATTAATTGTAGTTCATACATCAAAACTAAGGAGTGATACTTACTGCATCAACATATCCTCCCTTCCATCATAGGCGCCGTAGCACGCGATAATTAGCACCCACAGCCATGTCGGTGCATCCTTCCCAGCGAACATGACCAAATTAGGGATTGCTGTCGGTGGAGTCCAAGGCTGGTAGGCTTGATCTAGCCTCTCTCATTTAGCTGTAAATTGCTAGATTTTGAGTTGTGTGTGATCTGTGGAATGTTTTTCCGCCGATGGGTTGGCTGCGATGTTTCTGTTGGGAATTGCTCTGTTGTGACTGAGATCAAGGAGGGGTTGTGGTGGTGTAGTGAAGCAAGGGGTGGAGGAGTTGGAGGGGTTGTGAATAGCTGTGAGTGACTATAAATGGTTGTGATGCTTTATTCTTGGTTGTGAGCAATTGAAGTGGGTTGTGTTCGGGATAAGGAGAGGTATGGTTATAAACTGAGATTTGGATCTAATTAGCATTGATTAACTGATGGATTGTGATTGATTGAATAATTATATCAGTTAAGTAAAAACAATGAAATTGCAGATTATGTAGGTGATTGCGAATCGATAGCCTTTAGACCTTCAAGATTGACAATGGAAGTGTGTTTCGGATAATCCATGGTGGATTGGTTGAGAGAGGTAAGGATTGTGTATGTTAATTAAGTTAACATATTCCTATAGGATGAATAGATTTCCTATAGCAGATCTAGGAGTTGTGCAACTGCGATTGTGCAAGGTATGTTGGGTTGGATTAATTTATCATGAATGTCATTATCCTTGTGATTTAATTGATCTAGTGATAGTTGATGTCAGAAGTTGACCTGGATTTGGATATGGTTATTGATTCGATGTGATATGTTACAGTAGTATTATTTGTGAAGTAATCATAGATCAAATATGATTAGTAAATGAAGTGTAGAGGATTACACTACTACATGATTGAATTGACTAATCAAGGGTTAGGATGTAATTAGGGATTAGTATGGAAGTGTATGGAACTACCCTTGCAGATAGTAGCGAATCAGCCAAAGATTTAGGTTGGATTAGATTTCTATACCTACAGTTTGATTACGCTGGCATTTGTTTATGTATGTTGTATTTACAGGACCTGGATTTGAGATAGAGACGTGAATGCGAAGACCCTTGATACGAGCTTCTTATCAGGTGGATAATTTCCTACACTGGTCAGGTAGTTATCGTTGCATACAGATTTAGACATATATATGATCATATTATATGTTCATATTATCTTGACCCTGCTCTTATTTATTCTTGTGCTTGATACTTGTCGTTGGTCATATATGCTCTAATGTTGATATCACATTTTCCTTTATCATGATTGAGGAGTTACAGATATGATGTAAGTAGATCTATAAATGTTTAGTAGAGTGTAGATGTTGGAGTACGGATGATGACCTGATTTGTAAATTGGGTAAAAGGTCATCCGTGGGTAAGTAAGGTCCTGAACGTAGGATTGATTCTAATACCCTTATGTTCCATGTTTACTACCGATCATGTATTGTGTAATGGTCAGGTGAATTGTGATTAGTGTGTCACTACGGACTGGTGGTCCTAGCTTATTATGATCAGTTGAGTATGACTCTCTCTGAGGATAGAAGTCGTCGATCGATTAATCGACTCTCTACATGATAGAGTGCACGATCGATTGAGCACTGCATGCAGGATAGAGAGTGTTATGATCAGTTGAGTATGACTCTCTGTATGATAGAGAGTGTGTTGATCAGATTGGTATGACTCTCTGTAGAATAGAGAGTCTGTGGTGGATGTCTGTATGCGTGACTATGCATTCATATCATTTGTATGCATACTCACGACATAGTCTCCCTTGTGGTTGAGAGAGTCGTCAATCATCCTGCCTCCCAGGTTACTCATGGAGGAGTAATTGGTGTGAGGGCAGAGCATTTATTGTGCTGCACTCTACCACTATAGACGGTGGTAGTTGGAGTTGCGTGTAGTTGTCCTGGGTGCGTGGCACTCGACCACTAATAGGTAGTGTCAGTCGGAGTGGCCAGCAGCAGGGACTCCCGTTGTGTAACGAGATCTTTACACTCATATGCTACTCGTTCATACTGCTCACTCGGCTACTCTAGAGCAATGGTTGGTGTTGAGTTGGGACAGTTGTCATGCCACAATGGGGTCGTGGTAGCGAGTAGTGGTGCGCAGGCATGACCATGCATATTTTATGGCGCTTTGCATATTACCATATATATATGTATATATATATATATATATATATATATATATATATATATATATATATGGATGGTTGTGATTAGTATATATATAGATGCAGTTTATATATATATATGCTTATTGTGATGTTGCATTTGATTGTACCATGCTTGTTGTATTTGGTTGTACATCATCTTCATACATGCTACTCGCATCTGTTATACGGTTGTGTCGGATTCCTATATACTTGTTGGTTAGAATATTAGATACCTTTGACCTGTATCATGATTATAGTGAGAGTTAATATTACTCTTCATGTTATATATTGTGGATATATGCTCAGGTTGGATCAGAGTAGCATAGTGGACTTTCAGGTATGTCTGTATTTTACGTTGTTTATTTGGTTAGACGGTATATGCATGTATATGTGTATTATACTAGTATACCTGTTGTACCTCTAGGTTATACTGTTAAATTACATGTGATATTGGATATATACATGTTCACTCATATTACCGCTGAGTTATACTCACCACCACGGACCCTAGATTTTTCTGTCACCCAGGTAACAAGTAGCCGACTTCGTGATGGACTTGGAGCACCACTGGCTGACATCATCTCATCTCAACCCCGAGGGTCCCGACTTTTTGAGTATTCCGTGTACTTCTCAATATGTACTTGGTTTTATGTGATGATTTGTAGTGTTGGACACTATTGTGGTTGTAACGTGCTTTCTGGTTTTGTTATGACATTTCCTTTATGTCGTGGTGTCAGTCATATCGGTATGCACTGTGTAGTTGTGATATAGTTGTATTATGTTTCTGCTGTGTTTTGAGGTAGTTATGTTTATTATGTTGTGATTGTGGGCCCAAGGGCCTTGTATAAACAGGATATGTTGTCACGTACAAGGGAGATATTGTCTGTTTGATTTTCGGTTCGGCATACTCTCGGGGCATGACATCTTCACTCTTCCTAGTGATAAGTCTCATATCACTAAAGAGAGGCAATCCTCACAATCTCCCAATTTTCCTAATTGGGCATCTGACATTCTCATTTCTCTAAAATTCTCCCCCTCATGAGGAAGAACACATCCATCATCCCATGATGGATAACCTTCCCCTAAAGACTTGCTCCCCCTTGACCATTGCACCAATAATGTCCTTGGAGAGTCCCTAAGCCTATAGGAATACTAAACTATAAAAATTAAGGTTAAAAGTTCAACCTTGAACTTTCACACACCTTAAAATTGATACACACCCAAACAACTCTCCTAATCCATATCCAATGAATTTTTACCCTTTTCAATGCTTTCCAAAGCATGTCCTAAGGTTAGGAGCAGTTCGGATAGTCTAACATAGTTGAAACATGGGCCAAACATTCTTGTTTACCTGAAATCAACGTTGGCAGTCGACTCTTACAGTCACCAGTTGACTGCCCTTGATGCTAGTCGACTGCCATAAGCGGCAGTCGATTGATTTCTACAAATGCAGAAATTTGAGTTTCAGAAATGGAATTACGAAAATCATAAGTAATTATATGTAATTTTAAAAATATTAAAACTTCATACATATAATACTTAAGTCAATCATTATAGGTGAAAAATATTTGAAAAATAAAATACCCATAAAATAATGAGTTTGACATAAAGTTCAAAACCATTGAAAAGTTCAATGTTTTGACCCTACTTTGTATCAACTCCATCAATGGTGATTGATATCAAAAGATAGACTTCACTAAGGTTTTCTAAAATAATTTTAAAATATTTTTGAAAACCTATATTGGATCATGATCAATGGGCTCAATGCACATGACTTACACATTAGCTTTCCCCAGGATCCACCCGTGGTATAAAATGAGTTTGAGTTCATCTAGATGTAAAAACTATGCACTTTGAACTTAACTCATTTCCTAGCATCTCACATGTGCCTATGGTGTATCAATACACACACATGTTAATGTGATTTGAGATGTGGGTTTTTTTCATCCTAATCTAAGTCCTCATATATTTTTCTAAGGCAACACTACTTAATTCCCTTATACATGAGACTTCAAGTCATGTCATAGTCCTTAAATCAATTTTAATTACCTTAAATGCATGAATGATGATTATGACATATAATGATAGCATAATTAAGCATGTGCCAAAATCATAATGTCATGGCATAAAAATGAACCGAAGCACTCATGACATAAAAACTTAAACTAAACATGATCATGACATATTATATGATAAAAATAAATATGATGTCATGACATGACATATGACAAATAAAGCATGGAAAATAAAAGGTATAGGTATAACAATACCTAAATTTTAATATTGATTGTCATTTGTTATTAAGTTCATTTTGCCATATAATCACTTATCCCCCAAGTGTGCCAAAAATTCAAAATGGCACACCATGACTCTAAGACCTAACTTGTGTCAATTTGATTAGTTTTTCAAACTTCTTAAATGATATTGGCACATCCTAAAATCCTTTAGGATATAAGATCAAACTTATTTCCAAGGTACCTATAACCTTGAAAATGACCTAAAGTGTCACCTTTACCATGGTTAGGTTAACTACACATCTATTTAAAGTTGGCACAACCTAACCCATTTAGCGTGAATCGATCACACTCCTAGGAACCCAATACCTATGAGCTCCTTGGGTTTACTAGATATTCCTTAGGGATAACTTCCCTAGATACCCTCCTAATGACCCTTCTAGGCTTGGTAGCCTTGGTCATTTGAGTCTTGCCTAGGTTAACTCTAGGGGTGACTCCCCTTGTAACCTTCTTAGTGACCTCCCTAGGTTTCATGGAAACCTTGGCCACTAGGCACTTGCCTTGTTTAATATTAGGGATGACTTCCCAATTAACCTTGGATTTCCTAGACCTAGTACTAGCTCCATAATTGAATGAAAAGTTGTGATAGGTAGGCTTATCTACCTTGGACCTAGGCTTGTGGCTCAAGCCTCTCTTGCCCATAGATGAGTCTTGCCTCCTAGACTCTATGTTTTGACTCCCATACCCTTTGATTGAATTTATCATTCTTGCAAGGGTCTATTCAAGTTTCTCAAGCCTTGATCTCAAGGCTTGATTCTCTAACTCCAATTTTTCTATTTTGGTGGGCCCATTATTTCTTTGATCATTTTTGCCCTTCCTAGGCATATGTCTAGATTTCTTTGGATTAATGCCTAGATGGTCTTCTATTTTCCTAATACTTGCCATAGGTAGGATTGTTTTAGGGACATTAGTCCCAAATTTCTCCTTAGTTGAATGGTTACAACTCTTAGAACCTAAACAAAAAAATTTGTTATTCCTAGCATGCTTTTCATGAACAATAGCAAAAGTGTTTAAATTATTTCTAACATGCTTTTTGACATTAAAACTAGAAGGTGCATTACTAAATTTACCTTAGGGTTTGCTTCAGAAGCTCCCCCTATATATGATGCTCCTTCTTGCCCTTTCTTCCTCCCCCTAGGGCATTGGCTCCTATAATATTTTTTTTATTGCATTTGAAGCACACTACGTGCTCCTTGCTTTTATGTGTTGGGGCACCGAGTTCCTTGGCCTTTGGCACAATTTGTGTCATTTTCTTGACCTTTTTCGAACACTTGCTCTTATAGTGTCCAGCTTCCCTACACTCAAAGCATATAATATGGATTTTATTTTTAATTGAACTGCTCGAGTTACCTAGGGTGGTGGTGAAATTTTTATCCTGTCCTTGTCTCTCGGAGGTAGAGGCTTCCTCTTGCTCTTGCTCTTGCTCCAGCGATTTAATCTCCTCCCTCTCAATCCTAGAGGTGGAGGCTTCTTCTACCTCTTCTCCTTCCTCCTCAGACGTTGAACACCTTTCGACCTCCGAATCCTCACTTTCTTATGAGGACGAGCTTGCTTCTTCTTTGAGCTCTCTTTCTACTTGAGCCATGGATGGTTCTTCATAGAGCTTGGCCAATTCTCTCCAAAATTCCTTTGCATCCTTATATTCACCTAACTTGGACAAAACATTGTTAGGAATTAAATCACTTAACAATTTTATTACCTTCCTATTTTTCTTGAACTTTTGGAGTTGTTCCTCAGTCCATCTCTTCATCTTAAGGAATCCTCCCTTTGGCCCCTTTGGATATTCAAATCCTTCCATCAAGGTGGACCAATCTTCAATGTCCATCATCATCATGAAGTCTTCAATCCTTCCCTTCCATTGATTGAAGCCTTCTCGTCCATAGAACGTGTATCGAATCGGAGTGTTGACATCCCATCCCAATTTTTCTTCAATCTACATCTTCTTCCCTCTAGCGTGCTTCCTTAGTTGTTAAACCTTGAAGAACGGCCTCGCTCTAATACCACTTGTTGGAACGTTGGTGAGAGCTAGAGGGGGGTGAATGGCGCGTTCGTTGCTTAGATGGAAATTGATCGCGTGCTTGCTATAAACATTAGTGTACGCAATGGAAATAATAATGATAAAAATAAATACACAACAGAAGCACAAACATAGGCGATATAATGTGGTTTAGAACCTTAGGGTTCTTACTCCACGAGTTGGGCTCGAATGAGCCCTGGCGATGCAAACACCACTACTAATCATAAACCCTCCTTCTCGACAACAAGTTAGAGACGAAGAAACCTCGTACAAGGATTACAAAAGTAATACGCAAGATATACAAACAAATATAAATGAAATACACAAAATAATGTAAAGAAAACTTTACAACTATTGCTTTGGATGCTTGCTTGTTGATTGCTTGAATCGAGCTTGAAGACTCTGATTTGCACGAGTAAATCGCCACAAAATTGCCCAAGAAATTGCTGCCAAATCCTCCTTCACGAGCTACTTTTATAACCTGCATTCGGCCTGGATTCACGCCTGATAGTGGACTGTCATAAGGCCCCAGTCGACTGCTAACAGTATCGTTGTCTCACAACAAACTTAATCCATATCAGTATTCAAGCCAACAGATACACTGGCAGTCGACTGCCATTACCCATCAATTGACTATTGAGGCCATAGCCGACTGGCCAGTCGGCTACCGAGCATTCTGCTCCCGTAACCTCAACCAACAGTCAACTGACATCCATAGTAGTCAACTGCTCAAGCCATCAATCGACTGCCTAATGCTGGCAGTCGATTGCCTAGGTTTTTTGCCATAGTCGAACCCCAGTTGACTCACAGCGGTCGATTGGTCATAATCTCAGTCGACTGCTAAGAGTCAACTCGGCTGTCAAGTATCAAAACACTTGACCAATCGACTAGTCCAAAGTCTCAGTCGACTGATAACCTCAACCATGAGGTTTAACCCCAAGTATGATGCCCTCATACTTGCTAAACCACCTTTAGTTTAAACCTAAGCCTTCTAGCCACCTCTGTCAGTCTAACACCTATCGGATCCCTCCAAGTCATCCATGACTTGTTCATCCATATGCTAGCCTTCAGGTGCTTCCATCGTCTATTATCATGCTAAGCTAGTCTACACTGCTAAGGCACATTGGGCTTACGCTACCAAGACTATCGCTTGGACTTAACGCCGCCAACCATTGGACTTATGCTGCCAAGACTCTGCTTGGACTTTACACCGCCAATATCAACCCTTGGACTTCCCTTGCCAACCCATGTTAGACTTTCCATTTGCCAAGACTCAAGCTTGGAATTTCCCTTGCCAAGACTCATGTTTGGACTTTCCATGCCAACCCATGTTGGACTTTCCAATTGCCAAGTGTCCCACTTGGACTTTCCATGCCAAGTACTCATGACTTGGACTTTCCATTGCCAATTACACAAGACTTGGACTTTCCCATTGCCAAGACCCATGCTTGGACTTTCCATGCCATGTACCCATGACTTGAACTTTACCATGACAATCACATTGTCATACATTTTGTCGAACATCAAAATACCGTTCGAGTCAAACTCGAGTCATACATTTGCACCAACACAAATGACACCAAGGGCCAAAGAAAAGTCAAAGGAAGATGGAGCCCCAATTCATAAGAGCAAGGGGCATATAGTATGCTTCGAGTGCAATAAAAGGGGAGATTACTGGAGCCAATGTCCTAGGGGGAGTCACCCTAAGAAGGTAAAAGGATAGAGTTTAACTGTAGGGGAAATTAAGGCAAACTCTAAGGTAAATTTAAATAATGCTCTTCCTTTACGTAATGTTAGAAAGAATGCTCATAATTTTAATGCACTTGCTATTGTTCATGAAAAGCATGCTAGAAATAGATTTTATTGTTTAGGTGCTAAGAGTTATGAGATTAGATCCAAGGAAAAATCTAGAACCAACAATCCTAGAACTATTCTACCTAAGGAAACCATTAGGAAGATAGAGAATAACCTAGGCATTAACTCTAAATGGACTAGACATATGCCTAGGAAGAAGAATATCTCAAGAGTCAAAGAAAAATCAAAACTTGAGATATTAGAATTTGAAAATCAAGATTTAAGATCAAGGCTTGAAAAAATAGACAAGACCTTTTATATGATGAAAAATCCAATTCAGGGGTCTAACGGTCAAAGTGTAGGACTTAGGAGGCAAGAGTCTTCCAAGGATAGAAAAGGTTTGGGTCACAAGCCTAAATCCAAGGAAGCCATGCCATCCTACCATAATGTTCCATTTAATTATGGAACCAGTATTAGGTCTAGGAAAACCAAAGTCACAAGGAAAGTCATCTTTAGAGTAGACCATGGTAAGTGTCTAGTGGCTAAGGTGTCAAAGAAACCAAGGAAGCCACTAACAAGGTTACAAGGGAAGCAATCTCTAGGGTTAACCTTGACAAGATCACAATTACCAAGGCTTCCAAGCCAAGGACAGTCATTAGGAAGTGTTGGGTTGTATACTGAAAAGTCTATCTTTTGTATTAACATATTTATTTTTGAAATAAGAATCACATGTTCATTGTTTGCATATTTATGGTTATGCATATTGTCTAATACATTGGATTGTAGATAACATGGTGTGTAGTGTCACACAGGAGATCATGTTATCAGTTCCTTGTAAAGTATAAGAAAAGGCTCACAACCTAGATGGTTATGGGCAAACCATTGGAATGGTTATAGTGTGATTTGGTATTGGTTTGTCTTGACCATTGAATTACACTAGTATACTTTGTGTGTATTGAGCAGGACCGACTTAGAGGTGATTCGATTTATTGCTGACTACATAATCGAATCGGACCTCAGATATTATGTTATACATGCTCTTAATTCCGATATAATAACGGGCACATATACTTAGTATTCATTTCTTTGATTTACCAATGGGCGAGATTTATAGAGTAAATCAATAGGCTCGGTAAGTTGGAAAATGATATTATTTATATGGTGTGTCATTGATTATAGGAGGAATCTGTGTCCTATATATTAGGATGATGATGTCCCCTTGAGGAGCTCATAAGGTTCATCATGTAAACCCTGCAGGTGGACTTGTCCAGCATGATGATAAGGTTGAGTGGTACTACTCATGGAGTTAGATGTTGATTAATTAATGGTCAGTAAATTAATTAATCGACGGATATTCGAGATCTTAAACACGGGGAGAAAATGTACAAATAATATATGAAGCTCATATTATCATATGGGGGTTGGTGAGGTAGATCAATGATAATCCTCTAGTGGAATGGATAATCATTAATGGATCGGACTTTATGTGGGCTTGATCCATTGGGTGGCCAAGATCCAACTCCTCCTCATGGTTCCTATTGTATCCTATTAAAACCCTCATGAAGTCTCGATCCGATGATGTAAATTAAAACTCTAGATCTGATGGTGGAGATTAAATCTCTAGATCCGATGGTTGAGATTAAATCTCGAGATCCGACGGTTGAGATTAAATCCCTAGAACTGACGGTAGAGATTAAAAGGAGGTTTAAGTCTAACTCTATAAATATAGGGTAAGGGTTGGGCGGCAACATCAATCTTGGAGATTATTGTTTTGGGCAGCTAGGGTTTGGAGAGCTTTGGGCAGCTAGGGTTTGGTGGAGACTTGAGCGGCAAGACCTTCTCCTTCCTAGGGTTTTGGCCGGCACCCCTTTCCTTTTCTCAACCTTGGCCGGCGCTCAACCTCTTCTTCCTCTTCTCCTTCGCCGGTGGAAACAAGGGTAAGGGCGGTTCCTTGGAGCTCTTGGTCAGCGCCCACTTCCTCCTCTATTCCTTGGCCGGTGGCATCATCAAGTCTTTTGACTTGGTGGCCAGTCTTAGATAGGGAGGAGTTTCGTTTCCATACTTCTTCTTGTTCGGAGCGAGCAAGAAAAGAAGATCGTGATCTAGGAGGCTTCATCTCTTGGAGGACCGTTTCCCACACAACGTCCAAGAGGATGATAGGACATACGATAGAAGACCTTGAGGTAAACAAGAGGTATAAATCTTGTTTTGTTTTCCTTGTTTGTTTCTTTGTATATTGTATGTATGTCATGTGGCTAAATTTACTTGGACCCTGAATACGAACGCAATCACCGGCGATCTGTACATCGTCTATTCCGCAGCTATTTAAAGAATAGAGGTATTTTGCTTGAACAACAAGTTTGTTTAAAAGACCACTCTAATCGCATAGCACGACGATGAAACGGTAGCTTAATTGTCATGGATTTTTTTTAATCTGGGGACGACGACGGGATCACCATGAACAAACAACCGAGTTGAAGTGGGAAGCGAAGTTTCCCACCTTCGAGTGGTATCAGAGCCACAATTTTCGATTTTGTGTGTTTAGGATTCGGTTACTTTTATGCACTTTTCATATATTATATGTTCCGGATAATTGTAGGATGTGCGTAGGCTAACTCTTTGGTTGCAGGCATAAGATCCAACTATTATGGCCATGTGTGTATGTGATTGCATGTGTATAATATTATTTGAATCCTCAGGGTTGATAAGGCTTGTATTTAATTTTTGTAATTAGATACGACATTATTTAGCCACTCATTTATTTAAGTTACTTTCTATCTAGATTTCATGTACACTTCTTCGAGGAGTATAGGATCGATGGATGTAAATTAAAATAGTTAGTCTCGGCTCGGATCTCCGGATGGCTCGTACATGGCGTAGGGAGGAGTGGACGAGATAGCAATATGACGGGAGGCATATTGGAGACAAAAGCCATAATAGTTGGAAAACATTTTTTTCATATTTATTGATTTTTGTTTGATATGCATGTCGTAGGCTAGAAAAATTCCTCAATTTTAAATTACTAAGTGGGAGAGGGATATTTTTATAAATTCTCACGACCTCCATTACGATTTGACATGTGATGCAAATAAACTTGTGCGTCGGCTCTGAGTGCCTTCCTCTCCATCGGATGAGTTTGTTTGCGGATCACAAGGTCGAATATGGTTATTGGAAATTATTAAGGAGTGTGTGTACTTCCCCATCGGAAGGCACATAACCTGAGATAATTACCTTAGTACCAAGTAATGGTGAAAACTTAGATGCAAATAGGAGTATCCTCCCCATCAGAGTCACTACTTTTATTTGTAGGGACAAAGAGGAACCAACTATTAATTTTATTTGTCAAAATTTTAGGTTGACAAGATAGTAAAATTAATGGGTAAAACCTCCTCTTACAATTGTAGAATTCGTATACGTCCACACTATCGTGACATACGGTATTCTCGGTGTTTTGAGGTGTTGGTTGATTTTAAAATTTTATTGTTTGAGGAATCAATAATTTTTTGAAATCTAATGTTTTGATCTATGTGATTCTTAGGTTTTTCAAAATGTCTTTCAACCCACTTGCTGTGATACTGAAAGAAAATAAACTTACTAGACCCAATTATGTTGATTGGAAGAGGAATCTTGACATTGTCTTGACTGCTGAGGAGTACAAATATATACTCTTCAAAGAGTATCCTCCTAAGCCTGCGGATGATTCTGGGGAAAAGGAGAAGGAGAGTTATAAGAAGTGGATTAAGGCTGATGAGATGGCGCATTGTTACATTTTGGCATCTATGTCAAATGTACTGCAACATCAACATCAAGTCATGCCCACTGCTTATGACATGATGCTCAATCTCAAAGAGCTTTTCAGACACCAGAATTGGGTTGCAAGGCAGGAAGCCATGAGGAACTTGATGACGACCACCATGATCGAGGGAACACCCGTGAGGGATCATATTCTCAAGATGATGGCTTATTTAAATGAGCTAGAAATCCTCGGAGCTGAGATCGATGGGGAAACCCAAGCCAATATCTTTCACCAGTCTCTACCTAGGAGTTTTGAGCAGTTTCGCCTGAACTACAATATGAACAAGAGGTTGTATTCGTTGGCGGAGCTTCTGACAGAACTCCAGGCGACAGAGGGGCTTTTTCGTCAGAGTGCTCAAGCACAGGCCATGGTTGCCCAAAAGGTTTCTACTTCTAAGCCGAAAGGCAAGAAGAAGAAGAAACAAGCTGGGGAAAAGGTGGCGAGAGGAACTCAGGGAGGAGTGAAGAAGCCGAAAGGCAAGTGCTTCACTTGCAAGCAGACTAGACACTGGAAGAATGACTGCCCCAACTGGAAGCAGAACAAAGGTATATCTTTTGGTCTAGTCGTTGAAACATGTTTAGCAGTGTTATCTACCGGCACCTGGTATGTAGATACGGGAGCCACTGATCATGTCTGCAACACTTTAAGAGGTTCCAGGAAACAAGATGACTGGCTGAGGGGGAGATTACCATTTACTTGGGCGATGCCACGAAGGTGGCGGCTGTTGCAGTGGGAGATGTTTATTTATCTTTTGAGAAGAATAAAGTTTTGGTTCTTAAAAATTGCCTTTATGTACCTTTATTTAGAAAGAATTTGATTTCAGTTTCAAAATTGTTTATGGATGGATATTCTATTTCTTTTAATGATAGAGTTGTTATAAAAAGGAATAGAGAGATTATCTATTCTGGTGCATTGATAGGAAATTTATATACTCTTGAACCAAAAGCTCCCATAATGCAAATAGAAGTTAATAACTCATCTTCTAATTCCAATAAGAAAAAAGAACCTTCGAAGATGAACCAAACATATCTTTGGCATCTAAAGCTTGGTCATATAAACCTAAGCAGAATTCAAAGGTTGATAGCTGATGGACCTCTGAGTTCATTAGTTGTGGAAGACTTCCCAACCTGCGAGTCTTGCTTGGAAGGTAAAATGACCAAGAGGCCTTTCAAGGCCAAGGGGTATAGAGCCAAAGATGTGTTGGAATTAGTTCATTATAATTTGTGTGGTCCTATGTCTATCCAGGCAAGAGGTGGTTTTGAGTATTTCGTCTCTTTCATAGATGATTATTCAAGATATGGATACATTTACTAGATGCGCCGCAAGTCTGAATGCTTTGACAAGTTCAAAGAATTCAAGGATGATGCAGAGAAATATCAAGGTAAAAGTATCAAGACACTACGATCTGATCGTGGTGGTGAGTACCTCTTGGGAGAGTTTAGGAATTACTTATCAGAGGTTGGTATTCAATCCCAATTGTCTGCACCTGGCACACCTCAGCAGAATGGTGTAGTAGAGCAAAGGAATAGGACTCTTATAGAGATGGTTAGATCGATGATGAGTTATTCTGAGTTGCCAGATTCATTCTGGGGGTATGCTCTGGATACGGCGGTGTATATTCTGAACTTAGTTCCATCTAAATCAGTGCCTTCTACTCCCACAGAATTGTGGACTGGGTGAAACCCTAGTCTAAGACATATTCGGATTTGGGGGAGTCCAGCACATGTGCTGAAGGCAGATGTTGGTAAGTTGGAACCTCGTACAAAAGTGTGCATGTTCGTTGGCTATCCTAGAGGAACGAAAGGTGTTTTGTTTTACAGTCCTAGAGATCAGAGGGTGATCATTAGCACGAACAACATATTTCTAGAGGAAGACTATGTGATGAACCACAAGCCCATGAGTAAGACTGTTCTAGAGGAATTAAGAGGGCAAGTCACTACTTCAGTACCACCGGTACAAGAGGATATACCACAAGTCACTACACCGCGTGTCACAGAGGATACATAGGTGATACCTCGTCGTAGTGGGAGGGTTGTTAGACAGCCTGATAGATTCATGTTCTTGGGAGAAACTTCTGATTTGGTCCCTGGCGAACATGAACCTGATCCCTAGACATATGATGAGGCAATCTAAGATAAAGATGCGGTATCTTGGCAAAGTGCAATGAATGCTGAGATTGAATCTATGGATTCAAATCAGGTCTGGGAGCTAGTAGAACCACCCAATGGTGTAAAAACCATTGGATGCAAGTGGATCTACAAAAGAAAGAGAGGAATAGACGGGAAGGTTGAAACCTTCAAAGCAAGGCTTGTTGCGAAGGGGTATACTCAGAAAGAGGGCATCGATTATGAGGAGACCTTTTCGCCGGTAGTCATACTTAAGTCTATCTGAATTCTCTTATGTATTGCTGCTCATATGGATTATGAGGTATGACAGATGGATGTCAAGACAGCTTTCCTTAATGGAAGTCTTGAGGAAAACATCTATATGAAGCAACCAGAGGGATTCATTACAAAGGGAAAAGAGCATCTTGTGTGTAAGCTTAATCGGTCCATTTATGGATTAAAGCAAGCTTCGAGGTCTTGGAACATCCGCTTTGATGAGGTAATTCAGTCTTATGGATTTATTCAAAGTTCGGATGAGTCTTGTGTATACAAGAGATGTGCCGGAAACGTAGTGGTATTTCTTGTACTATACGTAGATGACATTTTGTTAATTGGCAATAGTGTCAAGGTGTTATCAGATGTAAGGGTATGGTTGTCCAAATAGTTTGATATGAAAGACTTCGGAGAAGTGGGACATATCCTTGGGATTAAGGTTATAAGGGATCGCAGGAAAAGGATGTTGTGCTTATCTCAAGCTTCATACATAGACACCATTATGGATCGTTTTAGCATGCAGAACTCTAAAAAAGGTTTTCTACCTTTCAGGCATGGAGTTCCTTTATCTAAGGAGATGTGTCCTAGAACATCTAAGGAGATAGAGGAGATGAAGCTGGTTCCTTATGCTTCGGCAGTAGAAAGCCTCATGTATGCTATGCTATGTACGAGACCGGATATCTACTTTGTCGTAGGCATGGTCAGCAGATATCAGAGTAATCCAGGACAGGGACATTGGACTGCAGTAAAGCATATATTGAAGTACCTGAGAAGGACTAGGGATTATATACTAGTATACCAGGCAGATCAATTACTCCCTGTGGGTTACACAGATTCCGACTTCCAATCAGATAGGGATAACAATAAGTCTACCTCTGGTTTTGTGTTTACTTTGGGAGGTGGAGCCATTGTATGGAGGAGTGTCAAGCAAAAATGAGTGGCGGACTCTACCATGAAAGCTGAGTATGTGGCAGCCTCTGAGGTGGCCAAAGAAGATATATGGCTCAGGAACTTCTTGATGGACTTGGATGTGATTCCTGGTTTGCCTAGAACTATCATAAATTATTGTGATAATAGTGGTGTAGTTGCAAACTCGAAGGAACCATGAGCCCATAAGGCAAGTAAACACATAGAGCTCAAGTACCACCTGATACGAGAAATCATAAAGCGAGGAGAAGTTGTTGTGGCCAAGATTGCATCGGAGGATAACCTGACAGATCCTTTCACTAAGGCCCTTCTAGCGAGAGCTTTTGATAGGCATGTGGAGGGAATGGGAATCAGAAGTATGGCAGTTTGAGGACAGCATAGTCTTTTAGTATAAGTGGGAGATTGTTGGGATGTATACTGAAAATTCTATCTTTTGTATGAACATCTTTATTTTTGAAATATGAATCACATGATCATTGTTTGCATATTTATATTTATTCATATTGTCTAATACATTACATTGTAGATAACATGGTGTGTAGTGTCACATGGGAGATCATGTTATCGATTCCTTGTAAAGTATAAGTAAAGGCTCACAACCTAGATGGTTATGGACAAACCATTGGAATGGTTGTAGTGTGATTTGGTATTAGTTTGTCTTGACCATTGAATTACACTAGTATACTTTGTGTGTATTGAGCAGGATCGACTTAGAGGTGATTCGATTTATTGCTGACTACATAATCGAATCAGACCACAAATATTATGTTGTGCATACTCTTAATCCCGATATAATAACGAGCACATATACTTAGTATTCATTTCTTTGATTTACCAATGGGAGAGATTTATAGAGTAAATCGATAGGCTCAGTAAGTTGGGAAATGATATTATTTATATGGTGTGTCCTTGATTATAGGAGGAAACCATGTCCTATATATTAGGATGATGATGTCCCCTTGAGGAGCTCATAAGGTTCATCATGTAAACCTACAGGTGGACTTGGTCCAGCATGATGATAAGGTTGAGTGGTACTACTCATGGAGTTAGATGTTGATTAATTAATTATCAGTAAATTAATTAATCAACGGATATTCGAGATCTTAAACACGGGGAGATATATGTACAAATAATATATGGAATCCATATTAACTTATGGGGGTTGGTGAGGTAGATCAAAGATAATCCTCTAGTGGAATGGATAATCATTAATGGATGGACTTTATGTGGGCTTGATCCATTGGGTGGCCAAGATCCAACTCCTCCTCATGGTCCCTATTGTAGCCTATTAAAACCCTCATGAAGTCTAGATCTGATGATGGAAATTAAAACTCTAGATCCGACGGTGAAGATTAAATCTCTAGATCCGACGGTTGAGATTAAATCTCGAGATCCGACAGTTGAGATTAAATCCCTAGAACTGATGGTGGAGATTAAAAGGAGGCTTAAGCCTAACTCTATAAATATAGGGTAAGGGTTGGCCAGCAACATCAACCTTGGAGATTATTGCTTTGGACGGCTAGGGTTTGGAGAGCTTTGGGCGGCTAGGGTTTGGTGGAGACTTGGGCGGCAAGACCTTCTCCTTCCTAGAGTTTTGGCCGGCGCCCCTTTCCTTTTCTCAACCTTGGTCGGTGCCCCTTTCCTTTTCTCAACCTTGGCTGGCGCTCAACCTCTTCTTCCTCTTCTCCTTGGCCGGTGGAAACAGGGGTAAGGTTGGTTCCTTGGAGCTCTTGGCCGGGGCCCACTTCCTCCTCTATTCCTTGGCCGTCGGCATCATCAAGTCTTTTGACTTGGTGGCCGGTCTTAGATAGGGAGCAGTTTCGTTTCCATACTTCTTCTTGTTCGGTGCGAGCAAGGAAAGAAGATCGTGATCTAGGAGGCTTCATCTCTTGGAGGACCGTTGCCCACACAATGACCAAGAGGAGGATAGGACATACGATAGAAGACCTTGAGGTAAACAAGAGGTATAAATCTTGTTTTGTTTTCCTTGTTTGTTTCTTTGTATATTGTATATATGGCATGTGGATAAATTTACTTGGACCTCGAATACAAACACAAAAACCGATGACCCGTACATCGTCTATTCCGTGGCTATTCGAAGAATAGAGGTAGGTTTCTTGAACAACAAGTTTGTTCAAGAGACCACTCTAATCGGATAGAACGATGATGAAATGGTAGCTTGGGTAATCCCTAATTATCATGGATTAAATTTTTTAATCCGGGGACAACGACGGGATCGCCATGAACAAGCAACCGAGTTGAAGTGGGAAGCGAAGTTTCCCACCTTCAGGAAGGTACCAAGGGAAGTTATCCCTAGTGAGTACCTAGTAAACCCAAGGAGCTCCAATAGGTATTGGGTTCCTAGGAGTGTGATACTCTCACGTTAGATGGGTTTAAGGTGTGTCAACCTTAAATGGATAAGTAGTTAACCTAACCATGATAAAGGTGGCACTTTAAGACATTTTCAAGGTTTTGGGATTCTTTGGAAATGTGGTTGAATTATGTCCTAAAAGATTTTAGGATGTGCAAATGAATTTTATGGAAGTTGGAAAATTGATGAAAATTGGCACAATTAGGTTAAGGGTCTCAATTTTTTTTTTTTTTGAATTTTTGGCACATTTGGGAGACTAAGTTTATTATGGTAAATGGGGTTAAATCTAGAAAATGACATTTATGTTTAAAACTTAGGTATGTTTATACCTTTGTATTATTTATATGTCATGTTTTGCTTGTCATATATGTCATGTCATAACATCATGTTTCATATGATCATTTTAATTGTCATGATAATACTTAGGTTAATTTATATCATGCTTACACTTAGGTTATTCTTTATGTCATGATATCATGATTATTGTCTATTTGTTAATTCATGCTATCTATTATGTCATGATCATCATTCATGCATTTAGGTTTATTAAAATTGATTTAAGGATAATAACATGATTTGAAGTCCCAAGTATAAGGGAATCAAATAGTGTTGCTTAAAAAAATGTATGAAACCTTAAGAACCTAAACCTGCATCTCACAAGAACATTAGATTGACATGTGTGTGTATTGATACACCCTAGATACATGTGAGATGTTAGGAAAATGAGCTAATTTCAAGGTGCATAAATGTTGCATCTATATGAACTCAAACTCATCTCAATCATAGGCATAAATCATGAGGAAAGCTAGTATACAAGTCATGTATACTTAGCCCATAGACCATGATTGAAATTAGATTTTGAAAATATTTTAAAATCATTTTGAAAAACTTTGGTGAAGCCTATATTTTGATAGCAATAACCATTGATAAGATTAAAACAAAGTTAACTAAAAACATTAAAGGTTTCAATGCTTTTGAACTTTATATCATTCTTTGAATTTAAAAATTATTTTTACAAAAAAAAATTATTTTTCCCCTATAGTGTTTGGCATAAGTAATGTGTGGTTGAAATTTCATGATTTTTTGAATTTTCTAGAATTATTTATGCATTTCTGAAGCCCATCTGAAAATTCGGTTTTAGAAAATTCAGAAACCAGTCGAGGCGGCACCTCGATTGGAGATGTTGACACTCGACCGGAGCTTTCTTAGTCAGCTGTTAGCACTGTTTGTGGCTTAACAATGTTGGTTTAAGCCATCTGACCATAACCCTAGGTTAGATAACTACTCCTACACCTCTAATATACTTAGACAAGCATTGAAAGGATGAGATATTCATTGGAAATGAATTGGATGTTGGAACGTAGGTGGCCGGCTAGAGGGGGGGTGAATAGCCCTCAATCGTCGTTTGATGGAATTGCTTGTCTACAAAGAATATTAGCGCAATGGAAACAAAACTAAATAAGAAATTAAGACAACACAAAGTGAAAGCAATGCTAACAAAAGATATAACGTGGTTCACGACCTCGCCGCTAATCCACGGTCTGATTCGTCTCCGGTGAATCACTCCGAAACCAATCCAATATCGGTCTCTCCCTTTAGCCAATGCAAGGTGGAGGTAAACCTTTACAACAATGAGAACTCTCCTTCTTTTACAATAGATGTGAAAGAAAACTAGGAGAAGGAGTTTAACACTTGTGGAGCACTTGGATGATCAATTGGAGCATAAGCATTAGCCATCCAAAAGCCAACACCCTCTTTTTTTTATAGAGAGGTCCGATTTCTTCCCGTTGGCCGCCATCAGTCGATTGCTACCTTTGGCAGTCGACTGTCGCTGTTACAATGGCCTCTGAACACGTTAGATCTCGACCGTTGTAGTCCAATGGAAACCTTATCAATCAACTGATGGATACATCAGTCGACTGATGCCCCCATAGCCGACTGATCAGTCAGCTACGGGAGGTTCTGTGCCCGTAATTGCCTTCATCAATCGACTGCTACCCTTGGTAGTCGACTGATGGTCTGGTAGTAGACTATCATTCCATGGTAGTTGACTGCTGGGCCAAAAACCCACTAGTCGAACACCAGTTGAACCCATTCGACTTGGAGCAGTCGACTGTCATGACATGGCAGTCGACTGATGCTAGGTAAACCTCAAACTTAACATCCGTTTGAGCATCCGACGGTCGGGTAAACCTCAACCCTTGCAGTTGAGCCTCCGAAACTCAGCCATTCGGCCAAGTTCACCTCATGAGCTACATATATTTCACTCATTCTCTCATCTCACTTTAAATCCCTCGCCGAAGCTCTCTTCGTTCGCGGCCACGTCCCTCGGCAGCATCAAGCGCACGACTCTGCAATGCTCCTTCGCATCTCTTTCTCTCGAAGTCTGCTTCCTTGGCTTTGCTTCAAGTCATCTCGTTCGGCGATCCCTCGGATTCATCAAGCGCATGACTCTGCAATGCTCCTTCGCCGACTCAAGCACGAGGTTGTGAGTTGGTGATACTTGCCAAAGCTCCATGTGCGAATTACTAAGTCTTGCAAGACTCCAATGTTGAGATGTATATTGAAAAGTCTATCTTTTGTATAAACATCTCTATTTTAAAATAAGAATCACATGATCATTGTTTGCATATTTATGGTTATGCATATTATCTCATACATTACATTGTAGATGTAACATCCTAAATTTTAGTTACTATATTTTTATTAAAAGGAAATATATATATATATATATATATATGTTGATAAAAAAAATGAATAAATAGTTTTGATTATAGCAAGCGATACAAAGTTAAGCATATATTGTTATCTGATTTGAATCGAGGCTTCCCACCACTAAGTCATATAGATTACCAATGGCTAGCGATATACGGAGAAATATCTATTGGTAAAAAAGCGACACTCGATTAGACCGGAGGCCATTTAAAGGAATCAAGTGGAAGGCGAAGCAAAAATCAACACGTAAGTATCGAGGTATATATCGTGTGTATATATATATATCGTATCCTCATTAAGCGGGTATTTTGACTTTTTTTTATTGTTTCCTCTCTCTAAAACCTCACGTCGATCTCTCTCTCTCTCTCTCTCTCTCTCTCGCTAATTCTCATTTTCCTGGCCTCGCCTGTTCCGTTACTCACGACTTCCCACCTGAAGTGGGTTTGCCTTCCCGAGATTGAACTCTAGCTCGTGGCTAAGTACTAGTCCGATAAACGGTGACGAAGTGAGGATTCAGAAGGAAGGCGCGAAGCAAAAGAAGGTTGTCTTCTCTTTAGATAATTCAAGAGGGATTTTCAAGAGGGACTTGGTAGAGGATCACGCGCAAGAAACACGTGGAGGTTTTCTCTTTGCGAAGTCTAACAGTATAAATTGGTGAAAAGCGTAGGATGTAAGTATCCCTTCACGCATAAAAAGCTACCTTTATTGTATGCCGATTTTGGCGAAGAATCTAGAACTATGTGTAGAAGGTTCTAATAGGATTAGATCGACGAATTCTTGTTGAAATTCTTCCACCTTATGCATGTTAGATGATGATTTCTATTTATGTTCCCAGCTTAATTTTGCCTTGTCACTCTAGACCTTATGCCTGTACTAAAGTTTATGAATCACGGTAACCATGATCCTATGCTAGGTCATGATATGGTTTTCACCATCAAATTATGTTTTTGTTGAGCTAATTTTGACTAGAAATGTTTCCCGAGTGGGATAAGAACTCTCTTTGGACAAAGAACATGTATGTTATTTTACTTTAAGGTCATGGCATCAATCGATCGAACCCGCCAATCACGATGGGCTCGATGGCCAGTCGATCGATGGTCAATGATTAGATTAGTAGAGTCAAGGCTTATCACTCCACCTCAAAGCGGTTAGGTGTCAATCTGCGATTGGTTGAAGACCCATTCGAAAAGGCTCAAAGGCTATAAAGGAGGGCCAAACCTAGGGTTTGCATCAATTCAAAAGCTTCCAAATGCTTCCGATGCTCGACTCTCGACATCCCTACGACAATGTCTTTGTCTCCAACCTCCAATCTTTGAAGTGTTTTTTTATTCAAGCTTTAAATCATATCAAGGAGAGGGGGAGTGTCCCTCTACCTTGAGTCTTTCTTGAGTTTTTGTATTCGTTTAACTCCTATCTCCATCGAGAAGGAGTTCGTTTAGTATTTGCCCTCCGTGCGTGGTCAAGGACCACTAGGGCCTTGGAGTAGTAGCCGTAGGCTACGAACCAAGTAAAAACCCTTCGTGTTTTATTTATATATTTCTATCTTTCCGCTGCGTTTACTCGTGCCGATTCGAAGGAATTACGAAAAAGTTTTATCGCTATTCACCCCCCCACCCTCTAGCGCTCAAATCGATCCAACAATATATATATATAGAAATAAAAAAAATGAATAAATAGTTCGTAGTCGAGGCTTGAACCATGAACCGTTGATTTGAGGGAATAGGCTTCCCACCACTAAGTCATAAGATTACCAATGAGTAGGATATAATAGAATATATCTATTGGTAAAAAAAAAAAAAAGAAGTTGATTAATCTAGCTGATCATTTAAAGGGATAATTAGGTTAAGAAAAATCCTAATTTATATATATATATATATATATATATATATATATATATATATATATATATATATATATATATATATATATATATATATATATATATATATATATATATATATATATATATATTTCTTTTCTTTCCTCTCTCTAAAACCTCACGTCGATCTCTCTCTCTCTCTCTCTCTCTCTCTCTCTCTCTCTCTCATTTTTCCTCCAGCCGCCGAATAGACTTCTCCCCTCTCCTTCCCTAACCCTCCGACCTTAGCTGCGTTGCGCTGCGCCGATTGCGAGAGCAAGAGGTTCCTGCATGGTGAGCCGCCGAGAACGAGGGAACGATTCCGATAAAGGGCGGTGACGAAGAGGAGGATTGGAAAGAAGGAAGCCGCCGAAGCAAGGAAGAAGGTTGTCTTCTCTTTAGATAATTCAAGAGGGGATTTTCAAGAGGGACTTGGTAGAGGATCACGCTAAAGCAAGGAAACACGTAGGAGGTTTTCTCTTTGCAAAGTCTAACAGTATAAATTGGTGAAAAAGCGTAGGTTGTAAGTATCCCTTCACCTGCAGTATAAGTGCTTACGATGTAATGTTGTATGCTTGATTTTGAACGAAAGAATATAGAACTATGTGTAGAAGGTTCGGCTAATAGGATTAGAGAAATTATTCTTGTTGAAATTCTTCCACCTTATGCATGTTAGATGATGATTTCTATTTATGTTAGCTTAATTTTCCTTATGTCACTACCTTATGCCATGTTAAATTCTACTCATGCCGATTTATGCTATGCTACATGCTTATGTTTTCACCCATCTTAGGCATGACTCACGTATATGAAATGTCTAAGAAATGTTTCCCTAAGAGTGGGGATAAGAACACTCTTTAGGACAAAGAACATGTATGTTATTTTACTTTATGCATGGCTTGTACCGGACCATAACAAGGTCCACGGGATGGGCTCCAAGGTTGCCCCTAGGTCGACGGACATAGTACGGACCTAGTAACCTAGTAGGTTCGGGATTAGCTACCTCGGATCTATTTTGGATGCGCGCGAATGATGTATGTGGTACAATGTCGGGCCCAATATGTTGAGATTATGTTTAGGTATATAAACTATATGTTTTCAAAGAGCATCCTGCATATACCATTTTATGTTCATCGAATTATCATGTTTAGAGACAATGTACTGTTGCGATGAAAATGCTAAGTTTATGTTCTTTTCCTAAATTGATCATGTCTCTACTTTAAATAAATGTTGTGCTCATATGTTGTTTAAACGAACATGTCATTACTTTACGTTTAATTCATGATGTATGTTTTTGTGAGTAGGAAAGGACCTTACTAAGTCTATGTGCTTACAGTTTACTTTCCTTGTACTGCAGAAAAGGGCAAGGAATGGATAAATTAAAGGGAGCAACAGGAGGGGCAAAGATGTGTGTGGCAGTGGCATGGTGGATGAGATCATTTTTCATATATGGACTTATGCATGATTTTTTTCAATTTATGTGTAAATTGTTAGGAGACGTTAATGCTTTCTATGGTGGTTATTCATGTTTATTTTTATGAACCTTGAAATGGTTAATACATGTTTAGTGAAATAAATTGCTAAGACCTTTTGCCATGATTAAATTGTTAGGTTGATTGGGTTAATGTAATTAGAGTTAAAAGTTGTAAAGTTTTTTTTAAATGCTTCCACTGTTATATGCATGAATGTATTATCACGTAGCGTCGCCGCCCATCTATAGGATGTGTGTTAGGAGGACGGGAAGGGTGGGCGTTACAGGTGGTATCAGAGCCCAGTTCTGCCTTTCCACTACACACACATCAAGCTTCCATCCTGCCGCTCCAAGTAAGACATTATATGCCTACTCTATTTATTTCATTTATGATATATATACGCTAAGAAATGTTTTAGTTGGGTATGCATGAATATAAGTAAGAATGATAAACTTATGTTGGCATTTTTTTTATCATTTATGAAGATAAGCATGGCCAGAAGACGCGGTAATAGAGTCAGTGAGACAGAATCTCCACCGGATCTTATGCAGGTGGTTACTGAACTCCAGCGTCAAGTCGTTGAACAACAGAAAGTGATAAATGCCTTAATGACTCAGCAGAGAAACCCTTGTGGACCTCCAGGGGACCAGCAGGCGCATCCAGATAGGCCTACAGCTACACCAGTACCACCAGGAGGCTCTGGCCCGATAGTTCGACCAGAAGCTTACCTGATCCAGTGGCAAAGGCTGAAACCAGAGAATTTCTCGAGTAATTGTGAACCATGGGATGCCCAGTCCTGGTTTAAAACGGTGGAAAGCATAGTAGAGCTGCTGGATTGGCCTGAACATGAAAAGATTAAGTGTGCATCCTTTTGCCTTTCTGGAGATGCTCAAATGTGGTGGGGAAGAATTAAAGCAAAGAGGCAAGTAAACCAAATGAGATGGACAGACTTCGAAGCTGAATTTTTCGAAGAATTCTTCCATATGCGAGTGACCAACAAGCACTACGATGATTTCACTGGGTTTAGTCAAGGTGACCTATCAGTTAACGAAGCGGTGAAAAGATTCAACCGACTCGCACGCCTATGCCCAAAGTTGGTCAGCACAGAAAAAGAAAGGGTCAGACTTATGCTGAAGATGCTCCGACCTGAGATAGCTCTGAACATGCCCAGTGGAGTGAATAGACCACATACCACAGAGGAGCTATTCAGTAGTGCCCTAATCACCGAGCACTACCTGAACAATATTAACCATGAAAAGAAGGCGCTGAGTGAAGGCAAGAGTCAAGGCCAGCCAGGAGGTCAGAAAGCTCAGGGTAACTGGAAAGGAAACCACAGTGGCAAGAGGAAACAATGGAACGACTCTAAAGGTGGTCCAGCAAACAAACAAGCCAAGATTCCCCAATGTACTACATGTGGGAAACCATATATCGGGGTGTGCTACAAGGGCATTAATAGATGCTACCGCTGTGGACTGGAAGGACACAGAGTCAAGGACTGCCCTACCCAGGTTCAGGCACCTCCTCAATAGTATGCTCAGTAAGGGGTGCTCCTTCACAGCTACACCAAATGCAAGCTTCAATAGAAGGTACCCAGGTAAGCCAAGAGAGGTTGGAAGCCCCGCTAGTTGCGACGAATGCCAGGGTTTTCTCTTTTACTAAGGAAGACGTGGCGAATGATTCTACTGTTGTCACAGGTTAGATAATTATTTTACATCGGCATACTCTTTGTATTTGATACTGGTGCAACACACTCGTTTGTCTCTACGCTTTTCACAAAGAAGATTGACATACCCCCGCATGTTTTGGATTGCCAGTTCTTAACGACCCTGCCCTCGGGAGAAATGATGTCTTCTACTCATATGTTGCAAGCCACACCCATCAGAATTGCAGACAGCGAACTCTACTGTGATCTGACAGTGCTCGGCATGCAGGATTATGATGTCATATTGGGCATGGATTTCTTAAGCAAGTACGGTGCTTCGATCGAGTGTCGTAAGAGAAAAGTGGTCTTTCAGCCTGAGGCAGAACCTATGTTTGAATTCATTGGAGAGCCAAGGAATAGAACCTATAAATTCTTATCAGCTCTAAAGGCACGCAAGATGTTAGACAAGGGATGCACTGGGTTTCTAGCACATGTGGTTGATACAAGTCAAGCCGAGGACCAGAAGCTAGAAGATGTCAGAGTGGTATGCCACTACCTAGAGGTATTTCTTGATGAACTATCAGGGTTAGCCCTTGGTAGGGAAATTGAATTTGAGATCGAATTAATTCCTAGTACTCACCCGATCTCTAAAGCACCTTACTGGATGGTGCCAACCGAATTGAAGGAACTTCAAGGACAACTACAGGAGTTACTCGACAAGGGTTTTATTCACCCTAGTCACTCTCCATGGGGAGCTCCGGTACTGTTCGTAAAGAAGAAGGATGGGACTATGCGCCTGTGCATAGACTACCGAGCACTAAATAATGTGACGATCAAGAATAGGTACCTTTTACCATGGATTGACGATCTGTTCGACCAGTTAAAAGGTGTCACCGTCTTTTCAAAGATTGACCTCAGATCTGGCTATCATCAAGTGAAAGTGAAACCAGATGATATACCGAAGACAACTTTTCGAACAAGATACGGACATTATGAGTTCGTAGTCATGCCTTTCAGAGTGACGAATGCTCCTGCTATGTTCATGGACCTGATGAATTGGGTATTCTCGGTGTTTTTTGACAAGTTCGTGATCATCTTCATTGACGATATCCTCGTCTATTCGAGAAATCAAGAAGAGCATGCCGAAAACTTGAATATGGTATTACAGATTCTTCAAGAAAAGCAACTATATGTCAAGTTCTCCAAATGTGAATTCTGGCTCGATCAAGTATCTTTTCTGGGTCATATTATATCCAAAGACGGAGTTATGGTAGACCCAAGAAAGATTGAAGCTATGAGTAACTGGAGCAGGCCAAAGAATGCTAGTGAAGTGAGGAGTTTTCTCGGATTAGCGGGCTATTATCGAAAATTCGTAGAAGACTTCGCAAGAATAGCAACACCTATGACAGTTCTCACCTGGAAGAACAAGAAGTATGTATGGATGGAGGAATGTGAGAAGAGTTTCTTGGAGCTGAAAAGGAGACTTACAAGTGCTCCAATCCTTACTCTCCCAGAGAATGACAAGAGCTTCGACATGTACAGCGATGCCTCCGGATTGGGACTCGGAGTTGTACTTATGCAGAGGGGTAAGGTTATTGCCTATGCCTCTAGGCAACTCAAGGAACATGAAAAGAACTATCCCACTCATGATTTAGAGCTAGCAGCTATGGTCTTCGCTCTCAAGGTATGGAGGCACTATCTGTATGGAGCACAGTGCAAGATTTATACGGATTACCGGAGTCTGCGGTATTTCTTCACTCAGAAGGACCTCAATATGAGATAATGCAGATGGTTGGAGCTCATGAAGGACTATGACTGTGAGATCTTTTACCATCCTGGCAAGGCAAACAAAGTGGCCGATGCACTCAGCAAGAAGTCCAGTGCCACCCTGATGTCCTTATCAGTATTGTCTCGACCGCTGGAGAAGGAAATTATGCGCTATAGAATCGAGGTTATTTCCGGGCAGCTTTCGACCATGGAAATAATACCATCACTATTCGATGACATATTAGCAAAATAAAGTGATGATCCAAGTCTCCAAAGGATCAAGCAGGAGATCCTAGAAGGAAAAGGTGAGGGTTTCCGTATCGCCAATAGCGGAGTATTATACCTTAGGGATTGGTTATGTATCCCTAACGATCCGGAACTACGCAAAAAGATATTAGAGGAGGCTCACAGAACCCCCTATTCTATGCATCCGGGATCCACCAAAATGTATCAAGACACGAAGAGAAGTTACGGTGGTCGGTATGAAGAGGGCGTAGCTCGGCATGTCGATGCACGACGACACGCGACAAAGTTAAAGCAGAACACCAGAGGCCTAGAGGAGTTCTGCAACCGATCCAAATTTCGGAGTGGAAATGGGAAGACATCTCTATGGATTTCATTTCATGTCTTCCCATGACTACGAACGGATATGACACTATATGGGTTATCATTGACAGATTGACAAAGTTAGCTCATTTCCTAGTGATCAAGATGACATATTCGATTAAGCAACTGGCTCAATTATATGCTAAGGAAATCATCAGACTGCATGGTATTCCCAAGACCATCATTTCAGATAGAGATGGTCGCTTCACTTCACAGTTTTGGGGATGCGTTCATAAGGCACTTGGCACGAAGCTGCGTTTCAGTACCGCCTTTCATCCTCAGACAGATGGGTAAACAGAAAGGGTGAACCAAGTACTGGAAGACATGTTACGAGCTTATGCCTTGGATTTCAAAGGGAGTTGGTGCCACTACTTATGTTTAGCAGAATTCACTTACAATAATAGCTACTAAGATACCATCGGAATGGCCCCTTATAAAGAATTATATGGGAGGAGATGTAGGTCTCCGATCTGTTGGTATGAAGGTGGTGAGAAGAAAGAGATGGGACTTCAGACAGATTTCATCGACGACACCACCCGAGCATTACAGAATATCCGCCAAAGAATAGAGACTGCTCATAGCCGGCAGAAGAACTATGCGGATTAGCTACGTAGACCTTTGGAATTCAATGTTGGAGATTTGGTATTTCTCTGGGTAGCTCCTATGAATGGAATAATGAGACTCGGGAAGAAAGGAAAGCTAAGTCCGCGATACGTAGGACCGTACAAGATCCTGAAAAGAGTTGGCAAGGTAGCTTACGAGCTAGGATTGCCTCAGGAGATGTCTGCTATTCACAACGTGTTCCATGTCTCGATGCTTAAGAAGTGCATTTCGATCACCAAGTGGTCGAGCCAGTGATAAAGAAATTCAAGAGGACCTGAGCTATGAAAGTCGACCTATCCGGATACTAGACCGAGAAGTCAAAAGACTAAGGAATAAATAAGTACCCTTAGTGAAGGTCCTATGGCAAAGTCAACGATACGAAGAAGCCACCTGGAAACGTGAAGATGACATGAAGCAAAAGTACCCCGAGTTTTTCTATGTTTCGAGGACGAAACTTTTATAAGGTATAAGGGATTGTAACATCCCAAATTTTAGTTACTATATTTTTATTAAAAGGAAATATATATATATATATATATATATATATATATAATAAAAAATAAAAAAATGAATAAATAGTTCGTAGTCAAGGCTTGAACCATGAACCGTTGATTTGGGGGAATAGGCTTCCCACCACTAAGTCATAAGATTACCAATGAGTAGGATATAACAGAATATATCTATTGGTAGAAAAAAAAAGAAAGAAGTTGATTAATATAGCTGATCATTTAAAGGGATAATTAGGTTAAGAAAAATCCTAATATATATATATATATATATATATATATATATATATATATATATATATATATATATATATATATATTTCTTTTCTTTCCTCTCTCTAACACCTCACGCCGATCTCTCTCTCTCTCTCTCTCTCTCTCTCTCTCTCGTTTTTCCTCCAGCCGTCGAATAGCCTTCACCCCTCTCCTCAGCGGCGCACCATGCAGGAACCTCTTGCTCTTACAATCGGCACAGCGCCACATAGATAAGGTCGGAGGGTTAGGGAAGGAGAGGGGTGAAGGCTATTAAATTTGGAGCGAGAGAGAGAGAGAGAGAGAGATCGGCGTGTGGTGTTAGAGAGAGGAAAGAAAAGAAATATATATATATATATATATATATATATATATATATATATATATTTCTTTTCTTTCCTCTCTCTAAAACCTCACGCCGATCTCTCTCTCTCTCTCTCTCTCTCTCTCTCTCTCTCTCTCTCTCTCGTTTTTCCTCCTGCCGTCAAATAGCCTTCACCCCTCTCCTTCCCTAACCCTCCGACCTTATCTATGTGGCGCTGTGCCGATTGTAAGAGCAAGAGGTTCCTGCATGGTGCGCCGCCGAGGACGAGGGAACGAGTCCGATAAAGGGCGGTGACGAAGAGGAGGATTGGAAAGAAGGAAGCCGCCGAAGCAAGAAAGAAGGTTGTCTTCTCTATAGATAATTCAAGAGGGGATTTTCAAGAGGAACTTGGTAGAGGATCATGCTAAAGCAAGGAAACACGTAGGAGGTTTTCTCTTTGTGAAGTCTAACGGTATAAATTGGTGAAAAAGCGTAGGATGTAAGTATCCCCTCACCTGCAGTATAAGTGCTTACGATGTAATGTTGTATGCTTGATTTTGAATGAAAGAATCTAGAACTATGTGTAGAAAGTTCGGCTAATAGGATTAGAGAAATTATTCTTGTTGAAATTCTTCCACGTTATGCATGTTAGATGATGATTTCTATTTATGTTAGCTTAAATTTCCTTATGTCACTACCTTATGCCATGTTAAATTCTACTCATGCCGATTTATGCTATGCTACATGCTTATGTTTTCACCCATGTTAGGCATGACTCACGTATATGAAATGTCTAAGAAATGTTTCCCTAAGAGTGGGGACAAGAATACTCTTTAGGACAAAGAACATGTATATTATTTTATTTTATGCATGGCTTGTACCGGACCCTAACAAGGTCCATGGGATGGGCTCCAAGGTTGCCCCTAGGTTGACGAACATAGTACGGACCTAGTAACCTAGTAGGTTCGGGATTAGCTACCTCGGATCTACTTAGGATGCGCGCGAATGATGTATGTGGTACAATGTCGACCCCAATATGTTGAGATTATATTTAGGTATATAAACTATACATTTTCAAAGAGCATCCTGCATATACCATTTTATGTTCATCGAATTATCATGTTTAGAGACAATGTACTGTTGCGATGAAAATGCTAAGTTTATGTTCTTTTCCTAAATTGATCATGTCTCTACTTTAAATAAATGTTGTGCTCATATGTTGTTTAAACGAACATGTCATTACTTTACGTTTAATTCATGATGTATGTTTTTGTGAGTAGGAAAGGACCTTACTAAGCCTATGTGCTTACAGTTTACTTTCCTTGTACTGCAGAAAAGGCCAAGGAATGGATAAATTAAAGGGAGTAGTAGGAGGGGCAAAGATGTGTGTGGCAATGGCATGGTGGACGAGATCATTTTTCATATACGGACTTATGCATGATTTTTTTCAGTTTATGTGTAAACTTTTAGGAGACGTTAATGCTTTCTTTTGTGGTTATTCATGTTTATTTTTATGAACCTTGAAATGGTTAATACATGTTTAGTTAAATAAATTGCTAAGACCTTTTGCAATGATTAAATTGTTAGGTTGATTGGGTTAATGTAATTAGAGTTAAAAGTTGTAAAGTTTTTTTTTAAATACTTCCGCTGTTATATGCACGAATGTATAATCGCGTAGCGCCGCCGCCCATCTATAGGATGTGTGTTAGGAGGACAGGAAGGGCGGGCATTACAGTAGATAACATGGTGTGTAGTGTCACACAGTAGATCATGTTATCAACTCCTTGTAGAGTATAAGTAAAGGCTCACAACTGAGATGGCTTTGGACAAACCATTGGTATGATTGTAGTGTGATTTGGTATTGATTTGTCTTGACCATAGAATCACACTAGTACACTTTGTGTGTATTGAGCAGGACCGACTTAGAGGTGATTCGATTTATTGTTGACTACATAATTGAATCGGACCTCAGATATTATATTGTACATGCTCTTAATCCTGATATAATAACGGGCACATATACTTAGTATTCATTTCTTTGATTTACCAATGGGAGAGATTTATAGAGTAAATCGATAGGTTCGGTAAGTTAGTAAATGATATTATTTATATGGTGTGTCATTGATTATAGGAGAAAACTGTGTCCTATATATTAGGATAATGATGTCCCCTTGAGGAGCTCATAAGGTTCAACATGTAAACCCTGCAGGTGGACTTGGTCCAACATGATGATAAGGTTGAGTGGTACTACTCATGGAGTTAGATGTGGATTAATTAATTATCAGTAAATTAATTAATCGACGGACATTCGAGATCTTAAACATGGGGAGATATATGTACAAATAATATATGGAGCCCATATTAATTTATGGGGGTTGGTGAGGTAGATCAATGTTAATCCTCTAGTGGAATGGATTATCATTAATGGATTGGACTTTATGTGAGTTTGATCCTTTGGGTGGCCAAGATCCAACTCCTCCTCATGGTCCCTATTGTAGCCAATTAAAACCTCATGGAGCTTAGATCCAATGATGGAAAATAAAACTCTAGATCCGACGGTGGAGATTAAATCTCTAGATCCGACAGTTGAGATTAAACCTCTAGATCCGACGGTTGAGATTAAATCTCTAGAACCGACGGTGGAGATTAAAAGGAGGCTTAAGCCTAACTCTATAAATAAGGGTTTAAGGTGGGCGACAAGAAAAGAGCTTAGGGATTAGGGTTTGGGCGGCGAGGGGCTTGGAGGCTTGGGCGCCCATAATTTTGGAAGTTTTTTCCTTCTTCTTCCTTAGGTGGCCGGTGCCCATCCTCTCTTCTTCTCTCCTTGGACGGCGTCCAATCTCTTTAATCTCTTCCTTGGCCGGTGGCAAAGACTAAGGTCTCTTCCTTTGGAGCTCTTGGCCGGCGTCCATAACCTTCATCTCCTTTCCTTGGCCGGTGGCTACAACTTGGTCTCTTGACTTGGTGGTTGGTCCTAGATAGGGAAGAGTTTTGTTTTATTCTTTCTTTTGTTTGGAGAGAGCAAAGAAAGAAAGATTGGTGATCTAGGAGGCTTTGACTTTTGGAAGATCGTCACTCACTCGATGTCCAAAAGGAGAAAGGACATACAATAGAAGATCGAGAGGTATAATATTTGTTTATATTCTTTTGTATTATGTCTATAATTGTTTTTCAATTATATGCATGTTGTAAGTTTTTATATGTGGCTAAATTTACTTGGACCCCGAATACAAACACAAAAATCGGTGATCCGTACATTGTCTATTCCGCGGCTAATCGTAGAATAGAGGTTGGTTGCTTGAACAACAAGTTTGTTCAAGTGACCACTCTAATCGAATAACACGACGATGAAATGGTAGCTTGGGTAATCCCTAATTGTCATGGATTAAATTTTTAATTCAGGGGACAACGACGGGATCACCATGAACAAGCAACCGAGTTGAAGTGGTAAGCGAAGTTTCCTACCTTCAAGTGGTATCAGAGCCATGGTTTTCGGTTTTGTGTGTTTGGGATTCGGTTACTTTTATGCACTTTTCATATATTATATGTATCGGATAATAGTAGGATGTGCGTAGGTTAACTTTTTGGTTGCAGGCATAGGATCCAACTATTATGCCCATATGTGTGTATGTGATTGTATGTGTGTAATTGTATATTTTGTTGAATCCTCGGGGTTGACGAGGCTAGTATTTAATTTTTTTATTAAGTACGACATTGTTTAGCCACTCCTTTTATTTTAGTTTACTTTCGATCTAGATTTCATGTACACTCCTTCGTGTAGTATAGGATCGATGGATATAAATAAAAATAGTTTTTCTCGGTTCGGATCTCCGGATGGCTTGTACATAGTGTAGGGAGGAGCAGACGAGATGACGATACGACGGGAGGCATATTGGAGAAAAAAGCCATAATAGTTGGAAAATATTTTTTTTCATATTTATTGCTTATTGTTTGATATGCATGTCGTAGGCTAGAAAATTCCTCAATTTTAAATTACTAAGTGGGAAAGGGATATTTTTATAAATTCTCACGGCCTCCATTACGATTTGACATGTGATGCAAACAAACTTGCGCGTCGGCTCTGAGTGCCTTCCTCCACATCGGATGATTTTGTTTGCGGATCACAAGGTCGAATATGGTTATAAGAAATTATTAAGGAGCATGTGTACTTCCCCATCGGATGGCACATAACCCGAGATAATTACCTTGGTACCGAGTAATGGTGAACACTTAGATGCAAATAGGAGTATCCTCCCCATCGGAGTCACTGCTTTTATTTGTAGGGTCGAAGAGGAACCAACTATTAATTTTATTTGTCAAAAAGTTAGGTTGACAAGATAGTAAAATTAATGGGTAAAACCTCCTCTTACAAATGTAGAATTCGTATACGTCCACACTATCGTGGCATACGATATTCTCGGTGTTTTGAGGTGTTGGTTGATTTTAAAATTTTATTGTTTGAGGAATCAATAATTTTTTGAGATCTAATGTTTTGATCTATGTGATTCTTAGGTTTTTTCAAAATGACTTTCAACCCGCTTGCTGTGATACTGAAAGAAAATAAACTTACTGGACCCAATTATGTTGATTGGAAGAGGAATCTTGACATTGTCTTGACTGCTGAGGAATACAAATATGTACTCCTCGAAGAGTGCCCTCCTAAGCCTGTGGATGATTCTGGGGAAAAGGAGAAGGAGAGTTATAAGAAGTGGATCAAGGCCGATGAGATGGTGCGGTGTTACATTTTGGCATCTATGTCAAATGTACTACAACATTAGCATCAAGTCATGCCCACTACTTATGACATGATGCTCAATCTCAAAGAGCTTTTCGGACACCAGAATCGGGCTGCTAGGCAGGAAGCCATGAGGAACTTGATGACGACCACCATGATCGAGGGAACACCCGTGAGGGATCATGTTCTCAAGATGATGGCTCATTTGAATGAGCTGGAAGTCCTCAGAGCTGAGATCGATGGAGAAACTCAGGTTGATATCATTCTCTAGTCTCTACCTAAGAGTTTTGAGCAGTTTCGCCTGAACTACAACATGAAAAAGAGGTTGTATTCGTTGGCGGAGCTTCTGACAGAACTCTAGGCGGCAGAGGGGCTTTTTCGTCAGAGTGCTCAGGCGCAAGCCATGGTTACCCAAAACATTTCTACTTCTAAGCCGAAAGGCAAGAAGAAGAAGAAACAAGCTTGGGAAAAGGTGGCGGGAGGAACTCAGGGAGGAGTGAAGAAGTCGAAAGGAAAGTGCTTCACTTGCAAGCAGACTGGACACTAGAAGAAGGACTGCCCCAACCGGAAGTAGAACAAAGGTATATCTTTTGGTCTAGTCATTGAAACAGGTTTAGCGGTGTTATCTACCGGCACCTGGTGTGTAGATACGAAAGCCACTGATCATGTCTGCAATATTTTGTAGGGGTTCCTAGAAACCAGATGACTGGATGAGGGGGAGATTACCGTATACTTGGGCGATGCCACGAAGGTGGCGGCTGTTGCAGTGGGAGATGTTTATTTGTCTTTTGAGAGGAATAAAGTTTTGGTTCTTAAAAATTATCTTTATGTACCTTTATTTAGAAAGAATTTGATTTCGGTTTCTAAATTGTTTATGGATGGATATTCTATTTCTTTTAATGACAGAGTTGTTATAAAAAGGAATAGGGAGATTATCTGTTCTGGTACATTAATGGAAAATTTATATACACTTGAACCAAAAGCTCCAATGATGCTAATAGAAGTTAATAACTCATCTTCTAATTCCAATAAGAGAAAAGAACCTTCGAAGATGAACCAAATATATCTTTGGCATCTAAGACTTGGTCATATTAACCTAAGCAGAATTCAAAGGTTGATAGCTGATGGACCTCTGGGTTAATTAGTGGTGGAAGATTTCCCAACTTGCAAATCTTGCTTGGAGGGTAAAATGACCAAGAGGCCTTTTAAGGCCAAGGGGTATATAGCCAAAGATGTGTTGGAATTGGTTCATTCTGATTTGTGTGGTCCAATGTCTATCCAGGCTAGAGGTGGTTTTGAGTATTTCGTCTCTTTCATAGACAATTATTCAAGATATGGATACATTTACTTGATGCGCCGCAAGTCTGAATGCTTTGACAAGTTCAAAAAATTTAAGGCTGATGTGGAGAAACGTCAAGGTAAAAGTATCAAGACACTACGATCTGATCGTGGTGGCGAGTTCCTCTTGGGAGAGTTTAGGAATTACTTATCAGAGGCTGAGATTCAATCCTAATTGTCTGCACCTGACACACCCTAGCAGAATGGTGTAGTAGAGCGAAGGAATAGGACTCTTATGGAGATGGTTAGATCGATGATGAGTTATTTTGAGTTGCCAGATTCGTTCTGGGGATATGCTCTAGATAAGACAATGTATATTCTGAACCTGGTACCATCTAAATCAGTGCCTTCTACTCCCATAGAATTGTGGATTGGGCAAAAGCCTAGTCTAAGACATATTCGGATTTGGGGGAGTCCAGCACATGTGTTGAAGGCAGATGCTGGTAAGTTGGAACCTCGTACAGAAGTACACATGTTCGTTGGCTATCCTAGAGGAACGAAAGGAGGTTTTGTTTTATAGTCCTAGAGATCAGAAGGTGATCGTTAGCACGAACACCAGATTTCTAGAGGAAGACTATGTGATGAACCACAAGCCCATGAGTAAGATTGTTCTATAGGAATTGAAAGGGGAAGTCACTACTTCAGTACCACCGGTATAAGAGGATATACCACAAGTCACTGCACCGCGTATCATAGAGGATACACAGGTGATACCTCGTCGTAGTGGGAGGGTTGTGAGACAGCCTCATAGATTCATGTTCTTGGGAGAATCTTCTGATATGATCCCTAGCGAACATGAACCTGATCCTTGGACATATGATGAGGCAATCCAAGATAAAGATGCGGTATCTTGGCAAAGTGCAATGAATGCTGAGATTGAATCTATGGATTCAAATCAGGTCTGGGAGCTAGTAGAACCACCCAATGGTGTAAAAACCATTGGATGCAAATGGATCTACAAAAGAAAGAGAGGAATAGACGGGAAGGTTGAGACCTTCAAAGCAAGGCATGTTGCGAAGGGGTATACTCAGAAAGAGGGTATCGATTATGAGGAGACCTTTTCGCCGGTAGCCATGCTTAAGTCTATCCGGATTCTCTTATGCATTGCTGCTCATATGGATTATAAGGTATGGCAGATGGATGTCAAGACAACTTTTCTTAATGGAAGTCTTGAGGAAAACATCTATATGAAGCAACCAGAGGGATTCATTGCAAAGGGCAAAGAGCATCTTGTGTGTAAGCTTAATCGGTCCATTTATGGATTGAAGCAAGCTTCGAGGTCTTAGAACATCCGCTTTGATGAGGTAATCCAGTTTTATGGATTTATTCAAAGCCCGGATGAGTCTTGTATATACAAGAGATGTGACGGAAACGTAGTGGTATTTCTTGTACTATACGTAGATGACATTTTGTTAATTGGCAACAATGTCAAGGTGTTATCGGACGTAAGGGTATGGTTGTCCAAACAGTTTGATATGAAGGACTTGGGAGAAGTGGGACACATCCTTGGGATCAAGGTTATAAGGGATCGCAAGAAAAGGATGTTGTGCTTATCTCAAGTTTCATACATAGACACAATTATGGATCGTTTTAGCATGAAAAACTCTAAGAAAGGTTTTTTACCTTTCAAGCATGGAGTTCCTTTATCTAAGGAGATGTGTCCTAGAACATCTGAGGAGATAGAGGAAATGAAGGCAGTTCCTTATGCTTCGGCAGTAGGAAGCCTCATGTATGTTATGCTATGTACGAGACCAGATATCTGCTTTGTTGTCAGCATGGTTAGCAGATATTAGAGTAATCCAGGACAGGGACATTGGACTGCGGTAAAGCATATATTGAAGTACCTGAGAAGGACTAGAAATTATATGCTAGTTTACCAGGCAGACCAATTACTCCTTGTGGGTTACACAGATTCCGACTTCCATTCAGACAGGGATAATAGTAAGTCTACCTCAAGTTTTGTGTTTACTTTGGGAGGAGGATGTTGGTGCAATCGGGCCAGGTCATGATTGACCAGGACTCGAGCTTGGCTCGAGTAATGTTTTGATGTTTCGACAAAAACATATGACAATGTAATTGTCATGGGAAAGTCCAAGTCTTGAGTACATGGCACAAGGAAAGTCCAAGCATGGGTCTTGGCATGGAAAGTCCAACATAGGTTGGCAAGGGAAAGTCCAAGCTTGAGTCTTGGCATTTGAAGTCAAAGGGGTTTGGTATTGGCGGCGTAAAGTCCAAGTGGGAGTCTTGGCGGCGTAAGTCCAATGTGCCTTGGCGGTGTCGACACCATTAGCATGACATAGCCGATGGAAGCATCTGAAGGCTAGAGCGATGGATGAACAAGTCATGGATGACTTGGAGGGATCCGAGAGGCGTGAGGCTGATGGAGATAGTTAGAAGGCTTAGGTCTAGGCTAAGGGTGGTCTAGCAAGTATGGGGGCACCATACTTGGGTTAAAACCTCATGTTTGAGGTGTGCCAGTCGACTGGTGCCATGTGGCAGTCGTCTGGCATAGTCAACTAGGGTTTGGGAATGGCCAAGCGATCGATTATCTCGGGTCGGCCCGATCATGGGATCGATCAAGCGATGCGAGTCTCACTCGGGATGAGCGATCAAGTGATGGCTCATCGATGATGCTCATGATCGGTTTTTGATTACACCGATCGACAAGCTATATAAGGAGCTCGTGATGGAGAAAAAGATAGCAATTTTCTTGGGCGAAATTGAAGGGGGAAGTTGGTGCTTTCCAGTCCTTCAAAGCTAGTTCAAGGCAATCAAAGATCAAGCAATCCAAAGCTCTTGTAAAGTGTTTTTCCTTTACTTGCATTTGTATTTCATTATATTTGCTTGTATCTATTTGATTATTGTTGTAATCATTATTGTACGAGGTTTCTCCGCCTCCGAATTGTTCCGAGAAGGAGTGTTATTATAGTGGTGTGTGATTGGCATCGCTAGGGTTCATACGAACCCGATCCATGGAGTAGGAACTGTTCGGTTCCGAACCACGTTAAATATTCGTGTTATTGTGTTGTGATTGTGTTTCGTTATTGTTATTATATATATATTCCACTGTGCTAACGAAACTTGTAGACACTATCTCGATCGAATTCCATCACGCTTAGCACGACGCTATTCCCCCCCCTCTAGCGGCTTCAAATTTCCTACAATTGGTATCAGAGCTTGGGGCTCTTCTACGGATTAACAACCCGGAGTCAAGACGCTAGAGGAACAAGATGGAATTCAAGGAGAGATTGGGTGACGACATCAACGTTCCGCCTTCCTTCGACCGCGAACATTTCGCATATTGGAAAGGTAGAATGGAATATTTTCTAATGACAAATATAGAAAATTGGTTTTCCATGATTATAGGTTTTGATGCTCCGAGAGGAGAGAACGGCGAAATCCTCAAAATGAAGCGATGGACCGAGGAGCAACGCCAAAAATTCAAGACAATCATTAAGGTAACAAAAATGTTGATTAATTTGATACCTAACGACATTTTTTCTAGATTAGGATGCTATAAGGATGCCAAAGAGTTGTGGAACAAGTTGGTCAAGTTCTACGACAATCCCGAATCGGTCCAAGAAGACTTGGAAGAAGAGGAGACCGAAGAGGAAGCTTCATCATCCTCACAAGAAAGTAAGGAATCAACATCAGGATCGGAGAAGGAAGTAGAAAAGGTGGAAGAAGCATCCACATCTGTGATTGAGTGGGAGAGACCATCCACATCGGAGCCGGAACAAAATAAAGAAGAAGCCTCAACCTCCGGGAGGGATGAAGAACCCACTCCGATCACCATGGATCTAGGTAACTCAAGCATGTCGATTAATAATAAAATGAATATTATATGCTTTGAGTGTAGGGATCAAGGACACTACAAGAGTAAGTGTCCTAAACGGGTTAAGAAGACTCCTCCGGCACCAAAGGTCAAGGATGTCGGTCCCTCGACAATTAAAAGCAAGGAGCACGTGGTTTGCTTCAAATGTCGGCTACCGGAACACTACTGGAGTCAATGTCCTAGGGGGAGCAAAAAGACCAAAGAAGGAGGATCACAAGTAGGGGAAGCTTCTAAGGCTAACCCTAAGGTATATTTCAATAATGCACGTTCTTTAGTTAATAGGCAAAAGCATGCTAGAAACAATAGATATATTTGTCTAGGTGCTAAAAATATCCACTTAGGAAAGAAGGAAAAATTTGGGACTAATGTCCTTAAAAATATGTTACCTAGGAAATCAATTGAGAAAATAGGGGATCATCTAGGTTTTAATCCAAAATGGACTAGGCACCTGCCTAGAAAAGATAATGTCCAAGGACCAAATGAGAAATCAAAAATTGGGAAATTAGAGTTGGAAAATCAAGCCTTGAGGTCAAGACTTGAAAAACTTGAGAAGACCCTTAGGAACATCCAAAATCAATTTCAAGGGTCCAAAAGTCAAAGTCAACACCTAGGACCTAAGAGTCAAAAGTCAACCAAGGGCAAGCAAGATTTGGTTCACAAACCTAAGCCTAAGGTGGCTTACCATAGTGTTCCATTTGATTATGGAACACTAAGTCTAGGAAGACCAAGGTCAATGGGGAAGTCATCCCTAGGGTTGACCAAAGGTTGTGCCTAGTGGCTAGGGTTTCGAAGAAACCTAGGGTGGCCACTAAGAAGGTTATTAGGGAGGCAATCCCTATGGTTAACCTAGGCAAGACCAAAATGACCAAGGCTAATAAGCCTAGGAGGGTCATTAGGAAGGTATCTAGGGAGGTTATCCCTAAAGAATACCTAATTAACCCTAGGAGCTCAAATAGGTTTTGGGTTCCTAAGAGTGTGATTGATTCACGCTAGATGGGGTTAGGGTGTGCCAACCTTGATTGGATGGGTAGTTAACTCAACCATGATAAAGGTGACACTTTAGGTTATTTTCAAGGTTAGGGTCACCTTGGAAATACATTTGAGTCTTAATCCTAAAAGATTTTAGGATGTGCCAATATTATTTGAGAAGTTTGATAAAATGATCAAATTGGCACAATTTAGGTTTAGAGGTTGGTGTTGTAGGATCGAAGTGAGCGCTAGAGGGGGGGGTGAATAGTGCAAAATCTTTTTCTTCTTTTACGAGTTCGTATCAAAACAAATAAGTGCAGCGGAAAGATAAATGAAACAAAAAGAGACAAGTTTATTTTTTTACTTGGTTCGTAGCCTTCGGCTACTACTCCAAGGCCCTAACGGTCCTAGACCGTGTACGGAGGGCAATTCACTAAAACACTCCTCCTCGTTGGAGGTAGGAGTTTGACGATTACAAAAAAACTTTCGAAGCAAAATGATAGAGAGACAAACCCTCTCTTCTATTAAAAGTAAAATGCAACGATAGAAAAATCTCGAGTAAAATAATTGCAATATTGAAAACAAGGATTATACCAACAACTAAAAAGAAAGAACTTAAGCTAGGGTTGTTGGCAGCACTTCGTTGTCGTAGAGTCGTCGGAGAGTCGCAGCGTTGTGGAAGCTTTTGAGCACTTAGAATTAATGAAAAACCCTAGGTTTGGCCCTCCTTTTATAGCCTTTAAGCCCCTCAACGAATGGGTCTTCAACCAATCACAAATGGGCACAAAACTCCTTGAAAAATGGTGATAAAGTTGACTCCTCGAGACTGATTTTTGACCACCGGTTGAACTGCCGCCGGTTGAACTGGCCGGTTGAACTGCCGACGGTTGAACTGGCAGCCACGATTTTTGACTAAAAAAGGAGTTAGCTCAAAATATAAGTAGATTCGACGGCCACTTGCCGTCCGATCTCAACATAGACCTTCCATGGGAAGTCTTGGGTCGGATCGTCACCTAAGATCATCCCCGTAAAGAGGATACGACCTCACTTACGCTCGCACACACGAGCTTACCTCGATACTTATGTGTCGCTTTTGCTTCCGGCCTTCCACTCAATTCCTTCGGCTCCCTCCGAAGTCTCTTGAGTGTCGCCCGACCACCGCGGCTTCCTCCGGGTGTCGCTAGCCTTCAGCTCCAGCGTTGAGACTTTTCTGCACACTTGATTTAGCTCGTGAGATAACAATATATGCTTAACTTTGTATCGTTTGCTATAATCAAAACTTAGGTTCGACTTAGGTGCCTACTGCACCAACAATCTCCCCCTTTTTGATTTATGGCAAACCCACATACAAAGTTAAGTAAATAGCAAGCATGAAGAATAATAATGTGCATGAGAAACAAAAAATATGAAGATTAAGTTGGAGTAGTAAGGATTTTCTTCAAATACTCCCCCTTGAGGAAACCTCCCCCTAGACCGAGGGTGAGTCTTTGAAGAAAGACCTTAATCCTCCCCCTTGAGGGTTGCTTTAAGTAATTAACATTACTTAAAGTTGGCCTTAGTAAAACATTTTAGTTAAGCCCTTTCTCCCCCTTAAGTAAAACATTAATGACATAAAGTTTTGTTAAAAGTTATAGAATACGTTTAAGTAAAACGTAGACGGCACAAATACGTTTAAGTTAAGAATTATTTAACTTTTGTCAAAAGTTAAATAAGTTTTAACTTTTGGTAAAAAAATTTGTTTTGACCCCTTAACTTTGGCCTTTTTCTCCCCCTTTTGCCGTATATCGAAAAGAGTAAGGGGTGTGTGTGGAAAAAAGTTAATTTTAAAATCCAAGCATGTTCCACATTATTTTGAAAATAATATACTGAAAATAAGTTCATCTATAAAATGTTCGACTCATATTTGGCTTGATTGATATGAAAGATCAACCAGTCCTGGTCAGAGTCGGTTAGTATGTATGATTATACTCCATGGTTCATAGCGATGCACTAGCTCTACATCTTGAACCAGGAGTAAGGTCCTAACATCTCATGCTCATCTACATGGCTAAGTACACAAACACATTAGTCCAATGTGTTGTGAGATGTATTGGCTCCTTAAATCTATAGGTGCATGATATCTAAGGTATGTCCTATGCTAGTTCCATGAAAAAAAGTAAGAAATAGTAGTAAGAAAATATAATTTGCAAGTTCCTATTCTATTACGCACATGCCCAATTTTCGTCTCAAGAGACTAAATTCGTCTTCGGGTAGTGGTTTAGTAAAAATGTCTGCTAGGTTAGACTTCGAGTCAACATATTCGAGTTGTATGGAGCCATTGGCTACATGTTCTCGAATGAAATGGTGTTTTACCTCTATATGCTTTGTTCTTGAATGACATATAGGGTTCTTAGTTAGATTTATCGAACTTATGTTGTCTACGAAAATTTTAGTTTTGGTGAAGTCCAACCTAAAGTCTCGGAGAGTGTGCTTCATCCAAAGAAGCTGAGTTACACACTCACCCATCGCAACGTATTCGGCTTCGGTGGTAGATAAGGCAACACAATGTTTGCTTCCCTCTGCACAACTCACTAGACTCGTAGGAAGTTGACAACAACCACTCGTGCTCTTTCTATCGAGCTTACTACCGGCATAGTCCGAATCGGAGTAGCCGGTTAGTTCGAACTCGGTAGATCTAGGATACCAAATACCGACATTAAGTGTACCCTTTAGATATCTAAGGATACGCTTGACTAGGGTTAGATGAGACTCCTTAGCACAGGTTTGAAACCTTGCGCACATACTTACTGCGAATAGGATGTCGGGTCGACTCGCAGTTAAGTATAGGAGACTTCCTATCGCGCTCCTATAGTACTTTAAGTCAATGAACTTACTTTCTAGGTCTTCTCCTATGTTAACATTAATCGCCATCGGGGTGTTTATTATCTTAGCGTCTTGCATTCCAAATCTTTTAATCAACTCCTTAGTGTATTTTTGTTGATATAGGTATATACCATCCTTAGTTTGTTTAATTTGTAGACCTAAAAAGAAACTTTACTCGCCTACCAAGTTCATTTCGAACTCACTTTCCATGAGTGAAACGAACTCGTTTAGTAAGGCTGAGTTAGAGGTTCCAAAAATTATGTCGTCTATGTAAATTTGAGCTACGAATATTTCTTTACCTAATGTTTTTAGGAAGAGATTTTGGTCAACTAAACCTTTGTTAAACAATTTTGACTTGAGATGGATTGAAAGTCTCGTACTAGCTCGAGGAGCTTGTTTAAGTCCATAGAGAGCTTTCTTAAGTTTTAGAACATGGTCGGGTTTATCTAGATTTTCGAATCCAGGGGGTTGGCTAACATAAACTTCTTCTTTAATGTATCCATTTAGGAATGCCGACTTAACATCCATTTGAAACAGCTTAAATCCTCGATGTGCAGCATAAGCTAGCAACATTCGAATGGATTCGAGTCTAGCTACTGGGGCATAGGTTTCGTCGTAATCTAAGCCTTCGACTTGACTAAACCCTTTGGCGACTAACCTAGCCTTGTTTCTAACTACTTCACCTTTATCATCAAGCTTATTCCGAAACACCCACCTTGTTCCAATTATCGTTTTGTCTTTAGGTGGTGGTACTAATTCCCACACTTCATTCCTAGTAAATTGAGCTAGCTCTTCTTGCATTGCAATAATCCAATCGGGATCAAGAAGAGCTTGTTCAATTGATTTAGGTTCTATCTTTGAAATTAAGGAAATTTGACTAAGGTTCCTATAGGATGCTCTAGTTCGAACTCCTAGATTAGGATCACCTATCACTTGGTCGATAGGATGATTCGTTTGAGTCCTAGTTGGATTTGGGTTTGAGTCTACAACTTGATCCATAGGATGACTCGTTTGAGTTCTAGTTTGGTTGGAGTCATATATCACTTGATCAATAGAGTGATTTGGTTGACTTAGGTTAGGATTAACACTAGAGCTAATCTCCGGATCAGAGTTAGGTTTAGTACGAATCAGCTCGCTATTTGGGGTTGTCGGGGGTTTTGTAGGTTCGTGTCCTAGGTTGTTTTCCTTGTTGACAAGCATTACAGATTTTATTAACCAAGTTGTTGAGGTTGGGTAAACCTCTGACTAAGCCACTCTGACTCATCTTGTGGATGAGTCTTGGGTCTGATAAAGTCGTCGATTACCACAACCATGATTCCTCTTCCTGTGTCATAAGACATTTGGCTGAGGATTTGATTAAGTTCATTGTATAAATGTTATTTGTCCTAGTTCCTTTGAGTATTGTTTTAGCTGTTTCATTTGTTTTAATGACACATTCATTTTCTAAAAATACGACCTTATAGTTATTGTTACATAATTGGCTTACGCTAAGCAGGTTATATTCAAAATTCTCTACAAGTAACACATTTTTAATAACAAAGTTCGAGTTAAGCTCGATATCACCTGATTCGATGATTTTGAGCTTGCCGTTATTCCCAAATGCTACCGATCCTTGTCGTTTGAATCGAAGCTTTGTGAATTTGAGTTGATTGTCGAGAGCAATCCATTGATCCTACACACAAGGTGGTTGGATTGGATGTTAGATTTTTGTGATATGATTTCCAATTAAATTGATTAAGTAATTTTATGTTGAGATGATTTCCAATTAAATTGATTAAGTGGATTTAGGTTCAAGTAATTTTATGTTAGATTTGGATTTGACCCTAGGCTTGTCAAGTTTACCTTTTCAAGATTATGGCTTCCAGGTCGTGGCGAGGCACAGGGGCCTTCTTTTATCGGATCATCGACCACTTCCTTAGACAATGCCATTTTATAGAAAATGATTACTTGACTCACCTACGACTATTTCCTCGTCTAACTAGTTATTTTTGAAAAGAGGCTCCCCGAGGCTCAATCTTTTCGAAGGATTTTAATTGGTTATTTGAAAAGAGGCTCCCCGAGGCTCAATCTTTTCGAAGGATTTTAATTGGTTATTTGCGTGTTCTAAGTGAGTTCAGAAAAAAAAAACAAAACAAAACAAAAATCTAAGCATGCAATTACTAAGTTAAAACACAAACATGTTTTGTACTGGCTCCCCCTAGACCGTTGAATCGGTTCGGTCTATCCACATAGTGGATTTGGTCCTTGGGAACCCAGTACGAGTTGGATCCTAGAGTTGAAATCAAAGTGGTCTTAGGGACCCATGCTTGGACACGTTTTTTATGTCTACTTACGATTGACATATACGACTTATTGGTCGTGTTTGAGCTAAACCCTAGTCCGGCCTTGTTGTACACGGCCCTTTGCGATCCAAGTAGGAGGTCAAGTCCTTTGGATCCCAAAGTAAACCTTTCCAACGTATTCCTAAGATCTTCGACTTGACTTTTCAAGAGTGAGTTCTCAACTTCGAGTTTTTCAACCCGAGTTGAGTCCTTCTCTTGAACTCGACTAGTCGAAGAGGTTAGGGAGACCTCGTGTTTGAGGAGTTTAACTTCCTCAACCAGGGTCTCGACCTTGGACTCGGACTTAGCTAATTTCCTAGATAGAAACCTAACCGTATTATGTAAAGCATAAAATAAATTTCGACTCACCTTAAGGGTATCTTTTGAACCGGATGTGTATCCATGGCTTGACTTGAAGGTAGCTTCGTAGTCCGAGTCATCCTCAGGTTCTGACTCAAGTTCAGGTTCGGTCTCCGTGTCTGACTCAATCGATTTCGCCATGAAGACGTGGTCTTCGTCTTCTTCGGATGACGCTTCTTCCCATGTCGCGTTGAGGGCCTTCTTGTTCTTAGGTGCTTGGTGGTTGAGCTTGGGGCACTCGGACTTGATATGTCCAAACCTGTTACACTCATAACACCTAATATTAGAACTTTTAGGCTTACCTTGGTTGGGTCGAATCGTGGTTTGCTTTCGTCCCTTGGCTATCCTTCGAGCTAGGTTCATTAGTTCGGCAGTCAACTCCGGGTCAACTTCTTCTTCGGACTCGTCTTCCTCCTCGGTTGGTGGTGGCTTGCTTGCGATTTTCTTCTTCCTTGAACCTGCAAACAAGGCTATACCCCTCTCGGGTTCCGAGTTGGATTGTTCATGTAATTCGAAATCTGAAAAGAGTTCATCTAACCTAATTTTAGAAAGGTCCTTGGAGACCTTGTAAGCATCGACCATGGATGCCCACAAGGTAGTCCTCGGAAAAGAGTTTAGGACATACCTTATAAGGTCGCGGTTTTCGACCTTTTGCCCGATTGCGTGTAGGTTGTTGACTATGTCTTGGACACGGGCGTGGAGTTGCATCGCGGACTCGTGTTCCTGCATTTTTAGTGTATACAATTTATTGAACAACAAATCACATTTGCAAACCTTAGCTTGATCCGATCCTTCATGTAACTCGATTAGTTTTGTCCAAAGATCCTTTGCGCTTATGAAGGGGCCGATGCGATTTAGCTCCTCCTTGGATAGGCCGCATTGGAGAATTTGTGTTGCCTTGGCGTCAGCTTCGACTTGTCGTTTTGTTGCAACGGTCCATTGATCATAATCCAAGGAGTCACCCACTTCATTAGTCGGAAGTGTGAAACCCGTTTGGATTATGATCCACATCTCGATTTGGGTTTTGAGAAAGCATTCCATCCGACCCTTCCAATAACGGAAGTCATCTCCGTTGTAAAACGGAGGTCGGACGGTGCTAAAACCCTCGAGATGGGCCATTAGAACAAAAAGACAAGGAGACTAAAGCGAAAACCTAGCAACCACAAAAACACACAAAAGTACCAAGACTTGCGTCTTGGATTAGTAGTGTGGGAACTAAAAAGAAATAAACGAAAAATAGAAAGTTAAGCAAAGAAATAAGAAACTAAATAAAAAGTAAGTACTCACAACCTTCGATGTCCCCGAAAGGCTACTAAACGTCGATTTTTGAGGATGAAAACAGCTTGTTATGGGGGTAAACCCCAGTAAGAAGTGTAGATCTCTGCGAGAGCTTCGATTTGGTAGGTAGACCGTGTCGTGGGTCAACTTGTACGAAAAGTTATGCCCGTTTGACCGTTGGCTACTCCAAAAGCGAATACTTGCAAAACAAAATCAAACGAAGAGTACCAAACTTCGTCTTGAATTAGTAGTGCGGGAGAAAAATTTAAACGAACGAAAAATAAATCTGTAAAAAAAAAGTTAGATTGGTGGTTTCACCAAATCTAAGCGCCCCCGGCTCTGATACCAATTGTAGGATCGAAGTGAGCGCTAGAGGGGGGGGGGGTGAATAGCGCAAAACCTTTTTCTTCTTTTACGAGTTCATATCAAAACAAATAAGTGCAGCGGAAAGATAAATGAAACAAAAAGAGACAAGTTTATTTTTTTACTTGGTTCGTAGCCTTCGGCTACTACTCCAAGGCCCTAACGGTCCTAGACCGTGTACGGAGGGCAATTCACTAAAACACTCCTCCTCGTTAGAGGTAGGAGTTTGACGATTACAAAAAAACTTTCGAAGCAAAATAATAGAGAGACAAACCCTCTCTTCTATTAAAAGTAAAATGCAACGATAGAAAAATCTCGAGTAAAATAATTGCAATATTGAAAACAAGGATTATACCAACAACTAAAAAGAAAGAACTTAAGCTAGGGTTGTTGGCAGCACTTCGTTGTCGTAGAGTCGCAGCGTTGTGGAAGCTTTTGAGCACTTAGAATTAATGAAAAACCCTAGGTTTGGCCCTCCTTTTATAGCCTTTAAGCCCCTCAACGAATGGGTCTTCAACCAATCACAAATAGGCACAAAACTCCTTGAAAATTGGTGATAAAGCTTGACTCCTCGAGGCTGATTTTTGACCACCGGTTGAACTCCAGGGCCCAGTTAACGATTTTTGACTAAAAAAGGAGTTAGCTCAAAATATAAGTGGATTCGACGGCCACTTGCCGTCCGATCTCAACATAGACCTTCCATGGGAAGTCTTGGGTCGGATCGTCGCCTAAGATCATCCCCGTAAAGAGGATACGACCTCACTTACGCTCGCACACACGAGCTTACCTCGATACTTATGTGTCGCTTTTGCTTCCGGCCTTCCACTCAATTCCTTCGGCTCCCTCCGAAGTCTCTTGAGTGTCGCCCGACCACCGCGGCTTCCTCCGGGTGTCGCTAGCCTTCAGCTCCAGCGTTGAGACTTTTCTGCACACTTGATTTAGCTCGTGAGATAACAATATATGCTTAACTTTGTATCGTTTGCTATAATCAAAACTTAGGTTCGACTTAGGTGCCTACTGCACCAACAGGTGTGCCATTTTGGGTTTTTGGCACACTTGGGAGAAAAGTAGAAATATGACAAAATATGATGAATTATATCAAATGACAATTAATATTAAGATTTAGGTATTATTATACCTATATATTTTATATGTCATGCTTTGTTTTCCATATAACATGTCATGACATCATGCTTACTTTTATTCATTGTATATGTCATGTTCATGTTTTAGGATTAAGGTTTTAAATGTCATGCGTTTTTAGATTTTATCATATGCCATGACATCATGATCATTGCCCATGCTTAATTATTGCTATCTTTATGCCTGATCATTTCATGCATTAATTTTATTAAAATTGAACTAAGAACAATGGCATGACTTGAAGTCCCATTTATAAGGGAATCAAGTAGGGTTGCCTAGGAAATGCATGAAACCCTAGATTAAATGAACCAAAACCCACATCTCATATCCAATTGACATGTATGTGTATTTATACACCCTAGATACATGTAAGATGTTAGGATATGAGTTAAGTTCAAGGTGCATAGTTTTTGCATCTAGTTGAACCCAAACTCATCTTAACTCAACATGTGAATCATTGGGAAAGCTGTTGTACAAGTCATGTACTTAGAGCCCAAGGAATATGATCCAAAATAAGGTTTTTGAAAACATTTTAAAATCATTTTAAAAAACCTTGGTGAAGTCTATCTTTTGATAGCAATCACCATTGATGAGATTGATACAAAGTGAGCTTAAACTTTAAAGTTTTTAGTCACTTTTGGATTTTGTATCAATTTCTCTATTTTATGGGTAAAATATTTTTCAAACATTTTTCACCCATTGTATTGGTCATAAGTATTATACGTATCAAATTTCGTGATTTTTTGATATACGTATAATTAGTTATGATTTTCCAAAACTCGTTTCTGATAACTGAAAATCGAGATTTCGATGTCGATCAGGGTGGATCGATGGATGAGCGTGTCAGTCGACTGATTTCTGAATCACTCGACTGATAGCCTGATTTCGGGGTAACCAAGGTTGTTTAACCCGATTTCAGCTGCGGTTAAGGTCCCTAACCACTCCTAACCCTAGGATATGCTTTGGGAAGCATGATGAAGGGTGAGGGTTTTTATCAATTTTAAGGCGTTGGAAAGTTCAACGTTGAATTTCTAACCTTCATTTTGATGGCTTAGAGTTCCTATTGGCTTAGGGACTTCTCAAGGACATTATTGGTGCAATGGTCAAGGGGGAGTAAGCCTTTAGGGGGAGGTATCCATCTTGGGATGATGGATGTGTTTTTCTCCTTGAAGAGGAGAGGTTATTGGGAAAGTATCATCAATTGGAAAAATTGATGGGCTCTTGATACCCAATTTGGAAATTGGTAGAGTGAATAGGATTGCCTCTCTTGAGTGATATGGGACTTATCACTAGGAAGATGGTAGGCATCCTAGGTATTTTTAAGCCAAGGTGGAGATTGTAAGATCTCATTGGGACATGAGACTTTGATCTCCTTGGAGAGATAACCTTTTTGATGTATGTCAAAAAGGGGGAGAATGTTTGGGAAATTATTTGGGATTATCAATTTGGAATAATTGGTAAGAGACTTGAGTTAGTGGTCTAACTCAAATGGTTTGTTTGGTTTTTTTTGTCAAACATCAAAAAGGGGGAGATTGTTGGTGCAATCGGCCCAGGTCACGATTGACCAGGACTCGAGCTTGGCTCAAGTGATGTTTTGATGTTTCGACAAAAACATATGACAATGTAATTGTCATGGGAAAGTCCAAGTCATGAGTACTTGGCACAAATCGCGGCGTGGAATCGGGAAGAAAAATCGCGATGAATGCCTGTTCGATTCGTTCGATCCTTTAAAAAGGTATTAAGCTAACCATTTATTAACCCAGTAGCTCAAGTCGCTCAATCCAATTTGAGTTAGCCTAATCCGATTGATTGATTTCAAGCCAGATTTGGGCCCCTTGGACTCATTAATTTGATCCATTCTGACCCATTTAGCTTCAGCCCATTACTAATTAGACCCAATTAATTAAAGGGTTAATCTAAATTTTTTTTTTTTTTTTTTTTTTTTTTTTACGTAATTTACATCAATGCGAAGGGTGGTGTAGCAAATAAGGGGGCACCATCATTGGGTTAAAAACAAATGTTTGAGGTGTGTCGGATCGGCCCGTACCATGTGGCGGTCGGGGCATAATCAATTAGGGTTTATTTGCGAGGAATGGCCAAACGATGCGACTACGGAGCTTGGCACTCTCGGTGATCGGCCAAGCGATCGGTGATCATGGGATCAGTCGACTGATGCTCGGATTTTCGGCCACATAATGGAGTCTCACTCGACCGTTGGGACGAGCAGTCGACCGTTGGGACGAGCAGTCGAGTGATGGCTCATCAGTCGACTGATGCTCATGATCAGTCGACTGATGTCCTAGCCGTTGGATTTTTCCAGCATGGATTACACCATTATCTCACAGCAACAATGTGATCAGTCGACTGATGGTCCCGAGCAGTCGACTGATCGACTTTTTCCAGCATAGGTTGAAGCTATATAAGGATCTCGTGATGGAGAAAAAGATAGCGATTTTCTTGGGCGAAATTGAAGGGGGAAGTTGGTGCTTTCCAGTCCTTCAAAGCTAGTTCAAGGCAATCAAAGATCAAGCAATCTAAAGCTCTTGTAAAGTGTTTTTCCTTTACTTGCATTTGTATTTCATTATATTTGCTTGTATCTATTTGATTATTGTTGTAATTATTATTGTACGAGGTTTCTCCGCCTCCGGATTGTTCCGAGAAGGAGTGTTATTATAGTGGTGTGTGATTGGCATCGCTAGGGTTCGTACGAACCCGATCCGTGGAGTAGGAACCGTTCGGTTCCGAACCACATTAAATATTTGTGTTATTGTGTTGTGATTGTGTTTCGTTATTGTTATTATATATATATTCCACTGTGCTAACGAAACTTGTAGACACGATCTCGATCGAATTCCATCACGCTTAGCACGCCACTATTTACCCCCCTCTAGCGGCTTCAAATTTCCTACAGTGGAGCCATTGTATGGAGGAGTGTCAAGCAGAAATGCATGGCAGACTCCACCATGGAAGCTGAGTATGTGGCAGCCTCTGAGGCGGCCAAAGAAGTTGTATGGCTCAGAAACTTCTTGATGGACTTGGATGTGATTCCTGGTTTGCCCAGAACTATCACAATTTATTGTGATAATAGTGGTGCAATTGCAAACTCGAAGGAACCACGAGCCCATAAGGCAAGTAAACAAATAGAGCGCAAGTACCACCCGATACGAGAAATCGTAAAGAGAGGAGAAGTTGTTGGGGCCAAGATTGCATCGGAGGATAACCTGGCAGATCATTTCACTAAGGTCCTTTTGGCGAGAGCTTTTGATAGGCATATGGAGGGAATGGGAATCAGATGTATGGCAGTTTGAGGACAGCATAGTCTTTTAGTATAAGTGGGAGATTGTTGGGATGTATACTGAAAAGTCTATCTTTTATATGAACATCTTTATTTTGAAATAAGAATCACATGATCATTGTTTTTATATTTATGGTTATGCATATTGTCTCATACATTACATTGTAGATAACATGATGTGTAGTATCACACGGTAGATCATATTATCAGCTCCTTGTAGAGTATAAGTAAAGGCTCACTACCGAGATGGCTATGGACAAACCATTGGTATGGTTGTAGTGTGATTTGGTATTGGTTTGTCTTGACCATAGAATCACACTAGTACATTTTGTGTGTATTGAGCAGGACCGACTTAGAGGTGATTCGATTTATTGTTGACTATATAATCAAATCGGACCTCAGATATTATATTGTACATGCTCTTAATCCCGATATAATAACAGACACATATACTTAGTATTCATTTTTTGATTTACCAATGGGCGAGATTTATAGAGTAAATCGATAGGCTCGGTAAGTTAGGAAATGATATTATTTATATGGTGTGTTGTTGATTATAGGAGGAAACCGTGTCCTATATATTAGGATGATGATGTCCCATTGAGGAGCTTATAAGGTTCATCATGTAAACCATGCAGGTGTACTTGGTCCGGCATGATGATAAGGTTGAGTGTTACTACTCATGGAGTTAGATGCGGATTAATTAATTGTCAGTAAATTAATTAATTAACGGACATTTGAGATCTTAAACACGGGGAGATATATGTACAAATAATATATGGAGCCCATATTAATTTATGGGGGTTGGTGAGGTAGATCAATGATAATCCTCTAGTGGAATAAATTATCATTAATTGATCGGACTTTATGTGGGCTTGATCCATTGGGTAGCCAAGATCCAACTCCTCCTCATGGTCCCTATTGTAGCCTATTAAAATCTCATGGAGCTTAGATCCAATGATGGAAAATAAAACTCTAGATCCAACGGTGGAGATTAAATCTCTAGATCCGACGGTTGAGATTAAATCTCTAGATCCGATGGTTGAGATTAAATTCCTAGAACCGACGATGGAGATTAAAAGGAGGCTTAAGTATAACTCTATAAATAAGGGCTTAAGGTGGGTTGCAAGAAAAGAGCTTAGGGATTAGGGTTTGGGCGGCAAGGGGCATGGAGGCTTGGGCAGCCATAATTTTGGAAGTTTTTTCCTTCTTCTTCCTTAGGTGGTCTGCGCCCATCCTCTCTTCTTCTCTCCTTGGCTGGCATCCAATCTCTTTAATCTCTTCCTTGGCCAGCGGCAAAGACTAAGGTCTCTTCCTTTAGAGCTCTTGGCTGGCGTCCATATCCTTCATCTCCTTTCCTTGGCCGGCGACTACAACTAGGTCTATTGACTTGGTGGTTGGTCCTAGATAGGGAAGAGTTTTGTTTTATTCTTTCTTTTGTTCGGAGAGAGCAAAGAAAGAAAGAATGGTGATCTAGGAGGCTTCGACTTTTGGAAGATCATCGCCCACACGACGTCCAAAAGGAGGAAGGACATACAATAGAAGATCGAGAGGTATAATGTTTGTTTATATTCTTTTGTATTATGTCTTTAATTGTTTTTCAATTATATGTATGTTGTATGTTTTTATATGTGGCTAAATTTACTTGGACCCCGAATATAAACACAAAAACCGATGATCCGTACATTGTCTATTCCCCGGCTAATCGTAGAATAGAGGTTGGTTGCTTGAACTATAAGTTAGACTACTCCTTCGTTATCAAATAATTAGATAATAATTTTTCATTCACTTACAAAATTAATTTACGTTGGTTTACTAGCAAAATAGTCATCTATGTCCCATCACAATAAATTGCTTTGGTCGCACATCACACATAACTTATTAATTATGTATCTATGATATTTTGTCCATAGTTAACCATCTTAGATAATTATGGTTAAAAAAAGAAATTAAAATAAAATAGCTTCATGCAATTGAACTTACTAATCAAATATAATTCATTTGCATAATACTTTTTTTTTTATTCACATGAGGTATCGGGCTTATGTCCACTAGTCCTCAGGAGCGATCGGCCCGTGCCTACGAAATTTTTCCATCGGGCGACGAAGGTAAATTAGGGTGATGGGTGACCCATCGCAAGAGGGTCTTATGGGCGCCTGATGGGTTGACCACGCTAGGACGGGGGGCATCATGCACCACCACCCGTGCAGCCCGCGTAGCCAGGGCGGAATCGATCCCAGGCCGTTTTAGAGGAGAGCTCCGCTTGTAACCACCACATCGTGCTCCTGGGGGCAAAACTGTGATGGATAAACTTTTTTACGTGACTGGCCCTACCGCCAAAGCGGCCCCTCATCAGAAACCTCCGAAGGGATTTTTGAAGGCACAGTACCACGATGTTGATAAGAGCAACGCTGGGCCGACCCAGTTTCTCAGTCAACATCACCTACTGGTGAATTGTCACTGAGGAGGGCTCGAACCCGGCACCTCCCGCAACATGTACCTCCATGCTTATCACTTGGGATAAGGCGCTTCGGTAAAACTGTGATGGATAAACTTTTTTATGTGACTGGCCCACCGCCGAAGAGGCCCCTCATCAGAAACCCCCGAAGGGATTTTTGGAGGCACAATACCATAATGTTGATAAGAGCAACGCTGAACCGACCCAGTATCTCAGTTAACAGCACCTACTGTTGAATTGTCGCTGAGGAGGGCTCGAACCCGACACCTCTCGCAACATGTACCTTCACGCTTACCACTTGGGATAAGACGCTTCGGTAAAACTGTGATGGGTAAACTTTTTTACGTGACTGACCGACCTAGTATCTCAGTCAACAACACCTACTGGTGAATTGTCGCTGAGAAGGACTCGAATCTGACACCTCCCGTAATATGTACCTCCACGCTTACCACTTATAACAGATGCATGATGGACGCTCGAATAGTCAAATTAAATGAGCTATATATATATATATATATATATATATATATATATATATATATATATATATATATATATATATATATATATATATATATATATATATATATATATATATATATATATATATATAATGAAAACATTTGTTACATGTGATATTAGAGACATTAAGAAATTTATATTTTTTCACAGATAGATTTATTATGCTGAATTGTTAATTAATAGATGCATTAATGATACTTAATATGTTTAATTGATATGTATATGCTCATATAAATGTATCAATTTATTGTTGTTTATGAAATTAGTTAATGATTACAATATATGTATATGTTTAAATTAATTAAGATTATTTGTGATTATGCTACATATGTGTGATTTTATGATAATTAAGATAGTTGGTGATCACCAATGTGACCAGCTATGATAATTAAATATCATGCATAAAATAATCATGTATTTATCATACTTATAAAATGCATATTAAGAAAATAATAAATAAATAATATTCATTGTTCATTAAATTTATGAATTTTCCCAAAGGCCTAAACTTCTCTTAAAGGAATGAGCAAGTCAATTTTCATTTAGATGCGTTGGATCTCAACTTAACACTACATCAAGCAAAGCCCACTACTATTATTGATTTAAGCAATGAAGAAGAGAAGTCTGGCTTATGCTTATGTGAATGACTAGCGTAAACAACATTAAGACTACCATTCCACGAATAGAAAATTCAAAGAAACATTAAAATTTGTGGAAGAATATTTTCGTTCCGTTGATAAATTAATCATTCACTGGTACATTAGATAATGGCATAACTCACAACCATAGAGTATGCAAGAGCATAACATTGAAATGATTAATATTGCAAAAAGATTAAAGACCTTAGGAATGGTTGTGGATGACTCCTTAATTTAATTTATTCTGAACTTGCTACCTCCTAAATATGGTGCTTTTCAAATTAACTATAATACTATTAAGGAAAAATAGAATGTTAATGAATTGATAAGAAAATTTATTCAGGAGGAAAATAGACTTAAGAATTTAGAAATTCATTCTATCAATTTCACTATTAAAAGAGCGGGTGAAGCACTAAAAGCAAAAGTTAAAAGTTTTAAGAAAAAGAAAAAGTCTATTAAAGCTTCTCAAACTGATAAGAAGCAACACAATAATAATAAGTGTTATTTCTGTAAGAAAGAAGGACACTATCAGAATGATTGTCCTAAATGCAAGGCTTAATTTGAAAAGAAAGGTATACTAAAAACTTATATTTGTTTTGAATCAAACTTAATTGATATTTCTCGTAATGCTTGGTGCTTGATTCTGGTGCTACTACTCTTGTATCCAATATGATCCAGGGATTCCTGACAATCCAAATCACAAATTGAATTGAAAATTTTATATATATGGGAAATCATATGAAGGCTCTAATTGAAGGCATAGGGATTTAACGTTTGGTCTTAGATACTTAGTTATCATTTACACTTATCACAAATTTTTTGTATACCTTCAATTTCTAGAAATTCTGTTTCTCTTTCAAAACTTTATGTTTGCGGTCTTGATTATAATTTTGGAAAATGTTATTTTAATATATATAAAAATTCAAGATGTTAAATACGAAAAATTTAAAATACTAAATTAAATGGCCAAAGAATTAAGGAAATAATCCTGGAAATTTTTCGGGATTTTTCTGGAATTTTAGGAATTTTTCCAAAAATTTTCTGGATTTAAATGGAGTCCGTACGAGATTTTTACGGGGATAAAATAAATAGGCTTTAGAGGGGTCTATTTAAAGGGGATAAATACGCGATGGAAAACCCTAAGTTTCTATTTTTCTATTTCCCTTTTATTTCTTTTCCCCCGCCGCGACATTCCTTCGGCAGTTCCTCACGCGCGACTCGCCGACGCCAACCCTCTTCTTCGCCGGCGACCCCCGTCTGTCCTTCGCCGCCCGACGCCCTCTCCTCTGGCGCGAGCACCTCGCCGTCGATAGCGTCGTGCGCGCCGGCCGCCGCGGCCACAGAGCAGCCCGACGCTAGCGCCCTCTTCCCTTCGCCGGCGTCGTTCTCCTCACTTCGGACCGCTGCCCGACGGCTGTCCCTCCGCAAGCGCCGACAACTGCTGGCCTTCCGCCGCCGTGAGCCCCTTTGCATCGCCGGTGATCGTGGAATCTAGGTCAAAATTTGGGGATTTCTGCCGGTGACGTTTCCAACGGCTGGTAAGCTGATCAAACTTTCCTTTTTCTTGTGGTTGATTTCTGATTTCCTGTAATCGTGGTTGGGTGGAGTTTGTTCGGCTGTGGAGGAGTGATGAGGTGTTGTGATGGCTGTGCGTGTCTATGTGAGAGGCTGTGAGGGTTTGATTTAGAGGGTGTTGTGTGGTTAGGGTTGGAGGTGTCATTGTGAATTTAAGAAATTGAGTTGGGGATTCGATTTGGGGGAAAGAAATGGCTGCCAGTGGGATCCTAGGGTTAGGTTGGATTTATACTTTTGATCGGTGTGATGTTGATCGGTTCTGTAATTATGTATGGAGGATGGATTAGATTGAAGAGGATAATTAAATCAATCTAGTGGATCGGATATGAGGTCGATGTAGGATTCGATTTGATTAAGTGAGAGGATATGATCTAGGATTGAGGAGTTAATCACAATTTGTGACCTATGGGTTGAGGGTCTACTTGGAGATACATAGTAGTAATTTAGCACGTTGTCGTGTGCTTGGATTTGATGGATTTACTTTGGATTGATTGGTTATGGAGGGAATCAATTAAGTATTCGATTTGCCGTTGAATGGTATTTTATGTTTAACAATAGTTATGCATTATGCAGGTTTCGGTCACGAGGCAGGTCCCCGGTCGTGACGATCTGGTTCTTTTGCGGATATATTATCAGGCGGATATTTTGACTTAACTTTTAGATTAAGTCGAATTGATATGCTAGTTAGGATAGCTTACAATAACTTTTCATGTTTATATGCCTGGTATGTTTTTGGTGCCTACTAGATACATGCATGTGCTAGGATATGATTATATTTCCCTGTTTGATTTGGATCATAGTATATGGATTGGATATGTACATATTGATTGTACATATTATTCGGATAGGTATTTTGAGTAGGATTTACATGTTTTAGTATCATGCACCATTTTTGCATGATTGCATGCTAGCTGGGCGGGGTTCCATTATTGTTGAGCACACAACTAGTTACGTGGCCTGCACACACTGCCACTCATGGGTTAGTGGTACATCAGGAGGGTGTGTGCAGTTGCTCTGTCAGGCTCCGCTGGTCCGCTCATGGGTAGCGATGAGGCAGCGTGGTAGCGGGCAGGGATCCTTCCTCTGGTCTATGACACCGGGAGATGAGAGCTTTGCTCCCCCACTCTGTTTGGGGCAGGAGGATAGGTGTACTCCGACAGCATCCTGTCCACTCGGTCACTCAGGAGCAGTGATGGCAGAGTGCACAGTTGTCATAGCCCTACCTACTCGGCTTCACCATTGCGTGTGAGGCGGCTGATTGGCGTCAGGGGTGACCATGTCATTGGCACGGCATGCACTTTGCACGGATTGCATTTGTATTGTGTTTGCTGCATTTGTATTGATGCCTTGGATGTGCATATGATTGTCATGCATACAGGATACATGTTTATATATGGTCAGGACTTTATTACTTCTAGTCAGGCACATGCTCCTATATCAGGGTAGGAGATTCAGGTAAGTACAGTCATTTTGTATTTCTTGCTTGCATACCCTATTTATGTGAGACTGTACTGGCATGATATTTTTATTGTTAGCTATACCTTACTTTGCATATCGACTATACCCGCAGAGTTCTTTGAACTCACCCCGTTGATTATATCTATTTCAGGATGAAGCTGTCAGGAGAGTCCAGTTGCCAAACCCCCTCATCGTGGAAGTGTATTGGGTTGTTTTTTTTTTGGTTTTGGATATCTTGTTTAGAAGATATATTTAGGACTGAATTGGATTTATGTATTCGTGGATTGTTGGTGTCCTTATGGACCTCTGTTCGGAGTTTTCTTCGGGATTGGATTTTGGTTGAGTATTCCTGCCCATATGGCAGAAGGGGTAGGTTTATATGTGATATAATTTTGATTAGGTCATTTGTTTATAGGCCTGAGGCCTAATTATTACACTGCGTGTGTTGTTTGGATTCCGGTCGTGTTGACCGATGTATAGTGGCCGTGTAGGCCTTGTATGTAAATTGGCATTGTCACCCGTGCGGAGATCTTTGCCGGATTTCAGTGGGGACTCCTCGGCGTGACAATTTATTTGGTATCAGAGCGCCTAGGTTTTCGAGTTCCTAGGGGTTTTTGGATTTTTTAGAGTTCGCCACGTTTGGCAGGTTTTACGAGGCAATTTGGAAAATTTTGGATTGGTATGGATTTCCGACGATTTTTATGTTTCGGAAATTCGAGGATTTATGACGAGGTTAATATGGGGATATGGCAGCGACAGAATCTCTCCTGCGGCAAAATAGGTATGATGAAAATTTTATATATTTTTACTTCTAGTAACATCTGTTCTAGTAATATCTGTAATAATTTAACATATATGAGACGAGGTGAGCGTGCTCCTACACCGAGACGTGGTGCTGGGTAACCATGCCAGAGGACAGTGAGATCTCTGGCTAAGGAGTTGCCAGAAGGGTCTATAGAGTTTTGACTCATGTGCAGATTCGTAGTAGGGGTCGCCCACCAAGGTGACCAACCGGAGTTGCCATAGTGTTTATACTCCTGGTTAGATTGGCTATGTGTTTAGTGGATAACAAGAGATACCATTTAGTGTATTGGTCACTATTGGTAATCATGGATGGAGTTGACCACGTGAACAATCTGTTAGTAATATATGAGAGATGTCCTAAGGCAATCGCCTTATGTATGAACCATTTATATGATAAATGAAGATTCACTATTTGAGTATACATGTTTTATGTATTTGATTGGATCTTAAACTCATTTACTGAATGTCCACGATACGATTCACAGCATGAGAGAATTTGTGATTGGATCACAACTAGTGAGTATCTCTACATGTGTAATTGTGATGTATCGGAATTATCCCTAGTCGATGAATTGATGGATTTGGACACCATCAATTCTGTCAAGACTAGCACGAGGTATACTCCTTGGTGTATCCAAGCAGCTGATTCTCACTGGCTGGAGACATAGTGATGTCCGGAGTTGATCGTGGATGCTAGTTATGGTAACTAGTTCATTGGAGTGACCAGCCGTAAGACTTCATATGGTTCTCTGCATATATAGATATGTCAATGAAGTTCTTACTGTGGCTTAAGTGCGATGTTCCTTTGACTTGCGGTATTCAAGTCATCTTGATCATGGAGACTTATGCTTTGACATCTTAAGCAAACATCTCCAAGGAGATGTGGACCCGGGATGATTGGGTATAAGTCGAAGTGATCGAAGGTGTTTGAATAGCCTATAAAGGATTCACCACTCCTTGCGAGGAGATGTATACCCATGGCCTCTCGTCGGATTGTTACTAAAGTCTTTGGCCAAAGCAATACATGTTTAGAGTAAGGTACTCTTCGATACATGTAGAGTAACTAGAATCCGTAGGACGAGGAAATGATACTTGGGCTAGGTGTGACATAGTCAGCCTAGTGGGGACTGACACAATAGACCATGTCCTGAACCAAGTGGGTATAAGATGAGTGAAGGGAATGGGGCACGATTCATTCAAGCTACTGAAGGGTTTCAGAAATAGTTCTGGATCAACCGTTGATCTTTTCGGTTAATTGGGGATCATGATGTACTACTAGGTGCCACTCATGATCGTTCTATAATTAATGGTTAATTATAGACGGCCAACATAAACCGAGAACCTATTTGGTCACACGACAACGAGTGTAATCCAAAGGATTTAAAAGCGAGCTTGAGAATGGGATTCTCGGGCATCGAGAGAAACTATGTTTGGTTGGACCAAACATAAAGCGAGCATGAAATTGTTTCAGTCGCAATGGAAGCGTGGATGGGCCGTGTCTTATGAAGACATAATGGATGGACAAAAATGGTTTGGTTCTAATCCAATGGATGAGAATAAACCAAAGGGTTTGGTTTATTTTAAACGAATGAACCAAAAGTTGGTTCGGTTCGTTTTAACTTAAAATAAACCATCATGGTTTGGTTTATTTTAACTTATCTTAATGGAGCGGGTTAACGGGCTTTATGGATATGATCCATTAACCACTAAGAGAATTAGTTCTCTATAAAATAGGGATTAAACCCTAACCCTAAACCTAATCCAAATTGTGGCCGCCCAACATCAAGAAGTTGCCGCCCACCCTTGTTGAAGGATTTCGGCGCCAACTCAAAGAGCAGCCACCGCCCAGCTTGTGTGCAGCCGTCCAAGTCATTGTCGGCGTCCAAGCTCCAGCCGGTGAACCTCCGGCGACCCTCCGGCGATCCCCTATAGGTTTGGCATCAAGGTGAGTTCTTCTCTCCATGTTTTGGCCGGCGCCTATCTCCTCCACCAAGCTGTCCAGTTTTCTGGACAGCTTCTTCTCCTCTCGTCGGAACGTCGTTTGGACGACGGTTAGTGCTCCGACAGCGGCTAACATACCGGGGATTTGATCTCCAGTAATCCTCTGAGGTGGAGGATGAAGGATTCGTCAATCGGTTGACGAATACCTCTCCGGAGAAGCAAGTCTTGAGGACTTGTTTTAGGTCCGAATTTGGATTCGGACCGTGATCATCTCTCGATCACGTCGTCTTCAACACGAGGCTAGTAACCCGTACGAAGACGAAGCTCGTGGCTTGGCGAAGTCATCCCGAGGAGCTCGGCGTGGATACGGATAGAGACGATTCTTACGAGAATCGTTCCGGTTGATGCCGTTCCCGCTACACGTCATACGGAAGGTATAACGTAGTTTAAATTTCTTTTATTGCAATTTTAATTTACGGTTATGTCTACACTTGTTGTAATAGCATGCGTGTGTTGTGTGTGTTGTAATAAATAGGAGTATTTATTATTTTTATTGCTTCCGCTGTGCTCATGTTTACGAAACATGATCGAACACACACTGCCTTGTGATGCAAGGAAACCCTTGATGGTATCGAGCCCAGGTTGTGTTTCGACATAATCGTAAAATGGTTTTGCGATAGTCATAATGTATTTCTGGAAATTTTCTAAATTTTGGAAATTTAGAAGTATTTATGGAAATTTTTCAATTTTGGAAAGTCTAGAAGTATTTATGGAAATCTTCCACTTTTGGAAAGTTGGAAGTATTTATGGAAATTGATATTTTCCATAAATAAAATATTTGATTAGATTCTGGAAATTTATTTCCTAATTTAATCTTGATTTGATTTGGGAAATCAAATCTTTAAAATATTTTATTTCCATAAGTAGTTTTGAAGATTTAGGAAATTGGTTTCCTAAATAGATTTTCCTTAATCAAATAATTCCATGAATAAAATATGTGATTAGATTTGGAAATTTGTTTCCTAATTTAATTATGATTTGATTTGGAGAATCAAATCTTAAACATATTTTATTTCCATAAATAGTTATGACAAATAAGGAAATTATGTACATGACATAATTGTATGCCATGTAATTGCATTAGATGCATAACATTATGCCATGCGTGTCGTGACATGTAGATGTATGCCATGTATGCCATGCCATGTAGATAATAGTTATTTGCATGCAAAGAGGATGAGACATAAAACCCTAACTCAATATTAAAGCCTACACCTTCCATTAATATGGTTAGAACCAGAGTTACATTTCTTGTTTGGGTTGTTGGACTCACTCCAAGCCCTACTCGAACTGAACATGTTCAAATCATTGGAATAGTTTAACTCTAATATGGTAAGAGTCAGAGGTCAATCGTTAGTTTGGGTTGTTGGACTCACTCCAAGCCTGGCTAATTGGTTGAATGCGCTCTAACCATATTAAAACTATTTCGCGATTAATGGGTCGGCTTTAACTTGGAGCATCGATTTGTTGGACTCACTCCAAGGTCGATGTGAAGAGAGGTGAAGTTGGTGCTATGCATATGATGCATACTTGTTAATGTGTTAACAACCCAATGTATGTGTAAACATTCAATTAGTTGATAGCACATTGTGATAGTTACATATACATGATATGTAATCGGTATACTTAATACCCACCATCATAGCTAAGAATGGCTTGTTGGACTCACTCCAAGGTTGTTCTTATCTATGATGGATATCAGCCCATTCGGAGATGGACCTACGATCTCCCGAAGTGATTTTGGGGTTTTTGAATTCGAAAAATGAATGGGATTTATAAATGTATATTGATGCATTTTAAAATCATTTTCTCATATATGCTCGTTTTGTATTTCTAGGTCAATAAATTGATAATGACGTCTTTGAATTTGCGCACTATTTTGGATTCGAACAAAATTTGGGCCTAACTTCTGGATCGCTTAGAAACACGAGAATTGTTCTCAAGGCGGAAAAGCTTGCATATGTCCTTGAAGAGCCTCTTCCTGACCGTCCTAAGGACGATGCAACTCCAGACCAAATGTTGGTCTATCAGAAGCATGTGGCAGATTCTGAGCTGGCGAGTTGCATCATGCTAGCGGCGATGGTACCTGAGCTGCAGAAGCAGCATGAGCATATGGATGCTAACACTATGGTCTTCCATCTTCATGAGTTGTTCGATGAGCAAGCGAGATCCGAAAGGTTCGAGGTCTCTAGGCTCCTCTTCACCACGAAGATGCAAGAAGGTTCGTCTCAGAAATGCGCTTTGTGCTAAAGATGAACGGGTACATCGAGCGGCTAGCTACCCTCGGTTTTGTGATGGATCATGAGTTAAGTATTGACTTAATTCTGCATTGTTTTCCCAAGAGTTTCTCGCAATTTGTGATGAACTATCGGATGAACAAATTGGAATCCACCATTCCCGAGCTCCTCAATATGCTGAAGACTGTGGAGCCTTCTGTGAAGCATGAGGAGAAGGCGGTTCTGTTAGTTGATTCCTCAAAGAAAGGTTCTAAGAGGAAGGCAAAAGAACAGAAGAAAGGAAAGAAAAGGGCAAAGAAGGCGGAACCAGCGCAAAAGGGCACTTGCCATCACTGTGGCAAGGAAGGCCACTGGCGAAGAAACTGCAAGATTTATCTTGAGTCCATGAAGAAGAAGAAGGCATCCGATGCCCCATCCTCTTCAGGTATCTTCGTTATTGATTGTCATTCTATTTCCTTAGACACTTGGGTATTGGATACTGGGTGTAGCTCACATATATGTAATGACATACAGGGGCTAAGGAATAGAAGAAGACTTGTCAGAGGGGAGTCAAATTTGCGAGTTGGCAATGGAGCAAAGGTTGCTGCGGTCGCCATCGGAACTTATTTGCTGAAGCTCCCTAGTGGACTAGTCTTGGAACTGGACAATTGCTATTATGTTCCTTCTCTAATAAAGAACATTGTTTCTATTTTCTGCTTAAATAGAAATGGTTTCCATTTAACGTTTAGTAACAATTGTTGTTATATAACTTTGAATGGCGTACTTTATGGAACTGGAACTTTGAGTAATGACATTTATACGTTGGACGTATCCAGTGACATCTTCAATATCGAAGCGAGCAACATGCGTGCTCGAAAGGATAATCAAATAGACTCCTATATGTGGCATTGTCGTCTTGGCCATATAAGCAAGAAACGCATGTCCGAATTACACCGATGTGGAATTCTGGAATCGTTTGAATTGGATTCATACGATACATGCGAATCATGCTTGAAAGGCAAGATGACTAAGTTACCTTTTACTGGAAAAGGTGAACGAGTGGGAGAGTTACTAGGTCTAGTACATACTGATGTATGTGGACCTATGTCAACTCAAGCATTAGGAGGCTATAGCTACTTCATTACCTTCATCGATGATCACTCACGGTTTGGGTATGTGTTCTTGATGAAACACAAGTCTGAAGCCTTTGAAAAGTTCAAAGAATTCAGAAATGAAGTAGAGAAACAACATGACAAAAGTATTAAAATACTTCGATCGGATCGAGGTGGTGAATACTTAAGTCAAGAGTTTCTTGATTATCTAAGAGACAATGGCATATTGTCTCAATGGACTCCGCCCTATACACCACAAAGATAATGGTGTATCCGAGAGGCGAATCGACCTTGTTGGACATGGTCGTCAATGATGAATCATGCGACTCTTCCCAAGTCCTTTGGGGTTATGCACTTCGACAAATGCTTACTTGTTAAATGTAATGCCAACCAAGGTAGTCTCTACTACTCCATATGAGATATGGGCTAGTAAGAAACCTCATGTATCTTACTTGAAGATATGGGGTTTTCACGCTTATGTGAAGCGATCGGACAAACTGGATGCTAAGTCGATAAATGTCTATTTATTGGATACCCTAAGGAAACAAGGGGTTACCAATTCTATCATCCTGTGGAACAAAAGGTGTTTGTTTCAAGGCATGCTGTGTTTCTAGAGAAAGAGTTTCTCTTGCAAGAAAACAGTGGGAGTGTCGTCGAGCTTGAGGAGGCTCGAGAGACTCAAATAGACATTAATGAGATACTGGTGAAGCACACATGAGCTAACTCATAGTGATGAGCAATCAATTTGGACCTATTGTAACACCACATCTTCGTAGATCCGGTAGAACACGCAACATTCCCGAGAGATATGGATTTCTCATGTTTAATCGAACGACGTGTTACTCATTGATGATGAGGAGCCTACAGTTATGAAGAAGTGCCGACAAGTTCGAAGGGATAAGTGGCTTGGTGCCATGAAGTCAAATGGATTCCATGTACGAAACCAAGTTTGGAACTTGGTTGACCCACCTGAAGGCATAAAGCCTATAGGGTGCAAGTGGGTTTTCAAGAAGAAAACCGACATGGATGGTAATGTGATTACCTATAAGGCTAGATTGGTGGCGAAAGGATATCGTCAAAAACAAAGTGTTGATTATGACGAAACCTATTCGCCTGTAGCTATGGTTAAATCCATTCGGATGCTCCTGGCCATAGCAGCTCATTATGATTATGAGATATGGCAGATGGATGTGAAAACAGCTTTCCTTAATGGAAACTTGCTCGATGACGTGTATATGATACAGCCTGAGGGTTTCACATCGGTTGATAAAACCAAGGTATGCAAGTTGCGACGATCCATTTATGGATTGAAGCAAGCATCCAGGAGCTGGAATATCCGTTTTGATGAGACGATCAAAAAGTTTGATTTCTCACAAAATCCAGACGAACCTTGTGTGTACAAGAAGGTTAGTGGGAGTGCAGTCGTGTTCCTAGTATTGTATGTCGATGACATATTACTTATAGGAAACGATGTGTCCATCTTACAGGCAGTTAAGGTTTGGTTATCCAAGACATTCTCCATGAAAGACCTGGGAGAAGCAACCTACATCCTTGGGATTAAGATCTATAGAGATAGATCGAAACGGTTGCTTGGTCTTTCGCAGTCTACATATATAGACCGAGTGCTAAAGAGGTTTAGCATGTCGGAATCCAAGAAAGGTTATCTGCCCATCGGGCATATGGGTACACCTTTCAAGTCTATGTGTCCGCGCACGGAAGGCGAGAGGATTTGCATGAGTAAGATTCCCTATGCATCCGCAATAGGATCTATCATGTATGCTATGTTATGTACGAGGCCCGATGTATCGTATGCTCACGAGTGTCACGAGCAGATACGATCGATCGAGAATGGATCATTGGGTATTAAGACGATCCTTAAGTACTTGAGAAGAACTAAGGATGTGTTCCTAATATATGGAGAAGGGACATGGTGATACGCGGTATACAGATGCCACCTTCCGCATGCACAAGGATGATTCCGTGTCTCGACCGATAATGTTCACCTTGAATGGGGGCGCAGTTGGAAAAGTTCCAAACAAGAGGATCGTAGCGGATTCTACCTTGAGGCGAATATATTGCGGCTTGGGCGAAAGGAAGCGGTTTGGATCAAGAAGTTCGTTCATGAACTTGGTGTGATTTCGCCATTGTTGAAGCAATACCGGTCATCACTGCGACAACAATGGAGCAATTGCACAGTAAAAGAGCCAAGGTCTCATCAACGATCCAAACATGTGCCGCGCTATCATCTTATCGGAGAGATCATCAGAGGAATGAAATACAAATCGAGAAAATTCCCGAAAGGAACTTAGCGGATCCTTTGACTAAAGCATTACCTCAAAGTAAGTTTGAGGGTCATGTTGGTGCTTATGGTATTGGATACCGTAGCGATTGGCATTAGGCCAAGTGGGAGTCTGTTAGTAATATATGAGAGATGTCCTAAGGCAATCGCCTTATGTATGAACCATTTATATGATAAATGAAGATTCACTATTTGAGTATACATGTTTTATGTATTTGATTGGATCTTAAACTCATTTATTTGAATGTCCACGATACGATTCACATGAGAGAATTTGTGATTGGATCACAACTAGTGAGTATCTCTACATGTGTAATTGTGATGTATCGAATTATCCTAGTCGATGAATTGATGGATTTGGACACCATCAATTTCGCAAGACTAGCACGAGGTATACTCCTTGGTGTATCCAAGCGGTGATTCTCACCGGTGGAGACATAGTGATGTCCGAGTTGATCGTGGATGCTAGTTATGGTAACTAGTTCATTGGAGTGACCAGTAAGACTTCATATGGTTCTCTGCATATATAGATATGTCAATGAAGTTCTTACTGTGGCTTAAGTGCGATGTTCCTTTGACTTGCGGTATTCAAGTCATCTTGATCATGGAGACTTATGCTTTGACATCTTAAGCAAACATCTCCAAGGAGATGTGGACCCGGGATGATTGGGTATAAGTCGAAGTGATCGAAGGTGTTTGAATAGCCTATAAAGGATTCACCACTCCTTGCGAGGAGATGTATACCCATGGCCTCTCGTCGGATTGTTACTAAAGTCTTTGGCCAAAGCAATACATGTTTAGAGTAAGGTACTCTTCGATACATGTAGAGTAACTAGAATCCGTAGGACGAGGAAATGATACTTGGGCTAGGTGTGACATAGTCAGCCTAGTGGGGACTGACACAATAGACCATGTCCTGAACCAAGTGGGTATAAGATGAGTGAAGGGAATGGGGCACGATTCATTCAAGCTCTTGAAGGGTTTGAAATAGTTACTCGGATCAACCGTTGATCTTTTCGGTTAATTGGGGATCATGATGTACTACTAGGTGCCACTCATGATCGTTCTATAATTAATGGTTAATTATAGGCGGCCAACATAAACCGAGAACCTATTTGGTCACACGCACAACGAGCGTAATCCAAAGGATTTAAAAGCAGCTTGAGAATGGGATTCTCGAAGAGAAACTATGTTTGGTTGGACCAAACATAAAGCGAGCATGAAATTGTTTGATCGCAATGGAAGCGTGGATGGGCCGTGTCTTATGAAGACATAATGGATGGACCAAAATGGTTTGGTTCTAATCAATGGATGAGAATAAACCAAAGGGTTTGGTTTATTTTAAACGAATGAACCAAAAGTTGGTTCGGTTCGTTTTAACTTAAAATAAACCATCATGGTTTGGTTTATTTTAACTTATCTTAATGGAGCGGGTTAACGGGCTTTATGGATATGATCCATTAACCACTAAGAGAATTAGTTCTCTATAAAATAGGGATTAAACCCTAACCCTAAACCTAATCCAAATTGTGGCCGCCCAACATCAAGAAGTTGCCGCCCACCCTTGTTGAAGGATTTCGGCGCCAACTCAAAGAGCAGCCACCGCCCAGCTTGTGTGCAGCCGTCCAAGTCGTTGTCGGCGTCCAAGCTCCAGCCGGTGAACCTCCGGCGACCCTCCGGCGATCCCCTATAGGTTTGGCATCAAGGTGAGTTCTTCTCTCCTTGTTTTGGCCGGCGCCTATCTCCTCCACCAAGCTGTCCAGTTTTCTGGACAGCTTCTTCTCCTCTCGTCGGAACGTCGTTTGGACGACGGTTAGTGCTCCGACAGCGGCTAACATACCGGGGATTTGATCTCCGGTAATCCTCTGAGGTGGAGGACGAAGGATTCGTCAATCGGTTGACGAATACCTCTCCGGAGAAGCAAGTCTTGAGGACTTGTTTTAGGTCCGAATTTGGATTCGGACCGTGATCATCTCTCGATCACGTCGTCTTCAACACGAGGCTAGTAACCCGTACGAAGACGAAGCTCGTGGCTTGGCGAAGTCATCCCGAGGAGCTCGGCGTGGATACGGATAGAGACGATTCTTACGAGAATCGTTCCGGTTGATGCCGTTCCCGCTACACGTCATACGGAAGGTATAACGTAGTTTAAATTTCTTTTATTGCAATTTTAATTTACGGTTATGTCTACACTTGTTGTAATAGCATGCGTGTGTTGTGTGTGTTGTAATAAATAGGAGTATTTATTATTTTTATTGCTTCCGCTGTGCTCATGTTTACGAAACATGATCGAACACACACACGCCGCGGTGCCGGAAACCCAACACAATCTGTTCAGTCTGTGAGTCTTGAACCTGTGTCGAAAAGGTGAATTTCCTTTGAGGGTTGACTGATACCGAGTCAGAATGCAGGGGTCAAGTCGTCATATTTGTTGTGGAAATCAAGGACTACAATGTTAGAGATTTTCACTGATTATGCTAGTCAGATTATTACCCTGTGGGGTATTGGACAAGGACTGTATACTATTGATGATGCAGACATTGGAGGTTTCAGTTATGAAGTTCCATAGGGATTTTGATCCTTGAGCAGCTTGAGCCTTAGAGTAATAACATTGAGGGTACTGTTAAGTACCTAATTGGTATTTATATAGGAGTGGAGATAGTTTCTTACTATTATAATGATCAAGTTGTTACTTAGTGGAATATGTAGAAGGAATTTATTTGAGGAAATAACCCATTACGGGATCACGGGTTCAGGATGTTTTCGAGAGACAGTATTTCTCCAGGTTATTATGTATGACTCATTGTTGAGGAATTCTTGAGTCTTAAGTTGAGTGATCAATTGTTAATGGAGTTCACTATAGAGTTTACCCCCACTTAACGGCTCAAGTTAGTGATTGAGTTGTTTGCGATCACTCATAATTTATTGGCTTACATTTGGATTAGGATAGTTGGATATTCCATCAGTTCCTATCGGGAAGCATTAGGGTGAGTTATATTTATGAAAATGACAAGGCAGCAAGTATCTTAAAGGAATGGTGTAGTCAATCTATGTGATAATAACCTACACTTCGGATAAGACAACGGTAGAAGTCGTGAAAGGGCTCTTTTAGCTAAATTCACGTGGAATTATTTCGTTTCCACGTTGTTGTTTGATATTGATTATGTCTATTACTAGAGGTGGTAATTTGATATTGATGATGAAAGTTTACAATCTCTTGAGTGATTGAGGGATTAGTTGGAATTTTAATTTATTTTGGTGGTGATCCAGGCTCTGTATTGGGAATGAAAGATTGATGAAACACCTCATTTCCCAGCGGAAAATAGGAATATGGATTAAGGCTTTATCCTCAGATTTATGTGACTATCAGAAGTGGTTTGTGCACTTGTGGAGATATGAGGCTAGTTGTATGGTTCTTGAAGAAAATGATAGGAAGAGGTGTATACACCTAGATGCATACAGTTATCGAATTCTTTTTCTAGATTACTGTGAAATAGGGAATCCGTTAAGAGCAGAACTTGGATGAGTTTACATTTTTACTAGAAAGGAATTGTAGATGGTTGAAGGATTGATCATTGAGGTATTACTATAGTTTACCTTGATAATATATTGAGAGGTACAGGTGTTTACAGATATCTGTGGTTAAAACATGTACAGATAGGATTAAAAGGATTTCTATATTTGGATCTTGTGAATTAATAGTGTTTCCACCGATAGGTGAGATGTTGAGATGATTACTGTGATGATTATCAGAGGGGTATGAAAATGATTTTTGATGTTTAGAGGTTGATTGATGGTAATATTATTGTATGGTGAGAGATTTGACTTAGTTGTTTTATAGTTGACTTGGTTGATATGATGTGAATATTTGGATATTAACTTGAAGGTTATGCTTGTGACATGATGGTATAATGATGTCTCTCGGATGCCTGTATAATTCGAGAGTAATCAGATGTAGTATTGGATGAACTTCTAGGTTTGCCGCAGTATAGGCAAGTAGAGTAGGCGATCGGAGTGATTTCGAAAATAGTTTCGATATCGAAGATCCCCTACTGTGAGATAATTTATTTGGTACTGAGGTAATGTTATTTTTACGAGCCTAATTTTTTTTCTTATGGTGCGTTGGCCGAGGGCTAGTGTAAAGCGCACAAGGTTGTTAAAGCTCGTGATGTACTCAAGGCAATGTCATTCAATTGTCTATAAGCCAATCGAGTTGCTATGCTACCGTCATCGATCGGTCTTTCAAAGTTGGCAAGGTTGAGGATGCCGAGAGGTATTTGTAAGAATGACGATTTTGTTGGTGCAATCGGCCCAGGTCACGATTGACCAGGACTCGAGCTTGGCTCGAGTGATGTTTTGATGTATTTTGATGTTCGACAAAAACATATGACAATGTAATTGTCATGGAAAGTCCATGTCTTGAGTACTTGGCAAATGGAAAGTCCAACATGTGTTGGCAAGGAAAGTCCAAGTCTTAAGTACTTGGCACATGGAAAGTCCAAGCATGGTCTTGGCATTTGAGAAGTCCAACATGGGTTGGCAAGGAAAGTCCAAGCATGGGTCTTGGCAAATGGAAAGTCCAAGCATGGTCTTGGCATGGAAAGTCCAACATGGGTTGGCATTTGAAGTCCAAGGGTTTGATATTGGCGGCGTAAAGTCCAAGCGATAGTCTTGGCAGCATAAGTCCAATGTTTGGCGGCGTAAAGTCCAAGCGGAGTCTTGGCGGCGTAAGTCCAATGTGCCTTGGCGGTGTAGACACCGTTAGCATGACATAGCCGATGGAAGCATCTGAAGGCTAGCGCGATGGATGAACAAGTCATGGATGACTTGGAGGGATCCGAGAGGTGTGAGGCTGATGGAGATGGCTAGAAGGCTTAGGTCTAGGCTATGGGTGGTCTAGCAAGTATGGGGGCACCATACTTGGATTAAAACCTCATGTTTGAGGTGTGTCAACTAGGGTTTGGGTTAGATGCCATGGTCGGTGATCGATTGATTAAGCAATCGGCCCGATCATGTGATCGATGTGATCGATGATGCCGTGATTTCACCACAGATCGAGTCTCACTCATGCTGCGATGAGTGATCAGTGGAGGCTTGATCGTGATGGTCATCATCGATCCGATGGTAGTTCCGTTGGACTTATCCAGCGTGTAACTAGCCGTTGTCTCACGACAACAGTGGCATCAGTCGACTGATGGTCCCGATCAGTCGACTGATCGACTTTTTCCAGCACAGGTTGAAGCTATTTAAAGAGCTCGTGATGGAGGAAAAAAAAAGGGTTCTTTGAGGCGATTTGGGCCGAGTTGCTGCTGCAATTCAGGGTCTCCAAGTGCTACTCGATCAACCTAGCGATCAAGCATTCAAGAGCATTTGTAAAGTGTTTTTCTTTACTAGTCTTGCTTTGTATTTCATTGTATTTGCTTGTAGCTTTTGATTATTGTTGTAATCATCTTGTACGAGGTTTCTCCGCCTCCGACTTGTGTCGAGAAGGAGTATTTATTAGTGGTTGCGTGTGCATCACTAGGGTTCATACGAACCCGATCCGTGGAGTAGGAACCGTGCGATTCCGAACCACGTTAAACAATTGTGTTTGCGTGTTGTCATTTCGTTATTGTTATCATTATTTCTATTTCCGCTGCGCTAACGAAATTGTAGAGACGATCACGCGATAGAACTCCATCTCCGAACGGTCAACGCTATTCACCCCCTCTCTAGCCGTTCCAAAAGTTACTAACAAGTGGTATCAGAGCCTGGGGCTCTTTAACGGATTAACAACCCGGAGTCAAGAGGCTAGAGGGAAGACGATGGATCTTCAAGAAAGATGGGGGGATGACACAACAATTCCACCCGCCTTTGACCGCGAACATTTCGCGTATTGGAAAGGTAGGATGGAATATTTTCTAAAGACAAATATAGAAAATTGGTTTGCCGTGATCATTGGTTTTGATGCTCCAAGAGGAGAAAATGGTAAAATCCTCGAAATGAAGCGATGTACCAAGGAGCAACGAAAAACATTCAAGACAACCGTTAAGGTAACAAAAATGTTGGTTAATTTGATACCTAACGATATTTTGTCTAGATTAGGAAGCTATAGGGATGCCAAGGAGTTGTGGAACAAGTTGATCAAGTTCCACGAAAACCCCGAATCGGTCCAAGAAGACTTGGAAGAAAAGGAGACCGAGGAAGAATCATCATCATCCTCACAAGAAAGTGAGGAGTCAACTTCCGGGTCGGAAGAGGTGGAGGAAGTGGAAGAAGCATCCACCTCAAGGATTGAGGGGGAGGAGAGAACCTCCATACTGGAACATCAAGAAGAAGCTTCGACATCCGGTCAAGATGGAGAAGCCCAAAGGCCAATTCCGGTTTCCACCACCGAACTAGGTAACTCAAGCAATTTGATTTTAAATAAAAAACATATAATTTGCTTTGAGTGTAGGGAGAGTGGACATTACAAGAGCAAATGTCCAAAGAAGATTAGGAAAGCTCCTCCGGCATCCAAAAGTCAACAAAAGTCAAAGGATGCCGTTTCCCCAAGTCAAAAGAGCAAAGAGCATATCATATGCTTCAAATGCAACTCAAAAGGGCATTACCGGAGTCAATGTCCTAGGGGGAAGAAGAAGGAACAAGATGGAGCATCACAAGTAGGGGGAGCCTCTAAGGCAAACCCTAAGGTATATTTAAACAATGCTCGTTCCTTAAATTTTAGTAAAAAGCATGCTAGAAATAATTTTAGCAATCTTGCTATTTATCACAAAGAGCATGTTAGACATAAGGAATTTTGTCTAGGAGCTAAGAAGGTTCACCTTGGGAATAAGGAGAAATTTGGGACTAATGTCCCTAAAAATATCTTACCTAGGGAATCAATTAGGAAAATAGGAGAACATCTAGGACTTAACCCTAAATGGACTAGGCACATGCCTAGGAAGTCCAATGTCCATGGTTTTAATAAAAATGCTAAAATTGGACAATTAGAATTAGAGAACCAAGCCTTAAGGTCAAGGCTTGAGAAACTTGAGAAGACCCTTAACACTATGCAAAATCAATTTAAAGGGTCTAATGGTCAAACTCCTAGGTCAAGAAGTCAAAGTCAACATCTAGGACCTAAGAGTCAAAAGTCAACCAAGGGCAAGCAAGGTTTGGGTAACAAACCTAAGCCTAAGGTGACTTACCATAGTGTTCCATTTGACTATGGGACACTAACTAGGTCTAGGAAGACCAAGGTCAATAGGGAAGTCATCCCTAAGGTTGACCAAAGGGTGTGCCTAGTGGCTAAGGTTTCTAGGAAACCTAGGGTGGCCACTAAGAAGGTTGCAAGGGGAGTTACCCCTAGAGTCAACCTAGGTAAGACCCAAATGACCAAGGCTAATAAGCCTAGGAGGGTCATTAGGAAGGTATCTAGGGATGTTATCCCTAAGGAATACCTAATTAACCCTAGGAGCTCAAATAGGTTTTGGGTTCCTAAAAGCGTGATTGATTCACGCTAAATGGGTTAGGGTGTGTCAACCTTAAATGGATGGGTAGTTAACTCAACCATGGTAAAGGTGACACCTTAGGACATTTTCAAGGTCATGGTTACCTTGGGAATGTGGATTGATTTGAATCCTAAGAGTTTTTAGGAGGTGCCAATATTATTTGAGAAGTTTGTTAAAATGATCAATTTGGCACAATTTAGGTTTAGAGTTTAGTGTGCCATTTTGGGTTTTTGGCACACTAGGGGGATTAGTGAAAATATGGCAAAATGTAATTAATTATATGAAATGGCGATTAATTCTAAAATGTAGGTATTGCTATACCTATATATTTTATATGCCATGCCTTGTTTGCCATATAACATGTCATGACATCATGTTTATTTTAATCTTTTAAAATGTCATGATCATGTTTTAGGATTAAGGATTAATGTCATATGTTTTTAGATTTAATATTATGCCATGCCATCATGATTATGAGCATATGCTTAGTTATATCATTTTAAATGCCATAATCATTCATGCATTGAAGATAATTTGATTAAAATTAATTTAAGGACAATGGCATGACTTGGAGTCCCATTCATAAGGGAATCAAGTAGGGTTGCCTAGAAAAATGCATGAAACCCTAGATTAAATGAACCAAAACCCACATCTCACATTCAATTGACATGTATGTGTATTTATACACCCTAGATACATGTGAGATGCTAGGATATGAGTTAAGTTCAAGGTGCATAGTTTTTGCATCTAGATGAACTAAAACTCATCTAATTTTAAGTGTGGATCATTGGGAAAGCTTGTGTACAAGTCATGTGCATAGAGCCCAAGGAATATGATCCAAAATAAGGTTTTGAAAACATTTTAAAATCATTTTGAAAAACCTTGGTGAAGTCTATCTTTTGATAGCAATCACCATTGATGAGATTGATACAAAGTGAGCCAAAAACTTAGAAGTTTTCTTCACTTTTGAATTTTGTATCAATTTTGATATTTTATGGGTAAAATATTTTTCAAACATTTTTCACCCATTTCACTGGTCATAAGTATTATACGTATCAAATTTCAGGATTTTTCGAATTACGTATAATTAGTTATGATTTTCCGAATTTCATTTCTGATAACTGAAATTCTGAAATTTCAGTTATCAGTCGACTGCCCTTGGTGGCAGTCGACTGATGGAGGTGCCAGTCGACTGATTTCTGAATCACTCGACTGGTAGTCTGATTTCGGGGTAAACAAGGTTGTTTAACCCGATTTCAGTTATGGTAAAGGTCCCTAACCACTCCTAACCCTAGGATATGCCTTGGGAAGCATTATAAAGGGTGAAAATCCATTGGATATGGATTAGGAGAGATGTTTAGGGTTTGTATCAAATTTAAGGTGTTGGAAAGTTCAATGTTGAATTTCTAACCTTAATTTTGATGGTTTAGAGTTCCTATTGGCTTAGGGACTTCCCAAGGACATTGTTGGTGCAATGGTCAAGGGGGAGCAAGCCTTTAGGGGGAGGTATCCATCTTGGGATGATGGATGTGTTTTTCTCCTTGAAGAGGAGAAGTTATGGGAAATATGACATCAACTGTTAAAGTTGATGGGTTTTGAGTGACCCAATTTGGAGATTGGGAGAGTGAATAGGATTGCCTCTCTTGAGTGATATGGGACTTATCACTAGGAAGATGATAGGCATCCTAGGACCAAGGGGGAGATTGTAAGATCTCATTGGGACATGAGACATTGACCTCCTTGGAGAGATAACCTTTTTGATGTTAGTCAAAAAGGGGGAGAATGTTTGAGAGAAAACATTTTGGAGAATGTTTTTAAGAATACCAATTTGGGATAATTGGTAAGGGAATTGAGTTAGTATTCTAACTCAATGTTTTGTGTGGTTTTTGTCAAACATCAAAAAGGGGGAGATTGTTGGTGCAATCGACCCAGGTCACGATTGACCAGGACTCGAGCTTGGCTCGAGTGATGTTTTGATGTATTTTGATGTTCGACAAAAACATATGACAATGTAATTGTCATGGAAAGTCGAAGTCTTGAGTACTTGGCAAATGGAAAGTCCAACATGTGTTGGCAAGGAAAGTCCAAGTCTTAAGTACTTGGCACATGGAAAGTCCAAGCATGGTCTTGGCATTTGAGAAGTCCAACATGGGTTGGCAAGGAAAGTCCAAGCATGGGTCTTGGCAAATGGAAAGTCCAAGCATGGTCTTGGCATGGAAAGTCCAACATGGGTTGGCATTTGAAGTCAAAGGGTTTGATATTGGCGGCGTAAAGTCCAAGCGATAGTTTTGGCAGCATAAGTCCAATGGTTGGCGGCGTAAAGTCCAAGCGGAGTCTTGGCGGCGTAAGTCCAATGTGCCTTGGCGGTGTAGACACCGTTAGCATGACATAGCCGATGGAAGCATCTGAAGGCTAGCGCGATGGATGAACAAGTCATGGATGAATTGGAGGGATCCGAGAGGTGTGAGGCTGATGGAGATGGCTAGAAGGCTTAGGTCTAGGCTATGGGTGGTCTAGCAAGTATGGGGTCACCATACTTTGATTAAAACCTCATGTTTGAGGTGTGTCAGTCGACTGATGCCATGTGGCTGTCGACTGGACCGAGTCAACTAAAGTTTGACTGCGGGTTATGGCCTAGCGATCGCCATGGGGCCGGCAATGATCGATTGCCGAGCGTGATCGATGTGATCCGTCGATTGATGCCCGTGATTTCCAATCGAAATCTCACTCAACTGCGGTCGGCCGATCAGTGGAGGCTTGACCAATCGACTGATGGTCATCATCAGTCGACTGATGGTAGTTCCGTTGGACTTATCCAGCGTGTAACTAGCCGTTGTCTCACGACAACACTGGCATCAGTCGACTGATGGTCCCGATCAGTCGACTGATCGACTTTTTCCAGCACAGGTTGAAGCTATTTAAAGAGCTCGTGATGGAGGAAAAAAAAAGGGTTCTTTGAGGCGATTTGTGGCGAGTTGCTGCTGCAATTCAGGGTCTCCAAGTGCTACTCGATCAACCTAGCGATCAAGCATTCAAGAGCATTTGTAAAGTGTTTTTCTTTACTAGTCTTGCTTTGTATTTCATTGTATTTGCTTGTAGCTTTTGATTATTGTTGTAATCATCTTGTACGAGGTTTCTCCGCCTCCGACTTGTGTCGAGAAGGAGTATTTATTAGTGGTTGCGTGTGCATCACTAGGGTTCATACGAACCCGATCCGTGGAGTAGGAACCGTGCGGTTCCGAACCACGTTAAACAATTGTGTTTGCGTGTTGTCATTTTGTTATTGTTATCATTATTTCTATTTCCGCTGCGCTAACGAAATTGTAGAGACGATCACGCGATAGAACTCCATCTCCGAACGGTCAACGCTATTCACCCCCCTCTAGCCGTTCCAAAAGTTACTAATAGATTTTTCAGGAGATAATTTAGTTGGTAGCAGTGTTGCTGAACACTATGGGAATTGGAAGAATCTAAATTCCAATTATAGGAGTTGTTGGATGGGATATTTATTTGTCCCAGAATTTATTTCTTGAGAAGCTCTAGAACTCATTGTTCAATGAGAGATGAACCTTTGAGGTTATACATCGATTATCGATGATGGAATGCGGTAGTGGTAGAAGGAAATGAATATCCTTCATGGTGGATTGAGGATCTATTTAGATCAGCTATAGGACACCTGAGTATACTCTAGGATTGATTTATGATTGGTGTGTTGATATTGTAGTGACACGGTGTCATACAATTATCAAAGTCGTAGGGATGATTGATATATCATCAGTCTAGAGTAAAGAGGATGCAGGTGTATAGTGGTGACAATTTATTTGGTATGAATTGTATGAGCTTTTGGATTATCTTATTTGACTTATTGACGACTTTGTCGTCCAGGGATTTGGGAAATCGTGTATTCTAGACACGATTGGATCATTTGTGATGGTGGATGTTGGAGTTGAACACTCGGCCACCGTAAATGATGATTTTGTGGTATTGATTTGATTATTACCATAGATATGGATAGGATGCTCTAGCGGTATTACACTGCTGATTGGTGATGGAATTTATTTGGTCTGAAGCTTGTGAAACTAGTTTCAGGGCTCAGACGATGGTTGACTTTTACACCAGATTTGTTTGATCATTCTCGGGTGGAAGGAAGGGTATTGTATGTGGATGCAATGTTTCAGAGAAGGGAGAGTTTTTGTTTTAGTTGATTGAGACGTATCCCATGGTTACGTCAAATGAGGAACTACGAGATGGGTTATCATATATATGACGTAGTCTTAGCAGATGTTATTTTGCTTTGTAGAGGTGAGGAGTAGGAATGCTCATGGAGTTTTAGCTAGCTACTAAGTAGTTAGTTGCCTGGAGTTGTTAGAACAAGGAAAGTTGCAACTAGGGATCCCTGTTGGGATGATAGAGAGCATCTACCATAGAGTTGTACTTTTGCTCTACCGGTTCGGAATTAGTGATATTGGAATTTGTATGTAGTAGGTGGCTAGATAGCTACCTGCCATCTTGACTGGCTATGAGTCCTGGTCGTAGTAGCATGTCGTTGGCCGTAAGTAGTGCCTTTTTGTATTACCTCGAGAGCCACGAGGCTTGGTCATGATATTTTGATAAGTATTGCTGAGGATTGCAATAAGTTCTATATGTTGCAGATGTATTCGGATTGTATCCGGGAAATTGTAAGTATTGAAACGTTCTCCGTGGTGGGACGTCATGCGGAATTTAGTTGACTTGGAAGTCTGGTGATCAGTGTGTCAACTAGAAAAGGTGGAATACTAATAATCAGCAAGGTTCTGTACCGAGATGGACGTGAAAGCCTAGTATTATGGACAGTGTAGGAGATTATTTAGCACACGGAAAGGACTTAGTAGGATTAACTAAGTCCGCTCATTTTCATTCGATCCATACGATGATTTTGTTGGATCGCTGGATAGGTTATATTATGGCGATTTCCAGTTCATGGAGGATCTTTGAGTATCGTATGTGATAGCGATTCAGGATTTACCTTAGGATTATGGTAAAGTCTTTAACAGGTCACGGATATAGAGCTCCACTCGGGTACAGATAGATACTTATGATAAGTGGTCGAAATGAAGATACTATTCATATTTTGGAAGGGCTGCAAGAAGCAAGTGTGATTTGATGTTAAGGGATATCAGTAACCCCACTTAGTCACTTGAGGTGTGACTTGTCTCCAGATGCTTGAGATGGTTGTTGGGACATCTCGTACTAATATACGAGTAGGAAATTTGGGGACCAAATTTTTATTAGTGGGGGAGAATGTTAAATACGAAAAATTTAAAATACTAAATTAAATGGCCAAAGAATTAAGGAAATAATCCTGGAAATTTTTTGGGATTTTTCTGAAATTTTAGGAATTTTTTCAAAATTTTTCTGGATTTAAATGGAGTCCGTACGAGATTTTTACGGGGATAAAATAAATAGGCTTTAGAGGGGTCTATTTAAAGGGGATAAATACGCGATGGAAAACCCTAAGTTTCTATTTTTCTATTTCCCTTTTATTTCTTTTCCCCCACCGTGACATTCCTTCGGTAGTTCCTCACGCGTGACTCGCCGACGCCAACCCTCTTCACGGCGACCATCCGCTTCGCCGCCGACGCCTTCTCCGGCGCGGCACCTGCCGTCGATAGCTCGTACGCCGCCACGAGTAGCCACGCTTAGCGCCTCTTCCCTTCGCCGACGTCGTTCTCCTCACTTCGGACCACTGCCCGACGGCTGTCCCTCCGCAAGCACCGACAACTGCTGGCCTTCCGCCGCCGTGAGCCCCTTTGCATCGCCGGTGATCGTGGAATCTAGGTCAAAATTTGGGGATTTCTGCCGGTGACGTTTCCAACGGCTGGTAAGCTGATCAAACTTTCCTTTTTCTTGTGGTTGATTTCTGATTTCCTGTAATCGTGGTTGGGTGGAGTTTGTTCGGCTGTGGAGGAGTGATGAGGTGTTGTGATGGCTGTGCGTGTCTATGTGAGAGGCTGTGAGGGTTTGATTTAGAGGGTGTTGTGTGGTTAGGGTTGGAGGTGTCATTGTGAATTTAAGAAATTGAGTTGGGGATTCGATTTGGGGGAAAGAAATGGCTGCCAGTGGGATCCTAGGGTTAGGTTGGATTTATACTTCTGATCGGTGTGATGTTGATCGGTTCTGTAATTATGTATGGAGGATGGATTAGATTGAAGAGGATAATTAAATCAATCTAGTGGATCGGATATGAGGTCGATGTAGGATTCGATTTGATTAAGTGAGAGGATATGATCTTGGATTGAGGAGTTAATCACAATTTGTGACCTACGGGTTGAGGGTCTACTTGGAGATACATAGTAGTAATTTAGCACGTTGTCGTGTGCTTGGATTTAATGGATTTACTTTGGATTGATTGGTTATGGAGGGAATCAATTAAGTATTCGATTTGCCGTTGAATGGTATTTTGTGTTTAACAATAGTTATGCATTATGCAGGTTTCGGTCATGAGGCAGGTCCCCGGTCGTGACGATCTGGTTCTTTTGCGGATATATTATCAGGCGGGTATTTTGACTTAACTTTTAGATTAAGTCAAATTGATATGCTAGTTAGGATAGCTTACAATAACTTTTCATGTTTATATGCCTGGTATGTTTTTGGTGCCTACTAGATACATGCATGTTCTAGGATATGATTATATTTCCCTGTTTGATTTGGATCATAGTATATGGATTGGATATGTACATATTGATTGTACATATTATTCGGATAGGTATTTTGAGTAGGATTTACATGTTTTAGTATCATGCACCATTTTTGCATGATTGTATGCTAGCTGGGCGGGGTTCCATTATTGTTGAGCCCGCAGCTAGTTACGTGGCCTGCACACACTGCCACTCATGGGTTAGTGGTACATCAGGAGGGTGTGTGCAGTTGCTCTGTCAGGCTCCGCTGGTCCGCTCATGGGTAGCGATGAGGCAGCGTGGTAGCGAGCAGGGATCCCTCCTCTGGTCTATGACACCGGGAGATGAGAGCTTAGCTCCCCCACTCTGTTTGGGGAAGGAGGATAGGTGTACTCCGACAGCATCCTGTCCACTCGGTCCCTCAGGAGCAGTGATGGCAGAGTGCACAGTTGTCATAGCCCTACCTACTCGGCTTCACCATTGCGTGTGAGGCGGCTGACTGGCGTCAGGGGTGACCATGTCATTGGCACGACATGCACTTTGCACGGATTGCATTTGTATTGTGTTTGCTGCATTTGTATTGATGCCTTGGATGTGCATATGATTGTCATGCATACAGGATACATGTTTATATATGGTCAGGACTTTATTACTTCTAGTCAGGCACATGCTCCTATATCAAGGTAGGAGATTCAGGTAAGTACAGTCATTTTGTATTTCTTGCTTGCATACCTTATTTATGTGAGACTGTACTGGCATGATATTTTTATTGTTAGCTATACCTTACTTTGCATATCGACTATACCCGCAGAGTTCTTTGAACTCACCCCGTTGATTATATCTATTTCAGGATGAAGCTGTCAGGAGAGTCCAGTTGCCAAACCCCCTCGTCGTGGAAGTGTATTGGGTTGTTTTTTTTTTTGGTTTTGGATATCTTGTTTAGAAGATATATTTAGGACTGAATTGGATTTATGTATTCATGGATTGTTGGTGTCCTTATGGACCTCTGTTCGGAGTTTTCTTCGGGATTGGATTTTGGTTGAGTATTCCTGCCCATATGGCAGAAGGGGTAGGTTTATATGTGATATACTTTTGATTAGGTCATTTGTTTATAGGCCTGAGGCCTAATTATTACACTGCGTGTGTTGTTTGGATTCCGGTCGTGTTGACCGATGTATAGTCGCCATGTAGGCCTTGTATGTAAATTGGCATTGTCACCCGTACAGGGGAGATGCTGCCGGATTTTCGTCTGGTGGGGACTCCCTCGGGGCGTGACACAAGACGTATTGGTTTTGGAGTTCTAATTATTTATATAAATTAAAATTTGATAATAAATTTGTTAAATCCTTATTCATTGTGCATCAAAATATTGAAATTAAGTGAAATATACTTAATAAAAGTTCAACTTTCTTGTAGCATAAGCGTTTGAGTCACATATAAAAAAAAAGCTAGAAAGATTGGTAAAAAAAATAAAATTTTACACAATATATATTTTACTAATCTTGACTTATATGTGAATTGTATTAAAGAAAAACATACCAGATATAACAATAAATGAGCCATAGGAAGCACTCAACTTCTTGAAGTAATACTACACACTGATGTATATGGGTCTTTTGATACTTCATCTTTGAGTAAAAAAAAGTATTTCATCATCTTTATTGATGATTTTTCATGTTTTGAATATGTATATTTGCTTAAAGAAAAAGCTCAAGCAGTAAATGGTTTTAAAGAAAACATTAATAAGGTTGAAAGACAATTTAAAAAGAAAGTGAAAATTGTAAGATCTGATAGATATGATGAATACTATGGAAAGTATGATGAAACAGGACAATATCCAAGTCCATTTTCAAAATTTCTTGAAAAACATGATATATGTGCACAATATACTATATTATACACAACTCATCAAAATAGTGTTATAGAAAAATAAAACTGCGCATTAACAGATATGGTTAGGAGTATGATGAATAATTCATCATTACCCAAATCATTGTAGATGTATGTGTTAAAAACAACAATGTATTTGTTTAATAGGATTTCTAGTAAGGAAATTCCAAAAACCCCTCTGAGTTATGGACAAATAGAAAATCCAAGACACTTGCATGTTTAGGGTTATGTAGCAGGAACAAGAGTTTATAATTCATATGAAAGAAAGTTAGATTCTCGAATAGTTAGTGGTTACTTTATTGGTTACCTAGAGAAATTTAAAGGGTATATTTTTTTCCTAACCATAATTTAAGAATAATAGAAATTGATAATGCAAGATTATTTAAGAATAGACATAAAGGAATTGCAAGCAATGAACAACGAAATGTAAACATAAAGGAAGTTAAGGTAAATATTTATTTAGCTATAAGCATTCTTTCATCCATTGTTATTCCCAAAGTTATTCTAGTTGCTGAATAACATGATAATTAACAATGTTGAACAATATAATGAAATATCCTTTTAAAACTAACTCACAAAGACTTAATGTAAATGAGTTACAAGAAATAGCATTGAGATGATCTCAAAGAATAATAAAATCTACTATTTCAAATGATTATGAAACTTATTTGCATGAATTATATGTTAGAATTTACGAAAATCCAATTTTATTCCCTCAAGCCATAGAAAGTATAGAATTGGAGAAATGGATCAATGCAATGAAAGAAGAGTTGCAATCCATATATAAAAAATGATGTATGAGATATCATTGAATTGCTAGAAGGTTCTAAACGAGTTGGATGCAAATGAGTTTTTAAGACCAAGCTAGGCTTATTGCTTAAGGATACACTCAACAAGATAACATTGATTATAAAGAGACATTTTCTCCGGTTTCAAAGAAAGACTCATTATGTATTATTATGATATTAGTAGCTCATTATGATTTAGAGTTACACTAGATGGATGTTAAAAGAATTCTTCTAAATGGACGAACTTAAAAGTTTTTCAATTAAAGGAAAATGTCATCTAGTGTGTGTAGGGGATTGATTGGACGCTAGAAGGGGGGTGAATAGCGCGTGCTAGTACGTTGATGGAATTCGATCGCGTTTGCTTGCTACAATTCTTGTTAGTACGCAGCGGAATAAACAATAATGAAAATACAACAAGAACACAAGCACAACACGAGATATAATGTGGTTCGGAACCGAACGATTCCTACTCCACGGATCGAGCTCTAAAGAGCTTTAGCGACGCCAATGCAATCACTAATAAAAAATACTCCTTCTCGACACAAGTCGGAGGCAGAGAAACCTCGTACAAACGTTCTTACAACAATAAGAAATGAATATAAGCAAAATACAAGACAGAAATACAATGTAAGTAAAGAAAACTACTTTACAATAACTTTTGATTTGCTTGCTTTTGTTTGCCTTGAACTAGCCTTGAAGGATTGGAAAAGCACCAACTATTCCCCTTCAAATCGCCCAAGAAAAATCTTGTTTTGAGCCTTCCATGAACAACTGCTTTTATCCTCCATCGGGCTGGATTTCTGCCTGTCAGTCGACTGCCAACACTGTAGCTGTGAGACAACGGCTCAATCCATGCTAGAAAAGTTCCAACGGGACTCTCACAAGTCGACTCACGGCAGTCAAACCGTCCATAATGGCAGTCGACTGCCAACCTCAAACATGAGGTTTTAACCCAAGTATAGTGCCCTCATACTTGCTAGACCACCCTTAGCCTAGACCTAAGCCTTCTAGCCACCTCCATCAGCCTCACATCTCTCGAATCCCTCCAAGTCATCCATGACTTGTTCATCTATCGCGCTAGCCTCCAGGTGCTTCCCTCGGCTATGTCATGCTAACGGTGTCTACAACGCCAAGGCACATTGGACTTACGCCGTCAAGACTCCGCTTGGACTTTACGCCGCCAACCATTGGACTTATGCTGCCAAGACTTCACCCTTGGACTTTACGCTGCCAATATCAAACCCCTTGGACTTCTCAAATGTCAAGACTCAATCTTGGACTTTTCCCTTGCCAACCCATGTTGGACTTTTCATGCCAAGACCCATGCTTGGACTTCCCTTGTGCCAAGTACTCAAGACTTGGACTTTCCCAAATGCCAAGTGTCCCACTTGGACTTTCCATGCCAAGTACCTATGACTTGGACTTTACCTTGCCAAGACCCATGCTTGAACTTTCCCATAATCACATGGTCAACTCTAGTCAACCATCAAAGTCTCCCTCGAGTCAAACTCGAGTCCAGTCAATTATAACCCGGGTCGATTGTATAAACAATCTCCCCAAAACATATTAACCGACATCAATGTTAAACATCAATGTTAAACATCAATGTCAAACATACTATGTCAAACCACTTTGTCAAACATTAAAACATCACTCGAGTCAAACTCGAGTCTGGTCAATCCTGACCTGGGTCGATTGCACCAACAATCTCCCCCTTTTTGATGTTTGACAAAACAAACCTTGAGTTAGGCCCCTAACTCAAATTCCCTTACAAACCAATTTCCCAAATTGGTAATTTTACTCTCCCCCTTTTTGACATACATCAAAAAGTTTTTCCCTCCAAGGAGGTCAATGTCTCATGTCCCAATGAGATCTTACAATCTCCCCCTTGGTCCAAAAATACCTAGGATGCCTACCATCTTCCTAGTGATAAGTCCCATATCACTCAAGAGAGGCAATCCTATACTCTCTCCCAATTTCCAAATTGGGTTCCTCAAAATCCCATCAATTTTCCCAATTGATAACATTCTTCCCATAACTTCTCCCCTTCAAGAAGAAAAAAAAATACATCTATCATCCCAAGATGGATAACTCCCCCTAAAAGCTTGCACCCCCTTGACCATTGCACCAACAATGTCCTTGGAAAGTCCCTAAGCCAATATGAACTCTAAACCATCAAAATTAAGGCTCAAAGTTCAAACATGAACTCTTCCACCCTTAAATTTGATACTTTGACCTAACACCTCTCCAAATCCATATTCAATGAATTTTCACCCTTTATAATGCTTCCCAAAGCATATCCTAGGGTTAAGAGTGGTTAGGAAACCTTACCATAGCTGAAATCAGGCTAAACAAACCTTGTTAACCCAAAATCAGACCTGACAGTCGACTCCTAACAGTAATCAGTTGAACTGCCCTTCATCAGTCGACTGCCAACAAGTGACAGTCGATTGATAACTGAAATTCTCGAATTCCAGCTATCAGAATCGAATTTTGAAAAGTCATAAGTAATTTTACGTATTTTAAAAATTCGTGAAAATTTATACGTACATTACTTATAAGCAATACAATGGGTGAAAAATGTTTGAAAAATATTTTACCCATAAAAGAGTGAGTTTGATACAAAACTCAAAACCATTGAAATTTTCAATGTTTTTGCCCTATTTTGTATCAACTCTATCAATGATGATTGCTATCAAAAGATAGACTTCACCAAGGTTTTTCAAAATGATTTAAAAAAGTTTTCAAAACCTTATTTTGGATCATATTCCTTGGGCTCTATGCACATGACTTGTACACAAGCTTTCCCAATGATCCACCACTCATATAAGATGAGTTTTGGTTCATCTAGATGCAAAAACTATGCATCTTGAACTTAACTCATATTCTAGCATCTCACATGTATCTAGGGTGTATAAAATACACATACATATCAATTGGATGTGAGATGTGGGTTTTGGTTCATTTAATCTAGGGTTTCATGCATTTTCTAAGGCAACCCTACTTGATTCCCTTATGAATGAGACTCCAAGTCATGCCATAGTCCTTAAATCAATTTTCAATCAAGTTAATGCATGAAATGATCATGGTATAATGATAGCAAAATAAAAACATGGCCAATGATCATGATATCATGGCATATGATATAAAACTAAACATACATGACATTAACCTAAAACCTAAGCATAATTATGACATATAAAATGATTAAAAGTAAACATGATGGCATGACATGGCATATGACAATCAAAGCATGACATATAAAATACATAGGTATAGTAATACCTAAATTTTAATATTAATTGTCATTTGTTGGGATTAAGTTCATTTTGCCATATTAACCTAAATTCTCCCAAATGTGCCAAAAACCCAAAAATGACACATTAAGACCTCTAAACCTAAATTGTACCAATTTGATCAATTTATCAAACTTCTCAATTAATATTGGCACATCCTAAAATCTTTTAAGGATTATAATTCAAATCAATTTCCAAGGTATCCATAACCTTGAAAATAACCTAAAGTGACACCTTTACCATGGTTAGGTTAACTACCCATCCAATCAAGGTTGACACACCCTAAACCCATCTAGCGTGAATCAATCACACTCTTAGGAACCCAAAATCTATTTGAGCTCATTGGGTTAATTAGGTATTCCTTAGGGATGACCTCCCTAGATACCTTTCTAATGACCCTCCTAGGCTTATTAGCCTTGGTCATTTTGGTCTTGCCTAGGTTAACCTTAGAGATTGCCTCCCTAATAACCTTCTTAGTGGCCACCCTAGGTTTCCTAGAAACCCTAGACACTAGGCACTTACCATGATTACTCTTAGGGATAACTTCCCTAGTAACCTTGGTCTTCCAAGACTTAATTTGTGTTCCATAATCGAATGGAACACTATTATAAGCCACCTTAGACTTAGGTTTGTGACCCAAACCATTCTTGCCCTTGGTTGACTTTTGTTTCTTGGGTCCTAGATGTTGACTTTGAGGTTTTGACCCTTGACTTTGACCATTAGACCCTTGCATTTGATTTTGCATAATTTTGAGGGTCTTTTCTAATTTCTCAAGCCTTGATCTCAAGGCTTGGTTCTCTAATTCTAATTGCCCAATTTTAGAATTTTGATTTGGTCTTTGGGCATGAGACTTCCTAGGCATGTGTCTAGTCCATTTGGGGTTAAAACTTAGGTGCTCTTGTATTTTCCTAATAGATTCCCTAGGTATGACATTTTTAGGGACATTAGTCCCAAATTTTTCCTTCTTTGAAAGGTAGACATTCTTAGCTCCTAGACACAATTCCTTATTTCTAGCATGCTCTTTATGATAGATAGCAAGATTGCTAACATTATTTCTTGCATGCTTTTTGACATTATTTGAATGAGAAACTTTATTTAGAAATACCTTAGGGTTAGCTTTGGAAGCTCCCCCTACTTGTGTAGCTCCTTCTTGCCCCTTCTTCTTCCCTCTTGGGCATTGACTCCGGTAATGTCGAGTCGCATTTGAAGCAAATGACTTGCTCCTTGCTTTTGATAGTTAGGGGACCGGTCTCCTTGACTTTTGGCATGGGTGGACTCTTCTTGACTCTTTTAGGATATTTACTCTTGTAATGTTCTACTTCCCTACACTCAAAGCAAACTATGTGATTTTTATTTAAAACTACATTGCTTTAGTTACCTAGGTCCGTGGTGGAAGGTGCCGGAGTTGGAGCTTCTTCATCTTGACCGGATGTGGAAGCTTCTTCTTGTTGCTCCGGAGTGGAAATTATTTCCTCCCCCTCAATCCTAGAGATGGAGGTTTCTTCTACTTCTTCCACCTCCTTTTCCACCGATCCGGAAGTTGACTCCTCTTCAACTTTCGACTCCTCACTTGCTCGTGAGGATGATGAACTCTCTTCATCCTCTTCCTTATCTTCTTCTACTTGTGCCAAGTGGGGTTTCTCATTGAACTTGGCCAATTTATCCCATAGCTCCTTGGCGTCAAGATATTCACCTAGCTTAGAAAAAACATCATTAGGTATCAAATCTTCTAAGAGTTTTGTTACCTTGGCTTCGGTCTTGAATTTTGCCGCTGTTTTGGGTCCATTTTTTTCAACTTGAGGACTTGTCCCTTCTTATCCCTAGGGGGTTCAAAACCTTCTACGAGGATGAACCAATCCTCTATTTCCATCATCAAGAATGTTTCCATTCTTTCTCTCCACGCCAAAAAATATTCTCGGTCGTATGGTGGTGGAGTATTGATGTCCCATCCAAGCTTGTCTTGGAACTCCATCTTCACCCTCTAGCGTGCTCCCTTTGTTGTTAAACTTAAAAGAGTGGCCTCGCTCTGATACCACTTGTAGGGGATCGATTGGATGCTAGAGGGGGGGGGGTGAATAGCGCGTGCTAGTACGTTGATGGAATTCGATCGCGTTGCTAGTACGCAGCGGAATAAACAATAATGAAAATACAACAAGAACACAAGCACAACACGAGATATAACATGGTTAGGAACCGAACAGTTCCTACTCCACGGATCGAGCTCTAAAGAGCTCTAGCGATGCCAATGCAATCACTAATCACAAATACTCCTTCTCGACACAAGTCGGAGGCGGAGAAACCTCGTACAAACGTTCTTACAACAATAATAAATGAATACAAGCAAAATACAAGACAGAAATACAATGTAAGTAAAGAAAACTACTTTACAATAGCTTTTGATTTGCTTACTTTTGGTTGCCTTGAACTAGCCTTGAAGGACTGGAAAAGCACCAACTATTCCCCTTCAAATCGCCCAAGAAAAATCTTGTTTTGAGCCTTCCACGAACAACTACTTTTATCCTCCATCGGGCTAGATTTACTATCACGATCGCCATAAGGCACCACGATCGCCAAGATCAGAGCCGTGAGACAACGGTCAATCCATGCTGGAAAAGTTCCAACGGGACTCTCACCAGTCGACTCACGACAGTCAAACCAGCCATAATGTCAGTCGACTGCCAACCTCAAATATGAGGTTTTAACCCAAGTATGGTGCCCCCATACTTGCTAGACCACCCTTAGCCTAGACCTAAGCCTTCTAGCCACCTCCATCAGCCTTACGCCTCTCGGATCCCTCCAAGTCATCCATGACTTGTTCATCCATCGTGCTAGCCTCCAGGTGCATCCCTTGACTATGTCATGCTAACGGTGTCTACACCGCCAAGGCACATTGGACTTACGCTGCCAAGACTCCGCTTGGACTTTACGCCGTCAACCATTGGACTTATGCTGCCAAGACTTCACCCTTGGACTTTACGCTGCCAATATCAAACCCCTTGGACTTCTCAAATGCCAAGACTCAAGCTTGGACTTTTCCCTTGCCAACTCATGTTGGACTTTCCATGTCAAGACCCATGCTTGGACTTCCCTTGTGCCAAGTACTCAAGACTTGGACTTTCCCAAATGCCAAGTGTCCCACTTGGACTTTCCATGCCAAGTACCCATGACTTGGACTTTACCTTGCCAAGACCCATGCTTGGACTTTCCCATAATCACATGGTCAACTCTAGTCAACCATCAAAGTCTCCCTCGAGTCAAACTCGAGTCCAGTCAATTATAACCTGGGTCGATTGTATAAACAATCTCCCCAAAACATATTAACCAACATCAATGTCAAACATACTATGTCAAACCACTTTGTCAAACATTAAAACATCACTCGAGTCAAACTCGAGTCTAGTCAATCGTGACCTGGGCCGATTGCACCAACAGTGTGTAAACTTAAAAAATAAATATATGGACTTAAACAAGCTTCAAGATAATGGTCTATTAAGTTTAATGATACCATTACATTTTTGGTTTTGAAGAAAATATTATTAATCGTTGTATATACCGAAAGATCAATGGGAGAAAAAAATATATTTGTAGTTCTATATGTTGATGATATTTTGCTTACACCTAATGATTTTGGCATGTTGCATAAGGCAAAAGAATTTTGAAATGAAAGATATGGGTAAAACATCTTGTGTGATTAGAATTGAAATATTTTGTGATAGATCGCAATAATTATTGGAATTATTTCAAAAAGTTTATATTGAAAGAATTCTAAATAGATTAAAAATGAAAATAAATTTCTCCAATTCAAAAAGATAATAAATTTAGTCTTATACAATATCTAAAGAATGATATAGAATGAAAACAAATAAATTCAATTCATTATGCCTTTGTTGTAGGAAGTCTAATATATGTGTGAATTTGCACATGACAAATATTAGTTTTACGGTTGGAATGCTCAGAAGGTATCAAAGTGATTCTGGAATTGATCATTTGAAACTACTAAGAAAGTTTTAAGAAATCTTCAAGGCACCAAGAATTACATGGGTATGAATATAAAAACTAGTCATTTAAAAGTGGTTGGTTATTCAGATTCAGATTTTATTTTAATGAATACATTGACAGTAGAAAGTCCACATTTGATTATTTATTTCTTTTTGGGGAAGGAGCAATATCATAGAAAAGTGTTAAACAATCTATCATTGTCTTATCTACAATGGAAGTAGAGTTTATGCCTTTATGACATGTTTTGAAGCCACAATTCATGCATTATGACTGAAACTTTATTTCAAGACTATAGTTGTTGACATTATTGTCAAGCATTGAAAAATTATTATGATAATTATGCAATAATATTCTTCTCAAAACTCAAGAGATGCATGGAATTAAAATATTTTATAATTAAATAGAAAATTCAGAAACAAAGAGTATCTATTGATTATTAGAACAAATACCATGATTATATATATATATATATATATATATATATATATATATATATATATATATATATATATATATATATATATATATATATATATATATATATATATATATATATATATATATATATATATATATATATATATATATATATATATATATATATATATATATATATATATATATATATATATATATATATATATATATATATATATATATATATATATATATTCGTGAGCACTTTCATTATTCACCGTCTGATCCCTTAGGATTCAAGAATTGGACTATAGTGCTCACCCGATCGGACAGTAGATAATAGAGGTGCTCACGAATGAATTGTGTAGCATAACATTCATATATATATAATGTTATTCTACACAACTCATCCGTTAACATGTTGGGTTTCTCCGGCACCGACATGGGTGTGTGTTCGAACATGTTTCGTAAACATGCATACAACGGAAGAAAAAAGAAGCAATAAACTAATTTTATTACAACACACACACCACACACATGGAGGATACAACAAGTGTGGACATAATCGCTATTTTAAATTTTGCAATAAAAGGAAATTTATTCTAGTTATACCTGACGTATCATGTGTAGTAGGAATGACATCAACCGTAGCGACCCTCGCTAGAATCGCCTCTATCCATATCCACGTCGAGTATCTTCGGGATAGCTTCACAAAGCCACGAGCCCTGTCTTCGCAAGAGTTACTAGCCTCATGTCGAAGACGTTGTGATCCAAGAGATGATCACAATCCGAATCAAAATTCGGATCTAAAAATGAGCTCCACGAACTTGCTTCTCGGAAGAGGTTTTCGTGAACCAATTGACGAAACCTTGGTCCTCCACCTATAAGAATTATCGGAGATCCAATCCCCGACAAGTAGGTCACTATCGGAGTGCAAAACGGCGATCAAACAACCTATCTATGAAGAGAGAAACAAGCTGTCCAAAACTGGACAGCTTGTGTTAGTGGAGAAGATGGCCGACCAATTAATGGCAGGTTGCTCCTTGGTCACCGACGACAAAGGGATGATGGGTGGAGGAGTCACCGGTGGCTGGTGGGTGGTCGGTGGCGTTGAGGAGGAGCTGTTGCAGAATCTTGGACGACATCTCCTTGGGTGGCAAGGAGAGGAAGAGAAGAGGAGGTGGGCTGCTAGGGTTCAAACTTCTCAAGTCTTCAACGAAAAAACCCTTAAGTCGTGTTTTAATAGAGAACACTGTTGGTGCAATTGGCCCAGCAGTACCTTGATGGTATTTTGATGATAGACAAAACTCATGACATGGGATTGTCATGGGAAAGTCCAACATGGGGTTGGCATGGAAAATCCAAGCATGGAGCTTGGTGTGGAAAGTCCAAAGCATTGCGAAGCCGTGCGCTTGGTGCTTGGCATGGGAAATCCAAAGCATTGCGAAGCCGTGCGCTTGGTGCTTGGTGAGAAATGCATTGCGAAGCCGTGCGCTTGGTGCATATGGGAAGTCTTGAGGACTTGGTAAGTTCACTAGGCTCGGGGTCCTTGAGTCGGTGAAGGATGGCATTGCGAAGCCATGCGCTTGGTGCATCCGAGGGACCGCCGGACAGGGAGCGAATGGAGTGAGCCCAAAGGGAAGCATACTTCTAGGGCAAGAGACGCGAAGGATGGCATTGTGAAGCCGTGCGCTTGGCGCATCCGAGGGACGTAGGCCGAGGGAAGAGAGCTTCGGTGGGGAACTCCATGAGGGATAAGGTGGACTTGGCCAAGTGGCTAAGACTGAGTGTCGGAGGCTCAAACGTGATGTTTGAGGGTTTACCCGACGGTCGGAGGCTCAAACAACTTGGTGTTTGAGGTTTTGCCCGACATCAGTCGACTGGCATGGATGTCGCCGATCGCTCTAGGTCGGGATGGGTTCGACCGGTGTTCGACCGATCGTTCGCCGACTCGATCCGAGGGAGGGCTTGATCGATGGAGATCACCGACGCCAAGGGATGGCGATCGATGACACCGCACTGCATGCACGGAGTCGAGCTCGCCAAAGACTCGATCGATGGTCAATCACCAATCGATGGGTGCCATCGACCGATGAGTGATCCGCTTGGAAACTTGCTAACGTGGATCTTGCCGCTGTGAGACAACGCCACAGGATCGCCGATCGATGGTCACGATCACCAACGATGGGCGCAAAAAAATTGTTGTCGTTATAAAAGGAGCACGAGTTGGAGGATTTCGCCATGGTTTTTGTGGAGCTATTGGAGGGGAATTGCTGCTGCATTCCAGTCCTTCAAGAGCCAAGCAAAGCAAGCAACAAGCAAAGGGTTCAAAGCGATCATTGTAAAAGTTGTTTCTTTTGTATTGTCTTTGTATTTGCTTATACTTTTGTATTACTATTGTAGTTGCTTCTACGAGGTTTCTCCACCTCCGACGTGTAGTCGAGAAGGAGTTTAGTTAGTGCCGTGCGCATAACTAGAGCTCGAGGAGCTCGCCCGTGGAGTAGGAACCATTCGGTTCCGAACCACGTATATCTTGTGTTTTGTCGTGTGCTTGTGTTGTTATTATTTCTATTGTTTTCTGCTGCGTATTAACGACAATTGTAGACGAGCACGAACGACGAACGAATGAATTACGACCACCAACGAAAGAGGGCTATTCACCCCCCCTCTAGCCGGCCAATCGATCTCCAACAAGTGGTATCAGAGCCAGGTCGCTCTTCAAGGACTAACCGCCGCGAGAGCACTACAAATGGTCGGCTTCATCCATCCACCAAAATTCGATGGAGATTTTGCTTGGTGGAGGAAACGGATGGAGGTATATTTCGAAACCGATTTCGATTTTATGTTAATTATAGAAAACGGTTTTAAAATGCCTAGGGATAAAGAAAATAAGCCCATTGAAAAATCGAGGTGGACCCAAGATCAAATAAAGGACTTCAAGACAAATCTCGAGGTAATTAAATTACTTAGTGATTTGTTACCTAATCATATTTGGTCTAGTTTGGGTAACTATAGGGATGTGAAGGAATTATGGGAGAAGATAATGAAATTCCAAGAAAATCCCCAATTGGCACAAGTAGAGGAGAATGCCGAAGAAGAGGCACCATCCACTTTTGAAGATGTGGATGATTTGGTGGAGACCTCCACCTCTAGCATTGAGGGGGAGGAAAGGCAATCTTCCATCCCGGAGCAAGAACAAGAAGCATCCACATCCGGGAGAAGTGAAGATCAAGAAGAGACCTCCACCACCTCCCTAGGTAACTCAAGCGTTGTAATTGTAAATAAAAATCACATAATATGCTTTGAGTGTAGGGAGAAAGGGCACTACAAGAGTAAATGCCCTAAATTGGCTAAGGAAAAGGCATCCACACCAAAAGTCAACCCAAAGTCAAAGGATGCCGGTTTCTCCAAAATCAAGAGCAAAGAGCACATTATGTGCTTTAAATGCAATCAAAAGGGACATTACCGAAGCCAATTCCCTAGGGGGAGGAAGAAAGGGCAAGAAGATGTAATTCATGTAGGGGGAGCTTCCCAAGCTAACCCTAAGGTAAATTTAAATAATGCACCTTCAATTTCTAGGGTTAAAAAGCATGCTAAGAATTACTTTAGTTCTCTTGCCATTATAAATGAAAACCATGCTAAGAGAAACAATAAGGTTTATTGTTTAGGTGCTAAGCGTGTTCATATGGCTAAGGATAAACCTAGGACTCATAATTCTAGACCGATTTTACCTAAAGAGTCCATTAGGAGAATTGAAAATCATTTAGAAGTCAACCCTAAGAAATCTAGGCATATGCCTAAGAAGAAGAACTTTTCCCTTAAACCTAATGAAAATTCAAAATTGAGGAAATTAGAGCTAGAAAATCAAGCCTTAAGGTCAAGGCTAGAAAAATTGGAAAAGACCCTAGCATTAATATCAAATTCGGTTAAAGGGCCTAATATACAAAAATCAAAACCTAGAAAACAAGAAATGTCTAAGGGCAAGAAGGGTTTGGGTCACAAACCTATGTCCTACCATAATGTTCCATTTGATTATGGAACTACTTCTAGGTCTAGGAAAGCCAAGGCTAATAGGGAAGTTATCCCTAAGTCTAGCCATGGTGTTTGCTTAGTGGCTAAGGACCTAAGGAAAACCAAGAAAGCCACTAAGAAGGTCAATGGAGGAGTCACCTCTAGAGTTGACCTAGGAAAGACCCATTTGACTAAGGCTTCAAAGCCTAAAAGGGTCATTAGGAAGGTATCTAGGGAAGTTATCCCTAGAGAATACCTAGTTAACCCAAGGAGCTCCAATAGGTATTGGGTTCCTAAGAGCATGATCGATTCACACTAAATGGGTTAGGGTGTGTCAACCCTAGGTGGATGGGTAGTTAACCTAACCATAGTAGAGTTGACACATTAGGGTGTGCCAATATGCTTGAGAAGTTTAAAATGATTTAAATTGGCACAATTAGGTCATAGAAATCAGGGTGTGCCATTTTGGGTTTTTGGCACACTAGGGAAATTAATGGCATTAAGGCAAAGTGAATTTTATCCCTAGAAATGGCAAATTAATTTTAACACTTAGGTATTTTATACCTTAGTATATTTTTCTTGCCATGCTTTATTTGCCTTGCCATGTCATGACATCATTTTCATTTTATCTATAAAATGTCATGATAATATTTAGACTTATGTTTGTATGTCATGAATGCTTAAAAGTTTCATTCACATGCCATGACATCATGATTTTGGCATATATTTCTATCTATATCACATTTATGTCATAATCAACATGCATAAATTAAAATGGAATTAAGGACTATGGCATAATTTGATGGGAATCAATAATATTGCCTAGAAATATGCATGAGACCAATAAAAGAACAAAAACCCACATCTCACTAGATTAATTGCCTTGAATGTGTTTTACACATCTAGATATTTGTGAGATGTTTAGGAAAAAGAGAATAAAGGTTTTGAAAACATTTTGAAAATATTTTGAAAAACCTTGGTGAAGCCTATCTTTTGATAGCTATCACCATTGAATGAGATGATACAAAGAAGGCTTATTATTGAAGCTTTTCTAAACTTTTGAACTTTGTATCAATCTCCTAATTTAATGGGTAAAATAATTTTCTGATATTTTTCACCCATAGTGTTTAGGATAAGTAATATACATACCAAATTTCAAGATTTTTAAACTTATGTATATTTACTTATGGATTTCGAAAATCCAATGTCGAAATCGAAAAAGCTATGGATTATCGATCGGCCTTATGATAGCGGTCGATCGATGGTGAGTGAAATCGATCATTGTTATCGTGAGTCTGATTTCGGGTAAATCTTGATGATTAGGCCCATGTTCAGCTAGGTTTAGGTCCCCTAACCACTCCTAACCCTAGGACATGCTTGGGAGAGCATAAGAGAGGGTGGAAATCCATTGGATATGGATTAGGAGTTGGGTTGAGGGTGAGTATCAATTTTAAGGTGGATAAGAGTTCATTGTTGAACTTTACCTTAATTTTGATTTGGTTAATGTTCCTATTGGCTTAGGGACTCTCCAAGGACATTGTTGGTGCAATGGTCAAGGGGGAGCAAGCCTCTAGGGGGAGGTATCCATCATGGGAAGATGGATGTGTATTTCCTCATGGGAGGAAATTGGGTTGCCTCTCTTTAAGTGATATGGGATCACTAGAAAGATTGAAGGCATGTGTTCCTCCAAGGGAGAGATTGTAAGATCTCATTGGGATATGAGACATTCATACCCTTGGGGAGGACCTTTTTGATGTAATGTCAAAAAGGGGGAGAAGTTACCAAGTTACCAATTAGGGTTCGTTGAAATTCTCATTGGGATATGAGAATTGCCAATATGGGAGAATTGGTAGACTTGAGATGGTAGTTTTGTCAATCATCAAAAAGGGGGAGATTATTGGTGCAATCGGCCCAGCAGTACCTTGATGGTATTTTGATGATAGACAAAACTCATGACATGGGATTGTCATGGGAAAGTCCAACATGGAGTTGGCATGGAAAATCCAAGCATGGAGCTTGGTGTGGAAAGTCCAAAGCATTGCGAAGCCGTGCGCTTGGTGCTTGGCATGGGAAATCCAAAGCATTGCGAAGCCGTGCTCTTGGTGCTTGGTGAGAAATGCATTGCGAAGCCGTGCGCTTGGTGCATATGGGAAGTCTTGAGGACTTGGTAAGTTCACTAGGCTCGGGGTCCTTGAGTCGGTGAAGGATGGCATTGCGATGTCGTGCGCTTGGTGCATCCGAGGGACCGCCGGACAGGGAGCGAATGGAGTGAGCCCAAAGGGAAGCATACTTCTAGGGCAAGAGACGCGAAGGATGGCGTTGCGAAGCCGTGCGCTTGGCGCATCCGAGGGACGTAGGCCGAGGGAAGAGAGCTTCGGTGGGGAACTCCATGAGGGATAAGGTGGACTTGGCCAAGTGACTAAGACTGAGTGTCGGAGGCTCAAACGTGATGTTTGAGGGTTTACCCGATGGTCGGAGGCTCAAACAACTTGGTGTTTGAGGTTTTGCTCGACATCAGTCGACTGGCATGGATGTCAGTCGACTGCTCTAGGTCGTATGGGTTCGACCAATGTTCGACTGATCAAGTCTGGCTGATCAGTCGACTGCCGAGGGAGGGCGGATCGATGGAAGATCACGACCGCCAAGGGATGGCATGATCGATGACACCGCAGACGGGCTGAGAATGAGTCGAGCTTCGCCCAAGACTGATCGAGTGAGTCGATCGGATCGATGGGTGCCATCGGTCGATGAGTGATCCGCGTTGGAAACTTGCTAACGTGGATCTTGCCGCTGTGAGACAACGACGAGGATCGATCGATCGATGGTCACGATCATGATGGGCGCAAAAGGTTATAAAAGGAGCACGAGTTGGAGGATTTCGCCATGGTTTTTGTGGAGCTATTGGAGGGGAATTGCTGCTGCATTCCAGTCCTTCAAGAGCCAAGCAAAGCAAGCAACAAGCAAAGGGTTCAAAGTGATCATTGTAAAAGTTGTTTCTTTTGTATTGTCTTTGTATTTGCTTATACTTTTGTATTACTATTGTAGTTGCTTGTACGAGGTTTCTCCACCTCCGACGTGTAGTCGAGAAGGAGTTTAGTTAGTGCCGTGCGCATAACTAGAGCTCGAGGAGCTCGCCCGTGGAGTAGGAACCATTCGGTTCCGAACCACGTATATCTTGTGTTTTGTCGTGTGCTTGTGTTGTTATTATTTCTATTGTTTTCCGCTGCGTATTAACGACAATTGTAGACGAGCATGAACGACGAACGAACGAATTACGACCACCAACGAAAGAGGACTATTCACCCCCCTCTAGCCGGCCAATCGATCTCTAACAAACACATTCTCCTAACGGTTATTGGTTTATAACCAAAATCTATTAACCCGCTCAAATAACTTAAGTTAAAATAAACCAAACCGCGTTGGTCTATTTTAAGTTAAAACGAATCGAACCAACTTTGATTCATTTGTTTAAAACAAACCAAACCACTTTGGTTTATTTTCCACCATTGGATTAGAACCAATCCGATTTCGTTCATCCATCATGTCTTCATAAGACTTGGCCCATCCATGCTTCCGATGCGATTGAAACAATTTCATACTCACTATTTGTTTGGTCTAACCAAACCAAGTCTCTCTCGATTTGAGAATCCTATTCTCAAACTCATTTTAAATCCTTCGGATTATGCTCGTTATGCGTGTGACCAAATAGGTTCCCGATTTATGTTGGTCATCTATAAGTAACCATTAATTATAGAATGATCATGAGTGACACCTAGTAGTACATCATGATCCCCAATTAATTGAAAAATCAACGGTTGATCCCAAAACCATTTCTGAAACCCTTCAGCAGCTATAATAAATCATGCCCCATTCCCTTCACTCATCTTATACCCACTGTAAGTAATATATGAGAGATGTCCTAAGGCAATCGCCTTATGTATGAACCATTTATATGATAAATGGAGATTCACTATTTGAGTATACATGTTTTATGTATTTGATTGGATCTTAAACTCATTTACTGAATGTCCACGATACGATTCATAGCATGAGAGAATTTGTGATTGGATCACAACTAGTGAGTATCTCTACATGTGTAATTGTGATGTATCGGAATTATCCCTAGTAGATGAATTGATGGATTTGGACACCTTCAATTCTGTCGAGACTAGCACGAGGTATACTCCTTGGTGAATCCAAGCAGCTGATTCTCACTGGCTGGAGACATAGTGATGTCCGGAGTTAATCGTGGATGCTAGTTATGGTAACTAGTTCATTGGAGTGACCAGCCGTAAGACTTCATATGGTTCTCTGCATATATAGATATGTCAATGAAGTTCTTACTATAGCTTAAGTGCGATGTTCCTTTGACTTGCGGTATTCAAGTCATCTTGATCATGGAGACTTATGCTTTGACATCTTAAGCAAACATCTCTAAGGAGATGTGGACCCGGGATGATTGGGTATAAGTCGAAGTGATCGAAGGTGTTTGAATAGCCTATAAAGGATTCACCACTCCTTGCGAGGAGATGTATACCCATGGCCTCTCGTCGGATTGTTACTAAAGTCTTTGGCCAAAGCATTACATGTTTAGAGTAGGGTACTCTTCGATACATGTGCAGTAACTAGAATCCGTAAGACGAGGAAATGATACTTAGGCTAGGTGTGACGTAGTCAGCCTAGTGGGGACTGACACTATAGACCATGTCCTGAACCAAGTGGGTATAAGATGAGTGAAGGGAATGGGGCACGAATCATTCGTGCTGCTGAAGGGTTTCATAAATAGTTCTGGATCAACCGTTGATCTTTTCGATTAATTGGGGATCATGAAGTACTACTAGGTGTCACTCATGATCGTTCTATAATTAATGGTTAATTATAGACGGCCAACATAAACCGAGAACCTATTTGGTCACACGCACAACGAGCATAATCCAAAGGATTTAAAACGAGCTTGAGAATGGGATTCTCAGACCGAGAGAAACTAGGTTTGGTTGGACCAAACATAAAGCGAGCATTAAATCGTTTCAGTCGCAATGGAAGCGTGGATGGGCCGTGTCTTATGAAGACGTAATGGATGAACCAAAATGGTTTGGTTCTAATCAAATGGATGAGAATAAACCAAAGGGTTTGGTTTATTTTAAACGAATGAACCAAAAGTTGGTTCGGTTCGTTTTAACTTAAAATAAACCATCATGGTATGGTTTATTTTAACTTATCTTAATGGAGCGGGTTAACGGGCATAATGGTTATCATCCAATAACCATTAAGAGAAGTAGTTCTCTATAAAAGAGGGCTTAAGGGATAATTAAGCCCTAATCCAAAACCCTTGCCCTAAGGTTGCCGCCCACCTCATCCTTGGAGATTTCGGCGCCAACCCTAGGTGTGCCGCCCAGCTTGTTGTGCCGCCGTCCATCTCCTTGCCGGCATCCAAGCTTCAGCCGGTGAACCCTCCGGCAACCCTCCGGTGATCTTCCTAGGCCTCGGTGAAAAGGTGAGCACTTGGCTTCCTTGTTTTGGCCGGCGCCTACTCCTCCACCAAGCTGTCCAGTTTTCTAGACAGCTTCTTCTCCTCTCGTCGGAGCGTCGTTTGGACGACGGTTAGAGCTCCGACAATGGCTAACTTACCGGGGATTCGATCTCCGATAATCCTCTGAGGTGGAGGACGAAGGATTCGTCAATTGGTTGATGAATACCTCTCCGGAGAAGCGAGTTTTGAGGACTCGTATTAGGATCCGAATTTGGATTCGGATCGTGATCATCTCTCGATCACGTCGTCTTCAACACTAGGCTAGTAACCCGTACGAAGACGAAGCTCGTGGCTTAGCGAAGTCATCCCGAGGAACTCGGCGTGGATACGGATAGAGACGATTCTAGCGAGGATCGTTCCGGTTGATGCCGTTCCCGCTACACGTCATACGAAAGGTATAATGTAGATAAATTTCCTTTTATTGCAAATTTAAATTTACGGTTATGTCTACACTTGTTGTACTATGCATGCGTGTGATGTGTGTGTTGTAATAAATATAGATTTATTAATTTTATTGCTTCTGCTGTGCTCATGTTTACGAAACATGATCGAACACACACACGCCGCGGTGCCGGAAACCCAACACCCACTTGGTTCAGGACTTGGTCTATTGTATCAGTCCCCACTAGGTTGACTAAGTCACACCTATCCCAAGTATTACTTTCTCGTCCTCCGGATTCTAGTTACTGCACATGTATCCAAGAGTACCATACTCAAAACATGTAATGCTTTGGCCAAAGACTTTAATAACAATCCAACAAGAGATCATAGGGTATACATCTCCTCGCAAGGAGCGGTGAATATTCTGTAGGCTATTCAAACACCTTCGGCCACTTCGACTAATACCCAATCATCTCGGGTCCACATCTCCTCGGAGATGCTTACTTAAGATGTCAAAGCATAAGTCTTCATGATCAAGATGACTTGAATACCGCAAGTCGAAGGAACATCACACTTAAGCTGTTGTAAGAACTTCATTGACATATCCATATATGCAGAGAACCATATGAAGTCTTACAGCTGGTCACTCCAATGAACTAGTTACTATGACTAGCATCCACGATTTGTTGGGATCTCGTATATGCGAAATAGCATATGCACAACGGAAAATAGGATCCCTTCCAAGTGATCCATGCGAAAGCAAACTCGTATAAAATAAATTTCTCTAAACCAAATCTATCTTATAGGAGAGGATTACCTTTGTTGCGTGCCCTTGTTAATCCCGCTCTTCCTTTTGTTTGTTGGATCTTTAGCACGTTCAAGTGTCCGTGCCTCTATATGTATCCACACGAGCAAGCTCTTGTCTCACAAAAGAAAACTAGAGGAGCTCTCCTTTACTTCTTGCTAGAGAAGTCCCTAAAGGAGAGGAAGCTAGGGAAAAGAGAAGGAAAGAAGAAGACTACTCTTCTTGTTACACTCACAAAAGCCACACAACAATAAGCTCTCAAGCTCTCTCCAAGCCTCAAGCTCCCAACAACCACACTCCACACAAAAATATATTTTGGCCGGCCACTCCATGGGGTCTTTTATAGGGTTGGAAAAACCCTTTCACCTCCACACATTCAATGCAATCCATTGCATTGAGACACTTGTTTGGCCGGCCACTTAAGGAGACAAAACCATTTTGTTTCCTTCCACCTTATCTAGCTTAGGTGGATGCTTAGGTGGCATGCTTATGTGGCATGCTTATGTGGCATTCTTATGTGGCATTCATGCATGTTGAATTAATCTTATTAATTCAATTAAGCTTATGTTATCATATTGAATTAATCTTATTAATTCAATTAAGCTTATGTTATCATATTGAATTAATCTTATTAATTCAATTAAGCTTATGTTATCATATTGAATTAATCTTATTAAATCAATAAGGTAACATATTGAATTAATCTCATTAAATCAATTAGCTAAAATTCTCATTAAGCTTAAAGTCCAAAAACCATTTTGTACTTAAACTTATTCCCAAATTATTCTAGTCAAACTAGAATACTCTAATTCCTCTAATTATCATGCTCTTTGTGTGTGACCCTATAGGCTCTCATAACGTTGGCAGTGGATCTAAACTCTTTTAGATACACAAGCAATGAGCGGCATCTAGCAATACATCATTGCTACCCAAGTTACGAAATAAGTCAAGATCCGACTAACCTTTCCGTGACTACTATAATGTATGACCGTGTCCTTCTATCCTTGATATCAGATTGATCAATGAGGCATAGACCGTGTCATCCTCGATCAATCTATGTGTTTCTTGATCCCTGAGTAAACTAACTCAAACAAATGAGCTCAATATCTCATATTGACTCATTCGAGCATGGCCATGCATTTTAGTAGTTCTACTCAATCAAGGGGCCCACCGATATCACTCTCGTCATATGAGAGGGATAGATCCCATCTACATCACTCACATCCCTCCGCACAATTTGTTATATACCCAGTAATCGCCTTTATGGTCCACCCTGTTACGGGTGACGTTTGACGATACCAAAGTACATAACTCCTTATGTAGGGAACCGTAGTGACTTCAGGTCTGAGGACTATTCATACCAATCGTCACATGAGAAAGTTTATGACACTCATATAACGATCCATGAAACTTTCTCATGGCGGGTCAGTTCAGTATATATTCTCTAATATATACCCATGTGTCAACTTGATATCATATATCCATGACTTGTGAGATCAAGTCATCAATTGACCTACATGCTAGTCTGTATGTATTAATATTGCCCTTGCATATTAATACTTGACTAGGAACATTTAGGAAAGTGTTCTCTACAGCCTCTCATAATCAATTCTGCCAATTGATGTGCTGTAGATAAGAACCTACTTTTCTAGGGCATTATTATATATTTAATTTAGCTGGCACAAGCAAGATGTAAATATATAATAACCAATCCTTTGCCTTTATAGAATATGATACAAAATATTTCCTATTCAACCATCACATGATTGGTTCTAGGGCTATAACTAACAATCTCCCACTAGCACTAGTACCAATCACTATGATATCTAATACCTAGTGACCTAGTGTGACCATCATGCTTCCTCTGTGTCAAAGCCTTGGTCAATGGATCTGCGATGTTAGCTTCTGTCGGTACTCTGCATATCCTCACATCTCCTCTATCGATGATCTCTCGAATGAGATGGAAGCGCCGCAGTATGTGTTTGGTCCGCTGATGTGATCGAGGTTCCTTAGCCTGTGCAATAGCCCCATTGTTGTCACAATAGAGGTCTATTGGATCTGCAATGCTAGGAACTACCCCAAGTTCACTGATGAACTTGCGGAGCCAAATGACCTCCTTTCTTTGCATCGGATCGCAATATACTCGCTCATTGTAGAATCGCAAGCGTGTCATGCTTCGAACTCTTCCAGCTCACAGCTCCACCATTCAGGCAAAACACGTACCCCGATTGTGATCTATAGTCATCCTTGTCTGTTTGGAAGCTTGCATCATTATAACCCTTTACAGTTAGCTCCTCATTGCCTCCAAATATCAGGAAATATTCTTTCGTTCTTCGTAAGTATTTAAGAATATTTTTGACTGCTATCCAATGACTTTCACCTGGATCTGACTGGTATCTACTCGTCATACTCAAAGCATACGAGACGTCAGGACGAGTACAAAGCATGGCGTACATGATAAACCCTATAGCAGATGCATAAGGGATCTTATCCATGCGATCTCTCTCCTCCTTAGAAGAGGGACATTGAGTCTTTGAAAGACTTACACCATGTGATAAAGGCAGAAATCCTTTCTTGGAATTTTGCATAGCAAAACGATCTAGCACTTTATCAATGTATGTACTCTGACTTAGGCCAAGTAATCTTTTAGATCTATCTCTATAGATCTTGATGCCTAGAATATAGGGAGCTTCACCTAAGTCTTTCATCGAGAAACAATTCCCTAACCACATCTTCACAGACTGGAGTGAGGGAATATCATTTCCGATGAGAAGTATGTCATCTACATACAAGACAAGAAATACAACTGCGCTCCCACTATTTCTCTTGTAGACACAAGGTTCATCTTCATTCTTAATGAAACCAAACTCCTTGATTGCATCATCGAATCGAAGATTCCAGCTTCGAGAGGCTTGCTTTAGTCCATAAATGGACCTTTGCAGTTTGCATACCTTTCCAGGATGCTTTGGATCTTCAAAACCCTCAGGCTGTGTCATGTACACATCCTCGAGTAGCTTTCCATTCAGAAAAGCGGTTTTGACATCCATCTGCCAGATCTCATAATCGTGGTAGGCTGCAATAGCAAGTATAATCCGAATGGATTTAAGCATCGCAACTGGTGAAAAGGTTTCATCATAGTCAATACCATGAATTTGTTTGAATCCTTTAGCCACCAATCTACCTTTATAGGTATGCTTATTTCCATCCATGTCAGTCTTTACTTTAAAGACCCACTCACACCCAATGGGCTTTACCCCTTCATGTGGATCTACCAAAGTCCATACTTGGTTAGTGTACATGGATTCCATTTCGGATCTCATGGCCTCTAGCCATTTCTCGGAATCTGGGCTCATCATAGCTTCTTGATAGGATGTAGGCTCGTCAAGATCGACAAGCAATACCTCACCGTTGTCAGTCAAGAGAAAAGAATATCTCTCTGGTTGACGACGGATCCTATCAGATCTACGAAGAGGTTGGTCTACTTGAACAGGTGTTTGCTCCACAACTCTTTGGGCAACAATTTCCTCATCCACAACACTTTGTGGTGCCTGTTCAATTTCCATCGAAGCCTTAGTGTTATCATCATCTTGAACTTCTTCAAGATGAATTTTACTCCCACTAGTATTTCTAGAAATAAATTCTCTTTCTAGAAAGACAGCATTTCTGGCAACAAACACCTTGCTAAGTGTGGGATTGTAAAAGTAATATCCCTTAGTTTCCTTTGGATATCCTACAAAATAACACTTATCTGATTTGGGTCCTAGTTTATCTGAGACTTGACGTCTAACGTAAGCTTCACAACCCCAAATCTTTATAAAAGACATTTTGGGACTCTTCCCGGTCCATATCGTATATGGTGTCTTTTCTACGGCTTTTGATGGGACGCGATTAAGTGTGAAAGCGGCTGTCTCTAGAGCTAAACCCCAAAAGGAAGTAGGTAGATCAGTCTGGCTCATCATTGATCGTACCATATCTAATAGAGTACGATTTCTCCTTTCAGATACACCATTCCATTGTGGTGTTCCAGGTGGAGTGAGTTGGGATATTATCCCACACTCAGCCAGGTGATCACGAAACTCTTGACTAAGGTATTCACCACCTTGATCTGATCGAAGTAGCTTAATACGCTTACCAAGATGGTTTTGTACTTCATTCTTGAATTCTTTGAACTTTTCAAAGGATTTTGACTTATGTCTCATCAAATATAAGTAGCCAAATCTACTCATATCATCAGTGAAAGTAATAAAGTACTTATAGCCTCCTCTGGCTTCGACATTGAAAGGGCTACATACATCAGTATGTATGAGTCCTAATAAGTCCGTCGCTCTCTCGCCATGTCCACTAAATGGAGTTTTAGTCATCTTTCCTAAAAGATAAGACTCGCATACCTCATATGATTCAAAATCAAATGAGTCCAATAATCCATCTTTATGGAGTTGGGATATGCGTTTTTCATTTATGTGACCTAGGCGACAGTGCCAGAGATATGTCTGGTTCAAATCATTCGATTTGAGTCGTTTGGTATTTACGTTATAAATTGGGTTTTCTAAATCTAGAACATAGAGACCATTCATAAGTGGTGCATTACAATAGAACATTTCATTCAAATAAATGGAACAACATTTGTCCTTTATTATAAAAGAAAAATTTTTCTTGTCTAAACAAGATACAGAGATTATGTTCTTTGTTAATGCAGGTACATAAAAGCACTCCTCTAGTTCTAAGATAAGCCCAGTGGGCAAAGACAAAGAATATGTTCCTACAGCTACAGCAGCAACTTTTGCGCCATTGCCTACTCGTAGGTCCACTTCGCCCTTTGCCATTATTCTACTATTTCTCAGTCCCTACACATTAGTACAAATGTGAGATGCACATCCGGTATCTAATACCCATGTAGAAGAAATAGATAGATTAACTTCTATAACGTGTATACCTGAGGCAGAAGTCCCACTTCCTTTCTTCTTTACTTCCTCAAGGTAGACTTTGCATTCAGCCTTCCGATGTCGTCTCCCTCAATGGAAACAGTCCCCTTCCTTAGGTACTTTACCTTTACCCTTTGAAGTGGATGAATTGGGCTTGCCTTTGGCTTGGGTCTTACCCTTGCCTTTGCGCTTACCTTTGCCTTTCTTGACCATTAGTACGTTACTAACTTTCTTCTTGAGATTTGGTTCGTGATTCTTAACATCGAGAATCTCGAGCAAAACTTATCAATTTCATTCATGTTATAATTCATGACAATTGATTATATGCTTAAACAACGATTGCAGGATAACATCAGTTGCCAATTCTTGGCTCAGTGGAAAACCTAGTCTTTCAAGGTTCTCAACGTACCCAAACATTTTGAGTACGTGAGTTCCTACAGGTGTTCCTTCTTGCATCTTGCATGCAAAAAGAGCCTTAGACACTTCAAAACGCTCGTGCCTAGCTTGTCCTTGATATAGTTGTTTCAAATGCTCAACCATATCATAGGCATCCATGTTCTCATGTTGCTTCTGAAGCTCAGAGTTCATGGTGGCAAGCATAAGGCATGACACATCTAATGCGTCATCTTGATGCTTCTTATAAGCATCTTTTTCAGCACGAGTGGCCGCAGGGGCGGGTATTTCAGGGGTAGACTGCTCTAGGACATATAGTTTGCGTTCTTGCTTGAGGATAATCCTCAAGTTCCTATACCAGTCAAGAAAGTTTGCTCCATTGAGCTTGTCCTTCTCAAGGACAGATCGCAAGTTGAGGGGGTGTGTCGTGTTAGATGACATGGTGATCTACAACATTAAAATGCAAAGTTAAGTATCATACCTAAATCATTTAATTAGGCCTTTAATTAAATGAGGCTCCCACTAAATTCTCATAGCTTTGATGTGAGCTAATCATTGATGTATGCAAACACATTTTGCTTACATCATTAGCTTCTATTTAGCTATAAATTTATATGGGATAAAGATCCACATCATAATTCGTCTTGAGTTAGCTTTGGCTAATCGCCCAAGACGTAGTATAATTAGGTAGGCAATCTTTTGCCAATTACATCTGATGTAACTCTTTAATAGCTTTGTTTAAGTTTGGATTAGTTTAGTGCTTATTCCTAAACCAGCTTCCAGGCTGTGGCGAGGCACAGAGGCCTTCTTGGATATCGGAGCAACGACCACTTCTAAGACAAAGCTGATGTTCGAAAATCACACAAAACTAATTTTAACACTTATGTTCAAAGCTAATATATGCCTCTACTTTCTTAACCAATTAAGAAAAACTTAATTAAGTCTTAACCAAGTTTGATAGCGGGACATCACGATTGTCCACTCGCACCCCTCCAAGATAAAATGCATTGCTTTGCTTTGGCAAACCCAATAACAAATGATCGAGGAAGTAGTGAGTACCAACTTTGGTAGGCATATCGTTTAGACTTATTAAGAAATAAACATGTATCATATACATATTAGCATACATCACATATAGGCTAAATTAACATGCATCACATACAAGCTAAATTAACATGCATCACATACATATTAAACTAAGTGTGTCATGGTTATGGCCCTTATTCTACAATCTTCTCAAGCCAATGAAAAGATTGATTGGTCAACCTAGGGATAACATCTTCTCCCAAGTGCTTCCTTTTGGTTGTCTTGTGTGTTGACTTCCTCCTTGTAACCTCATCTTCCATTGGACCCTCCATGTATATTACAAAAGGAGAAATACTCAAGTTACATTCGAGTCTAAAACTAATTTTACAACAAGAATTTTAGGAGGAAGGCACGACACGCAGGTCGTATTAAGAATTACAACACACACACATTCACAAACCTTTTGGGACTAGGCCATAACCATGCACCATGTCTTTTTAACTTTTAAAAGACATCGGATATTTTATTATGTTTGAAAGTTGCTAATGCAATTATCAACTCATAATAAAATTTATCCTACTTCTATATCATATATAAAATAGAGAAAACCTATTTTTATATGATCTTTCGCAAGTGGCTCTGATACCACTGTTGGGATCTCGTATATGCGAAATAGCATATGTGCAACGGAAAATAGGATCCCTTCCAAGTGATCCATGCGAAAGCAAACTCGTATAAAATAAATTTCTCTAAACCAAACCTATCTTATAGGAGAGGATTACCTTTGTTGCGTGCCCTTGTTAATCCCGCTCTTCCTTTTGTTTGTTGGATCTTTAGCACGTTCAAGTGTCCGTGCCTCTATATGTATCCACACGAGCAAGCTCTTGTCTCACAAAAGAAAACTAGAGGAGCTCTCCTTTACTTCTTGCTAGAGAAGTCCCTAAAGGAGAGGAAGCTAGGGAAAAGAGAAGGAAAGAAGAAGACTACTCTTCTTGCTACACTCACAAAAGCCACACAACAATAAGCTCTCAAGCTCTCTCCAAGCCTCAAGCTCCCAACAACCACACTCCACACAAAAATATATTTTGGCCGGCCACTCCATGGGGTCTTTTATAGGGTTGGAAAAACCCTTTCACCTCCACACATTCAATGCAATCCATTGCATTGAGACACTTGTTTGGCCGGCCACTTAAGGAGACAAAACCATTTTGTTTCCTTCCACCTTATCTAGCTTAGGTGGATGCTTAGGTGGCATGCTTATGTGGCATGCTTATGTGGCATTCTTATGTGGCATTCATGCATGTTGAATTAATCTTATTAATTCAATTAAGCTTATGTTATCATATTGAATTAATCTTATTAATTCAATTAAGCTTATGTTATCATATTGAATTAATCTTATTAATTCTATTAATCTTATGTTATCATATTGAATTAATCTTATTAAATCAATAAGGTAACATATTGAATTAATCTCATTAAATCAATTAGCTAAAATTCTCATTAAGCTTAAAGTCCAAAAACCATTTTGTACTTAAGCTTATTCCCAAATTATTCTAGTCAAACTAGAATACTCTAATTCCTCTAATTATCATGCTCTTTGTGTGTGACCCTATAGGCTCTCATAACGTTGGCGGTGGGATCTAAAACTTTTAGATACACAAGCAATGAGCGAGCATCTAGCAATACATCATTATACCCAAGTTACGAGATAAGTCAAGATCCGACTAACCTTCCGTGACTACTATAATGTATGACCGTGTCCTTCTATCCTTGATATCGATTGATCAATGAGGCATAGACCGCGGTCATCCTCGATCAATCTATGTGTTTCTTGATCCCCGAGTAAACTAACTCAAACAAATGAGCTCAATATCTCATATTGACTCATTCGAGCATGGCCATGCGCTTTAGTAGTTCTACTCAATCAAGGGGCCCACCGATATCACTCGGCCATATGAGAGGGATAGATCCCATCTACATCACTCACATCCCTCCGCATAATTTGTTATATACCCAGTAATCGCCTTTATGGTCCACCCTGTTACGGGTGACGTTTGACGATACCAAAGTACATAACTCCTTATGTAGGGAACCGTAGTGACTTCAGGTCTGAGGACTATTCATACCAATAGTCACATGAGAAAGTTTATGACACTCATATAACGATCCATGAAACTTTCTCATGGCGGGTCAGTTCAGTATATATTCTCTAATATATACCCATGTGTCAACTCGATATCATATATCCATGACTTGTGAGATCAAGTCATCAATTGACCTACATGCTAGTCTTTATGTATTAATATTGCCCTTGCATATTAATACTTGACTAGGAACATTTAGGAAAGTGTTCTCTACAGCCTCTCATAATCAATTCTGCCAATTGATGTGTTGTAGATAAGAACCTACTTTTCTAGGGCATTATTATATATTTAATTTAGCTGGCACAAGCAAGATGTAAATATATAATAACCAATCCTTTGCCTTTATAGAATATGATACAAAATGTTTCCTATTCAACCATCACATGATTGGTTCTAGGGCTATAACTAACACGATTAACTATGGACATCCCAATATCTCCAGCCAGTGATGAACAACTGCTTGGATAAAGCAAAGAGTATACCTCATGCTAGTCTTAACAGAATCGATGGCGTCCAAATCTATCAATTCATCAGCTAGGAATAATTCCAATAAATCACAATTATACATGTAGAGATACTCACTAGTAGTGATCCAATCACAAATTCTCTCATGCTGTGAATCATATTGCGAACATTCAGTAAATGAGTTTAAGATCCAATCAAATACGTGAAAACATATATACTCAAATAGTGAATCTTCATTTATCAAATAAATGGTACAACCATAAGGCGATTGCCTTAGGACACCTTTCATATATTACTAACAAACTCTCACTTGGCCTAATGCCAATCGCTACGGTATCCAATATCATAAGCTCTAACATGACCCTCAAACTTACTCTGAGGTAAGGCCTTAGTTAAAGGGTCCGCTAAGTTCCTTTCAGTGGAAATCTTCTCGATTTGTATTTCCTTCCTACTTATGATCTCTCTAATCAAATGATAGTGATAAAGCACATGTTTGGATCATTGATGAGACCACATCAAGTTCAGAGACAAACTTTTTGATCCAAACCGCTTCCTATGCTGCTTCCGAAGCTGCAATGTATTCTGTCTCAGTGGCAGAATCCGCTATAGTGTCTTGCTTGGAACCTTTCCAACTTATTTCACCTTCATTTAAGGTGAATATGTACCCAGATTGAGATATGGAATCATCCCTATCTGTCTGGAAGCTGGCATCCGTATACCCACGTATTACCGTATCACCCTCTCCATATATTAGGAACACATCCTTAGTTCTTCTTAAGTACATAAGGATTGTCTTAACATCTGCCCAATGACCCATTCCTGGATCAGATTGGTATTTGCTCGTGACACTTAGAGCATAGAATACATTGGGCCTCATACATAATATAGCATACATGATAGATCCTATTGCAGATGCATAGGAAATTTTTCTCATGCAAATCTTCTCGTCTTCTGTGCGCAGACACATAGACTTTGAAATGTGTATCCCATGCCTGATGTGAAGGAAGCCTTTCTTGGATTTCGACATACTAAACCTCTTTAGCACTCGGTTTATATAAGTAGACTATGAAAGACCAAGCAATCGTTTTGATCTATCTCTATAGATCTTAATCCCGAGGATGTAGGTCGCTTCTTCTAAGTCTTTCATGGAGAATATTTTGGATAACCAAATTTTAACTGACTGTAAGACAGATATATCATTTCCTATGAGTAATATGTCATCGACATACAATCCTAGGAACACGACTGCACTCCAACTAACTTTCTTGTAAACACAGGGCTCGTCTGGATTTTGTGAGAAATCAAACCTTTTGATTGTCTCATCAAAATGGATATTCCATCTCCTAGATGCTTGCTTCAGTCCATATATGGACCGTTGAAGTTTGCATACCTTGGTTTTACCAATCGATGCGAAACCTTGGGATGTATCATATACACATCCTCAAGTAGGTTTCCGTTAAGGAAAGTCATTTTCACATTCATCTGCCATATCTCATAATCATAATGAACCGATACGACCAGGAACATCCGAATAGATTTAAGCATAGCTGGCGGTGAATAGGTCTCGTCATAATCAACACCATATTTTTGATGATAGCCTTTCGCCACTAATCTAGCCTTAAAGGTAATCACATTACCATCCATGTCGGTTTTCTTCTTGAAAACCCACTTGCACCCTATAGGCTTAATGCCTTCAGGTGGGTCCACCAAGTTCCAAACTTGATTTTCATACATGAAATTCATTTCTGACTTCATGGCTTCAAGCCATTTGTCCCTTTCTGAACTTTTCAGAACTTCTTCATAATTGGTAGGCTCCTCATCGTCAATGAGTAACACATCGTTCGATTCACTTATGAGAAATTCATATCTCTCAGGAATATTGCGTGCCCTACCAGATCTAAGAAGATGTGGTGTCACAATAGGTCCAACCGATATCTCATCACTATGAGTTATCGGTCGAGGTGTTTGACCAGGTATCTCCTCAATGTCTACTAGAGTCTCTTAAACCTCCTCAAGTTCAAGAACACTCCCACTGTTTTCTTGCAAGAGAAACTCTTTCTCTAGAAACACAACATTCCTTGAAACAAACACCTTTTGTTCCAAGGGATGATAGAATTGGTAACTCCTTGTTTCCTTAGGGTATCCAATAAATAGACATTTATCAGACTTAGTATCAAATTTGTCTGACACAGTCCACTTCACATAAAGCAGGAAAACCCCATATTTTCAAGTAAGATAAATGAGGTTTCCTACTAGCCCATATCTCATATGGAGTAGTAGAGACTACCTTGGTCAGGACTCTGTTTAACAAGTAAACAACTATCTGAAGTCCATAGCCCCAAAAGGACTTGGGAAGATTTGCGTGATTCATCATTGACTTGACCATGTCCAACAAGGTCCGATTTCGCCTCTCAGATACACCATTAAACTGTGGTTAGAGCTGTCAAATGGGCCGACCCATGGCGGGGTGGGCCAACCCGTCGTAAACCCAATATTTAGCGGAGAGGGGCGGGTCACCTGCCATCTCGGCTGGTTGAGAAATTTCCAACCCAATCCAACCCAAGGCGGGTTGCGGGTTAGGTGGGCCAACCCGTGGGTCACACAAATTTAAAAAATATATCTAAAATTACTGAGGTGTTGAGGGCTTGAGGCAATGATTTGTAAGATAAATGGAGTACCATGATTAAAAAAGTAAGCATTTGAAGTAACTAAAATCTTATAATTGAGATTCAATTATCGACCTACAAAGTTAAGTACCGATGTTTTTGATGCCTTTCCAATATTCCAAAATATCTAAATCTTGATAATATGTAAATGTAAATTTTTTCTCCTCCAAATAGAGATTCAATTGAGATTTTTTAGCCTAGGTAATTATTTGATTTTGATATGTCATTATTTGCTATATTGATTAGAATAGTAGTGACAAGATAATAAAAAATAATTAGAGTATAAAAAATATTCTTTTGTTCTTTACTATTAACTTCTTTTATACTTTGTTGAGGTGTATGTGTGATAGAAGAAGATTGTGATGGTGAAAAACTTATTTTGTTAATATTAAAATATTGGTAAAAAACTTATACAATTTTATTTCCAGATGTTCCATCTTTTTAGACCCAACCCGCAGGCGGGTCGATCCGTTTAGACCCGCTAAAATGGTGGGTTGATAAATTTCAACCCAACCCACTTAAATTATTTGGCAGGGCGGGCCAACCCGACGGGCCTAATCCAACTAGATAGCTCTAACTGTGGTGTATACGGTGGAGTCCATTGAGACAATATACTATTGTCCCTCAGATAATCTAGAAACTCTTGACTCAAGTATTCATCACCTCGATTCGATCGAAGTATTTTAATACTCTTGCTAAGTTGTTTCTCTACTTCAATTCTGAATTCTTTTAACCTTTCAAAAGCTTTAGACTTATGTTTCATCAAGAACACATACCCAAACTATGGGTGATCATCGGTGAAGGTAATGAAGTAGTTATAACCTCCTAGAGCTTGAGTTGACATAGGTACGCATACATCAGTATGTATTAGACCAAGCAATTCACCCACTGGTTCACCTTTTCCAGAAAAAGGTAACTTGGTCATCTTGCCCTTTAAGCATGATTCGCATGTATCATATGAATCTAATTCAAACGATTCCAGAATTCCACATTCGTGTAATTCGGGCATGCATTTCTTGCTCACATGGCCAAGACGACAATGCCACATGTAAGAGTCTAATTGATTATCTTTTCGAGCACGCTTGTTGCTAGATTTGATATTGAAAATGTCACTGGATACGTCCAACATATAAATACCATTGCTTAAAGTTTCAATCTCATAAATAACGCCATTCAAAGTTAAGTAACAACAATTGTTACTAAAAGTTAAATGGTACCCATTTCTATTCAAACAAGAAATAGAAATGATGTTCTTTATCATCGAAGGAACATAAAATCAATTGTCCAGTTTTAAGACAAGTCCTGTAGGGAGTTTCAACAAATATATTCCGATGACGAATGCAACAACCTTTGCTCCATTCCCAACACGTAAATTTGACTCTCCCTTGACGAGTCTTCTTCTATTCCTTAGTCCATGTATGCCATTATATATATGTGAGTCACACCCAGTATCCAATACCTAAGTGTCTAAGGAAATAGAATGACAATCAATAACGAAGATATCTGAAGAAGATGGGGCATCAGATGCCTTATTCTTCTTCATGGACTCAAGAAAAATCTTATAGTTTCTTCTCAATTGACCCTCCTTGTCACAATGATGGCAAGTGCCCTTTTGAGTTGGTTCTGCCTTCTTCTTCCCCTTGTGCTATTTCTTTGATTTCCTCCTAGAACCTTTCTTTGAGGAATCAACTAACAACACCGTTCCCTGCTCATGCTTCACAGAAGGCTCCATAGTCTTCAGCATGTTTACCAGTACCACAGATGAACCTTCTTGCATCTCAGAGGTGAAGAGGAGCTTGGAGATTTTGAACTTTTCGGATCTCACTTGCTCATCAAACAACTCATAAAGATAAAAGACTATGGTATAAGCATCCATATGCTCATGCTGCTTCTGCATCTCGGGTACCATCACGACTATCATGATGCACCTCACTAGTTCAAAATCACTCATGTTTTTGATTGGCCAACAATTGGTCCAGAGTTGCGTCATCACTAAGACGGGCGGGAAGAGGCGCTTCGAGGACATACACAAGCTTTTTAACCTTGAGAACAATTCTCAAGTTTCTAAGTCAGTCCAAGAAGTTCGGCTCAGTCAATTTTTTCAAATCCAAAATAGAGCGCAAATTCAAAAACATTATTATCAAGCGATTAACCTAGAAATACAAATCGAGCATATATGAGAAAGATGATTTAAAATACATCCACATACATTTACAAAATCCCATTCATTTTTCGAAATCAAAAGCCCTCAAAATTAATTCGGGAGATCGTAGGTCCATCTCCGAATGGGTTGATATTCAACATAGATAAGAACAACCTTGGAGTAAGTCTAACAAGCCATTCTTAGCTATGATGGTAGGTATCAAGTATACCGATTACATATTACGTATATGTAACTATCACAATGTGCTATCGACTAATTGAATGTTCACACATACATTGGGTTGTTAACACATTAACAAGTATGCATCATATGCATAGCACCCAACTTCACCTCTCTTCACATCGACCTTGGAGTGAGTCCAACAAATCGATGATCCAAGTTAGAGCCGACCCATTAATCGCTAAATAGTTTTAATATGGTTAGAGCGCATTCAACCAATTAGCCATGCTTGGAGTGAGTCCAACAACCCAAACTAACGATTGACCTCTGACTCTTACCATATTAGTGTTAAACTATTCCAATGATTTGAACATGTTCAGGTTCGAGTTGGGCTTGGAGTGAGTCCAACAACCCAAACAAAAAATAGAACTCCGATTCTAACCATATTAGTGGAAGGTGTAGGCTTTAATATTGTATAAGGGGTTTAATGTATCATCCTCTTTGCATGCAAATAACTATTATCTACATGACATGACACACATGACATACATCTACATGGCACGACACGCATGACATAATGATATGCATATAATGCAATTACATGACATACAATTATGGCATGTACAAATAGTTTCTTTATTTGTCATAACTATTTTGGAAATAAAATATGTTTTAGATGATTAAATTAGGAAACAAATTTCCAAATTTAATCACATATTTTATTTATTGAAAGTGTTAATTAAGAAAAGTCAAATCTAATTTAGGAAACAAATTTCCTAAATTGTAATTTCCTAATCATATTAGGAAACTTCCAATTTGAATTTCTTTACAATTAAAAATTTCCATAAATACTTCTAAACTTTTCAAAAGTAGAATATTTTCATAAATACAATTATGACTATCGCAAAACAATTTTACGATTATGTCGAAACACAATAGGGCTCTGATACCACTGTTGAGTTTCCTCGACACCAACGTGGGTGTGTGTTCGAACATGTTTCGTAAACATACACATAGCGGAAGCAAAAAAGAAACAATAAACTAATTTTATTACAACACACACACCACACGCATGGAGGATACAACAAGTGTAGACATAATCGCTATTTTAAATTTTACAATAAAAGGAATTTTATTTTAGTTATACCTGACGTATCACGTGTAGCGGGAATGACATCAACCGTAGCGACTCTCGCTAGAATCGCCTCTATCCGTATCCACACCGAGTATCTTCGGGATAGCTTCACAAAGACATGAGTCCTATCTTCGCAAGAGTTACTAGCCTCGTGTTGAAGACGTTGTGATCCAAGAGACGATCACAATCCGAATCAAAATTCGGATCTAAAAATGAGCTCCACGAACTCGCTTCTCGGAAGCGGTTTTCGTCAACTAATTGACGAAACCTTGGTCCTCCACCTATGAGGATTGATGGAGATCCAATCCCCGGAAAGTAGGTATCTGTCAGAGCGCAAAACGGTGACCAATGACCTCTCTATGAAGAGAGAAACAAGCTGTCCAAAACTGGACAACTTGTGTTGGTGGAGAAGATGGTCGACCAATCAAAGGCAGGTTGCTCCTTGGTCACCGGCGGGCAAGGGAGGATGGCCAGTGGAGTCACCGGTGGCTGGTGGCATGGAGGAGGAGCTGCTGCAGAAGGTTGGACGGCAGCTCCTTGGGCGGCAAGGAGAGGAAGAGAAGAGGAGGTGGGCGGCTAGGGTTCAAACTTCTCAAGTCTTCAACGAAAAAACCCTTAAGCCGTGTTTTTATAGAGAATACATTCTCCAAACGGTTATTGGTTCATAATCAAAATCCGTTAACCCGCTCCAATAACTTAAGTTAAAATAAACCAAACCGCGTTGGTCTATTTTAAGTTAAAATGATTCGAACCAACTTTGGTTTACTCATTTAAAACAAACCAAACCACTTTGGTTTATTTTCCACCATTGGATTAGAACCAAACCGATTTGGTTCATCCATCATGTCTTCATAAGACTTGGCCCATCCATGCTTCTGATGTGACTGAAACAATTTCATATTCACTCTTTGTTTGGTCCAACCAAACTAAGTCTCTTTCGATCTAAGAATTCTATTCTCAAACTTGTTTTAAATCCTTCGGATTACACTCATTATGCGTTTGACCAAATAGGTTCCCGGTTTATGTTGACCGTCTATAATTAACCATTAATTATAGAACGATCATAAGTGGAACCTAGTAGTATATCATGATCCCCAATTAACCAGAAAATCAATGGTTGATCCCAGAACCATTTCTGAAACCCTTCAGCAGCTACAATGAATCGTGTCACATTCCCTTCACCCATCTTATACCCACTTGGTTCAGGACATGGTCTATTGTGTCAGTTCCTACTAGGTTGATTACGTCACACCTAGCCCAAATATTACTTTCTCGTCCTCCGGATTCTAGTTACTGCACATGTATCCAAGAGTACCATACTCTAAACAAGTAATGCTTTGGCCAAAAACTTTAGTAACAATTCGACAAGAGGTCATAGGGTATACATCTCCTCGCAAGGAGCGGTGAATCCTCTGTAGGCTATTCAAACACCTTCGACCACTTCGACTTATACCCAATCATCCCTGATCCACATCTCCTCGGAGATGGTTGCTTAAGATGTCAAAGCATAAGTCTTCATGACCAAGATGACTTGAATACCGCAAGTCGAAGGAACATTGCACTTAAGCTATTGAAAGAAATTCATTGACATATCCATATATACAGAGAACCATATGAAGTCTTACCGCTGGTCACTCCAATGAACTAGTTACCATAACTAGCATCCACGATTAACTCCGGACATCCCAATGTCTCCAGCCAGTGATGAACAACTGCTTGAATAAATCAAAGAGTATACCTCTTGCTAGTCTTAACAGAATTGATGGCGTCCAAATCCATCAATTCATCGGCTAGGAATAATTCCAATACATCACAATTACACACGTAGAGATACTCACTTGTTGTGATCCAATCATAAATTCTCTCATATTGTGAATCGTATTGCGGACATTCAGTAAATATGTTTAAGATCCAATAAAATACATAAAAATATGTATACTCAAATAGTGAATCTTTATTTTATCAAATAAATGGTACAACCATAAAGCGATTGTCTTAGGACACCTCTCATATATTACAAACATAACATTCGTACACACCTTCATTATCCACCATCTGATCCTTTAAGATTCAAGGATTGGACTATAGTGCGGCGCAAGCTATCAGATGGTAAATAATAGAGGTGCGCACGAGTGCTCATGTGTAGGATTACATCTCTTTCTATATATAAAATGTTATCCTACATAACTCATCCGTGAGTATCTCCATTATCCTTCGTCTGATTCTCTAAGATTCAAAAATTTAGTTATAATGCATACCAGATCGGATAGTAGATAATTGAGGTGCAGTGTTGACGGATGAGTTGTACTTTTGAGAATAAAAAAAAGAAGAGAAAAACCAATATATGTAAAATAATTAATGATTTGTTTATCAAGGTCAAACATGTAAAATAATATAGTTTTCAAAATCCATTTCATAATATAAATATAATGGAAATATATATTTATTTTGTTACAAACTAGAGGGGAAAATACAATAGCTATGGATTTCTACTTCTTATTCATAGTTTGGCTATTAAACTAGAAAGAACAAAGCTCATGGGTACCACCTCTTGTCCAATTTGCTACTTAAACTATAGATCGATTAACGAAGAAAAAAAATCCCACGAGAAATGCACCAATTAGTGAAGGGGAAAGAGGGAGAAGCTAGTTGGACTTGGTAAATAGACTCGCCAATGGGTGGCCTAATTTAGAAGCTTAAATTTTAAAAATTATAAACATAACCCAAATCCATACCCTTACTTGCTAATAGACCAAGTAATTGGGCTCATTAATGGGCATGATAATTGAACCATTTAATGGACCTTGTATTGAATTGATGATTCCAATTTCAGTTTCCATCGAGTTGGAAATCATGTTGCATTGTTGACCATCCAAGCCCGACATATAAACTCAACCACCCCTTCGAGAAACCATTTCGACTCAACTCTTTCAATCTTTTTCTCACTTCCACTGTGTGTGTGATTCCAAAGATGGAGGTAGGGTTGTAAACGAGTCAAGCCGAGTCAAACTTTATAGTATTCAGACTTATTTGATAAGATAACCAAGTCGAGCCAAGTTAAGTCTAAAATTAATCAAGCTATATATTGAAAAACATGTTCAAGCTTGACTTTATTTTTTTTTTAGATTGAGCTTGGCATGAGCTTGAATTGAGCTTGGCTTGTTTGATGGGTATCGAGCTTCTAATCAAACTCGATCGATTCAAGCGTTAATTAAGCTTGATTCAAATTTGTTTAAGTTTGACTTATTTTAATGTTATCAAACTCTTAAACCAAGCTTGTTTGTTTGTTTAAAATTTTAATATTTTAATCCTTATTTATATATGAGTATAAATAAGCTCATAAATAATTTTTAAATGAGTCTAATCATAAATAATGTTCACAAATACTATTCAAAAATATTAACAAGACGAACACATATGTGTTCAAGTTTATTTATTTAATTTATCAAGTTATTCAAGCTTGTTTCATTATTTGACTTTGATGTATATTGAACGGACATAAACGAGTTCTTATCGAATCGAACATCAAACTTGTTCATGAACAAGGTTCATTTGCAGTCCTAGATGGAGGCATTCTTCATTTGCCATGGAATCAGGCTGGTCTAACATATGTCTATCAAATGGAGAAAATATCAAATGGAAAAGATCTTCCCAACAACAAAAAAAGACAATATCAATGGAGAAAATCTTGCCAATAATCAAGGAAGGAAATATCACATAATATTTTGGGATTATAATTATATATTATTGATGTTTATTTTCTTATTTATTAATCCCTGATTTTTTGGATTTATTGGGTATATAAATTTGTATATAAATATACGATAATTTATCAAAGGTTGCACCTCAAGTTTGAAATTGCTCAAATATAGTCCCATGGTTTCATATTTATAAAAACATGCACTTCATTTCCTTTTTATCCCTCCCGCCAAACAAACATGCAATTAATACTGAGATTTTGCATGCATCCGAGCCACAACCGGAAATCTCGAGCCATCCAAACATCACTTCCACCCGCGTGGGAGCTCCTTGCTTTCCATACTGTTGATGAGCACCACACACAAGTTTTCCCCCGTAAACCAACTGAGCAAAACATTTTTGATGAAATGCTAGTAGAAACTCTGAAAGTCTAGATATTGTCAATGACATCACTTCTCCAAAGAATATTCGGGTAGGATTTCCAGAAGTTGGTGCAGCTCATTCACCACCTGTTTCACATAGTATTATCATGTAGGTATGTGTTTTTATACTTGAGATTGGTATGAGGTTAATAAATGCATTGTAAGAGGTTGGATAACCAAGTTTTTCACGCACCTATAAATACGAGGTAGGAATTTCATACCAAAGTTTGACACACACCCATAATTGCGATGTAGGAGGTTCATAACCAAGTTTTGTTGCCACCTAAACCCTCCATATTCCTTTCTCTTGATAAAAGGTGGTGTAAAATAAATTCTGCCTAACTTAAAAGGTGATGCTTTGAATTAAATCCCAGTACTACTGAAGTTTCGTGATTGATATTCCCAACACTAGGAGATTAAATCTGTCCGCGATAGTAGGTGGTGCTGGGAATGAAATTATGTATCGGGATTAAGATCATATACTAAATAATATCTTAGGTCCGATTCGATTATGTTGTCATCAATAAATCGAATCACCTCTAAGTCGGTCCTACTCAATACACACAAAGTGCACTAGTGTGATTCTATGGTCAAGACAAACCAATACCAAATCACACTGCAACCATTCCGATGGTTTGTCCAAAGTCATATCGGTTGTGAGCCTTTACTTATACATTGCAAGGAGCCGATAACATGATCTCCTGTGTGACACCACACACCATGTTATCTACAATGCAATGTATTAGACAATATTGCATAACCATAAATATGCAAACAATGATCATGTGATTCTTATTTCAAAAATAAAGATGTTCATACAAAAGATAGACTTTTCAGTATACATCCCTACAGGAGCATGCTACAATGTTGACAGTTCTTCAGTATTTTATAGTCGGATGTGTACCCTTTGCCAGTACAATAGTGTTTACCATCTCCATTGCAGTTGTTTTAGGTTGTACCTCAGTTCAGCAGTTGACTTCAGTTCCTCCATGGTAGTCTTTGGCATCTACATGAATTCAGCCGTCAAGAACAGATGTTAGGCGAGTTTACATGATTACTTGAGAAGGGGTGTAGAAGGCCGAAGGATCGGCCATTCGGGGTATTACTTTAGATTACCCTATTTGCTAGTGTATCGAGAGATACAGATAGTTTACAAGTATCTTTATCTAGAACATTCTTAGATAGGATTAGAAGGGTTCCTATCGATTTTTGGGTTGGTGATTTTTATCTACCGTCAGGTGAGATGTTGATCAACAACCATGAAGTCAAGGGATACGCTTAGCCTTTGATAGACATACCTCTACTATAGAGATATTCTTACGGATAGTTAATTGTTGGAATGTTGGTATACTAGGTCTCTCGGATGTGCGCATAATCCGAGGGTGTTCGGATGTAGTTTCGGATGAACTTCTGAGCTTGCCATTGCATAGGCAATGGGAATGTGTGATTAAGGGTGATTTCGGGAATAGTTCCCATATTGAAGACCTCATCCCGGGAGATGATTTTATTGGTATCAGTGTTGCTAAATATTGTAGAAATTGGAAGAACATAAGTTGTGATTATAGGAGGTATTGGAGGGAATATTTATCCGTCTCGGTATTTCTCTTGAGTGGATTCGGAACTCTCTGTTAAAAGAGAGACAAACCTTTGAGGTTATGCATCGATTATCGATGTTGGAACGCAGAGGCTGTTGGAAATGGATATCCTTTGTTGTGGATAGATGATCTGTCTAGATTAGTTATAGGACACCTGAGTTTACTCTAGGGTTGATTTATGATTGGAGGGTTGATATTGTGGTGACTTAGTGTCATACAATTAGCATTGTCAGTGTGATGATTGAGCTATCATAAGCTTAGATTGAAAAGGATACAGGTGTGTGGGAAATAATATTTCATTCTTGGTATGGATTTTATGAGTTGTTGATAATGTTGTTAGACTTATCGACGATTTAGTTGTTCATGAAGTGATTGAACCAGTAGGTGGTTGTCATCTTAGACGATATTTTTGGATATACTCACAATCTTAAGGGAAGTTGTGGTTTCCCTAGATTGATTTGGTATTTACCATAGATGTAAATAGGATACTCTAGCGTGACTATACCACAGATTTATTAGACCAAGAAGGTGATGGGAATCACTTAGTCAGAAGCTTGTGAAACTAGGTTTCAGGGCCTAGATAATAGTTGATTTCATAGTTTGATGTTGGGTGTGCCAACAAGTAAAGGTGGAATATTAGTGACTAGTAGGGTTATGTATTGTGATGAAGTGGGAGCCTAGTTTGATGGACTATGTTGGGAGATTATCTGGATTTCGGAAAGGACTAGATGTGATTTGGGTAATCAATGATCGATTAGCTAAGTCTGCTCATTTCCTTCCGAGCCATAAGATGGATTTCGTTGGATCGCTTGACGGAATTATATTCATGGAGTATCCTTGAGTATCATTTCTGATAGTGATTCATGATTCACCTTACGATTCTGGCAAAGTTTCCCATCGATTACGGGTATAGAGCTCCACTTTGGTACAGTTATTTATCTTTTAATAGGTTGATTGAGAGTGTATATAAGAGCTGAAATATAATATTCGAGCTCAGTACCCCACTTAGTCACTTGAGGTGTGACTTTGCTTCGGATACTTGAGATGATTGTTGTGACATCTCATACTCGTACATGAGTCAGAAATTTGGGGACCAAATTTTTATAAGTGGGGGAGAATGTAAGATATAGAAAAAAAATTATAAAAAAAATAAAATACCCTTTATTAAATTTAGAAATTGTCTTATATAATTTCTTAGGAATTTATAGAAATTTTTCCGGATTCAAAAGGAGTCCATATGAGGAAGATTTAAGCCTAAATAAATGGTTGGGTTAAACTTAGGCTAGACTTGAGTTAGCTGAACCCATTCCACCGGCTTTTAAAAACCACTCGAACCCAAAACTGACCTGCATCCATCTTCGTCGGCTTCACCCACATCCCCGATCGCGATTTTCCCCTCTTTGATTTCTCGATCGCGCAATCTTCTCTGAGCTGCCATTCGCTAGCTTCTTCACGCGAGAGAGCTCGGAAAAGTCATCATCGCCGTCGCGTTATCGTCGGAGCTCTCACTCTCCGCTGCTCGTTGCTCCCGACATCGAGGATTTGCTATGAGCTCAAGCCACCGTCACCATTCTCTTCTTCCCCGAACTCATATCGTCGTGCCTTTCTCTTCTTCGAGTCGGCTTGCCATTGTTGCGCCGGAGGTGTTCTCCTCTTCCTTATCCAGATCCCTTCCAATAGTTGATCTTGCCGCCCCTTCTTCTCCCGGTCCAACGACAGCAAACCCCACAGGCATGGCTGAGATCTGCACGATTGTTGCAGTGTCGGTTCTTATGGCAGCTGATCTACCAGCTCCTATTCATCATTGTCGCCGGATCTCTTCTTCTCTGTTTTCTGCATTGCAGTGAGTCCTTATCCGCTCGCGAGCCAATCTTTGCTATTCCCTGTCGTCTGCTCAGATCGTCGCCGGGCTTCCATTCTTTGTCATCTTCATCACTACATAGGTTAGCCACGATTAGATCTGTAAATCTATGGTCTCTGTGTATGTGCTTGGTTGTTCTATGTTGCAATTGGGGAAAATGCTATCATAGCTATGTGGGGGTGGTTTGAGGCCTCGAATTGGCGAATCAACCATCTGACCCTATGATGTTCACTTATGTTCTGGTGAATTCCGATGGTTCTTACTGTGGCATTGGATAATTGATGTGAGGATGGAGCAATGGGAAGCTTATGATTTCTGGGTTACAGGTTGTGAGGTGGAAGTGAAGTGAGGTGAGTTCAAATTTAGTGTTCTTGTGATGGGATGATATTCATGTAGTTACTTTGGACGATGGTTATAGGGTGTATCTACATGATAGTGAGCTACGTAGGGATTATTCCTATACGACTGAAGACTTTGTTTCAGATCTACTGGGGACAATTGAATCGAGCTAGGTAAGTTCGATTTGGGATTTTATACCATCATTGGACTTATGATAGACTTTGTTTATGTTTACGTGTTGATTATAGGATTTTGATACGGGGCAGGTTCACGGTCGTGGATACAATCAACACAGCCAATACATAGCAGGTGGGTAATATCTACCCTGGTCAGGTAATTTTGATCTAAATCTGGTGCATGAATTTGGACTTATGCAATTACTTTGATCTTAGATCCACTCTTATTTAATCATATGCTTGTATTGCCTTGACCCTTAAGATATATTGATGTTACTTAATTGATTATCTAGCACGGATAGGAACTATAAACCTTATTATGTGTTAGCTGATAGATGTTCAGTTAAGTACATTTGGTTAGGGTTATCTTTTTGACCTCAGATTTGGTTACTGTGTTACATCACTAGGGTTAGGTGATGGATCAGATTAGGGAATTGATTATTGTATTGTACACATATTAGTTGTGCATCTATGGTGGGTCTAGTCGTCTTTGCATAGACAAGTGTGTGGTTGTCAGTATGTGGTTATGGACTGGAGGTCCTAGCATGATTGTATATCCATTATGGATCGTATATCTGTGTATGGTTATATGGATTGTCGATAGTGTCTCGCTACTGACTAGAGGTCTTAGCATGGTTGACTGTCAGATGTGTATGACTCTTTGTGTGATAGAGAAAGTCTTGTGGATTGTAGTCCATGCTTAGTTGACTTTTGGTTGACCAGGACTCCCCGTGGGATAGGGAGTGTGGCGAGGATACATGTATGGAGCTATGCATCATTACATTGCATGCATGCTATTGACTGGGTCTCGCTTGTGGTTGAGACGGGTCGTCAGTCATCCTGCCTCACCGGCCACTCGGGGTAGTGGTAGCAGGGTTGAGGGCAGAGCATTGGATGAGCCATGCTCGACCACTATAGATGATGGTAGCTGGAGTGGCATGCAACTTGTCTTGTCGTGCAACACTCGGCCACTCATGGGTAGTGGTAGCTAGAGTCACTTGCAGCAGGGACCCCTAGGGTAGCATATAACTTTATGGCGGCTAGCTACTATTTCATACTACCCAACTCGGCCACTCGAGAGTAGTGGTAGCTGGAGTCGAGATAGTTGTCATGTCGTGCCACCCTGGCCACTCTGGGGTCGTGGTTGGACGGGTCTGCAGACAGTGACCATGCATATGCATTGCTGATATATATGTATGCATGTATTTGATATATGTTTTACATATGCCTGTGAGATGTTGAATTTGTTTGCTGCATATGTTTGTACATCATGATACATGTCATTTGCATATTATATACTACTGTGTGTTGAGCATGATATATGTGTTGGTCCAGACTGTTGTATGCATTTGCTTAGCGTCTTGTCATAGTGTGGTATGGACCGGGATGTTATTACATGTGATTATATATTATTCATATGTCTGAGTGTTGGTCAGGTATGGGAGTGACTTTGTACGTTATATGGGTTATGTTATTGTATATCTGTTCAGGATGATATAGCTTATGGTGTTGCAGACCGTCAGGTACGTTGGTACATTACTTCAAGTTCAGTTGATCAGTTTGGTATATACATTGAGTATAACTATACTATGGTTACTTGTTTTTAGTTTTGGATAGGACTGTATGTCTATTGGACTCATGCTGTATACCTGTAGATCTTCACATGTATACTTGTAGATCTCTATATCCTTATATATTGTTCATGCACTTTCTACATATTACCCCTGAGTATATACTCACCACCCCGAACCCTGGGTTTTCTGTCGCCTAGGTAACAAATAAAAAATTTCTTGGACATTCAGAGCTCCGCCAGCTGATCCCATCTCACACTGAATGGATGGATATTTATTCCATATTATTGTATTTTTGTGGATTATCGTTTTGGGATTTTACCTTGTATTATTTCTGTATTTGTGATATATGGATGTGTTGTATGTATTTGGCCTTTGATGTGATTTTTGTTATGATTCTTGTTATGTCAAAGTCACTCCGGAGTGCACAGTTGGGTCTTGGTATTTTGTTTATCTGTCAGTATGTTTCCGCTGTGTTTAGTATATTCATGTTTGCTTATTATATTCTTGTCGTGGGTCTATAGGCCTTGTATTAACCAGATATGTTGTCGCGTACAGGGGAGATGTCGTCCGTTTGCTTTTCGGCACGATATACTCTCGGGGCGTGACAATCGCATTCCATCATCGATAATCGATCCATAATCTCAAAGGTTCATCTCTCTTTCAACAAAGAGTTCGGATCTTCTCAAGGAGAAATAATGGGATAGATAAATATCCCCTCCAACATCTCCTATAATCGCAACTTACATTCTTCCAATTTCTATATTGTTTAGCAACACTAATACCAACAAAATTATCACTCGTATGAGGAATTCAGTATCGACACATATGCCCAATCACTCCGATAACCTACTCCACTTGCGTATGTAACGACAAGCCTAGGAGTTCATCCGAAACTACATTCAAATAATCTCAGATTATACGCACATCTGAGAGACATATCATACCATACTTCCAACAATTTAACCATCTGTAAGGATATGTCTATAGTAAATGTATGTCTATCAAAGTCTAAGGGAATCCCTTGACTTCTTAATTATTGGTCGACATCTCACCTGACGGTAGAGATACCACCGACCCACAAGTCGAAGTAAAGGAACCCTTCTAATTTGAACTAAAAATGTTCTAGACACGGATACCTGTAAACTACAAGTATCTCTCAATATATTAACCTAGAGGGTAAACTAGAGTAATACTCTGAATGATCAATTATCTGCCGATCCGATCCAAAGGCTCCCCATAAGTCTCGGCCTTTCTCCGAAGAGAACATGATCAGATCCAACAGTCCATGACAAAGCGGTTGCATTTCTGCGATGAATAATCCGGGGATTTTCCTAGATCATATGATCCCATCACTTAATCCTACAAGCTGCAATTGTAGAATACAAAATAGATACGACCATCGTCGTATACTCTCTCCTCTGTATAAAGCCAATCCACGTCTAGGGGGTAACTGTTGTTGTTGTCTGCATGAATCTTCTAAGATGTCTTCTGCTGATACTGCTTCTGTGATGATCTCTGCTGAAGGGAAGTATCAAGGAACTCCAATCACGCCTGAGGTAGTAGGTCGCTGCTGATGAGATAACCTAATCTTTTGTGCTGATCTCTGCTGTCGAGATGGTGCATCATCCTCCCATAACACCATTGATAGTCTTTAACTGAGTCTTCAAAATACACCTCCTCAATTGTACTGGTTGCTTACAATAGCAACAAATGAACTGATCCAACGGATAATTTGACTTCGCGTGTCTTCGTGCTCCACACTGCATGCATATAATCCCTTCGGAGTCTTTATTCTGATTTCGCTGATGCGCATGAGAACATCCCAATGATCTACGGTTGGTCTTCTATAATTGGAAAGTAGCTCAAGCCATATGACTCCGATATTGCTCCTTTTATCCAACAGTCGGAGACTTCTGACTCTAATAAGTTGACCTGCAATATCTGCTTATCGATCTCCAACTCTTAAACACTTGTACGGAGTCATTTCTAAACTTCTGACTCAATCCAACGTCTTACGGCAGGATCAGATAGAAGATCTAATCATCATAATTCAACAGTAAGCCAACAACCATGGGTGGCTTAAAACATCCATTCACATTCTTAAGCTATTAGGTGAGCGTCAACTCTGCAAGTTTAATGACTCTGCATGGTATTCCCGTTATCGACGATCACCCTACTTGAAGCTCAAGAATTCCCTACAATGTGTCACTGAAAGTGACGCAGGGAAATACTCTCTTTCAACATCACTAAATCACGATCAAGTGATATATTATTCCCCGAAGATTATTTTCTACATTTACCACCAAATACTGACTTGATCCCGATAATGGTATGCAAATAACTCTACTTTCTCTGTATAACACGAGTTAAGTACTCAAAAGTACCTTCAAAGTTATACAACTCAGGGATAAAAATCCCTATGAAACACCATAATCTAGCCTTCCACTATATGCATCAACAATAGCCTACTTGTCTTGTCCATTACCCAACAGGTAATGATCTGACTAGCATAATTAGTGAAAATCTCTAAGACTGTAGTCTCTGATTTCCACAAGAAATGTGATGACTTGACCCCTATTTTCCGACTCGGTATCAGTTGGCTCTCAAATGTAAATCACCTCTTCGACACAGGTTCAAGACTCTAAGACTCAATAGGTCGTTCCCGTGGTCAACTCATACCACAATTATGAATAATAACCAACACACTATAGGTTATTCCTTGTTATATACACTAAATGCATAGCCAACAAAACCGAGAGTATAAACCCTAAAGGTAGCTACGGTTGGTCGCCTCAGTGGACGACTCCTACTATGAGTCTGCACAGGTGTCATAACTCTGACTGTATACACCTGTTGATTAAGTTTAGATAAGTATCTAAATAAATATAAGTAATCAGGAATACTTACTTCATCTTTCAGCTCAGTCTCGATCTCATCTTAGAAAACCAAAACCGAAACAAATTGACTCTGGAGAATCCAAGACTCGATACAAAAATAACATTGTATGGCATCGCAGAACCTAGGGCTCTGATACCAATAAAGTTGTCACGCCCTGAGAGTATGCTGAGCCAAAAATCAAACAGACAGTATCTCCCCAGTACGTGACAACATATCCTGTTTATACAAGGCCCTTGGGCCCACAATCACAACATAATAAACATAACTACCTCAAAGCACAAGAAACATAATACAACTACATCACAACTACACATAGTGCATACCGGTATGACTGACACCACGACATAAAGGAAACATCGGCAAAACCCGAATCCACAAGTGTGTACATCACATAACAAGTCCAACACATAAATCTAGATCGAAATAAGGAACATCCGAAATCAAAAGAAAACATAAATCCATGTTGGGACCCTGGGAGATGAGATGAGACGATGACAGCCAGTGATGCTCCAAGCCATCACGAAGACATCCACCTGTTACTTGGGCGACAGAAAAACCCAGGGCCCGTGGTGGTGAGTATAACTCAGCGATAATAGGAAAGAACATGTATATATCAAATATCACATGTAATTCAACAATATAACCTAGAGGTACAACAGGTATACCAGTATAATAAACATATACATGCATATACCATCTAACCAAATAAACAACGTAAAATGCAGACATATCTGAAAGTCCGTTGCACTACTCTGATCAAACCTGAGCATATATCCATAATATATAACATGAAGAGTAATACTACCTCATACTATAATCATGATACAGGTCAAAGGTATCTAATAGTCTAACCAACAAGTATACAGGTATCTGACACAACCGTATAACAGATGCGAGTAGCATGTATGAAGATGATGTACAACCAAATGCAGCAAGCATAGTACAATCAAATGCAACATCACCATAAGCATATATATATATAGACTGCATCTATGTATATACTAATCACAACCATCCATATATATATATATATATATATATATATATATATATATATATATATATATATATATATATATATATATATATATACATGTATATATGTATATATATAGTAATATGCAAAGCGCCATAAGATACGACACTGCAACATGCATGGTCATGCCTGCTCACCCCTACTCGCTACCACGATCCTAGTGTGGCCTAGGTGGCACAACAGGACAACTATCCCAACTCAACACCAACCACTGCTCTAGAGTGACCGAGTGGGCAGAATGAACGAGTAGCATATGAGCATAAAGATCTCGCTATATAATGGGGGTCCCTACTGCTGGCCACTCCGACTGACACTATCTATGAGTGGTCGAGTGTCACGCACCTAGGACAACTGCACGCAACTCCAACTACCACCGTCTATAGTGGTAGAGTGCGGCACAACAAATGCTCTTCCCTCACACCAGTTACTCTTCCTTGAGTAACCTGGGAGGCAGGATGACTGACGACTCTCTCAACCACAAGGGAGACTATGTCGTCAGTATGCATGGAAATGATATGAATGCATAGTCACACATACAGACATCCACCACAGACTCTCTATTCTATAGAGAGTCATAACAATCTGATCAATGCACTCTCTATCCTGCAGAGAGTTATACTCAACTAATCATAACACTCTCTATCCTATAGAGAGTCGTGCTCAACTTATCGGTGCACTCTTTATCATGTAGAGAGTCGTATTAAACTGATCGGGGCACTCTCTATCTTGTAGAGAGTCGTACACAACTGATCATAATAAGCTAGGACCACCAGTCCATAGTGACACACTAATCACAATTCACCTGACTATTACACAACACCTGATCGGTAGTAAACATGCAACATAAGGGTATTGGAATCAATCCTATGTTTAGGACCTTACTTATCCACGGATGACCTTTTACCCAATTTACAAATCAGGTCATCATCCGTACTCCAATATCTACACCATACTAAACATTTATAGATCTACTTACATCACATATGTAACTCCTCAATCATGATAAAGAAAAATGTGATATCAACATTAGAGCATATATGGCCAACGACAAGTATCAAGCACAAGAATAAATAAGAGTAGGGTCAAGATAATATGAACATATAATATGATCATATATATATATAAATCTATATGCAACAACAACTACCTAACCAGGATAGGAAATTACCCACTTGTCATGTAGACTATGTTGATGGTCTTCACGGTCGCTGTTCTGTCTCGTATCCATGTCCTGCACATATCAAACAGTATGATTAAGTGCAATCATATAACGAATGATCGAATCAAATTCTACATCGACTTCGCATCCCGATCAACTAGATTGATCTAGTTATTCAATCAACCTAATCAATCCTCCACATTAATCCCTATCAACCATTAGACCAATTAGCAACCTATTATGCATTTATAAATACCCATATCGAAACTTACCAATCTTATCCACACTTGCACAACTTCTTGATCTCGAGTGGAGGTATCACATCCAAATCACATAATCGAAATAAAGACAACCAATGTCGATCACCTCACTCCAAATCAACCAGCCACAATTTCTTGATACACCAGACTATCTGATCTGCACAATTTAAAGGAACTATAGCCAAATTCCATCTCAAAACCTTCCATCAACCTATTGCACAACTATCATATACAACACAAAGCATACCTTAATCTCTCCCAGCTTCTCAATCTCAATTAGGATATCAGATCCATTCAATCCAATAATCCACTAAATCTTGAAATCACAAAGATATAGGTTCTGATCAATTTTATATGAACCTTTAGTCCAAAGAACAAAAGGTAACTAGAGACCTTACCAAAATCAGTCGACGACGATGGAAACACTATACTTTGGATTGTCGACTGATCCTCTATCTCCTTAGGGCTGCAGGAATAATGGACTTCCCGGGGGCTATGATAGATTATCCGATCGGGAATCCCAGATCGCCGATTCTGCAGAGATTGTAGTGATCAAGGGCTGACAGTAAGGGCGAGAGTCAATAGCCGACATAGTTGCTCGTGGATCTGTTGTTCACCGTGGACAGGATGATGATCGCCGTTGAGGTTTGCCACAATAGAGTGGAGAGGATCGGAATGAGGTTGATCTCGGCAACAACAAAAATCCAAATGAGGTAGAAGAGGCCAACACCGTTGGATCCATGTGCATCCAAGAAAACAACCAATCGGTCCAGCAGAGTGGCGGTGTCAGGTGTTGAGCGATGGTGTGGTAGCTGTGTTGGGGCGGCAACACCGACTATCATCGGACCGGAAGAAATAGAGAGGAGGGGGAATACAGTCGGCGCTCGAGTGAGATTCTGAGAGGGAACACTGCCGATGCAGTGGTTAGAGCGATCGAAGACTAGGGATCGCAAGAGGGAGAACCACATCGGTGAAGAAGGGAAGAAGTTGCGATCGGCTGCTGTTGCCAGCGTTCGCTGGGCACCTCCGGCAGGACTGGCGACCAACAAGCCTCTCCGATGATGCTCGAGGGAAAGAGGAGAGGAGTCGGGGATCGAGAATGAGGAATCAGAAAAGAAAGTGATCAGGCACGAGTGGGGAAGAGAATTTGCGGAAGAGAACTGGCGAAAGAAAATTAGAAATTGGGGAAAAAATTCTAAATTGGGTTTTTTTTCAATATCTCACACAGTACATCTCACAACACATAGGACTAATGTGTTTATGTACTTAGCCACGTAGATGGGCGTGAGATGTTAGGACCTTACTCCTGGTTCCAAATGTAGATCTAGTACATCGACATGAACCATGGAGTATAATTATCTAAATTTATCAACTCTAATCAGAACTTATTGATCATTCTATATCAATCAAGTCAAATAGAGTTGAACATTCTATTAGTTGAGCTTATGTTTAAAGAACTATTTTCAAAATATAATAGGAACATGCTTGGACTTATAAAACATAATGTTTCGAAAAAGTTTTTTCTATAAACCGCCACACTTTTCGATTTATGGCAAAAGGGGGAGAAAAAGGCCAAAGTTAAGGGATCAATTTTTTTTTTGATAACGTAACTTAAACTTAACTTATACATTTAGGCCAATGTTAAGTAATCTTGATTACTTAAGTTGCAACCGTTAAGGGGGAGAGCTAAGATCCTTTTTCAAGTACTCACCTAAGGTCAAGGGGGAGGACTTGAAAAAGAGTTTTACTCATACTCCTACTTATGCTAAGTTACTAAGTTAATCACACTAACTTACTAAGTTATGAATTTATGCTTATTTCATACTCATAATAATCATTTCATTAATGCACGTTTATTTTTCCCTTAACTATGTATCGGTTTGTCATAGATCAAAAAGGGAAAGATTGTTGGTATAGTAGACACCAGATAATTGAACCTAGGTTTTGATTATGGCAAAGAATCAAAGCTAAGGTCATATTATTGTCTAACGAGCTAATCCAAGTGTGCAGGAATGGTTAAGATGAGTTGAAGGTCGGTGACACCCGGAGAATCCCGAGTCTGGAAACCGTGGTGGTCAGGCGACAATGGGAGAACTTCGGATGGAGCCGAAGAACCCAAGTGGAGATATGAAGCAAAGCTGCGAGTCACAAAATGACCTAAGGTAAGCTCGTGTGTGAGTGAATGTAAGGTCGGGTCCTCCGCACGGAGACATCCTTAGGCGGCGATCCGACTAAGACTTCCCATGGAAGGTCTAAGTCGAGATCGGACAATAAGTGGCTGTCGAATTCACTTATATTTCGAGCTAACTCTTTAGTGCAGTCGAGAACCCTAGCCACCAATCGACTGCTGGCTTGTAGCAGTCGACAGTTGGGCATTAGTCAAACTGATAAGGGCAGCGGTCGACTGCCATTTGAATTTCCATCCTCGAGGAGAGTCAAGATATGATCCACTTATCTTAGGAGGATGAGGTTCTTTGACCATGAGTTGGAACTGAACGTTGTGGAGCTTCCAAGGATATAAAAGAAGGGGGGTTTCACCCCTTTAGGTCATCAAAAGTTCTTACAAAGTGATCTCGCAACGCCGCTTCTCTACGACTACGCTACGATGTCGAAACGCCGATGACACGCCCTCGACTTCAAGATCAGATCGTCGTCGATATAAGTTTTTATAGAGTTCAATTCAATTACTTGTATTCCATCTTTTATCAAGCTTTTGATCATAACGAGGAGAGGTGGGATTGTCCCTCTACCTCGATCTTTTTATTTTGTAATCGTTGTCTCCTACCTCCAATGAGGAGGATACTCTTTAGTGCTTTGCCCTCCATACACAGTCTAGGATCGCAAGGGCCTTGGATTAGCAACCGTTAGATTGTGAACCAAGTAAAAATAAACGTGTGTTTATTTACTTTTTTCCGCTGCAATACTTTATTCTTGTTTTAATCGAACAAACGAAAATAATTTGTCGAGCGCTATTCACCCCCCCCCCCCCCCGCTCTAGCGCTTTTTGATCCAACAACTTCCTGGTCTAACTAGTTTAGGATACGACGAGGTAGCTTCAACCAGTTCAACTTAGCCGAGTGCACCAAGCTAGATACTCCTTCTCTAACCCGGATATACGAGACTTCGTTTCTCTAACATACTAGCATCTCACCGCGTCCTGATACTATATTGTCAAGGTTAATTAACCATCTCCTATCTAACCGTTCTATGAGATTTAATTTAAGACTAGTATGTATGACATAACAAAAATAAGCATGGTAATTAAATGATATGTATGCATGAGCATGTTATGTTCAATCTATTCAAAGAAATAGTTGTTTCTTAGGTAGACTTTTATTTATTGAATTTCTAAAAGTTGAATGATTAATTGCTAAATTACTCATTTTTATATAATCAAATGGTACTCTATTATAATTAATTTTATTGGTTTGATTATTTAATTTTGAATTTTTAATTGAGTTAGATTTTGAATTTAAAATAGATTTAATATGATTATTAGACTTTTTAAAAGTACAATTATTATTAGAATTTTTAAAAGTAGAATCATTATTATAATGTTTAATTGTGGAATTATTATTAGAATTTTTAAGATAAGATTTTTAGACTTTTCAATAATAGAATTATTAATAGAATTTCTAAAAGTAGAATTATTAATAGATTTTTTCAAGATAAAATTGTTAGAATTTTTAAAAGTAGAATTATTATAAATATTATAATTATTTAGATTAGATTTGAAATTTTTTAAATTTAATTTCGAATTTTTTATGGTTGAATTTTTCAAAACAGAATTTGTTAATTCAGAATTATCTAGATTAATCAGATCAAGGTTTTGATGATTCTGTCTTAAGTTTTGATTATTCTTATCTAGGCTTTGATTATTCTGATTAAGTCCAAGGTTGGTTTTATTCTTGACTTGATCTAAATCTATGTTGATTAAACTAAAGATTTGAGTAAGCTCTTGGTTAATTTTATCAAATGTTAGATTAATTTGATCATTTTCTTCAATCATATTTTTATTATTATTTAAGATAATTAAATCTGAATTAATTAATTTTTTATTAGTTGAATTGATTGGATTTAAATTATAATTAATTGACTTAGATTTAGGTACATTTAATTGAATGTCATTAATATAAGCAACATCTAAATTAAGATTATGCATTTCAAAAATAAGATTTTCAGAAAATTTAACTTTGTAGGGTCGTTGGCGTCGCTAGAAGGGGGGAATGAATAGCGATATTCGTCTCTTTGATTAGTTGTGCTCGTCTACAATGTTAGTATGTAGTGGAAAAATCGAATACAAGCACAACAAAACACACAAGCTCAAAAACACAGTATTTACATGGTTCGGAACTCAAGTTCCTACTCCACGGTTGAGCCCCTCGTCGGCTCTAGTGATGTACACCACCACTATAATACTTCTCCTTCTCGGTGACACACCAGAGGTGGAGAAACCTCTTAACATAGTTTATCAGAACTTTACACGAAACTTACAGTAGTAGGAGATGAAGAAGAAACCGATTACAATGATTGCAGTGAAAACTAGATAGCTTCTTCTTTTCAGAACCTTTAATTGCCTTTGAGATCGAAAACCTTGAGAATACCAAACCCTCGTTTGAGTAATAGCTTCTTAAAATTGTTGATAGAAAATCAGCCGTGTAAGCCTTTTAAATTGAGCCTTATTAGGGCTTTTTAGCCCGTGCAGTCGAGTCGCCTCGACTGGCGCCTCGATGGCACGCATTAACTCACATTTAATGAGCTTCCAACGGTAAGTCTTTCACCAAAATTAACATTATTTGTCCGTTGTAGGCTTTAGTCGAGCCTTCAGTCGAAACTACCTTGTTCTGTTTCAATCCAAACAAAGCAACAGTCGAGCTCCCAGTCGACAGTCCCTTGTGTTTATTTCGTTGAACCAAGCATCAGTCGAGGCGTCGCCTCGACTGCTAAGGGTTTTTTCCTTTTGAACACGTAGACCGCAGTCGAGGCTTTAATCGACTATGACTTGCTTTTGTTCGTGAGAACCAACCCCAGTCAAGGCGATGCCTCGACTGGGTCTTCTCAGCATTTTGCAAGCCAGTCGAGGTGCTGCCTCGACTCTTGACCATTTCAACTCATCTAGAGTCGAAACTACGCCTAAGAGAGGGTATACCCTATACCATTTACCTGATGCCTGTGAACCATTGTTCATAGGTCTTCCATGCCAAGAATCACTTTCAGGACTTCATGCCAAGACTCCTCATCTGGGTCTTCATGCTAGGACTCCTTGTCAGAGTTTTCATGCCAGGACTCCTCGTCCGGGTCTTCATTTGCTAGGACTCCTAGTTCGGGTCTTCATTTGCCAGGACTCCTCATCCGGGTCTTCATTTTCCAGGACTCCTCGTCCGGGTCTTCACCACCTTGCATCCAGTCCTTGGCCTACAAGGAATTTCCTGAAAATACATCTCAACCATCCGCATGAGATAACACATAATTATAACCTAGACTTGAACCCTTGTCAAACACCAAAACATCATCTGGGCCTGATTGCACCAACAATCTCCCCCTTTTTGATGTTTGACAACATGGTTTAAGTTTTAGGTGATTAAATTATAGCACAATTATGATATACTCGAAATTGATTAAGCACTTCATCAGGTTATCAAATCAAGATATGCAATAAGATTTTCATTTCAAAAGAAATATAGATTTGCACTAAAATGAGATATAGATGCACTTACTCCCCTTATCTTCCACTTATCTTTCCACCTTAAACTTAAAACCTTCTAATTTCTCCCCCTTTGACAAACACAAAAAAATCTATAGGATCACTCCCCTTGAATTCATTGCCCTTAGTTATCCAATTCACCAACAATATATTTTAAACAGTAGATATCGATCGTGCATATATATTGAAAGGTATAGACAACCAAACAAAATTTTGGCAGAATTTCCCTTAAAAAAGGTTGTGATAAACCTGTTCATAATATCCAAATATAGAAACTAAATACTCAAGAACAGTCATATTCAATCAAAATATATGCAGTCAACATATTTAAATATATAACTCAAGTGTTAGCCAACCATTTGTCTTGAATTCAAAAGTTTAATACATATATAAGAAAGAGTCAATGTCCCAATACTACATGGCTAGCGATGATGGACTCGACGAATCCATCATCATGGTACGTAGGAGAACAAGAATCTCCTCCTGCTGGGTAGAAACTTCTGAAAACCGGGTATCCAATCTTGGTTTGAAGCTCCTTGAATCGAGCATCAATCATCGTACTAAGGTCCTTGTGTTGTGTATCAATTGTTGTACTAAGGTCCTTGTATTTTGTATCAACTGAGTTCATGAACTCAGCATAATCTTTGCCCAGTTTCTTGAGCTATTCAGACACAGAGGAATGTGGTTCATCAGCTTGGGTTGGAGGTTCTTTTTCTCTTTCTTCAGCTCCCATGTCCCACCTCTCACCAGCCTTATGTCCATCGACCCACTCAATGTTCCCATTTACTCGAACCATTCCGGCCAATGAAAAGTTTCGCCACTTGATAAAATCAAAGTCCGTCATCTGTTTAACCTTGCCCCTGGCTATATTGATTCCTATGGATTCTAACCAAAAGGTGATGATATATCCAAAAGGCATGTAAAGTTTCTTTTGGATAGGGACGGTGAAGTGGACTATGTAGAGAAACATGTTCAATGCAATGTTAAAGTCGAGGTGATTTTTTAGGAGATGTAATGCGAGTAAATGATGTGGTCGTATTTTTGCTTGCCCCCTAGTGACAATGGGAAGTATGCATCCTACGATGACCTTATATAAAACATTATAAGGAGCAGCTAATGCCATGGCCGGAAATAGATTAAGGCCAGGTTGTCTTGGTTTCCTAAAGAAGTTCTCATGTATGGCATTGATAGAGTATCCCTCAACTGGTTCTTGAATGCTTGGATAGCACTCAAGAGCTGAGTTCGACTCTCGGAAATGCCCTAAGAATATCAGGAGTGAAAGGTATATCCCTCCAGGCTACCCTACTTTTATAAATGAGCCTATCGCCTGTAGCCTGTAGGTTGTTATAGAATTCACTAACTAAGTCTATATTGATGTCATGGTCACAGTAGACTAACTTACTGAGGCCGTAATGATTAACTACATGCTCGACATTATTAGCAAATTTGTCAAAAAAACTTCTTATCCAAAGAATGAGTAGCCATCAACTCGAACTTATGGGTTATGTAAGTGTGCTGATGATGTTCAGAAGGAAATCGTGGGTTCGAAGATGGATTCTCCCTCAGTGTTTCCTTCCTACTAGTCTCGGCTATCTTCCGTTTTTGCCTAAGGATGTCAAAATTATGTCCAAAATGCAAGATGAATGCCATATGATGGTATGATGAATGACAAAGACCAACACCCGATTAGCTAACCCAGATAATATCTAAAACGTGAAACATCAGAAATTTACTTTGGTGCCATTTTCGTTGATCAGAAAAGGGCGAGATCTTGAGTGATGTGGAAGACAAGAAAACCACTGTGGAATGACCTTCTCTTGCGAGAGAGACACGAATGAACCCTAGGTTTGGAGAAAACTCGCGATTAGGGTTATGGTTTGACTATGAAACGAAATGAGAAGGTAGAGGACTTACTCAAGGTCAGTTAGGGTTCAAAGGAGGTCATCTAAGCTTTGCTTATCATCGATCTTGCCAGAAACAAGAGAGGCGACGGCGAGGGCAACGAGATCGCAATCGCAGCGAGAACAGTCGAAGAAAAAATCGAGTCTGGGAGAGGCGGTAGGCGGGTTTTCCTTATATAGTCCGAGTTGATCAGTCGAGGCAATAAGTTGAATGCCTCGACTGATAAATCAGTCGAGGTGCCAGTCGAGTGCGCCTTGCTTCTGTGCTTTCATCCAGACGAACAGTCGAGGCATGGGTTGAGTTTACCTCGATTATGTGCCTAACTTCTTAAACCGGCCTGACTTCTTAAATCGTCATGACTTCCGAACCACCCTGAAATCTAAACAACCCTGATTTTTTTTTAAACCATCCTGAAATTGAACCAGTCTGGACTTCAACCAGTCTGGAATTAAAGATGGCTTGGAATAGAATCAGCCAGGAATTAAACTGCCTTGACATTAAACCACCCTAGGATTAAACTAGTCTGAGATTAACATAGTCTGGAATTTCTTAAGTCCCCTAGAACCAGTCTGACACTTCTTAACTACCCTGGAAACCAGTCTGAAATTTCGAAAAATGTTTTGTATTTCAAACAACTAGTCTGGATTTCCAAAAAACTGGTCTGGTATTGTGAAGACTTGTCTAGAAATTCGAAAACTTGTTTGAAAACTCATCTGGACTTGTGAAAACTTGTCTGAATTTCTTAAGTCCCCTTTTAAGATGTCCAGTCGAGGCGTCGGTCGAGCGTGCCTCGATTCTGGTCACTGATGGCTGCAAACGAGAGTGTCAGTCGAGGCACCGGTCGAGTGCGCCTCGCTTCTGTGTGCTCGCACCAGCTGGCAGTCGAGGCCAATACTGAAATGCCTCGATTGTTTTTTCTTAAATTTCATTTTGTTAGGTATTTTAAGTCCTCAATTAATTGTATTAATGTCCCTAAACCATTTTACAAGTGACAATACACTTAATAGACAATTTCTAACATATTTGGGATGTTTTTCTTGAGTTTTATTGTCATTTAAGGTGTCCAACCAATTTGACTCAATTGGAATGTCCAATTATGATTTTAAAACCAAATACACATGAATTATATAATGGTCTTCTCCATAATTGGTCAACTTAATGATTTATGTAATTTTCAACCTTATTACTCAAGTCATGCATCATAACAAACATTTTGTGTAACTTGGTTGTTCCTAACATCTCACCCCTATCTAGCAATACACAAGCATAGTTAATCCTATGGTTTGTGTGAGATGTTTCCCCAAGGATATCCCAAAAATAAATTTGCCATTTCTTTCGTACTTATGAATTAGGTCTTATGATCAAGGAGGATTTTCACTCAGCGACACACATTCCCAATTGTCTTCTTAAGTAACTAAATTCATTTTCTGGAAGAGGTTTTGTTAAAATATCAGCAAGATTAGCCTTAGACTTAACATAATTGAGTATTATATCTCCTCTTGCTACATGATCCCTAATGAAGTGATGTCTCACTTCAATGTGTTTTGTTCTAGAATGATGGACTGAGTTTTTCATTAAATTTATCGTGCTAATATTATCACAAAGCACTTGCACATTTTTATATGAAAAACCATAATCCTCCAAGGTGTGAGTCATCCATAACAATTGTGACACTCTCTCTCCCATGGCTATATACTCAGCCTCAGTGGTGGAGAGAGCAACACAATGTTGCTTTTGACTTATCCAACTTACTAATGCTGAACCTAAAAATTGACAGCCCCCGCTAGTACTTTTCCTCTCTAGTTTGCATCCCGCATAATCTGAATCTATATAGCCTACCAAATCAAAAGACTCAGTCCAACTGAAATGGTTGCTTTAAGATATCTCATGATTCTCTTAACAACAACCCAATGAGACTCTTTCGCACATGATTGATATCGTGCACACATACCTATAGCAAATACTATATCAGGTCTACTTGCTGTAAGGTATAAAAGACTACCTATGGCACTCCTATAAAGCTTTAAATCAATAGGTTTTCCATCTATATCACTATCTAAGTGAGTGTTTTGTGCCATTGGAGTGAGAACCTCCTTAACATTCTCCATGTTGAATCTTTTCAGCAACTCCATGGCATACTTTGATTGATAGACATGAATTCCTTCTTTGGTTTGTTTGATTTGTAGTCCAAGAAAAAATGTCAATTTTCCTACTAGACTCATCTCAAATTCACTCTCCATGTGTTCTATGAATTCATTGAGATAATCCCTATTGTTTGAACCATAAATTATGTAATCGACATAAATCTGAGCTACAAATATATCTTCACCATTTCTTTTCAGAAATAGTGTGGGATCAATTTGACCTCTTCTAAAGCCCCTCTCAACTAAAAAAGTCGACAACCTTTCATACCAAGCACGAGGTGCTTGTTTCAGCCCATAAAGAGCCTTCTTAAGTTAATACATGTGATTTGGAAATGCAGAATTTTCAAATCCCGGTGGTTGTTCAACATATACTTCTTCCTTTATAAAACCATTCAAAAGTGCTGACTTAACATCCAATTGATATAATTTGAATCCTTTATATGCTGCAAATGCTAGCATTAGTCTTATGGATTCTAATCTAGCCACTGGTGAGTAAGTTTCATCATAATCAAGTCCCTCGACTTGATTGTACCCTTTGGCAACTAACCTAGCTTTATTTCTAACTATTTCTTCCTTGTCATTCATTTTGTTTTTAAATACCCATTTTGTCCCTATTATGGTAGCTTGATCAGGTCTTGGAACTAAATCCCAAACTTAACTTCTCTCAAATTGTCCCAATTCATCTTGCATTGCAATAATCCAGTCCGGATCAAGCAAAGATTCATCGATTACTTTTGGTTCAATTTTAGAGATTAATGCTACTTGATTCACTTCACTCCTAAAGAATGATCTCGTCCTCACCCCATGATGGATGTCTCCAACAACTTGATCTAGGGGATGACTAGTGACCATTCTTGTGGATCTTGGTACTTGATATGTCTCACAATTTGGCACAAGCTCAAGTGATGACCCTTCTGACTTTAGATTTTCATTATCGGAGTCAGATTTAACTCCCCCTACATTAGTGTTCTCATTCAACCTCAATTTCTTGAGTTCAAACTCGGCTTCATCGCTCTTATCCTTAGAGTCAACTTGCTCTTTACATTCTTCAAAAACTATATTTGACGATTCCTCAACCAGCTTCATTCTCTTGTTATAAACTCGATATGCCTTACTGGTGAGAGAATATCCTAAAAGAACTCCTTCATCTTCTTTTGCAGTGAATTTTCCTAGATGATCCTTAGTGTTTAAAATGTATACCTTGCAACCAAATCCCCTAAGATGTTTGATTGTTGGTGGTTTTCCAAACCATAGTTCATGAGGCATTTTTCTTAAAAACTTATGTATCAAAACTCTATTTTGAACATAGCATGCAGTATTAATTGCCTCAACCCACAAGTAACTAGGAAGAGCATACTCCTCACAGCTTCTTGTAAAACTCTATTTTTCTTCTCTACCACACCATTTTGTTGTGGTGTCCTAGGAGTGGAAAATTCATGTTTATACCCTTTTTCTAAACAAAAATCCTTAAACCTCATGTTTTCAAATTCCCCTCCATGATCACTTCTAATTGTTTTAATTGTTACATTTTTCTCATTCTCAATTCTTCTACAAAAGGAAATAAAAATTTCTAACGTTTGATCCTTATGTTTGAGAAAGAAAGTCCATGTATATCTAGTATAGTCATCTACTACTGCCAAGCAATATCTACTACCATTCAAGGATTTAGTTGAGCTAATATCAAACAAATTCAAATGCAATAAATCTAAAGCATTTGACGTACTTACAACATTTTTGCTTTTGTGTGATGCTCTTATTTGTTTACCTTTTTGACATGCATCACATAGCTTGTCCTTTTCGTACTTGAGCAATGGTAGACCTCGCACAAGCTCTTCCTTGGCCAACCTACTAATATTCTTCATGTTGACGTGTTCGAGTCTTCGATGCCATAGCCATGAGTCATCTTCTTTGGAGAAAAAACACTTCACACGCATGTTAGTAGCACTACTAAACTGAACTTGATAGATATTTTCCTTCCTAGTCCCTACTAGCATGATAGTATTTTATTCATTATGTTTAATTAAACATTTAGTTGAATAAAATTCTACTCTATATCCTTCATCACATAATTGACTAACACTCAACAAATTAAAAACCATCCCTTTAACTAGCAGAACATTCTTAATCCTAAATTGTTCAGAAATAACTATATCTCCTACTCCTATGTCTTTTAGTTTACCACTATTACCAAAAGACACAGTACCTTTACTCCTATTTTTAAATGAAGCAAACTTTGAGGAATCCCCGGTCATGTGCTTGGAGCATCCGCTATCCACAACCCACCTCATCGGACACTCCCCCTCAACTGGTACCTAATCAAACATGAAATACAAGATCTTTTGGAACCCAGATTTTGGGTCCATTAGTATTCACCACAAATTGTTTAGGAACCCAAGCTTTAGTTATGTTTGTCTTAACAACATGAGTTCTACTAACTAATGACATGAAACTGAATACCCTTTTCCTCGGTTTATAGCCTATCCCGACTTTGTTGTAGACTGCCCTTTGGGCATCTAAAATCATGTTAAGGGTTTGAGTGCTTGTTGTGAATTTCTCAAGTGTGCACTTGAGATCATCAACTTGTGCTCTCATGGAATTGTTTTCCTCTCTAAGTTTTTCAATTTCAGAGGTATCAGTTCTATTTTTTACAGAAATAGAATTATGATTCCTAAGTTCCCCTACCTCCGATTTCAACATCTTAACTTTATTTTTTGAACTACTCAAAGCATTGGTCAAGCATGCTATTGCTTCATACAATTTATCTAACTCAGGGGATGTTACCTCATCACCATCAGATGATGATGTGTCCTCCGGTGAAGATACACTCTGACTTTCATTTTCCTCTGTATATGAGTTATCAAACGCCATTAGCGCAGTATGCATGGTCCCTTTTGCCTTGTCTTCATCTTCTAAGGAGCTGGAAGAAGACTCATCCCATGTCGCCCTCAATGCCTTCTTCTTCCTGGGCTTGTCCTCTTTCTTGTTGAGATCAGGACATTCACTTTTGATATGTCCTTTCCTATTGCACTCAAAACAAACAACATCAGCTTTACCTCTAAATTTATGTGATGACTTACCCTTCCTCTTGTCCGCGAAGATTTTCTTCACATCCTTCTTATTGTACTTTCTACTTCTCCTCATCATCCTCCTCATAAAATTTGCTATCTCACTAGATGAGGACTCATCATCACTGTCACTGCTTGTCTCGGATGAGGATGAAGATGACTCCCTGTTCTTCTCCTTTTTCTTGTTCTCCTTGTATTGCTCACCTGCAACAAATGCAATACCTTTCTCTTTTGGACCCTTATTAGCTTGCTCATGTAGTTCCATTTTACAAAACAATTCATCCAATTTTACAGTAGATAAATCCCTTGATACTTTGTAGGCATCTATCATATATGACCACAAAGTATTTTGGGGAAAGGAATTTAGGATATACCAGATAGTGTCTCTGTTTTCCAAACCTTCTCCAACTGAATGCAACCCATTCAACACCTCCTTGAACCTTCCGTGCAATTCGCCAACAGTCTCACCATCTTTCATAGTGAAATTTTACAGCTGGTTCATGTAGAGATCACGTTTTGCGATTCTCGAGTCTCTTGTGCCTTCGTTGAGTTCTATCAGTTTATTCCAGAGATCTTGCGTGCTACTGAACGGACCAATATTGTTGAGTTGGTCCTTCACCAAACCACATTGCAGGACACTTATTTTTGTAGGATCGAGTGAACCGAGAGAGGGGGGTGAATCTCGGTATTTTATAATTTTAAACTATTTTTATATTATTTATTCTAATCAAAGTATGAAGTGGAATATAAAGACAATTATCAACATAGGCAATTTACTTGGTTCACAACCTGGACTGGGTTGCTACTCCAAGGCCCATAGCTCTCCCGCGAGCTACCTCGATGGGCAATTCACTAAATACCCTCCGACTTGAGAACTCTCAACTTCGGAGGGTTTCACTTTTTACAAATGATGAAGAAGGGTAACACACTATCCACTCTTCTTAAAATTAAGTGCAGAAGCGAAATAATAAAATACAAGACTTTATACCGACACTAAGAGATTGTAAAGGTAGTTGCAGTGTGTCAGAAGGTCGCCTTGTTGCGGAATGAAAATTTAGTGGATGAGCAAGTATTTTGGCAGCACTTCCACGTTGATTCAATGTCCTTCTGGAGTTCTGGTCGAGCACGACTTTTATAAATTCTTTCCAGTCGACTGGAATGCCTTCCAGTCGACTGGAATGCCTTCCAGTCGACTCCACATCAGCTCGTCGATATGAAATTTATGGTCTTTCAGTCGACTGAATCGCCTTCAGTCGACTCCACGTCACTCGGCTCTGCATCGGAAAATTTTTATCTTCAGTCGACTCAAGTCCTTTCCATCTGCATCGCACGATCTTTGATCGATCACCAGCTGATCCTGCCAAATAGGTATCCAATCGAGGACTTCAGTCGACTTGAATCCATTCAGTTGACTGATTCCTGCAAAACAGGATTAGCACAAAACAAATAATATGAAATGCAATAGCAGTAGTAATACTTCTCGATCTCGACTACTAAGTCCCACGTGGATTTTTCGTCGGATTGACGCCTAGCTTTGTCCCCCTACAGAGGACTCAGCCTCACCTCTTCACTCGAGGCTTACCTGCCGACTACCTGCCGGACTTACCATCCTTGACATCCGATCTGATCCACCAGGGCTTCCACCAGCTGTCCGGTCTGCCTGACCCAGCTGGACTTTTTGCAGATTGTCCGGTCTCTTGACCCAACTGGTCTTCATGCTAGATGTCCAATCCACGCGACCCATCTGGACTTCATGCCTGGTGTCTGGTCCTCTTGATATGTCAAGATTCATGCCTAGTATCCGGTCAACATGACCTACTAGGACTTCCTGTTAAGCCTGCACAGTTAACACTTATATTAGATCACACGTGAGTCCTAACTCTTAACTGTAGTTCATACATCAAAACTAAGGGGTGATGCTTACTGCATCAATAATTTTTATAGTGTCCTCTCTCCCTACACTTAAAATAGATAATATGGAATTTAAAATTTAAATTGACATTATTACCTTTAGGCCTTGTGATATACTCTTCCATGGTTAGCTCGGTCAACGATCTTCCAATACTCGCAAAAAAAACAAAAATGAAAAAGTCCCAAGACTTGGTCTTGGATTAGTAGTGCGAGAGATAATTAAAAATAAAAATAAAGAAAAAAAAATGCTCGATTGGTGGTTGCAACGAATCTGAGCGCCCCCACTCTGATACCAATTATTGGATCGAGAAAATGCTAGAGGGGGGTGAATAGTGTTGATAAAACTTTTCTTTTCGTCGATTAAAACAAAGTACGCAGTGGAAAACTAAAACACACAACACAAGTATGTTTTACTTGGTTCACAGTCCACCGACTACTAATCCAAGGCCCTGCGATCCTTGATCGCTTCCGAAGGGCAAAGCACTAAAAATCTCTTCCTCGTTGGAGGTAAGAGACAACCGAATACAATGATGTAAAGGAACAGATAACAACCTTACCTCTCCTCTTTTCAAATAATAATTAAGAAGTAAAAGATACCGACAATTAACTTGTAGTGGATGCACGGTCGGAGTAGCGTTGTAGCACGAAGGATTGTGGAGGGCAGGTGCACTTAGGAGTTCATTGATTGATTGATGATGATGTTGTAGGGTTTGAGTCCTCCCCTCCTTTTATAGAATGTCGCCTTGGAATATGTCCAGATCCAGATCCAAAACTCATGGATCTTATCTTGAGGTGGTGGCTTATCTTATTATGAGATGGCGACATCGATCTATATCTCTTTGACCTTGTGCACTGGGTTGATTCGTCGACATCAGGCGACTACCTTCAGTCGACTGCTACACTTGAAAATTCAACCTGACACCTACAACACAAGGTTAACACAAGAGATGCATAATGTCATGCAATGTGACAGTCCTTTGACTATCCGATCTCGACTTTGGTATTCCTCCGGAAGCCTTGGTCGGATCGACGCTTAGGATTGTCCTCTAACTGAGAACACATGCTTACCACCACTCCACACTCGAAGCTTACCTTTGGTCCTCCTGATTTGTCACTTAGCTTTCAGTCACTTGATCACCGAGGTTTCTTCTTCCGAGATTCTCCTGGCATCACCCAACCACCAAGGTTTCTCCTTCCGAGATTCTCCTGGTGTCACCCGACCATTGAGGTTTCTCCTCCCAAGATTCTCCTGGTGTCGTTGACCATCGAGGTTTCTCTTCCGGAGATTCTCCTAGTATCGTTGACCTTGGCAAAGTCTAATACAATGCATGCACACTTAGTATAGACCATGAGATAACAAAATAGCTTAACTTTGAATCTTTGCCATTATCAAAACCAAGGTTCGATTATCTAGTGCCCCTACACCAACAGTATGAACGGGAGAAGATAGGAGTGTCGGTGGAGTTGGTGGAGTCGAAGACAAATAAAGCTTGATTGGGGTCGACTCTAGGTACTGGGGAAGCTCAGAGGAAGAAGAAGAATTGATGGAAGTGTTAGTTATAGCCCTAGAACCAATCATGTGATGGTTGAATAGGGAACATTTTGTATCATATTCTATAAAGGCAAAGGATTGGTTATTATATTTACGTCTTGCTTGTGCCAGCTAAATTAAATATAATAATGCCCTAGAAAAGTAGGTTCTTATCTACAGCACATCAATTAACAGAATTGATTATGAGAGGTTGTAGAGAACACTTTCTTAAATGTTCCTAGTCAAGTATTAATATGCAAGGGCAATATTAATACATAAAGACTAGCATGTAGGTCAATTGATGACTTGATCTCATAAGTCATGGATATATGATATCAAGTTGACACATGGGTATATATTAGAGAATATATACTGAACTGTCCCACCATGAGAAAGTTTCATGGATCGTCATATGAGTGTCATAAACTTTTTCATGTGACTATTGGTATGAATAGTCCTCAAACCTGAAGTCACTACGGTTCCCTACATAAGGAGTTATGTACTTTAGTATCGTCAAACGTCACCCGTAACAGGGTGGACCATAAAGGCGATTATTGGGTATATAACAAATTATACGGAGGGATGTGAGTGATGTAGATGAGATCTATCCCTCCCATATGACGGGAGTGATATCTGTGGGCCCCTTGATTGAGTAGAACTACTAAAATGCATGGCCATGCTCGAATGAGTCAATATGAGATATTGAGCTCATTTGTTTGAGTTAGTTTACTCAGGGATCAAGAAACACATAGATTGATCGAGGATGACACGGTCTATGTCTCATTGGTCAATCTGATATCAAGGATAGAAGGACACGGTCATACATTATAGTAGTCACGAAAAGATTAGTCGGATCTTGACTTATTTCGTAACATGGGTAGCAATGATGTATTGCTAGATGTCTCTCATTGCTTGTGTATCTAAAAGAGTTTAGATCCACTGCCAACGTTATGAGAGCCTATAGGGTCACACACAAAGAGCATGATGATTAGAAGAATTAGTGCATTCTAGTTTGACTAGAATAATTTGGGAATAAGCTTAAGTACAAAATGGTTTTTGGACTTTAAGCTTAATGAGAATTTTAGCTTATTGATTTAATGAGATTAATTCAATATGCTAAGCTTATTAATTTAATAAGATTAAATAAATATGTTATCATGATAGCCTAAGCTTAATTGATTTAATAAGATTAATTCAATATGTTACCTTATTGATTTAATGAGATTAATTCAATATGATAACATAAGCTTATTGAATTAATAAGATTAATTCAACATGCATGAATGCCACATAAGTATGCCACCTAAGCATGCCACATAAGTATGCCACATAAGCATGCCACCTAAGCTTGATGAGGTGGAAGGAGACAAAGGGTTTTGACCTTTGGAATTTCTCCACATGTGGTCGGCCAAACAAGGAGTGTGCTTATTTTTCATTGCAATTGATTGCATTGAATGTGATAGGAGGTGAAAGGTTTTTTCAATCCTATAAAACACTCCATGGGGTGGCCGGCCAAAGGGGGTGGAAGCTTGAGGCTTGGAGAGAGCTTGGTGGTGAGAGGCTTTGGTTGTGTGGCTTTTGTGAGTGTAGGCTAGCAAGAAGAGTGGTCTTCTTCTTCCTTTCACTTTTTCCCTACTTTCCTCTCCTTTAGCGACTTCTCTAGCAAGAAGTAAAGGAGAGCTCTTCTAGTTTCTTTTGTGAGACAAGAGCTTGCTCGTGTGGATACATATAGAGGCACGGACATTTGAATATGCTAAAAGATCCAACAAACCCAAGGAGAAGCGAGATTAAAAAGGGCACGCAACAAAGGTAATATTCTCCTATAAGATAGGTTTTTCTTTTAGAGAAATTTATTTTTTTTGTACGAGATTTCTTTCGCAAGGATCACTTGGAAGAGATCCTATTTTTCCGTTGCGCATATGCTATTTTGTATAAAAAATCCCTACAGGAAGAAGTTTTTTCTCCCAGCATTTGTTGGCATGCCGCTCCTTGCAGTTTAGTTTGAGTCTATAGAAAAGGAGGGGGTGTCCTAGGGCTATGCAGAAGCAAAGGGAAAAGGAAGGAGGGCTAGGGTTTGGTGACAATGATAGAGAAGAAAGAGGAGAAGGTGGTAGCGACCTGGAGTTTGCATTAGATGAAGGTGGAATGATAGGTTAGTTTTATTCTTGACTTGATCTAGATCTATGTTGATTAAACTAAAGATTTTAGTAAGCTCTTTGTTAATTTTATCAAATGTTAGATTAATTTGATCAATTTCTTCAATCATATTATTATTATTATTATTTAAACTAATTAAATCTAAATTAATTAATTTGTTATTAGTTGATTTGATTGGATTTAAATTATAATTAATTGACTTAGACTTAAGTGTAGGATCGAGTAATCCGAGAAAGGGGGGTGAATCTCGGTGTTTAATAATTTTAATTAATTTCAATATGAGTACGCAGCGGAAATTAAATGCAGTTACAAACACAAGAAATTTACTTGGTTCACAACCTTGACTGGGTTGCTACTCCAAGGCCCGTAGATCTCCCAAGAGCTACCTCGATAGATAATCTCTATAATACCCTCCGATTCGAGAACTCTCGACTTCGAAAGGAATTCGCTTTTTACAAATATAAGAGAAGGGTAACAACCTACCCTCTCTTGAAATTAAATACACAAGAGAAATAAAAAGAGAACGATATGTTGCCACGTACAGGGGAGATGCCGTCCGTTTGCTTTTCGGCACGGCATACTCTCGGGGCGTGACAATAACTTTTATAAACTTTTTCCAATCGACTGGAATGCCTTCCAGTCGACTCCACATTAGCTCGTCGATATGGAATTTGTGGTCTTCCAGTCGACTCCACATCACTTGGCTCGCGATCGAAATTTCCTTCACGATCAAGCTCTTCAATCAAGGCCACACGATCTTCAATCGATCACTAGCTGATCCTACCAAATAGATTTCCAATCGACTGATACACCTCCAGTCGACTGGACTTCAGTCAACTTGAAACCATTCAGTCGACTGATCCTTGCAAAATAGGATTAGCACACATAGATAATATGAAACACGATAGAAGAAGTAATACTGCTCAATCTCGACTACTAAGTCTCACACGGACTTTTCGTCGGATCGACGCCTAGCTTTGTCCTCCTACAGAGGACTCGGCCTCACCTCTTCACTCAAGGCTTACCTGCCGGCTACCTGCCAGACTTACCACTCTTGACATCCTATCTGACCCATCAGGGCTTCCACCAGCTGTCCAGTCTGCCTGACCCAGCTGGACTTTTTGTCGATTGTCCGGTCTCCTGACTCAACTAGTCTTCATGCCAAATTCCGGTCCACGCGACCCATCTAGACTTCATGCCTGGTGTCCGGTCCTCCTGATCTATCAAGATACATGCCTAGTATCTGGTCAACACGACCTACTAGGACTTCCTGTTAAGCTTGCACACTTAACACTGATATTAGAACACAAGTGAATCCTAACATTTAACTATGATTCATACATCAAAACTAAGGAGTGATGCTCACTGAATCAACAATCTCCCCCTTTTTGATGTATGACAATACACTAGTTAAAGTTAGGAGAATCAAATACCAATATCCAAATATTGACATGCATAAATTAAACCATGTTTGAGATACATAAGTCCTTATCAAAATTTTGCATCTTTCTTTCAATCAATAAATTATTCTTTAATTTTTATACTTTACTTTAACTAAGTAAATCTCTAACTTTATTTATCTTTCTCCCACTTTGGCATACATCAAAATAAAAATTAAATTTAAAATGGCAACAAAATATAGTAAAGACAAGAAATTTTCAATCTCAAAAATTAAGTTTTAAAATATACACCCACGAATTTGAATTCAAAAACTTAATTTAAGATTTTTAATTTCAAATAATATTTCTAACTTTTCAACAATTTTCAAAGCTCCCCCTGAATAAAAGCTTATTTTCAAGAAATTTCAAACATTCAAAATTTTCAAAATTCCCCTGAATAAAAATTGATTTTTAAAAAATTTTAAAGAATTTTCAAACTTATTAATTTTCAACTTTTAAAATTTTAAAAACTCCCCCTTAATAATAACTTATTTTAAAATTTTTAAAGAATTTTAAAACTTATAAAATTTCAAAACTTTCAAAATTCACCCTGGATAATATTTTTAAGAATTTTCAGGCTTTTTCAAAAAATTTCAAACTTTAAAATTTTCAAACTTTTTAAAGTTTTTCAAAACTCCCCCTAGAATTAAGCTTTATAATGTTTAATTTCCATACATCAAAAACCTAAGTAATAATTTTATGTATTTACACTCGAAACTATTTAAGCTTAAGTTTTTCTCCCCTTTATGTTTTAAATTTTCAATACTCCCCCTTAAAGCTTTAAGTTTTCGAAAAGATATTTTCTCATAGATTCTTAGCTAGCTTTAAATTGTTCTTGTTTCCCCCTTAAGAATATTTCTTATCCAATTCATAATTTTAGAGAAGATATTAAACATATTATAATTTAGCAAAATGTTTTAGGTTCCCCCTTGACTCTCAATCTCCCCCTTAAAGTAACATTGTTATATTCATACTTAATAAAGTTTTAATGTTTAATTCCCCCTTGATTATTTTGATTCTCTTAGAATTAAAGTTGAGTTGGTTGAATTAAAATTAAGTTGAGTTGATTAGAATTGAGTTGAATATGTTGATTGGGGTTGAAGTAGTTGATTAGGGTTGAATCAATTGAGTTGATTAGGGTTGAATTGTTTAGTTAAGTTGTTAATTTTAGTTATTAAGTTGAGTTATTTAGTTAAGTTGTTAAGTTTAATTAAGTTATTGTTAAGTTTAATTAAGTTGTTGTTAAATTTAATTAAGTTGTTGTTAAGTTTAATTAAGTTATTCTTAAGTTTAATTAAATTATTGTTATGTTTAATTAAGTTGTGATTAAGTTTAATTATGTTATTGTTATGTTTAATTAAGTTGTGATTAAGTTTAATTATGTCATTGTTATGTTTAATTAAGTTATTGTTAAGTTTAATTAAGTTGTGATTAAGTTTAATTATGTTATTGTTAAGTTTAATTAAGTTATTGTTAAGTTTAATTAAGTTGTGATTAAGTTTGATTATGTTATTGTTATGTTTAATTAAGTTTAATTATGTTATTGTTATGTTTAATTAAGTTATTGTTAAGTTTAATTAAGTTGTGATTAAGTTTAATTATGTTATGTAGGGATGCATACTGAAAAGTCTACCTTTTATATGAACATCTTTATTTTGAAATAAGAATCACATGATCATTGTTTGCATTTTTATGGTTATGCAATATTGTCTAATACATTACATTGTAGATAACATGTTGTGTGGTGTCACATGGGAGATCATGTTATCGGCTCCTTGTAAAGTATAAGTAAAGGCTTACAACCAAGATGACTTTGGACAAACCATCGGAATGGTTGCAGTGTGATTTTGTATTGGTTTGTCTTGACCATAGAATCACACTAGTGCACTTTGAGTGTATTGAGTAGGACCGACTTAGAGGTGATTCGATTTATTACTGACTACATAATCGAATCGGACCTCAGATATTATTATGTACATGCTCTTAATCCCGATATAATAATAGGCACATATACTTAGTATTCATCTCTTTGATTTACCAATGGGCGAGATTTATAGATTAAATCAATAGGCTCGGTAAGTTGGGAGATGATATTATTTATATGGTGTGCCATTGATTATAGGAGGAAACTGTGTCCTATATATTAGGATGATGATGTCCCCTTGAGGAGCTCATAAGGTTCATCATGTAAACCCTGCAGGTGGACTTGGTCTGGCATGATGAAAAGGTTGAGTGGTACTACTCAAGGATTTAGATGTTGATTAATTAATGGTCAGTAAATTAAATAATCGATGGATATTCGAGATCTTAAACATGGGGAGAAAATATACAAATAATATATGAAGCTCATATTATCATATGGGGGTTGGTGAGGTAGATCGATGATGATCCTTTAGTGGATTGGATTATCATTAGTGGATCGGACTTTATGTGGGCTTGATCCATGGGTGGCCAAGACCCAACTCCTCCTCATGGTCCCTAATGTAGCCTATTAACACCTCATGAAGCTTAGATCCAATGGATAGAAACAAAACTTTAGATCCAAAGGTAGAGATTAAATCTCTAGATCCGACGGTTGAGATTAAATCTCTAGATTCGACGGTTGAGGTTAAATCCCTAGAACCAATGGTGAAGATTAAAAGGAGGCTTATCCCTAACTCTATAAAAGGAGGGCAAGGGGTTGGCATGGAGAGAGATCCAAGAGGAGCTAGGGTTTCGGGCGGCAAGGCTTGGAAACTAGGGTTTGGGGGTTGGCGGCACCAAATAAGGAAGGTGATTCTTTTCTTCTTCTTCCTTCAAGGTGACCGGCGTCCAGCAGGGTTTTCTAGAATTTTCCAGCCATTGTCTGGCATCCAAACCTCTCTTCTCCTTCTCCTTGAGTGGTGGAAACAAGACTTAGGGCTTTACCTTAGTGTCTTGGTAGGTTTCCACCATCATCTCCTCCTTTTCCTTGGCCGGCGGCAAGGTTTCCTTTGGTTGCTTGTTGGTTGGCTATAGGAAGGAGAAGAACCTTGTTTCTATTATTCCTTTTGCTTTGGAAGAGCAAGGAAGGAAGATTTACGATCTAGGAGCTTCGACTTTTGGTAGAGCGTTGCCCACACGACGTCCGAAAGGAGGAAGGTCATACATTAGAAGATCGAGAGGTATATATATTCTCTATTCTCTTTTGTTACTTGCTTGTTTTTTTTGTCAACTATGAGCATGATATAAATTTGTATTTGTCTAAATAATACTTGGATCCTGATCATAAATACAAAAACTGGCGATCCGTACATCGTCTATTCCGTGGCTACCCGTAGAATAGAGGATGGTCGCTTGAACAACGAGTTTGTTCAAGTGACCTCTCTTAACGAATAGCACGACGATGACTTGGTTGTTTGGGCAATCCCTTTTGTCTAGGATTAAATTTTTTAATCCGGGGACATTGATGGGATCGCCATGAACAAACAACCAAGGTGTTGTGGGAAGTGAAGTTTCCCCTCACGGATTCACTCAATTCCAACAATTGGTATCAGAGCCAAGGATTCCGATTTTGTGTGTTTAGGATTCGGTTAATTTTTTATGCATTTTTCATATATTATATGTGCCGGATAATAGTAGGATATGCGTAGTTTAACTCTTTGGTTGCAGGCATAAGATCCGACTATTATGTCCATATGTGTGTATGTGATTGTATGTGTATATTTTGTTGAATCCTCGGGGTTGACGAGGCTAGTATTTGATTTTTTGTAAATTAGATACGACATTGTTTAGCCACTCTTTATTTTAGTTTACTTTCGATCTAGATTTCATGTACACTCCCTCGTGGAGTATAGGATCGATGGATGTAAATTAAAATAGATTTTAGTCTCGGCTCGGATCTCCGAATGGCTCGTACATGGCGTAGGAGGAGCGGACGAGAAGGCATTGCGACGGGAGACATTTTGAAGACAAAAGCCATAATAGTTGGAAAATAATTTATTTTTCATATTTATTGCTTTTTGTTTGATATGCATGTCGTAGGCTAGGAAAATTTCTCAATTTCAAATTACTAAGTGGGAGAGGGAAATTTCTATAAATTCCCATGGCCTCCATTACGATTTGACAAGTGATGCAAACAAACTTGTGCGTCGGCTCTGAGTGCCTTCCTCCATATCGGATGGGTTTGTTTGCGGATCACAAGGTCAAATATGGTTATAGGGAATTATCAAGGAGCGTGTGTACTTCCCCATCGGAAGGCACAAAACCCGAGATAATTACCTTGGTACCGAGTAATGGTGAACACTTAGATACAAATATAAGTATCCTCCCCATCGGAGTCACTGCTTTTATTTGTAGGTCCAAAGAGGAACCAACTATTAATCTTACTTATCAAAAAGTTAGGTTGACAAGATAGTAAAATTAATGGGTAAAACCTCCTCTTACAAATGTAGAATTCGTATACGTCCACATTATCGTGGCATACGATATTCTCGGTGTTTTGAGGTGTTGGTTGATTTTAAAATTTTATTGTTTGAGGAATCAATAATTTTTTGAAATATAATGTTTTGATTTATGTGATTCTTAGGTTTTCTTTCAAAATGACTTTCAACCCACTTGTTGTGATACTGAAAGAGAACAAACTTACTGGACCCAACTATGTTGATTGGAAGAGGAATCTAGACATTGTCTTGACTGCTAAGGAATACAAATATGTACTCCTCAAAGAGTGCCCTCCCAAGCCTGCAGATGATTCTGGGGAAAAGGAGAGAGAGAGTTATAAGAAGTGGATCAAGGCTGATGAGATGGCGCGGTGTTACATTTTGGCATCTATGTCAAATGTACTGTAACATCAGCATCAAGCCATGCCCACTGCTTATGATGTGATGCTCAATCTCAAGGAGCTTTTCGGACACCAGAATCGAGTTGCGAGGCAAGAAGCCATGAGAAACTTGATGACGACCTCCATGATCGGGGGAACACCCGTAAGGGATCATGTTCTCAAGATGATGGCTCATTTAAATGAGATGGAAGTCCTTGGAGATGAGATCGATGGGGAAACCCAAGTCTCTACCTAGGAGTTTTGAGCAGTTTCGCCTGAACTACAACATGAACAAGAGGTTGTATTCGTTGGTGGAACTTCTGACAGAACTCTAGGCGACAGAGGGACTATTTCGTCAGAGTGCTCAGGCGCATGTCGTGGTGACCCAAAAGGTTTCTACTTCTAAGACGAAAGGCAAGAAGAAGAAGAAACAAACTGGGGCGAAGGCGGTGGGAGGTACTCAGGGAGGAGTGAAGAAGCCGAAAGGCAAGTGCTTCACTTGTAAACAGACTGGACACTGGAAGAAGGACTGCCCCAACCGCAAGAACAAAGGTATATCTTTTGGTCTAGTCGTTGAAACATGTTTAGCGGTGTTATCTACCGGCACCTGGTGTGTAGATACGGGAGCCACTGATCATGTCTGCAATACTTTGTAGGGGTTCCAGGAAACCAGACGACTGGCTGAAGGAGAGATTACCATGTACTTGGGCGATGTCACGAAGGTGGCAGCTGTTGCAGTGGGAGATGTTCATTTATCTTTTGAGAAAAATAAACTTTTGGTTCTTAAGAATTGCCTTTATGTACCCTTATTTAGAAAGAATTTAATTTCGATTTCTAAATTGTTTATGGATGGATATTCTATTTCTTTTAATGACAGAGTTGTTATAAGAAGGGATAGGGACATTATCTGTTCAGGTACATTGATAGGAAATTTGTACACACTTGAACCAAAACCTCCCACGATGCATATTGAAATTAATAACTCATCTTCTAATTCTAATAAGAGAAAAGAACCTTCGAAGATGAACCAATCATATCTTTGGCATCTTAGGCTTGGTCACATTAACCTAAGTAGAATTCAAAGGTTGATAGCTGATGGACCTTTGGGTTCATTAGTGGTGGAGGATCTCCCAACCTGCGAATCCTGCTTGGAAGGTAAAATGACCAAGAGGCCTTTTAAGGCCAAGGGGTATAGAGCCAAAGATGTGTTAGAATTGGTTCATTCTGATTTGTGTGGTCCTATGTCTATCCAGGCTAGAGGTGGTTTTGAGTATTTCGTCTCTTTTATAGACGATTACTTAAGATATGGATACATTTACCTGATGCGCTGCAAGTCTGAATGCTTTGACAAGTTCAAAGAATTCAAGGTTGATGTGGAGAAACGTCAAGGTAAAAGTATCAAGACACTACGATCTGATCATGGTGGTGAGTACCTCTTGGGAGAGTTTAGGAACTACTTATCAGAGGTTGGGATTCAATCCCAATTGACTGCACCTGGCACACCCCAGCAGAATGGTGTAGCAGAGCGAAGGAATAGGACTATTATGGAGATGGTTAGATCGATGATGAGTTATTCTGATTTGCCAGATTCATTCTGGGGATATGCTCTAGATACGGCAGTGTACATTCTGAACTTGGTTCCATCTAAATCAGTGCCTTCTACTCCCACAGAATTGTGGACTAGGCAAAAGCCTAGTCTAAGACATATTCGAATATGGGGGAGTCCAGCACATGTGCTGAAGGCAGATGCTGGTAAGTTAGAACCTCGTACAGAAGTACACATGTTTGTTGGCTATCCTAGAGGAATAAAGGGTGGTTTGTTTTATAGTCCTAGAGATCAGAGGGTGATTGTTAGCACGAACGCCAGATTTCTAGAGGAAGACTATGTGACGAGCCACATGCCCAAGAGTGAAATTGTTCATGAGGAATTAAAAGAAAAGTCACTTCTTTAGTACCACCGGTACAAGAGGATATACCATATGTCACTGCACCGCGTGTCACAGAGGATACACAGGTGATACCTTGTCATAGTGGGAGGGTTGTGAGACAACCTGATAGATTCATGTTCTTGGGAGAATCTTCTGATTTGGTCCATGGCGAACATGAACCTGATCCCTGGATATATGATGAGGCAATCCAAGATAAAGATACAGTATCTTGGCAAAGTGCAATGAAAGCTGAGATTGAATCTATGGATTCAAATCAGGCATGGGAGCTAGTAGAATCACCCGATGGTGTAAAAACCATTGGATTCAAGTGGATCTACAAGAGAAAGAGAGGAATAGATGGGAAGGTTGAGACCTTCAAAGCGAGGCTTGTTGCGAAGGGGTATACTCAGAAAGAGGGTATCGATTATGAGGAGACCTTTTCGCCGATAGCCATGCTTAAGTCTATCCGGATTCTCTTATGCATAGCAGCTCATATGGATTATGAGGTGTGACAGATGGATGTCAAGACAGCTTTCTTTAATGGAAGTCTTGAGGAAAACATCTATATGAAGCAACCAGAGGGATTCATTGCTAATGGCAAAGAGCATCTTGTATGTAAGCTTAATCGGTCCATTTATGGATTGAAGCAAGCTTCGAGGTCTTCGAACATCCGCTTTGATGAGGTAATCCAGTCTTATGGATTCATTCAAAGTACGGATGAGTCTTGTGTATACAAGAGATGTGACGGAAACGTAGTGGTATTTCTTGTACTATACGTAGATGACATTTTGTTGATTGACAACAATATCAAAGTGTTATCGGACGTAAGGGTATGGTTGTCCAAACAGTTTGATATGAAGGACTTGGGAGTGGTGGGACACATCCTTGGGATCAAGGTTATAAGGGATCGCAGGAAAAGGATGTTATACTTATCCCAAGCTTCATACATAGACACGATTATGGATCGTTTTAGCATGCAGAACTCCAAGAAGGGTTTTCTACCTTTCAGGCATGGAGTTCCTTTATCTAAGGAGATGTGTCCTAGATCATCTGAGGAGATAGAGGAGATGAATGTGGTTCCTTATGCTTTGGCAGTAGGAAGCCTCATGTATGCGATGTTGTGTACGAGACCAGATATCTGCTATGCCGTGGGCATGGTCAGCAGATATCAAAGTAATCCAGGACAGGGACATTGGACTGCGGTAAAGCATATATTGAAGTACCTGGAAGGACTAGGGATTATATGCTAGTTTACCAGGCAGACCAATTACTCCTTGTGGGTTACACGGATTCCGACTTCCAATCTGATAGGGATAACAGAAAGTCTACCTCAGGTTTTGTGTTTACTTTGGGAGGTGGAGTCACTGTATGGAGGAGTGTCAAGCAGAAATGTGTGGCGGACTCTACCATGGAAGCTAAGTATGTGGCAGCCTCTGAGGCGGCCAAAGAAGTTGTGTGGCTCAGGAACTTCCTGATGGACTTGGATGTGATTCCTGGTTTGCCCAGAACTATCACAATTTATTGTGATAATAGTAGTACAGTTGCAAACTCAAAGGAACCACGAGCCCATAAGGCTAGTAAGCACATAGAGTGTAAGTACCACCTGATACGAGAAATTGTAAAGAGAGGAGAAGTTGCTGTGACCAAGATTGAATCGGAGGATAACATGGCAGATCCTTTCACTAAGGCCCTTCCGGTGAGAGCCTTTGATAGGCATGTGGAGGGAATAGGGATCAGATGCATGGTAGTTTGAGTACAGCATAGTCTTTTAGTATAAGTGGGAGATTGTAGGGATGTATACTGAAAAGTCTACCTTTTGTATGAAAATCATTATTTTGAAATAAGAATCACATGATCATTGTTTGTATTTTTATGGTTATGCAATATTGTCTAATACATTACATTGTAGATAAAATGGTGTGTGGTGTCACACACGAGATCATGTTATCGGCTCCTTGTAAAGTATAAGTAAAGGCTCACAACCGAGATGACTTTGGACAAACCATCGGAATGGTTGCAGTGTGATTTGGTATTTGTTTGTCTTGACCATAGAATCACACTAGTGCACTTTGAGTGTATTGAGCAGGACCGACTAGAGGTGATTCGATTTATTGCTGACTACATAATCGAATCAGACCTCAGATATTATTATGTACATGCTCTTAATCCCGATATAATAACGGGCACATATACTTAGTATTCATCTCTTTGATTTACCAATGGACGAGATTTATAGATTAAAATCAATGGGCTCGGTAAGTTGGGAGATAATATTATTTATATGGTGTGTCATTGATTATAGGAGGAAATCGTGTCCTATATATTAAGATGATGATGTCCCCTTGAGGAGCTCATAAGGTTCATCATGTAAACCCTACAGGTGGACTTGGTCCGGCATGATGAAAAAGTTGAGTGGTACTACTCAAGGAGTTAGATGTTGATTAATTAATGGTCAGTAAATTAATTAATCGACGGACATTCGAGATCTTAAACACGGGGAGAAAATGTACAAATAATATATGGAGCCCATATTATTATATGGGGGTTGGTGAGGTAGATCGATGATGATCCTTTAGTGGATTGGATTATCATTAGTGGATCAGACTTTATGTGGGCTTGATCCATGGGTGGCCAAGACCCAACTCCTCCTCATGGTCCCTAATGTAGCCTATTAACACCTCATGAAGCTTAGATCCAATGGATAGAAACAAAATTCTAGATCCAAAGGTAGAGATTAAATCTCTAGATCCGACGGTTGAGATTAAATCTCTAGATCCGACGGTTGAGGTTAAATCCCTAGAACAATGGTGGAGATTAAAAGGAGGCTTATCCCTAAATCTATAAAAGGAGGGTAAGGGGTTGGCGTGGAGAGAGATCCAAGAGGAGCTAGGGTTTTGGGCGGCAAGGCTTGGAAACTAGGGTTTGGGGGTTGGCGGCACCAAATAAGGAAGGTTTTCTTCTTCTTCCTTCAAGGTGGCCGGCGTCCAGTAGGGTTTTCTAGAATTTTCCAGCCATTGTCCAACATCCAAACCTCTCTTTTCCTTCTCCTTGAGTGGTGGAAACAAGACTTAGGGCTTTACGTTAGTGTCTTGGTAGGTTTCCACCATCATCTCCTCCTTTTCCTTGGCCGGCGGCAAGGTTTCCTTTGGTTGCTTGTTGGTTGGCTATAGGAAGGAGAAGAACCTTGTTTCTATTCTTCCTTTTTCTTTGGAAGAGCAAGGAAGGAAGATTTACAATCTAGGAGCTTCGACTTTTGGTAGAGCGTCGCCCACATGACGTCCGAAAGGAGGAAGGTCATACATTAGAAGATCGAGAGGTATACCTATTCTCTATTCTCTTTTGTTACTTTCTTGTTTTTGTTTGTCAACTATGAGCATGATATAAATCTGTATATGGCTAAATAATACTTGGATCCCAATCATAAATACAAAAACCGGTGATCCGTATATCGTCTATTCCGCGGCTACTCGTAGAATAGAGGATGGTCGCTTGAACAATGAGTTTGTTCAAGTGACCTCTCTTAACGAATAGCACGACGATGACTTGGTTGTTTGGGCAATCCCTTTTGTCTAGGATTAAATTTTTTAATTCGGGGACATCGATGGGATCACCATGAACAAACAACCAAGGTGTTACGGGAAGCGAAGTTTCCCCTCACGGATTCACTAAATTCCAACATGTTATTGTTATGTTTAATTAAGTTGTGATTAAGTTTAATTATGTTATTAATAAGTTTAATTAAGATAAGTTGTTTAGGTAAATTTATCAATTTTGATTTAAGTATATTAGAATGAGTTAAGTTAAATTAAACTAATTAAGCTTAATTAAGATCTAAATCATCTCACCCAAGCTAGGTTTTCAATATACTTATTCTTATGAGTTTTGTGAGATGAGGATTTCTTTTAACTTAATTAAATTTGATGAGCAATTTTAAAGTGTTTAAATTTGTGTTAGATTCAAGCTTGGTTTGAGCTAGTCAAGTAGGTTTTTCCAGTATTGACTTCCAGGTTATGGCGAGGCACATGACATTCTTGGTTATCGGAGAAACGACCACTTCCTAGACAAACACTACAAAAAAAACAGGAATTTGGGATGAATTTAGCAACGAATTTTAAAAAAAAATTCGTTGCAAAATATTTTTGCGACGAATTTTGCGACAAAAATTTTTTTGTTGGGAAATAAGCGTCGCAAATTTTAGCGACAAAAATAGCGACGAAGTTTTTGCGACGAATTTTAGCGACGAAAATTAGGGACGAATTTTAAATTTCGTCACAAATTTTGTTGCAAAAAGTTACCCAGATTTCCCAAATTCGTCGCAGAATTCGTCGCAAAATTTTGCGACGAATTCTTTTTTTCGTTGGAAATTTTTCCAACGAAATAAGGAAATCGTTGGTAATTTTCCGACCGATAAAATTTCGTCGCTAAATTCGTCGGAAAATTCGTCGCAAATAATAATTTTTTGCGACAAATTAATTTTTTCGTTGGTAATTTTCGCGACGAAAAAAGGAATTCGTTGGTAAATTTGCGATTTTTCCAAATTGCAAATTTCACGAAATTTATGACGAATCGTTTTAGAAAATTTTACGAAATATTTTTCGTCGCAAATTTCGTTGCAAAATTCGTCGCAGATTGGTTTCGTTGCTAAATTCGTCGCAAATTTGCAACGAATTATTTTTCGTCACAAATTTCGTCGGAAAATCCATTGCAAAATTTGTCGCAGATTGGATTCGCTAAATTGTCTAAATTTTGCATTTAAATTTAAATTCGTCGCAAAAGTCGTCGCAAATATCTCAAGATTTAGCAACGAATTTGTATATTTGTCGCTAAATTTGTCGCAAAATTAAAAAATTTTTGACAGATTTATTCCGTTTAGATATTCTATCGTATATACAAATTTTCACACACACACAACAAAACACAATAATTTATAATATCCAAATAAATACATTCAATACAAACAAAACACACACACATTCAATACAACAAAATAATATTCAATAATATCAAAACATATTTCATATCCAAATAAATACAAAGCAACATCATAAGTTTAGAGCAATACAACATTCCAAATAAAAAGTTATATCCTACAACATTTCAAACATTAACATAGTTATGATATCCAAATAACAATGTCCACAAAAGATCTCAACACATGGGGAAAAAAGAATCTGTAAATCGCCACATTCTTCTACCGCATTAGAAAAGAAACAAACAACAAAAAGTATCATACATTAAAAAAACTATATACTAACACGAAAAATATGCAAAGACTTACAATGATGTGCATTTTTCACCATAAGGATTGACTTCATCGATCAATCTGCTTAAAGCAAAATAAAAAGTACTAAGAAAAATATAAAAATGAAGGATTAACAAACTAGATAAACTAAACAATTATAAAGGTACTAATTAAAAACATGCATACAATATCATCATCGCCGCCACCATCATCGCTCTTGACTCGGAGGAATACGATCGACCGAACTAAATTGGTCAAATCGCGATAAGAAAGGCTTGTTGTCGTCGCATCTCTATCATTTCCTGATCCCTTTGTGAGTTTTGATGTTGTATTGCTAAAATTTGCTGATCTTTTTCATGTATTATGCCCTTTAAATTGCTAACCTCCTCAGTCAAGTTTTGTATCTGTGCCGCTACTGCTGGTGGAGTAGAAGAAATAGATCTACGAGGAGCATTATGCATTCTGCTCAGAGAACCCATACCTAGTATCCTTCCCCCTTTGGATCCTCCACTCGCCTCAAGCCATAAATCCATATTATTACTAACAGATGGCTCAGACCCCTCAGTATCACCGTCATCTCCTGAAATTCTCTGAGATGAGGATAACTGATCATATCTCTCCTACACAAAATTAAAAATTTAATCAGAGCATTTACATAACTAACAAAATTAAAGTTATAAAGTAAGTTTAAAGATTATTTCCAACCTTAACAGCTCGAGCTCTATCTCCACTCCAAGTCTTATCTTTTTTTTGGAAAGTGCGAACGAAAGATGACAATCAAAATAACTCGGCTTTTTACCATGCTTCAATCTAATCGACTTTGATCTCTCCATACATATTGGGCATCCTAAGATGCCTGCAGTACTCCACCCTGATAGCATACCATAAGCCGAAAAGTCATTTATAGTCCAAAGAAGAGCTGCCTTCATTACAAACATTGATTAGTATGAACGTCGTATGTAGGAAAACCTTCATCCCATAGTTGTTTTAGCTCTGCAATCAATGGTTGCATATAAACATCTATTACCTTCTTCGGATTTTTTGGGCCAGGCACAACCAATGTTAAAAACATATACGGTGTTTTCATGCACATCCCAGGCGGAAGATTATACGGAGTTAATATAACTGGCCAACAAGAATAGTGTCTTCCTGATTTACCAAATGGAGCAAATCCGTCAGCACAGAGACCTAACCTAATATTTCGAGTCTCCTTCGCAAAATCAGGGTATGTTCTATCAAAATTTTTCCACACCTCTGCATCTGATGGATGACACATTAGTCCCTCTTCTGTTCGATGATTTGCATGCCAAGTCATGTGTTCAGCAGTTGTCTTTGATGCATAAAGCCTTTGTAACCTAGGAGTTAAAGGCAAATAAAACAACTGACTATATGATTTACGTCGTTGCTGCCTCCTACTAGTGCTCTTGTACCTATCTTGATTACGTAATTTACGAACATCCACATCCATCATCTCCCCAATATAACATACAACCATCTCTCGCACACATCAATTCTTTCCTTTGGGAGACCTAATTCTTTCATCGCTTTTTTCATATGCATAAATCATTGGCAAGCAAGATATGATCAATGTGCAATGCCTCTTCAAAAGCTTGAACAAAATTATTAAAACACTCTTCAGACACATTATGCTCTGCCTTTACATTCAACATTCTTGCGGTGAACGATAGTTTAGTGTGAGTCTCACAACCAGCCCATAAAGGTGCATCTGCAGCACTCAACACCTCCTGAAATTTGAGATATGCTTCATTATTCATATTCGACCGATATCTCACTTGCACCTCTTCCAAGGGTGATGCATTAGTAAACATTTGCTCACCTGTAGGAGGACAACTTGAAGTTGCACCTTGTGATTGGGGAATCAAATTCGGCCTCATATATCATATATCATCCTCTGATATGGATTTAATTGATTATAATCACTTTAATCCCTAGAGACTTGTGTGTTGTGTCTATCATAGACTTCATCAGATATAAATGGTTCACCATGACATGTCCAGTTATAGTAATCTGCAACGAATCCAAACCTACAAAGATGCTCTGAAACTTTGCTAGACGGTAAAAATCTACCATTGTGACACTTTCTGCACGGACACCTTATCTGATTACCATCCATAAACTCAACATTACTAGCTGCGAAATTTAAAAACTCTTGCAACCACTCATAAATTCATCTTAAACCTCGACGCTCGTAAATTCCTATTATACATCCAACTCCTTTCACGTGCATTTTGCTTTCAATCAATTATATTAATATAAACCATACCACTCTAATACCATTCTAGATCAACACAAAATTAACAATAATATAAATTTCAATTTAAAAAATAATACTGATTTAACAAAATTTAAATATTATACCACTAGTGGTCATGCCTCCGAGGCGGGCGAGGGTGGTCGCTTGGCTCCTCGACGTGGTCGCGGCGCAGCCTCTGACAGCCCAGCTGGTCACGGCGAGTCGTGGTCCGACGGAATCGCTTGACACCGGCCATCGTAGGCTCGCAGTACAGCCATGCGAGTCTTGGCGGCGGCGGAGGCAGCCGTGGCGCTGGGCAGGAGGCGGGTGCCGAGGAGGCGCCGGAAGGCGCGCACGGCGGAGAGGCACGGCAGAGGAGGCTACTGAAGGCGCGGGCGTGGAGGCGTCGGAGGCGGCCGGCGGCCGCAGGAGGCAAGCGCCGCAGGAGGCAGTGTGTCATACCGGGTGGAGGCGGCGCCGGCCGCAGGAGGCGACGGCGACGGCGAGGCGGCCGGAGGCTCACACATCGGGGGCACGCGACCGGACAAGGGCGCGGCGGTGAGCTTGCGGCCGCCGTCATCGGGCGGGTCGGCGCTGCCGTCACTCGCGGGCTGGGGTCACGCGCCGGACGAGAGGGCGGCGATTCACGCCGGCCGTCGTGGCCGGTGGCGGCTACTCGATCGCGCCGGCCGACGAAGGCCATCGGGCTGTTTTGGCGGCGGCGTAGCGGCCGCGGCGTGTACGGACGGCTGGTCGTGGTCGAAGGCGCAGGCTGAGCGCGGCGCCGGATAGGGTCGGGCGCGACGCGAGGGGAAGAAAATAAAATTAGGGCAGGCATCGAGTAACTTAAAAAGATTTTGCAACGAATCCCGGATTCAGTAAATTGCAACGAATCCGCGATTCGAGAAAATTGCAACGAATCCAGGATTCGTTGCTAAATTGCAACGAATCCGGGATTCGTTGGAAATTAAAATAAAAAATTTTAAACTTTTTAAATTTTCCCAACGAATCCTGAATTCGTTGGAAAAATTTCCAACGAATTCAGGATTCGTTGGAAAACTTTCCAACGAATCCTGAATTCGTTGGAAAATTTTAAAAAAAATATTTTTTAAAACGTTAAACTTGCAACGAATGCTGGATTCGTTGCAAAATTTGCAACGAATCCTTTTTTTGTCGCTAATTTGCGACGAATCAGAAAATTCGTCGCTAAATTGGTTGCAGATTTCCAACGAAAATAATTCGTTGCCAAAATTCGTCGCTAAAAAACAGTTTTTTTGTAGTGAAAGTCAATAAAGGAATCAATGACTTGATTCACTTTAGACTAAACCTTGGTCTAACTAGTTAAAGACTTAGTGAGTTAGTTTCAGTCAGTTCCACTCGACTTAGTACACCAGGTTGTGGCGAGGCACATGGACTTCTTGGTTATCGGAGCAACGACCACTTCCTAGACATGCACTTCGAACAGCTTCCCTAACTTACTATTAGTTCACTTGTCTTAGTACTAGTTTGTTCAAGTTTAAACTAATTTGTTTCCTATCTAGTCCATTCTAAATTAAGCAAGTAAAGTAAACTAAAGCATGCAAGTGTTTTATCTAATTAAGGAAACAATCAACGAGTTAGCTCCCCCTGCATAGTAGCTTTGTTGGGTCTTATTCACTAAGTAAACTTATTCTTTGGGAATCCAAAATTGGTTCGGTCCAACTTGATTGACTAAGCTAGTCTTAGAAACTCAAGCTTAGACTCGACCCTTAGCATTTCTATTAAACAAGGACATGTATGATCTATATGTGTCCTTAGCCTTGTATCCGAATCCGGACTTGTTGTACACGACTAGTTGAGACCCAAGCATAACATTGAGATACTTGGATCCCAACGTGAACCTTTCCAACGATCCAGTGAGATCTTCTACTTGCCTTTTTAGGACAGAGTTCACTTCCTCAAGTTTTGCAACTCGAGTTGAGTCTCTATCCTTAATTTGGCAAGTCGAAGTCTTCGAGTTGACTTGCTCCTTAACTACTTGAACTTCCTCAAGAAGCGAGTCGACTCAATTCTCGGACTTGGCTAGTTTCCTACCTAGGCATGCAATTATGTTATACAATTTATCTTCTAGGGGAGAGGTTACCTCGTCAGAACCTTCAGAAATGGATGTGGATCCATGGCTTCTCTCGGACTTAGACTAGGACTCGGACTCGGCTCCGGATCTCGATTCGGCCATAAATGCGATGAAACTTCTCTTCGTCTCTTTCGTGTCTGACTCTTCCAACGATGACTTGTCCAATTTTGCCTTAGTTGCTTCCTTCCTTTTCCTTCTTCTCGATTTAGATTTCTTTCCTTTTTTGTTCGTTCCTGCCATCAAAACTAAACCATCCTTGGGTGGGCTCAAGTTAGCCTGTTCATGTAATAAAATTAATTTATCCCATAATTCTTTAGCATTTTTTACTAACCCGACTTGACTTAGCTCCTAATTCATAAATCTGCATTGTAAGGTGTTTAAAGCCTTGTTGTAAAATACTGAAAAAAAAATAATAATAAAATAATGCTTGTTAATTAGAAAAATACTTTATGGAATTTTGTAGGAATTTTTAGGAATTTTCGTGGACTTAAATGAAAACTTTTATGGCAGTTGCGGGGAAAGATTTCATGTTTGGGTTATATGCTTATGAGGGATTAATCTTGGTTTAATGGAACTAAGGATTAATTGGTTATAGGATTAAACCCGAACCCGATCGCATTTTCCCCATTTCCCACTCGCCATCTCGATTTCTTTCCTCACCGCATGCGATTCTCCGTGCGGGCGTTTCCAGCCTTTTCTCTTTCTTTTTTTTCACGCCGCGACTTTTCTTCTCCCCTTCATTTCCCCGATCAGGTGAGACTTCTCCCTCATTTTTCTCTTCTCTACTGGTCGATCTCCTTCCTGTGCTCACTGCCGCCCTAGCGCCGACTCCTCGAGCTGATCTGCTACCACCGCACGCCACCAAGCACTAGCCACTGTCGCTGCCACGCTGTTGTTGTCACCAATCGCTCGATCTTCATCTCTGCGTTCTTCCTCTGTCGTCGCCACCGCCTGCTGCTTCATTCGATCGCTAGTTGCACTCGATCGACCGATGTTCGTCGTGAGCGACAACACCTCCAAGAGTAGCAGATCCGCCGCCTGTGCTCTCGCCACTGTGGATTTGTTCCGACTATCACCGTTGCAGTTGAAACTCCACCGCCCTATGTGGATCGCCTCATCGTCGCTACAGTTGATCTGCCACCACCGCCGAGATTCTTCACTTGAGCAGTTGCTTGGAGACCCTGATATGTGGTAACAGCCATCGCTGACACCCTGAGTCTCCTTAGCCGACAGCCAGCCATAAGGTGGCCACCCTAGACGCTTTGTGTCTCACATCCAGTCTTTGTTGCGGTGCTAGATTAGGCGGTGGACATCCTTCCATGTATAGGTAATGGCTTGATTCAAGTATAGATTAGGAAAGTTGATTAAAAATTTAATGTCAGCTGTGATGTTGTGATTGCTAGGTGGAGAAGAGCAATCGGAGTGATGGTTTGGGTAATGGATCTGGCCATTTCAGATTTGAACTTTCTAAAAGTGGAATGACGCGAGGTAATCATGTATTTGGGTGTTCATTGAATTACAACTATGGTAAGATAATTATAGCTGATGTTATAATTGAATCAATGATTAATAATTAGTTAATGAAGTTGTTCTATTGGGGGTTATAGGATATGGAATGTGTTGAGGATTGATTAGGTCATATATTAAATTATACCTGTCTGCTAGATAGGATACTATTTGGAAAATATAACTGCATTCATGTTTACCATATTAGATGATACTGGAAAATTGGTGAACAAGGAGATGCGAAGGGGAAGTAGTTAATTGTTGATTTGAGTGTTGATATGGTTTGGTGTGAATTATTAATTGGTTTTAGTGTGTAAATTTACGGTGATATAGCCGAGGTGATATAAGATATATGAGTATGAGATCGATGTAGGAGTCGATTTTGTCATATTAGAACTTAATCGTAATTCATGTTGTCTTGTAGGACTTTGGTTAGTGACAGATGCTTGTACGCAAAGACAACTAGTGGAGCTATTTAGTAGGTGAGTAATTTCCTACCCTGGTTAGGTAGATGTAATTGCATTCAGATTTAGTCGTAGATATGAGCATGTTAGATGTTTGTATTATCTTGACCCTGCTCTTATTTATCTTATGCTTGATACTTGTCGTTGGCTATATTTACTCAAAGGTTGATATCACATTTCCTTTATTATGATTTAGGGTTATAGATGTGATGTAAATAGGCCTAGATGTTTAGTAGGGTATAGATGTTAGAGTACGGGTGATGACCCAATTTATAAATTGGCAAAAAGGTCATCCGTGGGTAGGTAATTCCCTAAATGTAGGATTTATTTCCAATAGTCGTATGTTGCATACTTATTACCAACCATGTGTTGTGTAATGGTTAAGTGAAGGGTGATTAGTGTGTCACTACGGACCGGTGGTCCCAGCTTGATATGATTAGTCGGGTATGACTCTCTACAGGATAGAGAGTGCGTCGATCAGTTGAGTATGACTCTCTCTTGGATAGAGAGTTATGATCAGTTGAGTACGACTCTCTACAGGATAGAGAGTCCGTCGATCAGTTGAGTACGACACTCTATAGGATAGAGAGTGTATTGATCAGGTGGGTACGAATCTTTGTTGAACAGAGAGTCGGTGGTAGATGTCTGTGCGTGTGACAGTACATTCATGTCATTTGCATGCATTCTGACGACATAGTCTCCTTTGGGGTTGAGAGAGTCGTCAGTCATCTTGCCTCCCAGGTTACTCCTCGAGGAGTAACTGGTGTGGGGGCAGAGCATTTGTTGCGCCACACTCTACCACTATAGACGGTGGTAGTTGGAGTTGCGTGCAGTTGTCCTGGGTGCATGGCACTCAACCACTCATTAGTAGTGTCAGTCAGAGTGGCTAGCAGTAGGGACCCCCGTTGTATAGTGAGCTCTTTACGCTCATATGCTACTTGATCATACTGCCCACTCGACCACTCTAGAGCGGTAGTTGGTGTTGAGTTGGCACAGTTGTCATGTCGTGCCACCTAGGCCACACTGGAGTTGTGGAAGCGAGTAGGGGTGCACAGGCATGACCATGCATGCTGCATTGTCGTATCTTATGGCGCTTTGTATATTACCATATATATACATATATGCTTGTATATATATATATATATATATATATATATATATATATGGATGGTTGTGATTAATATATATATAGATTCAGTCTATATATATATGCTTATCGTGATGTTGCATTTAATTGTACTATGCTTGTTGCATTTGGTTGTACATCATATTCATGCATGTTTCTTACATCTGTTATACGGTTGTGTCGAATACTTGTATATTTATTGAACAGACCATTAGATACCTTGACCTGTATCATGAGTATATTGTGAGTTAGTATTACTCTTCCTGTTATATATATTGGATATATGTTCAGGTTGGATCAGAGTAGTGTAGCAGACTTTCAGGTACGTCTTCATTATACGTTATTTATCTGGTTAGATGGTATATGCATGTATTTATATACTGTGTTGGTATACCTGTTGTACCTCTAGATTATACTGTTGAATTACATGTGATATTGATATATTTACATGTGCTATCTTATTACCTGCTGAGTTATACTCACCACCACAGACCCTGGGTTTTTCTGTCGCCCAAGTAATAGGTAGAAGTCTTTGTGACGACTTGGAGCACCGCTAGCTGGCAACATCTCATCTCACCTCCAAGGCTCTCGTGTTTGTTTTGGGCTTTTCGTACGTTGTGTTATGTATTTGGAGTTTTCGCGATGTACTATATTGTGGACTTATGGATTCATATTTTGTCGCTGTTTCGTTATGTTGTGATGTGTCAGTCATACCGGTATGCACTGTATGTAGTTGTGATGTGGTTGTTTTATGTTTCCGCTATGTATTTATGGTAGTTAGTTTGTTATGTTGTTGTGGTTTGTTTATATACGAAATACTTTAGTGGTATCAGAGCCCTAGGTTCTGCGATGCCATACAATGTTGTTTTGTGTCGAGTCTTGGATTCTCGAGAGTCGATTTGTTTCGATTTTTGTTGGTTTTCTGAGATGAGATGTGACAGGGGCTGAGCTCCAAGCAACACGAAGTAAGTATTCCTGATAACTTATTTTCTAGTTGGATACTTGTCTGGACTTGATTAACAAGTGTATAAAGTTAGATTTATTATACATGTATAGGCTCGTAGTAGAATTCGCCCACCGTGGCGGCCAACCAGAGTTGTCGTTAGGGTTTATACTCTCGGTTTTGTTGGCTATGCATTTAGATGCTTATAACAGAGAATAACCTGTAGTAGGTTGGTTATTCTTCGTAATCGTGGTTTGAGTTGACCACGGGCACGACCTATTGAGTCTGTGAGTCTCGAACCTGTGTCAAAAAGGTGATTTAGCTTTGAGAGCCGATTAATACCGAGTCGGAAAACAGGGGTCAAGTCGTCACATTTCTTGTGGAAATCAGAGACTACAATCTTAGAGATTTTCACTAATTGTGCTAGTAAGATCATTACCTGTTGGGTAATAGACAAGACAAGTAGGCTATTGTTGATGCAGATAGCGGAAGGCTAGTTTATGGTGTTTCATAGGGATTTTGATCCTTGAGTTTGTTCGTACTGGGTTGTATAACTTTGAGGGTACTTTTGAGTACTTAACTCGTGTTATACATAGGAAGTAGAGTTATTTGCATACCATTATCGGGATCAAACCGGTATTTAGTGATAAATGCAGAAAATAATCTTCGGGAAATAATATATCATTTGATCATGGTTTAGTGATGTTGAAAGAGAGTATTTCCCCGTGTCACTTTTAGTGACACATTGTAAGGAATTCTTGAGCTTTAAGTAGGGTGATCGTCGGTAACGGGATTACTATACAGAGTCGTTAGACTTGTAGAGTTTATGCTCACCTAATAGCTCAAGAAGATGAATGGATGTTTTAAGCCACCCACGGTTGTTGGCTTACTGTTGGATTAAGATGATTGGATCTTCTATCAGATCCTGCCAGAAGACGTTAGATTAAGTTAGGAGTTCAGAAATGACTCCGTACAAGTGTTTAAGAGTTGGAGACCGGTAAGCAAATATTGCAGGTCAACTTATTAGAGTCAGAAGTCTCCGACTGTTGGATAAAAGGAGCAAGATCGGAGTCATAGACTTTGAGCTATTTTCTAATTATAGAAGACCAACCGCATATCATCAGGATGTTCTCGTGGATATCAGCAAAATCAGAACAAAGACTTCGAAGGGATTGTGTGTGTGCAGTGTAGATCACGAAGACACGTGAAGTAAGATTATCAGTTGGATTAGTTCATCTGTTGCTATTGTGAGCAACCAGTATAGTGGAGGAGATGTACTTTGAAGACTCAGTTGAAGACTATCAATTCTGTTCCGAGAGGATGATGCACCGTCTCGACAGCGGATATCAGCACCGAAGATTGGGTTATCTCATCAGCAGCAACCTACTACCTCAGGCGTGGTTGGAGTTCTTTGATACTACCCTTCAGCAGAGATCAGTGATAAGAGCAGTGTGAATTAGTTACGTATTGCTAATTATTTGCGAACCTAACTACACTAATGCGGTATAGGGTGGCTAAGATTCATCTCTAGAACCTAATGCATTTGGGCGTTTGTTTTAAGCAGTAAACCTTTGAGTTTTCACAATTTAACAAAACAATTAAAATGCAAAATCAAAAGCAAACATGAGAATTAAGCATGCAAGAAGTAAATCTAACTACCAAACAACAAGTAACAAACAACTATCCTAATGCGCAAAAGTAAGTGATCACGCACCGCACTGTCACTATACGGTACAATGATCGAACAAATGTGAACAATTCAACCATGCACCGCACTGTCACTATACGAGATCAAGCGATCCATTGAAAAACTAAACTATGAGAAAAGAAAGCGACCAAGCACCGCTACTATCACTATAATGTGAACAATTCAACCATGCACCGCACTGTCACTATACGGCACAGTAGCTAAACATTCACTAAAAATGCAGTAAACGAAATGCAAGAAATGAAATGCAATTCAACCAGGCACCGCACTGTCACTATACGGTACATTGGCCAAATGTAAATGAAAACTAACCTAATAACGAAAGCACTCCAACCAAACACCGCACTGTCACTATACAATGCCTGGATTGGACAATTTTACTTGAAAACTAACCTAACATGATCAAACATAATAAATAAATTAACCGTAACAGAACAAACATGATAAAGTAAAGTATCCAATTAAATGGACTAAATCCAAACATAAGCAATCGGTAACCCCACGATGGCGACAATAAACCGAACAACCATTCTGACGGTGAATTACGGATGCGGTCCTAATCCCGGCACCGTGGAAAAGTGCTGAATGCGGAGGGATGTGAACACTGCTCCGGCGGCTGTGGATGGCGGAACTCCTTATCCCGGCAGCTAGTGGATGGAATGTCGAAGCGGTGCGGCCTAATCCCGGTCGCCGGAATGGATGGAATCGCCGGAACAGTGGTGGAAAACCTCTTCACCGGCGGATGACAAGCTGAAACTGCCTAATCCCGGCAGCTGATGATGGCGGAGATGAAGCGGCCTAATCCCGGTCGCCGGAAAGTAATGGAATCGCCGGTGATAGAGTTGGACTCGCCGGAATCCCGCGCTTGCCCCTCTTCCGGTCAGCTGTCCGAATCACGACATCTGATCGTCGTCAGGCTCGCTGGGATCATCGCCGCCGCAGGAGGAGGTCGCCGAATGGGATGTCCTGTCGCCGCGCCAATCGTGGGAAGAAGATCTTTGCCGCGTGAAATGGGGAAGAAGACGCTGCGGCTCGAGTTGCGCCGCTTGTGGGGATATGGAAGGACCTTCTTCTGCCGCCGCTTCCGATCCCACCGCCGGAATGGAAACGGAAGAGGATGTCGCCGTTCGTCGCGAGGAAGGAGACCTTTCGTGAAGTTTCTGCGCCGCCTACTCTGGAAAGTTAGGAAAGGTAGGTTATTAAACGAATTCTTTGAGCCGTCCGATCTGAACTTCATCTGATCCCAGCCGTCCATTAGATCTAGGGCTAAATGAAGCTAATTAATCCAATTAAGGCTTGTTCATCCAACGGCTGAGACTTCCCTGACTTCGAATGGATGGATCTGATCAATCTGAAAGGCTAATCACGATCGGTCGAATCCGGATGAACGGTCAAGATGTCCAGATCTAAATGTATGGACCAGATCACTCCAGATTTAGATGGATGGCTCAGATCAATCGCTTTCCTCGGACGGTCCATAATGCTTAGATCTGAACCCTTGATTTAATTTGCCTTCTGATCTGGATGAAGGGCTCAGATTAAATCATCTTGAAATGTCCCCTAGGACCCTAGATGAAGCCATATTGTATCCAACTCGAGTCTAGTCCAGTGGCTCATCTCGATCTCCTACAAACAAAGATAAAATTTGCATATAAGTCCAAAAATTAGGAGAATTTACAATAAGGTCCAAAAATATATCCAACTCATAAAACATGTAAATAATCAATAATAAATTACTCGAGAGGATAAAAACAGTGATATTAAGGACCAAAATAATACAACAAAATGACAGTTATCAATTCCCCCACACTTATTTTTGCGTGTCCCGTGCAATAACAAAAATAAAGAAGCTGACTCACTAACTCATTCCCCAAACAATACCTAGATCAATAATTCAGAGACAGGAAAAATAAGTTACTTAGGATCACCAAATTCATCAAAATCTTAGGTAGTCAAAAGATCCGACTCCTACAACAATCAACATGTATGATGATTTACAGTCAAATCAAATAGACTAAGCCTGATACAAACCTCCCAAATGGATATATGCACTCATGCTCACATAATAACATAGGAGTGGGGCGCCCTCAAAACAACATGCAATTTTGTACTACCATATGCTTGCTTATCATCTACTTTTCTACTGCTATCAATACATCTCATACATGAATCAAAAGGATTTATCATGAATCAGAATAAGATCAGAAGTAGAGTGCAGATACAGTATGCAAAGATAAGTACAAAACAAAGGTACAAATGCATAGGGAACAAGAGAAGAATTGGAGAAATAAACCTGATGAGTTGCTATGTGAAATACTCAGTAATCAGCAATATGGGAAGAGGCTAAGACAATTGGAAACTTTAGAATTGGATTCAGGATCAAATGACTCTATCCAACACCTTGCAATTCAATTTGCCTGCATTACAATTGCACATTTTTTTTTCTTTTTTTTTCTTTTTAACAAAAGAAACATCAATGGCGCATTTTTTTTCCTTTTTTTCCTTTTTTTTTTGTGTGCAGAAAATTAAGTACTAATCACAGGCAAATATATCTTAGGACCAATGACCTTTGAAAACTATTTCTTCCATATCATGTTTCCAACAAAAATAATATAGCTCCTCCCCCACACTTAAAAATTTTGTCCGTCTCGGACAATACAACCCATCAAACTATTCCTCCAATATGGAAAACAATAGATATACAAAAGATAATCCACAAAGATACAAAGACAATGGATAGAAATGAAAAGATATGACAAGTAAGACATGAAAGATGGAAGTATCAAGTGGATTAGACAATCAAACCAAGTCAGGAAAGAGTCAAGAATGAAATCCTTCATCATATTCATGCAAGTAAATGTTACTGCAGTTTTGAAAAGATTCAAAGCAAGTTCTAGAGTAACAAGAATCACATGTGTTATCACACAAAAGTGGGTATATGATAAGAATGGCTTGCAACCTCACTAGGTGAATCAAAATCAAGCTTAGTCTATCAATAAAAAGTTCACCATCATAACAAGTGACTGCATGCAAGTGAAGTCTCCTATCATACACAAAAATCCACAATCTGATGATCAAACTTAACTAATTTTTACCACCTCTGAAATGATACTAAGGCATGCATAGAGAATATTATTTGACTCAACAACAGACAAACAAACCTAGGTAAACAGGCAAACAAACAATCAACCCATACAAATTATTCCGAACATGAAAGGAAGAAAATAAATGCATTAAATAAAGGAACACACTCCCCTTTCAAGTCGGAGAAGAAGCATCATCATGTCTGGCCCCACCGTATCCTCTAGAATAGATTTGATCTCTTTGCTTAAAATGACCTGCGTCTATTGCAAAAGTGAAACCCTTGATCACTAATGATCGCCCTGGGTACTCCAAATCTGCAAAATATGTGAGACCTAACAAAATCCACAACAACTAGAGAATCATCAGTCCTGGTGGGGATGATCTCCACCCCTTTAGAAATATAATCATATGCCAACAGAATATATGGAAATCCAAAAGATACAGGAAAAGGACCCATAAAATCAATACCTCAAACATCGAAAATCTCACAGAATAACAAAAGTTGTTGAGGCATTTCATTTCTACGTCCTATGTTCCCTGTTCGTTGACATCACTCACAAGACTTGTAAAATTCAGAGGCATCATGAAATAAGGTGGGCCAATACAAACTAGACTCTAAAACATTCCTAGCAGTTCTTTTGGGGTACACAGTGCCCCCCACAAGCCAGAGAATAACAAAAAGTAAATACATATGGAATGAAACTCATAATCAAGTCCACATCATCTAATAATCTGATCAATACAAAATTTTCAATGATAAAGATCATCCCATACATAATACTTAGCATCACTTTTCAATTTCTGGACTTGTGCATGAGTAAAATGTGAAGGTACAACACGGCAACTAAATAAATAGCAAGATCTGCATACCATAGTGTCTTACCCTACAAGTGAAAAAAACTGCTCATCTGGAAAAGAATCTGCTATGGAGGTGGGCTCGATCTCCCTCACAATCCTGGTCAAACTGAAATACCACCTCCTTCTGCAACAAGCAGGTCAAGGGTAGGGCAAACTGAAGTCTCTGATAAAACGTCTATAGAACTCTGCATAACCCAGAAAAGCAAAAACTTCCCGCACAAAAGCGCGGTAAGATAAAAAAGATATAACATGAATTCTAGCAGGTTCTACTTCAATACCATACACAGAGATAATATAATCCAAGATATCCCATACTCGACCATGAAATAACATTTCTTACAAATATCTGATGGAAGTGATCCTTGGGGCAGTCCCTACACATTCCATATCCCTGTCTACATAAAAGGGCCCACAGATAGGTCCTAATGAAAAATCATCATCAACATCAAAATCAATAAAATCACAACAAAAATGTAGAAGGTGCAGAGATATCCAAATGAAAAACAGACTAAGAAATAAAAAATTCATGCAGTTCAACTCATCAGCTATAACCACGCTAAGAATAGAATGATCCTCTATCGGGTAGCTCATAGCGTCTAAAATACTGAACTGAACTACATTATCTCATACCTCCATATCAAGAGTACAACTTCTCGTGAACACACATATCTAAAAAAAAAACTTGGCATGCTTGGGAATCTGTTAGCTCTTGGAATTCCCTAGCCTTTTCTTCAACAACCCCCTTCCTAGGCTGGGCCTCTGAGGGAAGAGAAAAACTGCTGCAAAATTCAAGTAGATTATCACCTGAAGACCTAGTCATCCACAAAAACAAATAAAATGAGAAACAAATAGAAATGATAAGAAAGACAATAATAACAAAAGAAAAAGAAAACAAACAAACAAACTACAGTTTAAAGACAAACAAACCCATTAGAGTTCCCCGGCAACGGTGCCAAAATTTGATAAGAGCGGTGTGAATTGTCGCAATACCGTTCCACAATTATTTACCGAACCCCCTAACTACACTAATGCAGTATAGGACTGACTCGGGTCATCTCCCAACGAACCTAATGGCTGAACGTTTGTTTTTAAACAGAAGTAAACACTGGGGGTTTTCACAATTTATCAAAACAATTAAAATGCAAAATCAAAAGCAAACATGAGAATTAAGCATGCAAGAAGTAAATCTAACTACCAAACAACAAGTAACAAACAACTATCCTAATGCGCAAAAGTAAGTGATCACGCACCGCACTGTCACTATATGGTACAATGATCGAACAAATGTGAACAATTCAACCATGCACCGCACTGTCACTAAACGGCACAGTAATCAAACAGTCACTGAAAAACTAAACTAACAGATAGAAAAGAAAGCGACCAAGCATCGCACTGTCACTATACGGCACAGTGATCAAATAAATGTGAACAATTCAACCATGCACCGCACTGTCACTATACAGCACAGTAGCTAAACATTCACTAAAAATGCAGTAAACGAAATGCAATTCAACCAGGCACTGCACTGTCACTATACGGTACATTGGCCAAATATAAAGGAAAACTAACCTAATAACGAAAGCACTCCAACCAAACACCGCACTGTCACTATACGATGCCTGGATTGGACAATTTTACTTGAAAACTAACCTAACATGATCAAACATAATAAACAAATTAACCGTAACAGAACAAACATGATAAAGTAAAGTATCCAATTAAATGGACTAAATCCAAACATAAGCAATCGGTAACCCCACGATGGCGACAATAAACCGAACAACCATTCCGACGGTGAATTACGGATGCGGTCCTAATCCCGGCACCGCTAAAAGTCAATGGAGGATGTGATCATCGCTCCGGTATGTGGATGGCGGAGCTCCTAATCCCGGCAGCTAGTGGATGGAATGTCGAAGCGGTGCGGCCTAATCCCGGTCGCCGGAATGGATGGAATCGCCGGAACAGTGGTGGAAAACCTCTTCACCGGCGGATGACAAGCTGAAACTGCCTAATCCCGGCAGCTGATGATGGCGGAGATGAAGCGGCCTAATCCCGGTCGCCGGAAAGTAATGGAATCGCCGGTGATAGAGCTGGACTCGCCGGAATCCCGCGCTTGCCCCTCTTCCGGTCAGCTGTCCGAATCACGGCATCTGATCGTCCGCCGAGGCTCGCCTGGGATCATCGCCGGCTGTCGGAGGGGAGGTCGCCGGAAGGGGATGCCGGACTGTCGCGCGCCGATCGTGGGGAAGAAGATGCTGCCGCGCGTGGAAATGGGGAAGAAGACGCTGCGGCTCGAGTTACGCCGCTTGTGGGGATATGGAAGGACCTTCTTCCTGCTTCGCCACCGTCTTCCTGTGTGATCTCGCCGCCGGAATGGAAACGGAAGAGGATGCCGCCGTTCGTCGCGAGGAAGGAGACCTTTCGTGAAGTTTCTGCGCCGCCTACTCTGGAAAGTTAGGAAAGGTAGGTTATTAAATGAATTCTTTGAGCCATCCGATCTGAACTTCATCTGATCCCAGCCGTCCATTAGATCTAGGGCTAAATGAAGCTAATTAATCAAATTAAGGGTTGTTCATCCAATGGCTGAGACTTCCCTGACTTCGAATTGATGGATCTGATCAATCTGAAAGGCTAATCACGATCGGTCGAATCTGGATGAACGGTCAAGATGTCCAGATCTAAATGTATGGACCAGATCACTCCAGATTTAGATGGATGGCTCAGATCAATCGCTTTCCTCGGACGGTCCATAATGCTTAGATCTGAACCCTTGATTTAATTTGCCTTCTGATCTGGATGAAGGGCTCAGATTAAATCATCTTGAAATGTCCCCTAGGACCCTAGATGAAGCCATATTTGATCCAACTCGAGTCTAGTCCAGTGGCTCATCTCGATCTCCTACAAACAAAGATAAAATTTGCATATAAGTCCAAAAATTAGGAGAATTTACAATAAGGTCCAAAAATATATCCAACTCATAAAACATGTAAATAATCAATAATAAATCACTCGAGAGGATAAAAACAGTGATATTAAGGACCAAAATAATACAACAAAATGACAGTTATCAATTAGCACAAAAGCAGCATCAGCAGAAGACATCGCAGAAGACTCATGCAGACAACAACAGTTACCTCCAGATGTGATTTGCTTTGTACAGAGGAGAGAGTATACGACGATGGTCGTATCTATTCGGTATTCTACAGTTGTATCTCGTAGGATTAAGTGATAGGATCGGATGATCTAGGAAAACCCTCAGATCATTCATCGCCGAAATGCGACCGCTTTGTCGCGAACTATTGGATCTGATCTGGTTCTCTATGGAGAAAGGTCGAGACCTGCAGGGAGCCTTTGGATCGGAGCAGCAGATAATTGATCGTTAAGGGTATTACTTTAGTTTACCCTCTGGGTTCATATATTGAGAGATGCTTGTATTTACAGGTATCTTTGTCTAGAACATTCTCAGTTTGGATTAGAAGGGTTCCTATACATCGACTTGTGGGTTGGTGGTATCTCTACTATCAGGTGAGATGTTGACCAGCAATTAAGAAGTCAAAGGGTGCCCGTAGACTTTGATAGATATACCTTGCTGTAGACATCCTTACTGTTAAGGCAATCTCTTGCCATGATTAGGTTTTGATATGTGTGGCAAAGGGTTTAAGTTAGTTTATTATGTTGATTTGATATGTGCGTTGAAGTCGTGCAGGACTTAGTAATTCGCACATGGAGCCGTGGCGAGTTTCACATATCATGAATCGGTCCTTGAGTCGGTGAAGGATTGCTTTGCGAAAGCCGTGCGCTTGGAGCATCCGAGGGACCGTCGGACGAGAAGCTTGGAGTGAAGCCGGAGGAAGTAGACTTCGAGGCAAGAGACGCGAAGGAGCATTGCAGAGTCGTGCGCCTGATGCTGCCGAGGGACGTGGCCGCGAACGAAGAGAACTTCGAAGGTGAGGGACTCCGAGGGATGAGAGTGAGCGATTGTAACCCGGGAAGGGATAACTCTTAGGTGAAACTTGGCCATTTGGCCAAGTGTCGGATGAGTTTTCCCGACACCAGTCGAGTGCCATGTCATGGCAATCGACTGCTCTAAGTCGATGGTTAGATCGACTGGTTTAAGTCACCGAATCTGCTGATCGCTGATCTATCGCATGTTCACGATCGATGGCTTGATCACCGATCGCCAGGACGGCAATGATCGATGGCACTGTGCACGGGCACACAGTGGAGTCGACCTCGTTGAGCACTCGACTGATTGACATCAGTCGACTGATGGGTGCCATCAGTCGACTGATGCCAATACCGTTGGATGGAATCCAACGTGGAAAGCAGTCGTTATTGGGCAACGACTACAGGACCAGTCGACTGATCGAGGGCATCAGTCGACTGATCCTATGTCAACGGGAAGAAACCCTCTTCCTCTATAAAAAGGAAGGGGTTGGGGCTTTGGGAGGCTAATGCTTGAACGCCCAACTACTCCCAAAGTGCCTTAAACATTTTTCCACTCTTCTACTTGCTCTAATCTTCATTCCATTGTAGAAGAGTGATCTTGATTGTAAAGGTTACCTCCACCTATCTTGGTGCAAAGGAGAGACCAATAGTGGATTGGTTTTGGCGGAGTGATTCACCGAGGATGAAACAGGTCATGGATTAGCGGCGTAGCCGTGAACCACGTTACATCCTTGTTAGCATTGTTTGTTTATCTTTTGCTTTGTCTATTTGTATTTGTATATTCCGCTTGCGCTAATCTCTTGTAGACGAGCAATTTACGACATCCATCGTACGAGGGCTATTCACCCCCTTCTAGCCGACCGTATCGATACCCAAAAAGTGGTATCAGAGCCAAGGAAATCTTGTCGAGGACTAACCGCCACAACAAGCAACATTCAAAATGGCCGGCTCCAACATCCACCCACCGAAGTTCGACGGCGAATTCTCTTAGTGGAAAAAGAGAATGGAGGTATTTTTCGAAACGGATTTTGATATTATGATTACAATGGAATCCGGTTTCGTTTTGCCTAGGGATGAAGAAGGGAAGCCAATAGAGAAATCTAGGTGGACCAAAAAGCAAAGGGAAGAGCACCTTGCAAACTCAAAAGCCAAGAATCATCTTTTCAATGTGCACCCCTAACAAGAGATCAACCGAATTGGAGATTGCCTAAGTTCCAAGGAGATGTGGGAGAAGCTAATTGAGCTTCATGAAGGCACATCCGAGGCGAAGCTAGCAAGGAGAGACCTCCTCCGCTCCCAACTCAACAACATTAAACTAGAAAAGGGAGAAAAGGTAATTTCCTTACATTCTCATTTCAAGGAAATTATAACCGGTTTGTCAAGTGTAGGTGAGAAGCTATCAAACCGGGATATGGTTATGAAGACTATAGATGCCTTTCCGCGATCCTCAAAATGGAGCTCCATGGTGGACTCATTTTATATCTCCAAGAACTTAGAAGTAAGCACCTTGGAGGAATTCTTCTCAACAATGGAGCTCCACGAAACAAGGCTTGAAGGAATACAAGAAGAGCCCAGAATCCAACCTTCAAGGGGAGTAGCATTGATGGAAAATAAGGGGAAGAAGAAGATGGAGATCCCCTCCTCCTCCGATGATGAAGCCTCTTCCTCCTCCTCCATGGATAGCACGGAAGAAGCGTATATGGTAAGGAGGGTAAGGCATGCATTAAAAGGGTTTAGATTTAATAAGTCTAATGATAGGAATAGAAGACCAAGGGGGAAGGTCATATGCTACAATTGCCAAGGAGAGGGGCACATAAGGGGCAATTGTCCTCTCCTAAACAAGAGCAAAGAAGAGAGGAAGAAGAAAGAAGAAAAGAAGAAGAAAAAGGGGAGCAAGAAGAAAGAGGAAAAGAAGGCAAAGGAAAAGGGGAAGGCAAAAGAATTCAAAGCCAAGACATGGGATGATCTTTCCTCCTCATCCTCATCTGAAGAAGAGAAACAAGTCTATTCCAATCTTGCATTGATGGCTTTCGACGACTTGGATTGCTCCTCCACCGAAAATGAAGAATCAAGCTCAAGTAGAGAGAGTTCAAGTGAAGGGGGAGCCTCTACATCCTCCTCATCCGAAGAAGAAGAAGAGGACATGGAAACTATGGTAACGAATCTAACTCCTAAGAAAATAGTTTCCATGGTTTCTAGCTTAACTAGGGATTTATTTAGAGCTAAGAATAAGAACAAAAGCATGCTAGATCAAATTAAGGACTTAGAAAATAAGTTAGAAAAAGCATACTTAAATGAAAATGAAAATATTTCTTCTTTCCATGATGATGCATGCTCACATGAATATATGCCATTTAATGTTAGTGATGCATGCATGGATGAAAATAGGGCTCTAAGGGAAAAGGTAGATTACTTGACAAAAGCCCTAGAAAAATTCACAATTGGCTCAAACACCTTGAACATGATAATTGAGAGCCAAAGAGCTAGTTTTAATAAGAAGGGCCTAGGTTATAAAGAAAAGAAAAATAAAAAGGCCTACAAATGCCTAATTGCTAGGGGACAAGATAAGAAGAAGGTAATAGCTAGAAAATGGATCCCCAAGGAGTACCTAGTGAACCCAATAGGAAAGAACTTATTTTGGGTTCCAAAATCCATCCTTAAGGGTTAGAAAACCCCTAGGGTAGTCAACCATATGCAATTGACCTATATCATATTTTGGTTGACTTAGGATGGCGGGACAATATTTTTAAATAGTGTTAGGTGATGATAATGTGCCTATAAATAGTTAATAATGCTTAAATCATGATGATTAATGTAATTGCTATGTATGTTTGCAATCATGATTTATGATTTTGAAATTTGGCACATCATCATGAGAAATAGGGTTAAATTGATGAATACATGTATTTCATGATCATAATGTGAAATTCACACATATATGTCTTTATGATCATGAGGATTGTTAGGGTGATACTTAACCTTGATAGAATTGCATGAATATAATGGTTAAGTATATACAAATACCCTCTAAGATGCATCTCACACTCACCATAGGCTACCTTGATTGAAAACTTAGCATGGGTGAGATGTTAGGATGATACAAATGTCCACTAATGCCTATGGCATTTAGATGGTCATTTAATGTATCAAAATAACAATAATAGACCAATCATGGGGAAGACTTATGTTTAATTAATAGACATATTGACCAAAGATCATGGTTGGATATTTCATATGTTTTCAAAACAATTTCTTAATCTAAAATCTATGTATTCATGTTTTGAAACAATTGGAACCAAAACTAGGTGTTAAACTTGATACTATCATGATCAAAAACCTAGTAGTTTTTAAAGCTTTTGGATTTTTGGCAAATATCAGAAAATATAATTATTTTTCATGAAAAACTATTTTTCATTGATATATTTACTTACAAGAAATATGTTCACCAAAATTCATGATTTTTTGAATTTTCTGGAATTTTTAATGCATTTCTGAAATTCGGTCCGAAAATCAGAAAGTTCTAAAATTCGCGTGCCAGTCGACTAGTAGTCTGAACTAGTCGACTGATGGCCTGATATTCAAAACAGTAAAGGCCGAATTCAGGTTTTAGACTGATATTTGGTATTTTCCTTCTATTAGACTTGATACCATGAGCTTATAACTTAGTGTTAATATTTTTGATGGTGTCAAAGGGGGAGAAAATATTATGTTTAAGTTAATTATGATAGGAGGACAATTTGTAGAGAGAGTTTCATGGATTAAGGGGGAGTTGCATGTTGCTATATCATGTTTATGTTTACATGCTTTCTTACCTTAGAAATTTTATCAAATGTTTTTACCTAACTTAAACGGATTGCCACACATCAAAAAGGGGGAGATTGTTAGGGCAATCTCTTGCCATGATTAGGTTTTGATGTGTGTGGAAAAAGGTTTAAGTTAGTTTATTATGCTGATTTGATATGTGCGTTGAAGTCGTGCAAGACTTAGTAATTCGCACATGGAGTCGTGGCGAGTTTCACATCTCATGACTTGGTCCTTGAGTCGGTGAAGGATTGCTTTGCGGAAGCCGTGCGCTTGGAGCATCCGAGGGACCGCCGGACGAGAAGCTTGGAGTGAAGCCGGAGGAAGTAGACTTCGAGGCAAGAGACGCGAAGGAGCATTGCAGAGTCGTGCGCCTGATGCTGCCGAGGGACGTGGCCGTGAACGAAGAGAACTTCGAAGGCGAGGGACTCCGAGGGATGAGAGTGAGCGATTGTAACCCGGGAAGGGGTAGCTCTTAGGTGAAACTTGGCCATTTGGCCAAGTGTCGGATGAGTTTTCCCGACACCAGTCGACTGCCATGTCATGACAGTCGACTGCTCTGAGTCGATGGTTAGATCGACTGGTTTAAGTCAGCTGAATCAAGTTGATCAGTCGACTGCTGGCATGTTCAGTCGACTGATGGATTGATCAGTCGACTTCCAAGGGACGGCAGTCGATTGATGGCACTGTGTATGGGCACAAAGTGGAGTCGACCTCGTTGAGCACTCGATTGATTGACATCAGTCGACTGATGGGTGCCATCAGTCGAATGATGCCAATAGCGTTGGATGGAATCCAACGTGGAAAGCAGTCGTTATTGGGCAACGACTATAGGACCAGTTAACTGATCGAGGGCATCAGTCGACTGATCCTGTGTCAACGGGAAGAAACCCTCTTCCTCTATAAAAAGGAAGGGGTTGGGGCTTTGGGAGGCTAATGCTTGAACGCCCAACTACTCCCAAAGTGCCCTAAATGTTTATCTACTCTTCTACTTGCTATAATCTTCATTCCATTGTAGAAGAGTGATCTTGATTGTAAAGGTTACCTCCACCGAGCTTGGTGCAAAGGAGAGACCAATAGTGGATTGGTTTTGGCGGAGTGATTCACCGAGGATGAATCGGGTCGTGGATTAGCGGCGTAGCCGTGAACCACGTTACATCCTTGTTAGCATTGTTTGTTTATCTTTTTCTTTGTCTATTTGTATTTGTATATTCCGCTTGCGCTAATCTCTTGTAGATGAGCAATTTACGACATCCATCGTACGAGGGCTATTCACCCCTCTCTAGCCGGCCGTATCGATCCCCAACACTTACGGATGGTCAAATTGTTGAGATTATGGCATGATTATGTCTCCCATATGTGCGAATAATCCGAGAGTAGTCGGATGTAGTTTTGGATGAACTCCTAGGCTTGCCGCTACATAGGCAAGTGGAGTAGGCGATCGGAGTGATTTCGAAGATAGTGTCGATATTGAATACCTCATACGTTGGATAATTTTGTTGGTGTAAATGTTACTAAACACTATGGGAATTGGAAGAATGTAAGTTGTGATTATAGGAGATGTTGGAGGGGATATTTATTTGTCCCAGTATTTCTCCTTGAGAAGGATCCAGAACTCTTTGTTAAAAGAGGGATATGTAGGGGATCGATTGGATGCTAGAGGGGGGTGAATAGCGCGTGCTAGTACCGATGATGGAATTCGATTGTGATTGCGTCTACAAATCATGTTAGCGTAGTGGAATAATAATAATAAAAGCAATAACACGAAACACAATCACAAACATAAGATGTTTAACGTGGTTCGTGTTGGTGTAGTAGGCACCTAAGTCGAACCTGAGTTTTGATTATAGCAAACAATACAGAGTTAAGCTCATATTGTTATCTCACGAGCTGAATCGAGTGTGCAGAAAATTACTATAGCTGGAGCTGAAGGCTAGCGACACCCGGAGAAAGCCGCGGTGGTCGGGAGACACTCGAGAGACTTCGGAGGGAGCCAAAGGAATCGAGTGGAAGGCCGGAAGCAAAAGCGACACGTAAGTATCGAGGTAAGCTCGTGTGTGCGAGCGTAAGTGAGGTCGTATCCTCGTTACGCAGATAATCTTAAGCGTAGATCCGACCAAAGACATCTTATAGATGGTCTAGGTCGAGATCGGATGGTCGACGACCATCGAAATTATGTTTTTGTTGAGCTAAATTTGACTTGCAGCAAGCATCAGTCGACTGCCAGCTTGGAGGACTCGACTGCCGTCAAACAGTCGACTGCCGAAGGTCATCAATCGACTGATGCTGCCATCAGTCGACTGATGATGGCCATCAGTCGACTGATGGTCAATGATCAGATTCGAAGAGTCAAGGCTTATCACTCCACCTCAAAGAGCTTTGGTGTCCATTTGTGATTGGTTGAAGACCCATTCGAAAAGGGGCTCAAAGGCTATAAAAGGAGGGCCAAACCTAGGGTTTGTTCAACAATTCTAAGCTTCCAAAAAGCCTCCGCAATGCTACAACTCTCCGACAACGAAGTCCTTCCCCTCCGACGTCTAGGTTTAATTTTCATTATTGTCTTTGTACGTCGGTATTCTTATTTTCAGTTGTTCATCTATTTTTCGGAGCTTTTATCGTATACAAGGAGAGGGGGAGTGTCCCTCTATCTTAAGTTTTTGTATTCCTTTTTTGTATCGATTAACTCCTTCCTCCAACGAGGAGGAGTTTCTTTAGTAGTTTGCCCTCCGTACGTGGTCAAGGACCACTAGGGCCTTGGAGTAGTAGCCTACGGCTACGAACCAAGTAAAACCTTTGTCTCTTTTGTCTTTACATTTACATTTCCGCTGCAATTAATTATCTCTCGAGTTTTAACGAAAGAAAAATCGAAAAAGAGTTTATCGCTATTCACCCCCCCTCTAGCGCTCAAATCGATCCAACAATTGGTATCAGAGCCGGGGGTTGCTAAGATTTGGTGAAACCACCAATCTAGTTTTTTTTACAGATTTATTTTCATTTAATTCTGTTTATTTATATTTATTTCGTTTGTTAAATTCTCTCCCGCACTACTAATCCAAGACGCGAGTCTTGGTACTTATTTTTGAGTTTTTATCTTTGCTAGCTTTTCGGTCTTCGTCTCTCTTTGTCCTTTTGTTTTAATGGCCCATCTCGAGGGTTTTAGCACCGTCCGACCTCCGTTTTACAACGGAGATGACTTCCGTTATTGGAAGGGTCGGATGGAATTCTTTCTCAAAACCCAACTCGAGATGTGGATCATAATCGAAACGGGTTTCACACTTCCGACTAATGAAGTGGGTGACTCCTTGGATTATGATCAATGGACCGTTGCAACAAAACGACAAGTCGAAGCCGACGCCAAGGCAACACAAATCCTCCAATGCGGCCTATCCAAGGAGGAGTTAAATCGCGTCGGCCCCTTCATAAGCGCAAAGGATCTTTGGACAAAACTAATCGAGTTACACGAAGGATCGGATCAAGCCAAGGTATGTAAGCGTGATTTGTTATTTAATAAATTGTACACACTAAAAATGCAGGAACATGAGTCCGCGACGCAACTCCACACCCGTGTCCAGGACATCGTCAACAACCTACACGCAATCGGGCAAAAGGTCGAAAACCGCGACCTTATAAGGTATGTCCTAAACTCTTTTCCGAGGACTACCTTGTGGGCATCCATGGTCGATGCCTACAAGGTCTCCAAGGATCTTTCTAAAATTAGGTTAGATGAACTCTTTTCTGATTTCGAATTACATGAGCAGTCTAACTCGGAGCCTGAGAGGGGTATAGCTTTATTTGCAGGATCAAAGAAGAAGAAAATCGCAAGCAAGCCACCACCAACCGAGGAGGAAGACGAGTCCGAAGAAGAAGTTGACCCGGAATTGACTGCCGAACTAATGAACCTAGCTCGAAGAATAGCCAAGGGACGAAAGCGAACCACGACTCGACCCAACCAAGGTAAACTTAAAAGTTCTAATATTAGGTGTTATGAGTGTAACAGGTTTGGACATATAAAGTCCGAGTGCCCCAAGCTCAACCACCAAGCACCTAAGCACAAGAAGGCCCTCAACGCGACATGGGAAGAAGCGTCATCCGAAGAAGACGAAGACCACGTCTTCATGGCAAAATCAATCGAGTCCGACACGGAGACCGAACCTGAACTTGAGTCGGAACCTGAGGATGACTCGGACTACGAAGCTACCTTCAAATCAAGCCACGGATACGCATCCGGTTCAAAAGATACCCTTAAGGTGAGTCGTACTTTATTTAATACTTTACATAATACGGTTAGGTTTTTGTCTAGGAAGTTAGCTAAGTCCGAGTCCAAGGTCGAGACCCTGGTTGAGGAAGTTAAACTCCTCAAACACGAGGTCTCCCTAACCTCTTCGACTAGTCGAGTTCAAGAGAAGGACTCAACTCGGGTTGAAAAACTCGAAGTTGAGAACTCACTCTTGAAAAGTCAAGTCGAAGATCTTAGGAATACGTTGGAAAGGTTTACTTTGGGATCCAAAGGACTTGACCTCCTACTTGGATCGCAAAGGGTCGTGTACAACAAGGCCGGACTAGGGTTTAGCTCAAACACAACCAATAAGTCGTATATGTCAATCGTAAGTAGACATAAAAAACGTGTCCAAGCATGGGTCCCTAAGAACCTTTTGATTTCAACTCTAGGATCCAACCCGTACTGGGTTCCCAAGGACCAAATCCACTATGTGGATAGACCGAATCAATTCAACGGTCTAAGGGGAGCCAGTACAAAATATGTTTGTGCGTTAACTTAGAAATTGCATGCTTAGTTTTTTTTTTTTTGTAAACTCACTATGTTTGTGCTTTAGCTTAGAAATTGCATGCTTAGTTTTTTTTTATGAACTCACTTAGAATACATACAAAACCAACTAAAATCATTCGAAAAGATTGAGCCTCGGGGAGCCTCTTTTCGAATAACCAACTAAAATCATTCGAAAAGATTGAGCCTCGGGGAGCCTTTTTTCAAAAATAACCAGTTAGACTAGGAAATAGTCTTAGGTGAGTCGAGTCATCATTTTCTTGAACATGACTTTGTCTAAGGAAGTGGTCGATGATCCGATAAAAGAAGGCCCCTGTGCCTCGCCACGACCTGGAAGCCATGATCTTGAAAAGGTAAACTTGACAAGCCTTGGGTTAAATCCAAATCTAACTTAAACCTAAATACACTTAATCATCTCAACATAAAATTACTTAAACCTAAATCCACTTAATCAATTTAATTGGGAGTCATCTCACAAAGAACACATAAGTATAACATGCTTGATCATATAGACTCAGGTGAGATGACCTAGGTTTAACAACTTACAACTTTTTAAAAAAAAAAAATAATAATAATCTAACATCCAATCCAACCACCTTGTGTGTAGGATCAATGGATGTTAGACAGTGGTTGCTCCCGACACATGACCGGGGATCAACTCAAATTCGCAAAGCTTCGATTCAAATGACAAGGATCAGTAGCCTTTGGGAATAACGGCAAGCTCAAAATCATCGGATCAGGTGATATCGAGCTTAACTTGAATTTCTTTATTAAAAATGTATTACTTGTAGAGAATTTTGAATATAACCTGCTTAGCGTAAGCCAATTATGTGACAATAACTATAAGGTTGTATTTTTAGAAAATGAATGTGTATTTAAAACAAATGAAACAGCTAAAACAATACTCAAAGGAACTAGGACAAATAACATTTATACAATTAACTTAATCAATTCCTCAGCCAAATGTCTTATGACACAGGAAGAGGAATCATGGTTGTGGCACCGACGACTCGGTCACTCGCACCCAAGACTCATCCACAAGATGAGTCAGAGTGGCTTAGTCAGAGGTTTACCCAATCTCAACAATTTGGTTAATAAAATCTGTAATGCTTGTCAACAAGGAAAACAACCTAGGACACAACACAAGTTAACTAACCAAGAACGAACCTCAAGTGTACTTGAGCTCCTGCATATGGATCTATTCGATTCACATGGAGCCAAGTCACTCAATAAAAGTCAATATTGCTTAGTCATAATTGACGACTACTCTAGGTTTACCTGGGTTAGGTTCATCAAATATAAAAATGATACTCTAGATCAATTAATCAATCTATTCAAATTAATCGAGAATCAAAAGAACCTTAAGGTTAAAAGACTTAGAAGCGATCACGGTGGTAAATTCGAAAATCAAAGGTTCACCAACTTCTGTAACCTAAAAGGATACCACCATGAATTCTCTTGCCCTAGGACCCCTCAACAAAATAGCCTAGTGGAGCGGAAAAACCGAACTCTACAAGAAGCCGCTAGGACCATGTTGAATGAATACGACCTACCCGATAGGTTTTGGGCAGAAGCCGTTAGTACGGCTTGCTATGTCCAGAATAGGATTCTTATGGTAAAGAGGCACCTTAAGACCTCATACGAGATTTATCACGATAAAATACCTAACATCAAGTACTTTAGGGTATTTGGGTGTAAGGTACATATCCTAAACACTAAGGATCACCTAGGGAAATTTACATCCAAAACCACGACCGGAATCTTTCTAGGATACTCAACTACAAGTAGAGCTTATAGAGTATATAACCACGACACCCTTAGAGTCGAGGAAACCATTAATGTAGTGTTCGATGAAGGACACAAACCTACAAAACCCCCGGCAACCCCAATTAGCGAATCGACTCATACTAAACCTAACTCCGACCCTGAGATCGAGTCTAATCCACATCAACCAACTTCTCTTGTCGATCAAGTGACAAGTGATCCGAGTCAAACTAGTGTTCAACCAAGTCATCCCACTGATCAAGCATTAGGTGACACAAACCCAACCCAATCTAGAATTCAGACTAACCACCCTATCGATCAAGTGATAGGAGATCCTAATCTAGGAGTTCGAACTAGAGCATCCTATAGGAACCTTAGTCAAATTTCCTTAATTTCAAAGATAGAACCCAAATCAATTGAACAAGCTCTTCTTGATCCCGATTGGATTATTGCAATGCAAGAAGAGCTAGCTCAATTTACTAGGAATGAAGTGTGGGAATTAGTACCACCACCTAAAGACAAAACGATAATTGGAACAAGGTGGGTGTTTCGGAATAAGCTTGATGATAAAGGTGAAGTAGTTAGAAACAAGGCTAGGTTAGTCGCCAAAGGATTTAGTCAAGTCGAAGGCTTAGATTACGATGAAACCTATGCCCCAGTAGCTAGACTCGAATCCATTCGAATGTTGCTAGCTTATGCCGCACATCGAGGATTTAAGCTGTTTCAAATGGATGTTAAGTCGGCATTCCTAAATGGATACATTAAAGAAGAAGTTTATGTTAGCCAACCCCCCGGATTCGAAAATCTAGATAAACCCGACCATGTTCTAAAACTTAAGAAAGCTCTCTATGGACTTAAACAAGCTCCTCGAGCTTGGTACGAGAGACTTTCAATCCATCTTAAGTCAAAAGGGTTTAACCAAGGCTTAGTTGACCCAACTCTCTTCGTAAAAACCTTAGGTAAAGAAATATTCATAGCTCAAATTTACGTAGACGATATAATTTTTGGAACCTCTAACTCAGCCTTACTAAACGAGTTCGTTTCACTCATGGAAAGTGAGTTCGAAATGAACTTGGTAGGCGAGTTAAGTTTCTTTTTAGGTCTACAAATTAAACAAACTAAGGATGGTATATACCTATATCAACAAAAATACACTAAGGAGTTAATTAAAAGATTTGGAATGCAAGACGCTAAGATAATAAACACCCCAATGGCGACTAATGTTAGCATAGGAGAAGACCTAGAAAGTAAGTCCATTGACTTAAAGTACTATAGGAGTGTGATAGGAAGTCTGCTATACTTAACTGCGAGTCGACCCGATATCCTATTCGCAGTAAGTATGTGCACTAGGTTTCAAACCTGTGCTAAAGAGTCTCACCTAACCCTAGTTAAGCGTATCCTTAGATATCTTAAGGGTACACTTAACGTTGGTATTTGGTACCCTAGATCTACAGAGTTCGAACTAATCGGCTACTCCGATTCGGATTATGCCGGTAGTAAACTCGATAGGAAGAGCACGAGTGGTTGTTGTCAACTACTCGACTCGAGTCTAGTGAGTTGGTGCAGTAGGAAGCAACATTGTATTGCCTTATCTACCACCGAAGTCGAATACGTTGCGATGGGTGAGTGTGTCACTCAGCTTCTTTGGATGAAGCACACTCTCCGAGACTTTAGGTTGGACTTCACCAAAACTAAAATTTTTGTAGACAACATAAGTTCGATAAATCTAACTAAGAACCCTATATGCCATTCGAGGACAAAGCATATAGAGGTAAAACACCATTTCATTCGAGAACATGTAGCCAACGGCTCCATACAACTCGAATACGTTGACTCGAAGTCTAACCTAGCCGACCTATTTACTAAACCACTACCCGAAGCCGAATTTAGTCTCTTGAGACGAAAATTGGGCATGTGCGTAGTAGAATAGGATTTTGCAAGTTATATTACTACTATTTTTTCACTTTTTAATTTTCATGGAACTAGCATAGGACATACCTTAGATATCATGCACCTATAGATTTAAGGAGCCAATACATCGCACAACACATAGGACTAATGTGTTTGTGTACTTAGCCACGTAGATGGGCATGAGATGTTAGGACCTTACTCCTGGTTCCAGATGTAGAGCTAGTGCATCACTATGAACCACGGAGTATAATCATACATACTAACCGACTCTGACCAGGACTAGTTGATCTTTTATATCAATCAAGCCAAATATGAGTCGAACATTTTATAGATGAATTTAATTTCAGTATATTATTTTCAAAAATGTGGGACATGCTTGGACTTTAAAATTTAGCACTTATTTTGTTTTCCACACACCTCTCGCTCTTTTCGATATATGGCAAAAGGGGGAGAAAAAGGTCAAAATTAAGGGGGACAAAATTTTTTTTAACTTAACCCCTTAACTCTTACTAAAGTTAACTTTAAGTTTTGAAAACTTATTTAACTTTTTAAAAGGCCAAAGTTAAGAAATCATTTTTGATGTCTTAACTTAAAACTTATTTTAAATACTATGGCCAATATTAAGTAATTTCGGTTACTTATTTTTTAGTAGCAAACATCAAGGGGGAGAGTTAAACTCTTTCTCAAGTACTCACCCTCGGTCAAGGGGGAGGATTCCTCAAGGGGGAGCACTTGAAAAAGAGTTTTTATACTCCTGTTCATTCATGTTTTTATATACTCCTGCTCATTCATGCATATCTTTTCTTAATACACTTAATTTTCTTAACTTTGTATGTGGGTTTGCCATAAATCAAAAAGGGGGAGATTGTTGGTGTAGTAGGCACCTAAGTCGAACCTGAGTTTTGATTATAGCAAACGATACAGAGTTAAGCTCATATTGTTATCTCACGAGCTGAATCGAGTGTGCAGAAAATTACTATAGCTGGAGCTGAAGGCTAGCGACACTCGGAGAAAGCCGCGGTGGTCGGGCGACACTCGAGAGACTTTGGAGGGAGCCGAAGGAATCGAGTGGAAGGCCGGAAGCAAAAGCGACACGTAAGTATCGAGGTAAGCTTGTGTGTGCGAGCGTAAGTGAGGTCGTATTCTCGTTACGGGGATAATCTTAAGCGTAGATCCGACCAAAGACATCTTATAGATGGTCTAGGTCGAGATCGGATGGTCGACGACCATTGAAATTATGTTTTTGTTGAGCTAAATTTGACCTGCAGCAAGCATCGATCATTGCCCGACTTGGAGGACTCGACCGTCAAACGATCATTAGAAGGTCATCAATCGATGATCGTCGCCATCGATCGTGATGATGGCCATCAATCGACTGATGGTCAATGATCAGATTCGAGGAGTCAAGGCTTATCACTCCACCTCAAAGAGCTTTGGTGTCCATTTGTGATTGGTTGAAGACCCATTCGAAAAGGGGCTCAAAGGCTATAAAAGGAGGGCCAAACCTAGGGTTTGTTCAACAATTCTAAGCTTCCAAAAAGCCTCCGCAAAGCTACAACTCTCCGAGAACGAAGTCCTTCCCCTCCGACGTCTAGGTTTAATTTTCATTATTGTCTTTGTACGTCGGTATTATTATTTTCAGTTGTTCATCTATTTTTCGGAGCTTTTATCGTATACAAGGAGAGGGGGAGTGTCCCTCTACCTTAAGTTTTTGTTTTCCTTTTTTGTATCGATTAACTCCTTCCTCCAACGAGGAGGAGTTTCTTTAGTAGTTTGCCCTCCGTACGTGGTCAAGGACCACAAGGGCCTTGGAGTAGTAGCCTACGGCTACGAACCAAGTAAAACCTTTGTCTCTTTTGTCTTTACATTTACATTTCCGCTGCAATTAATTATCTCTCGAGTTTTAACGAAAGAAAAATCGAAAAAGAGTTTATCGCTATTCACCCCCCCTCTAGCGCTCAAATCGATCCAACAGTTCGGAACCGAATGGTTCCTACTCCACGGATGGAGCTCTAAAGAGCTCTAGCAACGCCAATGCAATCACTAATCACAAATACTCTTTCTCGACACAAGTCAGAGGCGGAGAAACCTCGTACAAAATATTACAATAATAATCTAAATGGATACAAGCAAATACAATGCAAGTAAAGAAAACTACTTTACAATTGCTCTTTGAATGCCTGATCACTTGGTTGCTTGAAATCAACTTGGAGACCCTGATTTGCAACAACAAATCGCCACAAAAGCCCTCAAGAAACCATGCCTTTTTCCTCCTTCACGAGCTCCCTATAAAGCTTCAACCTGTGCTGGAAAAAGTCGATCAGTCGACTGGTCGGGACCATCAGTCGACTGATGGCACTGTTATCGTGAGACAACGGCTAGATCCACGCTGGATAAGTCCAATGGATCCATCATCAGTCGACTGATTATGGACATCAGTCGACTGATCAAGCCATCACTCGACTGATGACTGCAGCGGTCGAGTGAGACTCCATTCTGTGCTCGATTTCTCGAGCACCAGTCGACTGATAACAATATCAGTCGACTGCTCGACCAATCAGTCGACTGCCCATCTCTGGCAGTCGACTGCTAGGGAAATTCCCGCAGTCAAACCCTAGTTGACTCAGGACAGTCGACTGCTACATGGCACCAGTCGACTGGCACACCTCAAACATGAGGTTTTAGCCCAAGTATGGTTCCCCCATACTTGCTAGACCACCCTTAGCCTAGACCTAATCCTTCGAGCCACCTCTATCAGCCTCACGCCTCTCGGATCCCTCCAAGTCATCCATGACTTGTTCATCCATCGCGCTAGCCTTCAGGTGCTTCCATCGGCTATGTCATGCTAACAGTGTCTACACCGGCAAGGCACATTGGACTTACGCCGCCAAGACTCCGCTTGGACTTTACGCCGCCAACCATTGGACTTATGCTGCCAAGACTTCACCCTTGGACTTTATGCCGCCAATATTCCCCTTGGACTTTCCAAATGCCAAGACTCAAGCTTGGACATTCCCTTGCCAAGCCATGTTGGACTTTTCATGCCAAGACCCATGCTTGGACTTTTCATGCCAAATACCCATGACTTGGACTTTACCTTGCCAAGACCCATGCTTGGAATTACATTGCCAAGACCCATGCTTGGCCTTTCCCAAATGCCAAGTGTCCCACTTGGACTTTCCATGCCAAGTACCCAAGACTTGGACTTTCCCTTGACAATTACATTGTCATATATTTTTGTCTAACATCAAAACGTCTCTCGAGCCAACCTCGTGTCCTGGTCAATCGTGACTTGGGCCGATTGCACCAACAATCATCCCCTTTTTGATGTTTGACAAAAACCAAACAAACCATTTGAGTTAGACCATCTAACTCAAAAACTCCTTACCAATTATCCCAAATTGGTAATCTTAACTTTCTCCCCCTTTTTGACATACATCAAAAAGGTTATCTCTCCAAGGAGGTCAATGTCTCATGTCCCAATGACATCTTACAATCTCCTTCTTGATCCAAAAATACCTAGGATGCCTTCCATCTTCCTATGATAAGTCTCATATCACTCAAGAGAGGCAATCCTATCCACTCTCCCAATTTCCAAATTGGGTTTCTCAAAATCCCATCAATTTTCCCAATTGATGTTTTTCTCCCAATAACTTCTCCCCTTCAAGAAGAGAAAAACACATCCATCATCCCATGATGGATACCTCCCCCTAAAGGCTTGCTCCCCCTTGACCATTGCACCAACAATGTCCTTGGGAAGTCCCTAAATCAATAGGAACTCTAAACCATCAAAATTAAGGTTCTAAGTTCAAACATGAACTCTTCAACCCTTAAATTTGATACTTTGACCTAACATCTCTCCAAATCTATATCCAATGGATTTTCACCCTTTATAATGCTTTCCAAAGCATATCCTAGGGTTAGAAGTGGTTAGGGACCTTAACCACAGCTGAACACGGGCTAAACAAACCTAATTTTTCCAAAATCGGATTGGCGATCGACCGCCTACAATCGATCACATCACATCAATCGATCGCCACCTGTAGGTGATCGATAATCGAAATTTCGTAATTTCGCTATCGTAAATGGATTTCAAAAAATCATAAGTAATTCTTTGTATATTGAAAAATCATGAAATTTGATACGTATAATACCTATGATCAATACAATGGGTGAAAAATATTTGAAAATTATTTTACCCATAAAATACTGAAATTGATACAAAATTCAAAAGTGAAGAAAACTTCTAAGTTTTGGCTCACTTTGTATCAGTCTCATCAATGGTGATTGCTATCAAAAGATATATTTCACCAAGGTTTTTCAAAATGATTTTAAAATGTTTTCAAAACCTTGTTTGAGATCACATTCCTTGGGCTCAATGTACATGACTTGTACATAAGCTTTCCCAATGATCTACCAATGAAATAAGATGAGTTTTAGTTCATCTAGATGCAAAAACTATGCACCTAGAACTTAACTCATATCCTAGCATCTCACATGTATCTTGGGTGTATAAATACACATACATGTCAATGTAATGTGAGATGTGGGTTTTGTTCTCCCTAATCTAGGGTTTCATGCATTTTTCTAAGGCAACCCTACTTGATTCCCTTATAAATGGGACTCCAAGTCATGTCATTATCCTTAAACCAATTTCAATCAAATTATCTTAAATGCATGAATGATTATGGCATTAGAGATGATATAAATAAACACATGCTCATAATCATGATGTCATAGCATAAGATATAATCTAAAAATACATGATCATGACATATAAATGATAAAAATTAAACATGATGTCATGACATGTTATATGACACCCAAAATATGGCAAATAAAATATATAGGTATAATAATACCTAAGTTTTAGAATTAATTGACATTTGATATAATTAGATTTATTTTGTCATATTACTACTAACCTCCCCAAGCGTGCCAAAAACCCAAAATGACACACTAACTTCCAAACCTAAATTGTGCCAATTTGATCATTTTATCAAACTTCTCAAATAATATTGGCACATCCTAAAATCTTTTAGGATTAAAGCTCAAATGTATTTCCAAGGTAATCATAACCTTGAAAATAACCTAAAGTGACACCTTTATCATGGTTGAGTTAACTACCCACCCAATCAAGGTTGGCACACCCTAAACCCATCTAGCATGAATCAATCACGCTCTTAGGAACCCAAAACCTATTTGAGCTCTTAGGGTTAATTAGGTATTCCTTAGGGATAACCTCCCTAGATACCTTCCTAATGACCCTCCTAGGCTTGTTAGCCTTGGTCATTGTGGTCTTGCCTAGATTGACTCTAGGGGTAACTCCCCTTGCAACCTTCTTAGTGGCCACCCTAGGTTTCTTCGAAACCCTAGCCCACTAGGCACTTACCATGGTTACTCTTAGGGATAACTTCCCTATTGACCTTGGTCTTCCTAGACCTAGATTGTATTCCATAATCAAATGGAACACTATGATAAGCCACCTTAGGCTTAGGTTTGTGACCCAAACCTTATTTGCCCTTGGTTGACTTTTGTCTTTAAGGTCCTAGGTGTTGACTTTGAGATCTAGACCTTTGACTTTGACTATTAGACCCTTGAAATTGATTTTGTATCTTATTTAGGGTCTTTTCTAATTTCTCAAGCCTTGATCTCAAGGCTTGGTTTTCTAATTCTAATTGCCCAATTTTAGAATTTTGATTTAGTTTTTGGGCATTATCCTTTCTAGGCATATGCCTAGTCCATTTAGGGTTGAGACCTAGGTGTTCTCCTATTTTCATGATAGATTCCCTAGGTAGAATTGGTCTAGAGTTGTTTGATCTATGTTTGTTCTTAGATAAATTGTTTTTAGGGACATTAGTCCCAAATTTCTCCTTATTTTCAAAAAGAAAATTCTTAGCTCCTAAAAAAAAGTACTTGTTCCTATTAGCATTCTTTTCATAAATTGCAAGAGAATTAAAATTCCTAGAATGCTTTTGTCTATTTACTAAAGAAGGAGCATTACAATATACCTTAGGGTTTGCCTTAGAGGCTCCCCCTACTTGTGAAGCTCCCCTTTGAGTCTTCTTCTCCTCCTTTAGGCATTGATTCCGGTAGTGTTCCGGTTGCCGACATTTGAAGCAAATCACTTGTTCCTTGCTATTGGTTGTTGGGGAACCGACATCCTTGACTTTTGGTGCCGGTGGAGCCTTCTTAACTCTTTTCGGACACTTACTCTTGTAGTGTCCGGATTCCCTACACTAAAAGCATATTATATGATTTTAATTTACAATTGACATGCTTGAGTTACCTATGATGGTGATAGGTGCTGGAATTGGAGCTTCTTCATCTTGACCGGATGTCAAAGCTTCTTCTTGTTGCTCCGGAGTTGAGGATGCTCCAATTTCCTCCCCCTCAATCCTAGAGGTGGAGGTCTCTTCCAATTCTACTTCCTCTTCCTCCTTGGATGTTGATGGTCCCTCAACCTCCAAGTCCTCACTTCCTTGTGAGGAAGATGTGCTTGCCTCTTTGGTCCCTTCCTCTTGTACCGGTGATGGACCTTCATGGAGCATGGCCAATTTGCTCCAAAGCTCTTTAGCATCCATGCACTCACCTAGGCTACACAAGAGGTCATTAGGAATTAAATCAAAAATGAATTTGATTACCTTCTTGTTTTTCTCGAATCTTTGGAGTCGATCTTCACTCCATTTCTTCTTCTGGAGGAAACCACCTTTTGGTCCTCTTGGATACTCAAATTCTTCCATCAATAAGGACCATTCCTCAAGATCTCTCATCATCAAAAAATCCTCAATTCTTCTCTTCCAAGAATTGAAGCCTTCTCGTTCGTATAGGGTGTAGGGCACTGGTGTGTTGATGTCTCATCCTAATTGTTCTTGGAGTTCCATCTTCACCCTCTAGCGTGCTCCCTTAGTTGTTAAACCTTGAAGAGCGGCCTTGCTCTGATACCACTTGTAGGGGATCGATTGGACGCTAGAGGGGGGGTGAATAGCGCGTGCTAGTACCGATGATGGAATTCGATCGTGATCGCATCTACAAATCATGTTAGCACAGCAGAATAATAATAATAAAAGCAATAACACGAAACACAATCACAAACACAAGATGTTTAACATGGTTCAGAACTGAATGGTTCCTACTCCACGGATCGAGCTCTAAAGAGCTCTAGCGACGCCAATGTAATCACTAATCACAAATACTCCTTGTCGACACAAGTCAGAGGCGGAGAAACCTCGTACAAAAGATTACAACAATAATCTAAATGGATATAAGCAAATACAATAATGAAATACAATGCAAGTAAAGAAAACTACTTTACAATTGCTCTTTGAATGCTTGATCACTTGGTTGCTTGAAATTAACTTGGAGACCCTGATTTGCAACAGCAAATCGCCTCAAAAGACCTCAAGAAACCATGCCTTTTTCCTCCTTCACGAGCTCCTTATAAAGCTTCAACCTGTGTTGGAAAAAGTCGATCAGTCGACTAGTCGGGACCATCAGTCGACTGATGCCACTGTTATCGTGAGACAACAGCTAGATCCACACTGGATAAATCCAACTGATCCATCATTAGTCGATTGATTATGACCATTAGTCGACTGATCAAGCCATCACTCGACCGCTGACCGTAGCGATCGAGTGAGACTCCATTCTGTGCTCGATTTCTCAAGCACCGGTCGACTGATAATAATATCAGTTGACTGCTCGACCATTCAGTCAACTGCTCATCCATGGCAGTCGACTGCTAGGGCAATTACCACAGTCAAACCCTAGTTGACTCAGGCCAGTTGACTGCCACATGGTACCAGTTGACTGACACACCTCAAACATGAGGTTTTAGCCCAAGTATGGTTCCCCCATACTTGCTAGACCACCCTTAGCCTAGACCTAAGCCTTCTAGCCACCTCCATCAGCCTCATGCCTCTCGGATCCCTCCAAGTCATCCATGACTTGTTCATCCATCGCGCTAGCCTTCAGGTGCTTCCATCGGCTATGTCATGCTAACGGTGTCTACACCGCCAAGGCACATTGGACTTACGCCGCCAAGACTTCGCTTGGACTTTACGCCCCCAACCATTGGACTTATGTTGCCAAGACTTCACCCTTGGACTTTACGCCGCCAATATTCTCCTTGGACTTTCCAAATGCCAAGACTCAAGCTTGGACTTTCCCTTGCCAACCCATGTTGGACTTTCTATGCCAAGACCCATGCTTGGACTTTTCATGCCAAGTACCCATGACTTGGACTTTACCTTGCCAAGACCCATGCTTGGACTTTACATTGCCAAGACCCATGCTTGAGCTTTCCCAAATGCCAAGTGTCCCACTTGGACTTTCCATTCCAAGTACCTAAGACTTGGACTTTCCCATGACAATTACATTGTCATATATTTTTTTCTAACATCAAAACATCTCTCAAGCCAAGCTCGAGTCCTGGTCAATCGTGACCTGGGCCGATTGCACCAATAGGATAAACCTTTGAGATTATTCATCGATTATCGATGATGAAATGCGATAGTTGTTAAAGGTGAATGTCCTCCATTGTGGATAGATGATCTGTTTAGATCAGCAATAGACACCTGTGTATACTCTAGGCTTGGTTTACGACTGGAGTGTTGATATTGTAGTGACATGGTGTCATACAATTATCATTGTCATTGTGATGATTAATATATCATCAGCTTAGATTAAAGAGGGTGTAGATGTGTAGAGACGATAATTTCATACTTGGTATGAATTTTATGAGTTTTGATTAAGTCATTAGACTAATTTACGATTTAGTCGCCACTGGATTTGAGAATCATGTATCCTGGACACGATTGGATCAGTTTGTGGTTGTTGGAGTTGCGTAACCCGACCACTGTTGATTGTGGTAGTTGGAGTTGCGCACTGACCACCGTAGATGGTTGTTTTCCATGTATGATTTGGTTAATACTGTAGATGTGAATAGAATGTTTTAGTATTACTATACCACAGACTTGTTTGACAAAGGTGATGATGGAAATCATTTAGTCGGAAGTTGATGAAACCAATTACAAGACCTATACGACGGTTAACTTTTACACGAGTATTAGTTAATCCTTTCGGAGTGGATAAAAGGATGTTGTACGCAAATGTATCGTTTCAGGGATCAAAGAGAATCCGATACAGTTGCATGAGGCATATTTTATGCTTACGATGGTTGAGAAACTACGAGATAAGCTGTTAGGCACGTGACGTGGTTCTAACAAATATGAGCTTGTGTAGTAGTGGTATGGAGCAGAAGTGCTCATGGAATTTTGACTAGCTACTGTGTAGCTACTATGAAGTGGCTACAGGAAGCACCTTATTTGAGTTTTGCTATACATCCTAGTGGTACTTGGATGTACCGAGATTTAAAATGTTTATACTAGTAGGAACGGTATAAAGAGTGATATTGCAGACTTCGTTGCACAATGTTTAGTCTACCAGCAGGTGAAGGCTGAACATTAGGAATTCGCTAAATTGCTCCAGGAAATTTCGATTCCGGAATGAAAATGGGAGCATATCCCGATGGATTTTCATTGCGGGATTAACTAGAACCCGTAAAGGACATGATGCGATTTGGGTGATCGTGGATCAATTAACCAAATCCGCCCATTTCCTTCCTATTCGTGGGACGGACTCATTAGATCGTGTGGCGAAGTTGTACTGTCGAGAGACTATCAAATTGTACGCAGTGCCTTTGGGTATTATATTTGATAGATACCCCTGATTTACCTCGCGATTTTGGTAGAGTCTGCGTCAGACCATGGGCATAGAGCTTCGACTCAGTATAACATTTCATCTGCAAATGAATGGATAGTCTGAGCATATTATTCAGACATTGGAGAATCTATTGAGATCCTGTGTCATGGATTTCAGAGGCAGTTAGGAGGACCACGTTCATTCAGTGGAATCTGCCTATAACAACAATTACCATCGTCCATTCTAATGGCTCCATTCGAGGCCTTATACGGTAGACCCTGCAGATCTCCTGTGTTATGGGAGGAGTATCCAGCATGATGCAGAGTTGGTGAGTGTCATCAGACGATGGTATCGGATGATGATTATTGGAGGTATAGGATCGACAGAAGAGTTACGCAGACCGTAGGCGAAGACCTTTGAAATTCTCAATTGGGATTAGGTATTTTTGCGTGTTTCACCTACGAGAGGGGTGAAATGATTTGGGCTAAAAGGAAAGTTATTTCCACACTACATTGGTCCAATTGAGATATTGGATCAGATTGGGGGTGTAGCTTACCAGTTGGCTTTATCTCCGACACTGGTGAGTGCTCACAACGTATCTCCTATTTCTATACTGAGGAAATACATGTCGCATATTGATCATGTTCTGAAAGAGGTTTCGAATTCTACCTCAGTCTAATGCGACTTACGAGAAGATTCTAGGGTGGATCCTGGGTCGCAAGGAGCGACAGTAGTGGAACAAAACCATCCGACTCGTAAAGGTTGGATGACAACATCATACCGATGAGGAGGCTATGTGGGAGCTGGAAGATACTATCCGAGCTCGATATCCTCATCTGTTCACATGAGGAAGATATGTGGTCCTTTCGGAAACTTGCTTGAAGTAATTTTTGCATGTAAGTACGAAATTTAGAGACCAAATTTTTGTTAGTGGGGGAGAATGTAAAATATCGGAAAAAAATAATAATAAAATAATGCTTGTTAATTAGCAAAATACTCTAAGGAATTCTCCAAGAATTTTTAAAAATTTTCCTGGACTTAAATGAAAATTTTTATGGCAGTTGCGGGGAAAGATTTCCTGTTTGGGTTATATGCTTATGAGGGATTAATCTTGGTTTAATGGAACTAAGGATTAATTGGTTATAGGATTAAACCCAAACCCGATCGCATTTTCCCCATTTCCCACTCGCCATCCCAATTTCTTTCCTCACCTCACGCGACTTCTCCGCGCCTACCACCGCACGCCACTGAGCCATAGCCACTACCGCTGCCACGCTGTAGCCGTCACCAACCGCTCGATATTCGTCTCTACGTTCTTCCTCTACCATCATCGCCGCCTGCCGCTTTGTTCGATCGCTAGTTGCACACGATCGATCGGTGTTCATCGTGAGCAGCAACACCTCCAAGAGCAACAGATCCGTCGCCTGTGCTCTCGCCGCTGTGGATTTGTTTCGCCTGTCGTCGTTGCATTTGAAACTCCACCGCCCTATGTGGATCTACCACCACTGCCTGGATTCTTCATTTGAGCAGCTTCTTAGAGACTCGGATCTGTGGTAACAGCCATCGACGACACCCTGAGTCTCCTCAGCCAACCGCCAGCCACAAGGTGGCCACCCCAGACACTCTGTGTCTCGCATCCAGTCTTTGTTGCGGTGGTGGCTCAGCCGGTGGACATCCTTCCATGGATAGGTAATGGCTTGATTCAAGTATAGATTAGGGAAGTTGATTAAAAAGTTGATGTCAGCTATGATGTTGTGATTGCTAGGTGGAGAAGAGCAATCGAAGTGATGGTTTGGGTAATGGATCTAGCCATTTCAGATTTGAACTTTCTAAAAGTGGAACGACGCGAGTTAAACATGTATTTGGGTGTTCATTGAATTACAGCTATGGTAAGATAATTATAGTTGATGTTATAATTGAATCAATGATTAATAATTAGTGAATGAAGTTGTTCTATTGGGGGTTACAGGATATGGAATGTGTTGAGGATTGATTAGGTCAAATATTAAATTAGACCAGTCTGCTAGATAAGATACTGGTTGGAAAATATAACTTCATTCATGTTTACCATATTAGTTGATACTGGAAGATTGGTGAACAAGGAGATGTGAAGGGGAAGTAGTTAATTGTTGATTTGAGTGTTGATATGGTTTGGTGTGAATTATTAATTGGTTTTAGTGTGTAAACTTACGGTGATATAGCCGAGATGATATAAGATATGTGAATATGAGATCGATGTAGGAGTCGATTTGGTCATATTATAACTTAATCGTAATTCATGTTGTATTGCAGGACTTTGGTTTGTGACAGATGCTTGAACGCAAGGATAACTAGTATAGCTATTTAGCAAGTGGGTAATTTCCTACCCTGGGCAGGTAGATGTAATTGCATTCAGATTTAGTCGTAGATATGAGCATGTTAGGTGTTCATATTATCTTGACCCTGCTCTTATTTATCTTATGCTTGATACTTGTCGTTGGCTATATTTACTCAGAGGTTGATATCACATCTCCTTTATTATGATTTAGGGTTATAGATGTGATGTAAATAGGCCTAGATGTTTAGTAGGGTGAAGATGGTAGAGTACGGGTGATGACCCAATTTATAAATTGACAAAAAGGTCATCCGTGGGTAGATAATGCCCTAAATGTAGGATTTATTTCCAATACCCATATGTTGCATACTTATTACCAACCATGTATTGTGTAATGGTTAAGTGAAGGGTGATTAGTGTATCTCTATGGACTGGTGGTCCCAGCTTGATATGATTAGTCAAGTATGACTCTCTACAGGATAGAGAGTGCGTCGATCAGTTGACTACAACTCTCTATTGGATAGAGAGTTATGATCAGTTGAGTACGACTCTCTACAGGATAGAGAGTCCATCGATCAGTTGAGTATGACTCTCTACAGGATAGAGAGTGTATTGATCAGATGGGTACGACTCTTTGATGAACAGAGAGTCGGTGGTAGATGTCTGTACGTGTGACAGTACATTCATGTCATTTGCATGCATTCTAACGACATAGTCTCCCTTGGGTTTGAGAGAGTCGTCAGTCATCTTGCCTCCCAGGTTACTCCCCGAGGAGTAACTGGTGTGAGGGCAGAGCATTTGTTGTGCCGCACTCTACCACTATAGGCGGTGGTAGTTGGAGTTGCGTGCAGTTGTCCTGGGTACGTGGCACTCGACCACTCATTGGTAGTGTCAGTCGGAGTGGCCAGCAGCAGGGACCCCCGTTGTATAGCGAGCTCTTTACGCTCATATGCTACTTGATCATATTGCCCACTCGGCCACTCTAGAGCGGTGGTTGGTGTTGAGTTGGGACAGTTATCATGTCGTGCCACCTAGGCCACACTGGGGTCGTAGTAGCGAGTAGGGGTGCACAGGCATGACCATGCATGTTGCATTGTCGTATCTTGTGGTGCTTTGCATATTACCATATATGCATATATGCATATATATATATATGGATGGTTGTGATTAATATATATATAGATGCAGTCTATATATATATGCTTATCGTGATGTTGCATTTGATTGTACTATGCTTGCTGCATTTGGTTGTACATCATATTCATGCATGTTTCTTGCATCTGTTATACGATTGTGTCGGATACTTGTATATTTATTGGACAGACCATTAGATACCTTGACCTGTATCATGAGTATATTGTGAGTTTGTATTACTCTTCCTGTTATATATGTTGGATATATGTTCAGGTTGGATCAAAGTAGCGTAGCAGACTTTCAGGTACGTTTGCATTATACGTTGTTTATCTGGTTAGACGGTATATGCATGTATTTATATACTGTGTTGGTATACCTGTTGTACCTCTAGATTATACTATTGAATTACATGTGATATTGATATATTTACATGTGCTATCTTATTACCTGCTGAGTTATACTCACCACCATAGACTCTGGGATTTTCTGTCGCCCAGGTAACAGGTAGAAGTCCTCATGACGGCTTGGAGTACCGCTGGTTGGCAACATCTCATCTCACCTCTGAGGCTCCCATGTTTGTTTTGGGCTTTCCGTACGTTGTGTTATGCATTTGGAGTTTTCGTGATGTACTATGTTGTGGACTTGTGGATTCGGATTTTGTCGCTGTTTTGTTATGTTGTGATGTGTCAGTCATGCCGGTATGCAATGTATGTAGTTATGATGTGGTTGTTTTATGTTTCTGATGTGTATTTGTGGTAGTTAGTTTGTTATGTTATTGTGGTTTGTTTACATATATATATGTTGTGGCCTACGGGTCTTCTATTAACCCGAAATATTATCACGTACAGGGGAGATGTCGTCCGTTTTCTTTTCGGCACGCCATGCTCTCGGGGCGTGACACTTGTAATCGACTTGAGCCTTTTTTCTAAAATTTGCAGTCCATTTCTCTGGATCTACCAACTCACCCAAGTCGTTTCCAGAGCTACGAACTCTTTCCTAATCGAAAACTAAATCTCTAGGTCGATTTTCAGAAAACACTTCATTCGCATCTTCCATGAGGAAAAATCCTCTCCGTTAAAGAGAGGAGGCCGAACGGTATTGTATCCCTCTAGGTGTGATATTATTAAGGAAATATTCTCAAAATATAGAAAAATAAATTAAATAACTCTAATGTGCAGAAAATAAAATAAAATAAAATAAATATAATGTGCAGAAAATTAAATAAAATAAATCTAATGTGCAGAAAATTAATTTAATATAAAAAATGATTCTTAATTAATTTAAATATGCAAAAATATTTTAATTGATTTAAATATTCAGAAAACGATTTTTTAATTAATTTAAATATGCAGAAAATATTTTAATTTATTTAAATATGTAAAAAATGATTTTTAATTAATCTAATATGCAGAAAATATTTTAATTGATTTAAATATGAAGAAAATAATTTTTAATTAATTTAAATATGCAGAAAATATTTTAATTGATTTAAATATGTAAAAAATGATTTTTAATTAATTTAAATATGTAAAAAATATTTTAATTGATTTAAATATGTAAAAAATAATTTTTAATTAATTTAAATATGCACAATATATTTTAATATATTTAAATATGCAGAAAATAATTTTTAATTAATTTAAATATGCAGAAAATATTTTAATTGATTTAAATATGCATAAAATGATTATTAAATAATTTAAATATGTAAAAAATATTCTAATTGATTTAAATATACAGAAAATGATTTTTAATTAATTTAAATATGCAGAAAATATTTTAATAGATTTAAATATGCAAAAAATGATTTTTAATTACTTTAAATATGCAAAAAATATTTTAATTGATTTAAATAGGTAGAAAATGATTTTTAATTAATTTAAATATGCATAAAATATTTTAATTGATTTAAATATGCAGAAAACGATTTTTAATTAATTTAAATATATAGAAAATATTTGAATTGATTTAAATATGAAGAAAACGATTTTTAATTAATTTAAAAATGCAGAAAATTATATTAATATGAAGAAAATAATTTTAATGCAGTAAAAATTATTCTAAAGCAATATGAATTAATCTATCGCAATAAGAATTAATCTAAAACAATAAGAATTAATCTAAAGTAATAAAAAATAATCTAAAGCAAAAAGAATTAATCTAAAGCAATAAGAATTAATCTAAAATAATAAAAATTAATCTAAATTAATAAAAATTAATTTAAATTAATCTAAAGCTTGTGATGGTGGTTTCACCAACTCAGAGCGCCCCTGCTCTGATACCAATTGTAGGATCGAGTAATCCGAGAGAGGGGAGTGAATCTCGGTGTTTAATAATTTTAATTAATTTTAATACGAGTACGCATCGGAAATTAAATGCAGTTATAGACACAGACAATTTACTTGGTTCACAACCCTGAATGAGTTTCTACTCTAAGGCCCGTAGCTCTCCCAAGAGCTACCTCGATGGTCAATCTCTATAATACCCTCCGATTCGAGAACTCTCAACTTCGGAGGAAGTTCCCTTTTTACAAATATAAGAGAAGGGTAATAGCCTACCCTCTCTTGAAATTAAATACACAAGAGAAATAAAAAGAGAAAATCTAGACTACTTTATACCAACACAAATGTAGAATAGGATGAAAGCACGAGGTGTCAGAAAAGAGTCCTTTTGAATATTTGAAGCTCTTGTGATCGTGAGGAAATTTTGACAGCACTTCAACGTTATTTGAATTCATATCTTGGATCTGGTCGAGTACAACTTTTATAAACTTTTTCTAGTAGACTGGAATGTCTTCCAGTCGACTCCACATCAGCCCGCCGATATGGAATTCGTGGTCTTCCAATCGACTAAAACCTCTCCAGTCGACTCCATATCACTTGGCTTCACATCGGGAAATTTTCCTTTTCAGTCGACTCAAACTCTTCAGTCGACTGAAGCCCTTTCCATCTGCGTCGCACGATCTCCGATCGATCACCAGCTGATCCTACAAAATAGGTATCCACTCGACTGATACACCTCCAGTCGACTGGACTTCAATCGACTTGAAACCATTTAGTTGACTAATCCCTACAAAAATGGATTAGCACAAATAGATAATATGAAACGCGATAGCAGTAGTATTACTGCTTGATCTCGACTACTAAGTCCCACGTGGACTTTTCGTCGAATCGACACCTAGCTTTTTCCTCCTACAGAGGACTCGACCTCACCTCTTCACTCGAGGCTTACCTATCGGCTACCTGCCAGACTTACCACTCTTGATATCCGATCTGACCCACCAAGGCTTCCACCAACTATTTGGTCTGCCTAACCCAGCTGGACTTTTTGTCGATTGTCCAGTCTCCTGACCCAACCAATCTTCATGCCAAATGTCCAGTCCACGTGACCCATTTGGACTTCATGCCTGGTGTTCGATCCTCCTGATCTGTCAAGATACATGGCTAGTATCTGGTCAACACGACCTACTAGGACTTCCTGTTAAGCCTTCACACTTAACACTGATATTAGAACAAAAGTGAATCCTAACATTTAACTGTGGTTTATACATCAAAACTAAGGAGTGATGCTCATTGTATCAACATTAAGTGCATTTAATTGAATGTCATTAATACAAGCAACATTTAAATTAAGATTATGCATTTCAAAAATAGGATTTTCAAAAACTTTAACTTTACTAACGTTATCCGCATCCCCTAATTCTATGAATTTCTTCTTTTCCGGACATCGGTTCTTGTAATGGCCGAACCTTCTACACCTGAAGCACATGATGTGCTCCTAGTTCCTCCAGACTTCTGGCATTGGTGCCTCCTTTGTCGCCGATTGTGTCGTCTGATTCTTATGAATAGGACACTTATTTTTATAGTCTCCTCTCTCCCTTTACTTAAAACAAATAATATGGAATTTAAAATTTAAATTGACATTGATACCTTTAGGCCTTGTGGGATACTCTTCCATGGTTAGCTCGGTCAACAATCTTCCAATACTCGCAAAAAAAAACACAAACCAAAAAATCACAAGATTTGGTCTTGTATTAGTATTGCCGGAGATAATTAAAAATAAAAATAAAAATAAAGAAAATAAAATTCTCTACCGGTGGTTGCACCGAATCTGAGCACCCCCGCTCTGATACCAATTGTTGGATCGAGTGAATCGCTAGAGGGGGGTGAATAGTGATCGTGAAAACTTTTTTTCTTTCGTTGAAAATTCGAGTAATGCTGCGGAATAAAGAGTAGAACAAGAGTAAAATAAACACCTTTGTTTTTACTTGGTTCACAACTGAAAGCTTGCTACTCTAAGGCCCCGCGATCGTAGACCGCATACGATGGGGCAATTCACTATAAGTCTCCTCCTCGTTGGAGGTAGGAGACAACGAATAAAAAAAAAACAAAGACTTCCCGTTCAGTTATTGCTCCTCTTGTATCTCAAGAAATTTAAAATGTTAAAATACAAATAGACAATAAGCACAAAGGAGATTTACCAATTTAGATGCAAACAAGGTTGTATGCGTTGTGCATTCTACATAGTGTTGTTGTGAGATGACATTATTAGAGCACTTTGCAGTAATGATGATCCAAAAGGGTGAAACCCCCTTTATTTTATAGCCCTCCAAACCCTAGCTCATTGAGATCTAAATCTGGGTCAAAGAGCCACCTCACCCCAAGATAAGGGGATCTTATCTTAACCTTCATCTAGCTGGACAGTTTGAATAGCAATCGATTGATGATTTTCATCAGTCGACTGATGCTAGTAGTAATCGACTGCCAATAGCTAGTAGTCGACTGCCAGCTTGATTACTCCCCTGCAATAAAGAGTTAGCACAGAAATACAAGTAATGGATACTTTGACGGTTCCTTATCATCGGATCTCGACCTAGACCTTCCACTAGAAGTCATATTCGAATCGCCGCCTAAGCTCGCCCCCATATAAGGGACACGACCTCACCATTACTCTGCACTCGTGCTTACCTCTGGTCCTTTCGGACCTGTCGCTTAGCTTCTGGTCTTCCACCTAGTTTCTGTTAGTTATAGCCCTAGAACCAATCATGTGATGGTTGAATAGGGAACATTTTGTATCATATTCTATAAAGGCAAAGGATTGGTTATTATATTTACATCTTCCTTGTGCCAGCTAATTTAAATATAATAATGCCCTAGAAAAGTAGGTTCTTATCTACAGCACATCAATTGGCAGAATTGATTATGAGAGGCTGTAGAGAACACTTTCCTAAATGTTCCTAGTCAAGTATTAATATGCAAGGGCAATATTAATACATAAAGACTAGCATGTAGGTCAATTGATGACTTGATCTCACAAGTCATGGATATATGATATCAAGTTGACACATGGGTATATATTGGAGAATATATACTGAACTGACCCGCCATGAGAAAGTTTCATGGATCGTTATATGAGTGTCATAAACTTTCTCATGTGACTATTGGTATGAATAGTCCTTAGACCTGAAGTCACTATGGTTCCCTACATAAGGAGTTATGTACTTTGGTATCGTCAAACGTCACCCGTAATAGGGTGGACCATAAAGGCGATTACTGGGTATGTAACAAATTATGCGGAGGGATGTGAGTGATGTAGATGGGATCTATCCCTTCCATATGACGGGAGTGATATCGGTGGGCCCCTTGATTGAGTAGAACTACTAAAACGCATGGTCATGCTCGAATGAGTCAATATGAGATATTGAGCTCATTTGTTTGAGTTAGTTTACTCAGGGATCAAGAAACACATAGATTGATCGAGGATGACACGGTCTATGCCTCATTGATCAATCTGATATCAAGGATAGAAGGACACAGTCATATATTATAGTAGTCACGGAAAGGTTAGTCGGATCTTGACTTATTTCGTAACTTGGGTAGCAATGATGTATTGCTAGATGCCGCTCATTGCTTGTGTATCTAAAAGAGTTTAGGTCCACTGCCAACGTTATGAGAGCCTATAGGGTCACACACAAAGAGCATGATAATTAGAGGACTTAGAGTATCCTAGTTTGACTAGAATAATTTGGGAATAAGCTTAAGTACAAAATGGTTTTTGGACTTTAAGCTTAATGAGAATTTTAGCTAATTGATTTAATGAGATTAATTCAATATGTTACCTTATTGATTTAATAAGATTAATTCAATATGATAACATAAGCTTAATTGAATTAATAAGATTAATTCAATATGATAACATAAGCTTAATTGAATTAATAAGATTAATTCAACATGCATGAATGCCACATAAGCATGCCACATAAGCATGCCACCTAAGCATCCACCTAAGCTAGATTTGGTAGAAGGAAACAAAATTGTTTTTGTCTCCTTAAGTGGCCGGCCAAACAAGGAAGCCAAATCCCTTTTGATTGTGTCTCAATGCAATGGATTGCATTGAATGTGAAGGAGGTTTCCAACCCTATAAAAGGCTCCATGGAGTGGCCGGCCAAAGCATCATTTGGATTGTGATTGTGGTGTGGTTGTGAGAGAGAGCTTGAGAAGCTTGGTGGAAGCTTTGGTTGTGTGGCTTTGTGAGTGTAGGCTAGCAAGAAGAGTAGTCTTCTTCCTCCTTTCTCTTCTTCCCTAGATTCCTCTCCTTTAGGGACTTCTCTAGCAAGAAGTAAAGGAGAGCTCATCTAGTTTCTCTTGTGAGACAAGAGCTTGCTCGTGTGGATACGTATAGAGGCACGGACACTTGAACATGCTAAAGATCCAACAAACCGAAAGGAAAAGCGGGATTAACAAGGGCACGCAACAAAGGTAATCCTCTCCTATAAGATAGGTTTGGTTTAGAGAAATTTATTTTATACGAGTTTGCTTTCGCATGGATCACTTGGAAGGGATCCTATTTTCCGTTGCGCATATGCCATTTGGCATACGAGAATTCCCTACAGTGGTATCAGAGCCACTTGCGAAAGATCGTATAAAAATAGGTTTTCTCTATTTTATATGTGATATAGAAGTAGGATAAATTTTATTATGAGTTGATAATTGCATTAGCAAATTTTCAAACATAATAAAATATCCAATGTCTTTTAAAAGTTAAAATGACATGGTGCATGGTTATGGCCTAGTCCCAAAAAGTTTGTGATTGTGTGTTGTAATTCTTAATACGGCCTGCGTGTCGTGCCTTTCTCCTAATATTCTTGTTGTAAAATTAGTTTTAGACTCGAATGTAACTCGAGTATTTCTCCTTTTGTAATGTACAAAATAAAGATGGAGGGTCCATTGGAGGATGAGGTTACAAGGAGGAGGTCAACACACAAGACAACCTAAAGGAAGCACTTAGGAGAAGATGCTATCCCTAGGTTGACCAATCAATCTTTTCATTGGCTTGAGAAGATTGTAGAATAAGGGCCATAACCATGACACGCTTAGTTTAATATGTATGTGATGCATGTTAGTTTAATATGTATGTGATGCATGTTAATTTAGCTTGTATGTGATGCATGTTAGTTTAGCCTATATGTGATGTATGCTAATATGTATATGATACATGTTTATTTCTTAATAAGTCTAAACGATATGCCTACCAAAGTTGGTACTCACTACTTCCTCGATCATTTGTTATTGGGTTTGCCAAAGCAAAGCAATGCATTTTATCTTGGAGGGGTGCGAGTGGACAATCGTGATGTCCCGCTATCAGTCTTGGTTAAGACTTAATTAAGTTTTTCTTAATTGGTTAAGAAAGTAGAGGCATATATTATCTTTGAACATAAGTGTTAAAATTAGTTTTGTGTGATTTCCGAACATCAGCTTTGTCTTAGAAGTGGTCGTTGCTCCGATATCCAAGAAGGCCTCTGTGCCTCGCCACAGCCTGGAAGCTGGTTTAGGAATAAGCACTAAACTAATCCAAAACTTAACCAAAGCTATTAAAGAGTTACATCAGATGTAATTGGCAAAAGATTGCCTACCTAATTATACTACGTCTTGGGCGATTAGCCAAAGCTAACTCAAGACGAATTATGATGTGGATCTTTATCCCATATAAATTTATAGCTAAATAGTAGCTATGAGAATTTAGTGGGAGCCTCATTTAATTAAAGGCCTAATTAAATGATTTAGGTATGATACTAAACTTTGCATTTTAATGTTGTAGATCACCATGTCATCTAACACGACACACCCCCTCAACTTGCGATCTGTCCTTGAGAAGGACAAGCTCAATGGAGCAAATTTTCTTGACTGGTATAGGAACTTGAGGATTATCCTCAAACAAGAGCGTAAACTGTATGTCCTAGAGCAGTCAATCCCTGAAACACCCGCCTACGCGCCACTCGTCTTGAAAAGGATGCTTATAAGAAGCATCAAGATGACGATTGGATGTGTCATGCCTTATGCTTGCCACCATGAACTCGAGCTTGAGCAACATGAGAACATGGATGCCTATGATATGGTTGAGCACCTGAAACAACTATATCAAGGACAAGCTAGGCACGAGCGTTTTGAAGTGTCTAAGGCTCTTTTTGCATGCAAGATGCAAGAAGGAACACCTGTAGGAACTCACGTACTCAAAATGATTGGGTACGTTGAGAACCTTGAAAGACTAGGTTTTCCACTGAGCCAAGAATTGGCAACTGATGTTATCCTGCAATCGTTGCCGGAAGCATATAATCAATTCGTCATGAATTTTAACATGAATGAAATTGATAAACCTTTGCCTGAGATTCTCAGCATGTTAAGAACTGCTGAACCAAATCTCAAAAGGAAAGTTAGTAATGTACTAATGGTCAGAAAGGACAAAGGTAAGCGCAAAGGCAAGGGTAAGACCCAAGCCAAAGGCAAGGCCAATTCATCCACTTCAAAGGGTAAAGGTAAAGTACCTAAGGAAGGGGACTGCTTCCATTGCGGTGAGACTGGACACTGGAAGCGGAACTGCAAAGTCTACCTTGAGGAAGTAAAGAACAAGAGAAGTGGGACTTCTGCCTCAGGTATACACGTTATAGAAGTTAATCTATCTATTTCTTCTACATGGGTATTATATACCGGATGTGCATCTCACATTTATACTAATGTGCAGGGACTGAGAAATAATAGAATAATGGCAAAAGGCGAAGTGGACCTACGAGTAGGCAATGGCGCAAAAGTTGCTGCTGTAGCTGTAGGAACATATTTTTTGTCTTTGCCCACTGGGCTTATCTTAGAACTAGAGGAGTGCTTCTATGTACCTGCATTAACAAAGAACATAATTTCTGTATCTTGTTTGGACAAGAAAAACTTTTCTTTTATAATAAAGGACAAATGTTGTTCCATTTATTTAAATGAAATGTTCTATTGTAATGCACCACTTATGAATGGTCTCTATGTTCTAGATTTAGAAAACCCGATTTATAACGTAAATACCAAACGGTTCAAATCGAATGATTTGAACCAGACATATCTCTGGCACTGTCGCCTAGGTCACATAAATGAAAAACGCATATCCCAACTCCATAAAGATGGATTATTGGACTCATTTGATTTTGAATCATATGAGGTATGCGAGTCTTGTCTTTTAGGAAAGATGACTAAAACTCCATTTAGTGGACATGGCGAGAGAGCGACGGACTTGTTAGGACTCATACATACTGATGTATGTGGCCCTTTCAATGTCGAAGCCAGAGGAGGCTATAAGTACTTTATTACTTTCACTGATGATATGAGTAGATTTGGCTACTTATATTTGATGAGACATAAGTCAGAATCCTTTGAAAAGTTCAAAGAATTCAAGAATGAAGTACAAAACCAACTTGGTAAGCGTATTAAGCTACTTCGATCAGATCGAGGTGGTGAATACCTTAGTCAAGAGTTTCGAGATCACCTGGCTGAGTGTGGGATAATATCCCAACTCACTCCACCGAACACCACAATGGAATGGTGTATCCGAGAGGAGAAATCAGACTCTATTAGATATGGTACGATCAATGATGAGCCAGATCGATCTACCTACTTCCTTTGGGGTTTAGCTCTAGAGACACCGCTTACACTTAATCGCTGCTCCATCAAAAGTCAGAGAAAAGACACCATATACGATATGGACCGGAAGAGTCCCAAAATGTCTTTTATAAAGATTTGGGGTTGTGAAGCTTACGTTAGACGCCAAGTCTCGTATAAACTTAGGACCCAAATCGATAAGTGTTATTTTGTAGGATATCCCAAGGAAACTAAGGGATATTACTTTTACAATCCCACACTTGGCAAGGTGTTTGTTGCCAAATGCCGCTCTTTCTAGAAAGAGAATTTATTTCTAGAAATACTGGAGTAAAATTCATCTTGAAGAAGTTCAAGATGATGATAACACTAAGGCTTCGATGGAAAATGAACAGCACCACAAAGTGTTGTGGATGAGGAATTTGTTGCCCAAAGAGTTGTGGAACAAACACTGCTCAAGTAGACCAACCTCTTCAGAGATTCGATAGATCCGTCGTCAACCTGAGAGATATTCTTTTCTCTTAACTGACAACGGTGAAGTATTACTTGTCGATCTTGACGAGCCTACATCCTATCAAGAAGCTATGATGAGCCCAGATTCTGAGAAATGGCTAGAGGTCATGAAATCCGAAATGGAATCCATGTACACTAACCAAGTATGGACTTTGGTTGATCCACCTGAAGGGGTAAAACCCATTGGGTGTAAGTGGGTCTTTAAAGTAAAGACTGACATGGATGGTAATAAGCATACCTATAAAGGTAGATTGGTGGCTAAAGGATTCAAACAAATTCATGGTATTGACTATGAAGAAACCTTTTCACCAGTTGCGATGCTTAAATCCATTCGGATCATACTTGCTATTGCAGCCTACCATGATTATGAGATCTGGCAGATGGATGTCAAAACCGCTTTTCTAAATGGAAAGCTATTCGAGGATGTGTACATGACACAACCTGAGGGTTTTGAAGATCCAAAGCATCCTGGAAAGGTATGCAAACTGCAAAGGTCCATTTATGGACTAAAGCAAGCCTCTCGAAGCTGGAATCTTCGATTCGATGATGCAATCAAAGAGTTTGGTTTCATCAAGAATGAAGATGAACCTTGTGTCTACAAGAGAAATAGTGGGAGCGCAGTTGTATTTCTTGTCTTGTATGTAGATGACATACTTCTCATTGAAATGATATTCTCACCCAAACTGTGAAGATGTGGTTAGGGAATTGTTTCGATGAAAGACTTAGGTGAAGCCGCCATATTCTAGGCATCAAGATCTATAGAGATAGATCTAAAAGATTACTTGGCCTAAGTCGAGTACATACATTGATAAAGTGCTAGATCGCTTTGCTATGCAAAATTCAAAGAAAGGGTTTCGCTTTATCACATGGTGTAAGTCTTTCAAGACTCAATGTCCTCTTCTAAGGAGGAGAGAGATCGCATGGATAAGATCCCTTATGCATCCGCTATAGGGTCTATCAGACGCCTCGTATGCTTTGAGCATGACGAGTAGATATGGCAATGATCCAGTGAAAGTCATCTGGATAGCAAAAAAATATTCTTAAATACTTACGAAGGACGAAAGAATATTTCCGATATTTGGAGGCAATGAGGAGCTAATCAGAAAGGGTTACGTGATGCAAGCTTCCAAATGCATAAGGATGACTATCGAGTACGTGTTTTGCTCGAATGGTGGAGCCGTGAGTCGGAAGAGTTCAAAGCAGACACGATTTCGATTCTACAACAAGCCGAGTATATTGCAAAGATCCGATGCAAAGAAAGGAGGTCGCTTTGGCCCGCAAGTTCATCGCTGAACTTGGGGTAGTTCCTAGCATTGCAGATCCAATAGACCTCTCGTGACAACAATGGGGCTATTGCACGTGCTAAGGAACCTCGATCACATCACGACCAAACACATATCAAGGCGCTCCATCTCATTCGAGAGATCATCGATAGAGGAGATGTGAGGATATGCAGAGGCGATGTAAGATAACATCGCAGATCCATTGACCAAGGCTTTGCACAGAGGAAGCATGATGGTCACACTAGGTCACTAGGTATTAGATATCATAGTGATTGGTACTAGTGCTAGTGGGAGATTGTTAGTTATAGCCCTAGAACCAATCATGTGATGGTTGAATAGGAACATTTTGTATCATATTCTATAAAGGCAAAGGATTGGTTATTATATTTACATCTTGCTTGTGCTACCTAATTTAAATATAATAATGCCCTAGAAAAGTAGGTTCTTATCTACAAAGACATCAATCGTAATTGATTATGAGAGGTCAGAGAACACTTTCCTAAATGTTCTAGTCAAGTATTAATATGCAATATTAATACATAAAGACTAGCATGTAGGTCAATTGATGACTTGATCTCACAAGTCATGGATATATGATATCAAGTTGACACATGGGTATATATTGGAGAATATATATGAATCAATTCGCCATGAGAAAGTTTCATGGATCGTTATATGAGTGTCATAAACTTTCTCATGTGACTATTGGTATGAATAGTCCTTAGACTCAAGTCACTACTTCCCTACATAAGGAGTTATGTACTTTGGTATCGTCAAACGTCACCCGTAACAGGGTGGACCATAAAGGCGATTACTGGGTATGTAATAAATTATGCGGAGGGATGTGAGTGATGTAGATGGGATCTATCCCTTCCATATGACGGGAGTGATATCGGTGGGCCCCTTGATTGAGTAGAACTACTAAAACGCATGGCCATGCTCGAATGAGTCAATATGAGATATTGAGCTCATTTGTTTGAGTTAGTTTACTCAGGGATCAAGAAACACATAGATTGATCGAGGATGACACGGCCTATGCCTCATTGATCAACTGATATCAAGGATAGAAGGACATATATATTATAGTAGTCACGGAAAGGTTAGTCGGATCTTGACTTATTTCGTAACTTGGGTAGCAATGATGTATTGCTAGATGCCGCTCATTGCTTGTGTATCTAAAAGAGTTTAGGTCCACTGCCAACGTTATGAGAGCCTATAGGGTCACACACAAAGAGCATGATAATTAGAGGAATTAGAGTATCCTAGTTTGATTAGAATAATTTGGGAATAAGCTTAAGTACAAAATGGTTTTTGGACTTTAAGCTTAATGAGAATTTTAGCTAATTGATTTAATGAGATTAATTCAATATGTTACCTTATTGATTTAATAAGATTAATTCAATATGATAACATAAGCTTAATTGAATTAATAAGATTAATTCAATATGATAACATAAGCTTAATTGAATTAATAAGATTAATTCAACATGCATGAATGCCACATAAGCATGCCACCTAAGCATCCACCTAAGCTAGATTTGGTAGAAGGAAACAAAATTGTTTTTGTCTCCTTAAGTGGCCGGCCAAACAAGGAAGCCAAATCCCTTTTGATTGTGTCTCAATGCAATGGATTGCATTGAATGTGAAGGAGGTTTCCAACCCTATAAAAGGCTCCATGGAGTGGCCGGCCAAAGCATCATTTGGATTGTGATTGTGGTGTGGTTGTGAGAGAGAGCTTGAGAAGCTTGGTGGAAGCTTTGGTTGTGTGGCTTTGTGAGTGTAGGCTAGCAAGAAGAGTAGTCTTCTTCCTCCTTTCTCTTCTTCCCTAGATTCCTCTCCTTTAGGGACTTCTCTAGCAAGAAGTAAAGGAGAGCTCTTCTAGTTTCTCTTGTGAGACAAGAGCTTGCTCGTGTGGATACGTATAGAGGCACGGACACTTGAACGTGCTAAAGATCCAACAAACCGAAAGGAAAAGCGGGATTAACAAGGGCACGCAACAAAGGTAATCCTCTCCTATAAGATAGGTTTGGTTTAGAGAAATTTATTTTATACGAGTTTGCTTTCGCATGGATCACTTGGAAGGGATCCTATTTTCCGTTGCGCATATGCCATTTGGCATACGAGAATTCCCTACAGTTTCCTCGACTCCATGAGGTTTTCTCGGTGTCGCCTGACGACCACGGTTTCTCATCCCGAGATTCTCCGGGTGTCACTCGACCTTGAGCTTAGCTTAAACACTTCCTACACACTTAACATAGCTTATGAGATAATAATAACAACTTAACTTTGAGCCTTTGTCATAATCAAACCCTAGGTTCGATTATCTGGTGCCCCTGCATCAACAAAATCATCTTGTAGCTATTGGTTGTAATCGTAGGTGACATTTTCTTGTTCAAATTGAGAAGGTCCAAATATATTTGGGAAATTGTTAATGGTATGCCATTGTTCTCCCACAATGCTTATAATAAATGTTACCAAAACTCTCAGAATTAAATTGATCATAATCATGAGTTAAAGCATGTATCGTTATTTACTGGAAAATATAGAAAAGGAAAGGAACATTAGTGCCTTGGCAAGAGACTAAAAAAAACAAATAGCAAAATAAAGGAAAACTGCTTGAAAATAACTGAAGTTAGAAGAAAAACTAAAATATGAATTAGAACTAAATTAAACTAGAAATTAGTAAAGACTAGAAAAATAAACCTAAACTAGGTCCGATCCAATTTATTCACTTTGAGTTCTCGACAACGGCGCCAAAAACTTGACCGTGCACAAGCACACAACCTCAAATCTCTGATCGAGATTGCCAAGGAATTGAAGTGCATGCTTGCGCTGAACACCCACAAGTACATGGTTGTCATCAAGTAATAAATTATGTATCAATCTCACAGAGACTGTGATTTCAAGTACTAAGTGTTCAGTGAACATATATTGTTAGGAGTAAATCGCTTCTTGAGTTAAGGTGGTTGGTTGTGAGCTAGCTTTAGTACGGTGTTATTTGGAGAAAGAATTAAGAGGTTTGCTCAAGGGTTGGTCAAGGAATTCCAGGATTTTGGTTTCACTTGTGCATTGTCGAACATGATATTAAGTTAATGCCCCTAGGTTCTTCAATTGCGATCTTGTGGGAGGATCATCGTATGTAATCCCATTGAACTTTTGCTTCTACCAGGAATTGTCCATTCCTAACCAAGTTTCCCTTTCGGATTGTTAGAGCTCAGGGGGTTGCTATCCATAGGAAGCCCCCTATCACTAGGGTCCCACAACTCTTCTAGAGTTGATTTCTCCTACTTTGGGCCTTCTGCTGGAATGTGTTTGTAGAGTTCTAAGATGTCCTATGTGTCCCCATGAATAGGTGAATCATATTTCATGTCCTACTCTTTCACGACCTATTTTCTATGATTTTGGGAGGGAGGATGACCGGGAGGTTCCTCCTTGATTCTCCTAGATTTTGATATAGAGGTTTTCCCACTCTATATCGACTAAGCACAGTAAGAATAGAACCAAGATGCAATTATCATTAAACCTAGATATTATAAACTACAAATATAATCAAGGAAATTAGAAATATATTTGAACTAGCATGTCCAACTTGCACAAGTTACTCCCTAATACTAGAATCGAGATATCTACTCCATAGATATATAAAGACACACATAAGACATTGTATCCTTAAGCATTACAATTTGAATAGAAAGTAAACAATAAAATATATGCCTTGAATGCTTTTTGGAGATGTCTTGGCCGCTTTCCTGCATGTTGGAGTGCAATCCCACCCTTGAGTCGCTTTTCCTACTCCCCATTGCGAGCCTCCGGTGCTTTTTAGGGCACCTCTTTGTCGTCCCAGCCATCGGGCCTCTCTTTTTTTCCCCTAAGGTTTGGGACCCCAAGGGAGGCTCCCTCCCCGTCGCTATCCCTAGCCTCTTGGACGAGTTTCCTATATATAGAGGTAGCTCAGGCTTTCCATAAATGCTCGAAAAACTCTATTTTATCGAATTCGCAGCGCCGACACACGACCATGTGAATTTCACACAATCGACTGTGTGCAAGGCTAGAAATGGTTGAAATCTAGGATGAAAATCATGCTTAAAAAATACATGATTGTGTGAAATTCTCACGGTCAACCATGTGTCACTCTGGAGCCTTCATTTTGATCTATTTCGCTTTGAGAACATGCCCGTGTCTTGGGACACAACTAGAGCGTGTTCCCTAAAGTTTGTGCTCCATAAAATGCTCTATTTTTGATCCAAAAATGTTTCCCTACATATAAAAATAATAAAAGCAGATCTCCGAACTAGAAAATAGCAAATAGTTGCGAAGTAAAGTAAATAGGCATGAAACAATTTTGAAATGTGTTAAGATATGTGCAAAAACTACTCCTAGAATCCTATAAGATTTGCACACATCAACGAGTCTCCTATGTTCAATAAAATTCGAGCCTTGAATTTGTTGATGCAATCAACCCAGGTAACGATTGATCAGACTCGAGTGTGACTCGAGTATGATTTTGATGTTTGAAAATGGGTTTGACCATTGTTTGACAATGGATTGACTATATGATTGACATGGATTTGACCATATGAGGAAAGTCCAAGCTTGGATCTTGGCAATGAAAAGTCCAAGTTATGGGTACTTGGCATGGAATGTTCAAGCATGGGTACTTGGCAATTTAAAAGTCCAAGTCATGGGTACTTGGCAAGGAAAGTCCAAGTCATGGGTACTTAGCAATGTAAAGTCCAAGAGTGTGGATTTGGTAGCGTAAAGTCCAAGCATGGAGTCTTGGCGGCGTAGGGCCAAGTGGTTCTGGCAGCATAAAGTCCAAGCATGGAGTGGCAGCATAATTCCAAATGAACCTTGGCAAAGGAGACCCAGTTAGCATGACAATAACCGATGGAAACACTTGAAGGCTAGCTCAAAGGATGAATGAGCTATTAGTAATATATGAGAGATGTCCTAAGGTAATCGCCTTATGTATGAACCATTTATATGATAAATGAAGATTCACTATTTGAGTATACATGGTTTCATATATTTGATTGGATCTTAAACTCATTTACTGAATGTCCGCGATACGACTCACAGCATGCGAGAATTTGTGATTGGATCACAACTAGTGAGTATCTCTACATTGTAGGGATGTATACTGAAAAGTCTATCTTTTCTATAAATATCTTTATTTTTGAAATAAGAATCACATGATCATTGTTTGCATATTTTTATGGTTATGCAATATTGTCTCATACTTTACATTGTAGATAACATGGTGTGTGGTGTCACACAGGAGATCATGTTATCGGCCCCTTGAAAAGTATAAGTAAAGGCTCACAACCAAGATGACTTTGGACAAACCATCGGAATGGTTGTAATGTGATTTGGTATTGGTTTGTCTTGACCATAAAATCACACTAGTGCACTTTGTGTGTATTGAGCAAGACCGATATAGAGGTGATTCGATTTATTGCTGACTACATAATCGAATCGGATCTCAGATATTATTTAGTACATGATCTTAATCCCGATATAATAACGGGCACATATACTTAATACTCATCTCTTTGATTTACCAATGGGCGAGATTTATAGATTAAATCGATAGGCTCGGTAAGTTGGGAGATGATATTATTTATATGGTGTGCCGTTGATTATAGGAGGAAACCGTGTCCTATATACTAGGATGATGATGTCCCCTTGAGGAGCTCATAAGGTTCATCATGTAAACCCTGCAGGTGGACTTGGTCCGGCATGATGAAAAGGTTGAGTGGTACTACACAAGGAGTTAGATGTTGATTAATTAATGGTCAGTAAATTAATTAATCAACGGACATTCGAGATCTTAAACACGGGGAGAAAATGTACAAATAATATATGGAGCCCATATTGTCATATGGGGGTTGGTGAGGTAGATCAATGATGAACCTTTAGTGGATTGGATCATCATTAGTGGATCGGACTTTATGTGGGTTTGATCCATGGGTGGCCAAGACCCAACTCCTCCTCATGGTCCCTAATGTAGCCTATTAACACCTCATGATGCTTAGATCCAAAGGATAGAAAAAAAATTTATAAGATCCATTGGTAGAGATTAAATCTCTAAGATCCGACGGTTGAGATTAAATCTCTAGATCCGACGGTTGAGATTAAATCCCTAGAACCAATGGAGGAGATTAATTCATGACTTATCCCTAACTCTATAAAAGGGTTTCAAGGGGTTGGCATGGAAGAGAATTGAAGAGAGGCCTAGGTTTTCTAGTTGGCGGCAAGATTAGGGTTAGGGTGTAAGGAGGGTGGCGGCACCAATTAAGGAAAGAAATTCCTTTTCTTCTTCTTCCTCCAAAGGTGGCCGGCGTCCAGCTCCTATTCCAGCCCTTTTCCAGCTCTTGGCCGGCGGCAATACCTCTCTTCTCCCTCTCCTTAGGTGGTGGAAACAAGATATAGGGTTTCCCTAGGCATCTTGGTTGTTTTCCCCCATCTTCTCCTTCAATTAGTTGGCCGGTGGCAAGGAAGGATTGAGTTCCTTGTTGCTTGAGTTTTTGAAGGAGAAAAACATTGTTTCTCATCTTCCTCTTGCTTAGGAAAAGCAAGGAAGGAAGTGTTGCGATCTAGGAGCTTCAACTTTTGGTGGATCGTCGCCCACACGACGTCCAAAAGGAGGAAGGTCATACATTAGAAGACTAGGAGGTATACCTATTCTTCTTTCTCTTTTATTCATTGCTTGTATTTGTTTTTGATTTATAAGCATGTTATATTTCTGTAAATGGCTAAATAATACTTGGATCCCGAGTATAAACACAAAAATCGGCGATCCGGACATCGTCTATTCCGCGGCTACTCGTAGAATAGAGGATGGTCGCTTGAACAACTAGTTTGTTCAAGTGACCTCTCTAAACGAATAGCATGACGATGACTTGGTTGATTTGGGAATACCTTTTGTCTAGGATTAAATTTTTAATCCGGGGACATCGAAGGGATCACCATGGTCAAGCTACCGAGGTGAAGTGGGAAGCAAAGTTTCCCCTCACGGACTCGATAAGCGGGAAATCCCTACAATTGGTATCGGAGCCAAGGTTTCCGGTTTTGTGTGTTTAGGATTTGGTTAATTTTTATGCACTTTTTCATATATTAAATGTGTCGGATAATAGTAGGATATGCGTAGTTTAACTCTTTTGTTGCAGGCATAAGATCCGACTATTATGGCATGTGTGTGTATGTGATTGTATGTGTGTAAATATTTATTTTGTTGAATCCTCGGGGTTGACGAGGCTAGTATTTAGTTTTTGTAAATTAAATACGACATTGTTTAGCCACTCTTTATTTTATTTTACTTTCGATCTAGATTTCATGTACACTCCCTCGTGGAGTATAGGATCGATGGATGTAAATTAAAATAGGATTTAGTCTCGGCTCGGATCTCCGGATGGCTTGTACATGGCGTAGGAGGAGCGGACGAGATGGCGATGCGACGGGAGTCATATTGAAGATAAAAGCCATAATAGTTGGAAAATAATTTATTTTTCATATTTCTTGCTTTTTGTTTGATATGCATGTCGTAGGCTAGAAAAATTCCTCATTTACAAATTACTAAGTGGGAGAGGGAATTTTTTTTAAAATTCCCATAGCCTCCATTACGATTTGACATGTGATGTAAACAAACCTGCGCGTCGGCTCTGAGTGCCTTCCTCCCCATCGGATGGGTTTTGTTTACGGATCATGAGGTCGAATATGGTTATAGGAAATTATCAAGGAGCGTGTGTACTTGCCCATCGTAAGGCACATAACCCGAGATAATTACCTTAGTACCGGGTAATGGTGAACACTTAGATGCAAATAAAAAGTGTCCTCTCCATCGGAGTCACTGCTTTTATTTGTAGGGCCAAAGAGGAACCAACTATTAATTTTATTTGTCAAAAAGTAAGGTTGACAAGATAATAAAATTAATGGGTAAAACCTCCTCTTACAAATGTAGAATTCAGATACGCCCACACCATCGTGGCATGCGATATTCTTTGTTTTGAGGTGTTGGTTGATTTCAAATTTTATTGTTTGAGGAATCACAATTTTTATTGAAATCTACAGTAATAATATGCATGTTGTGTGTGCTTGAAAATTCTCATTTTCAATTTACTAAGTGGGAGAGGGACATTTTAATTAATTCATGGCCTCCATTACAATTGACGTGTGATGCAACAAACTCGCGTCGGCTCGAGTGCCTTCCTCCCATCGGATGAGTTTGTTTATGGATCACTAGGTCAAATAATGGTTATAGGAAATTATTTAGGAGTGTGTGTACTTCCACATCGGTAAGGCACATAATCCGAGATAATTCCCTTAGTATCGTAATGGTGAACACTTAGATGCAAATATAAGTATCCTCCCCATCGAGTCACGCTTTTATTTGTAGGGCCAAGAGAAACCAACTATTAATTTTACCAAAAAGAAGGTTGACAAGATAGTAAAACTAATGGGTAAAACCTCCTCTTACAAATGTAGAATTCAGATATCGCCCACACGATCGTGGCATGCGATATTCGGTGTTTAGAGGTGTTGGTTGATTTTGAAATTTTATTGTTTGAGGAATCAATAATTTTTTGAAATCTACAGTAATGATCTATGTGATTCTTAGGATTTTCAAAAATGACTTTCAGTCCACTTACTATGATACTAAAGGAAATAAACTTACTGTACACAAATAATGTTGATTGGAAAAGAATCTAGATATTGTCTTATCTGCTAAGGAGTACAAGTATGCACTCTTCAAAGAGTGACCTCAAACCATGGTTGCTCAAAAATATTTCTACTTCTAAGCCGAAAGGCAAGAAGAAGAAAAAATAAGGTGGAGCAAAGGTGGTGGGAGGATCTCAGGGAAGAGTGAAGAAGCCGAAAGGCAAGTACTTTACTTATAAGCAGGATGGACATTGGAAGAAGGACTGTCCCAGTTCAAAACAGAACAAAGGGGTTCCAAGAAACCCGACGACTAGCTAAAGGGGAGATTACCATTTTGGGCAATGCCATGAAGGTGGCGGCTATTGCAGTGGGAGAAGTTTTATTTATCTCTTGAGAAAAATAAAACTTAGGTTCTGGAAAATTCCCTTTATGTACCTTTATTTAGAAAGAATTTAGTTTCAGTTTCTAAATTATTATGGATGGATATTCTATTTCTTTTAATGATAGAGTTGTTATAAAAAGGAATAGGGAGAATATCTGTTCAGGTACATTGAAAGGAAATTTGTATACAAAACCTCCCACGATGCAAATTGAAGTTAATAACTCATCTTCTAATTCCAAAAGGAGAAAAGAACCTTCGAAGATGAACCAAACATATCTTTGACTTCTTAGGCTTTGTCACATTAACCTAAGCAGAATTCAAAGGTTGATAGCTGATGGACCTTTGGGCTCATTAGTAGTGGAGGATCTCCCAACCTACGTATCTTGCTTGGAGGGTAAGATGACCAAGAGGCCTTTTTAGGGCCAAGGGGTATAGAGCCAAAGATGTGTTAGGAATGGTTCATTCTAATTTGTGTGGTCCTATGACTATCCAGGCAAGAGGTGGTCTTGAATATTTCGTCTCTTTTATAGACGATTATTCAAGATATGGATGACACTACGATCTGATCGTGGTGGTGAGAACCTCTTGGGAGAGTTTAGGAACTACTTATCAGAGGTTGGGATTCAATCCCAATTGATCGCACTGCACACCCAGCAGAATGTGTAGCAGAGCGAAGGAATAGGACTTTTATGGAGATGGTTAGATCGATGATGAGTTGTTCTGACTTGCCAGATTCGTTCTAGGGATATGCTCTAGATACGGTGGTGTACATTCTGAACTTGGTTCCATCTAAATCAGTGTCTTCTACTCCCATAGAGTTGTGGACCGGGCAAAAGCCTAGTCTAAGACATATTCGGATATGGGAGAGTCAAAGACATCCAAGGCGTATGATGGTAAGTTGGAACCTCGTACAAAAGTGCGCTTGTTCGTTGGCTATCCTAGATGAATGAAGGGTGGATTGTTTTATAGTCCTAGAGATCAGAGGGTGATCGTTAGCACGAACACCAGATTTCTAGAGGAAGACTATGTGATGAGCCACAAGCCCAAGAGTAAAATTGTTCTGGAGGAGTTAAAAGGGGAAGTCACTTCTTTAGTACCACCGGTACAAGAGGATGTACCACGTGTCACTGCACCGCTGGTCACGTATGAGGATACACAGGTGATACCTCGTCGTAGTGGGAGGGTTGTGAGACAACCTTTTAGATTCATGTTCTTGGGTGAATCTTCTGATTTAGTCCCTGGCAAACATGAACCTCATCCCTAGTCATACGACGAGGCAATCCAAGATATAGATACAACATCTTGGCAAAGTGCAATGAATACTGAGATTGAATCTATGGATTCAAGTCAGGTCTGGGAGCTCTTATGCATAGCAGCCCATATGGATTATGAGGTGCGGTAGGTGGATGTCAAGACAGCTTTCCTTAATGGAAGTCTTGAGGAAAACATCTATATGAAGCAAACAGAGGGATTCATTGCTAAGGGCAAAGAGCGTCTTGTATGTAAGCTTAATCGGTCCATTTATGGATTGAAGCAAGCTTTGAGGTCTTGGAACATCCACTTTGATGAGGTAAATCCAGTCTTTTGGATTTATTCAAAGTCCGGATGAGTCTTGTGTATACAAGAGATGTGACGGAAACATAATGGTATTTCTTGTACTATACGTAGATAATATTTTGGTGATTGGCAACAATATCAAAGTGTTATCGGGCGTAAGGGTATGGTTGTCCAAACAGTTTGATATGAAGGACTTGGGAGAAGCAGGACAAATCCTTGGGATCAAGGTTATAAGAGATTGCAGGAAAAAGATGTGGTGCTTATCCCAAGCTTCATAGATAGACACAATCTTGCTCGTTTTAGCATGCAGAACTCCAAGAAAGGTTTTCTACCTTTTATGCATGGAGTTCCTTTATCTGAGGAGATGTGTCCTAGATCATCTGAAAAGATAGAGGAGATGAAGGCGGTTCCTTATGCTTCGGCAGTAAGAAGCCTCATGTATGCGATGCTATGTACGAGACCCGATATCTGCTTTGCTGTGGGCATGGTCAGCAGATATCAGAGTAATCCAGGACAGAGACATTGGACTGCGGTAAAGCATGTATTGTAGTGCCTGAGAAGGACTAGGGATTATATGCTAGTTTACCGAGCAGACCAATTACTCCCTGTGGGTTGCATGGATTGCAACTTCCAATCAGATAGGGATAACAGTAAGTCTACCTCAGGTTTTGTGTTTACTTTGGGAGGTGGAGCCATTGAATGGAGGAGTGTCCAGCAGAAATGCGTGGTGGACTCCACCATGGAAGCCGAGTATGTGGCAGCCTATGAGGCAGCCAAGGAAGCTGTGTGGCTCAGGAACTTCCTGTTAGTTATAGCCCTAAGAACCAATCATGTGATGGTTGAATAGGGAACATTTTGTATCATATTCTATAAAGGCAAAGGATTGGTTATTATATTTACATCTTGCTTGTGCCAGCTAATTTAAATATAATAATGCCCTAGAAAAGTAGGTTCTTATCTACAGCACATCAATTGGCAGAATTGATTATGAGAGGCTGTAGAGAACACTTTCCTAAATGTTCCTAGTCGAGTATTAATATGCAAGGGCAATATTAATACATAAAGACTAGCATGTAGGTCAATTGATGACTTGATCTCACAAGTCATGGATATATGATATCAAGTTGACACATGGGTATATATTGGAGAATATATACTGAACTGACCCGCCATGAGAAAGTTTCATGGATCGTTATATGAGTGTCATAAACTTTCTCATGTGACTATTGGTATGAATAGTCCTCGACACGAAGTCACTACGGTTCCCTACATAAGGAGTTATGTACTTTGGTATCGTCAAGCGTCACCGTAGCAGGTGGACCATAAAAGCGATTCTTGGGTATATAACAAATTATGCGGAGGGATGTGAGTGATGTAGATGGGATCTATCCCTTCCATATGGCGGAGTGATATCGGTGGGCCCCTTGATTGAGTAGAACTACTAAAGCGCATGGCCATGCTCGAATGAGTCAATATGAGATATTGAGCTCATTTGTTTGAGTTAGTTTACTCGAGGATCAGAAACACATAGATTGATCGAGGATGACACGGTCTATGCCTCATTGATCAATCGATATCAAGGATAGAAGGACGGTCATATATTATAGTAGTCACGGAAGGTTAGTCGGATCTTGACTTATCTCGTAACTTGGGTAGCAATGATGTATTGCTAGATGCGCTCATTGCTTGTGTATCTAAAGAGTTTAGGTCCCTTTGCCAGCGTTATGAGAGCCTATAGTCACACACAAAGAGCATGATAATTAGAGGAATTAGAGTATTCTAGTTTGACTAGAATAATTTGGGAATAAGCTTAAGTACAAAATGGTTTTGGACTTTAAGCTTAATGAAATTTTACAGCTAATTGATTTAATGAGATTAATTCAATATGTTACCTTATTGATTTAATAAGATTAATTCAATATGATAACATAAGCTTAATTGAATTAATAAGATTAATTCAATATGATAACATAAGCTTAATTGAATTAATAAGATTAATTCAACATGCATGAATGCCACATAAGAATGCCACATAAGCATGCCACATAAGCATGCCAGCTAAGCATCCACCTAAGCTAGTTAAGGTGGAAGGAAACAAAATGGTTTTGTCTCCTTAAGTGGCCGGCCAAACAAGGAAGCCAAATCCTTTTTGAGTGTGTGTCAATGCAATGGATTGCATTGAATGTGAAGGAGGTGGAAGGGGTTTTTCCAACCCTATAAAAGGCTCCATGGAGTGGCCGGCCAAAGGTTGGTGAGGTTGTGAGAGAGCTTGGTGGAAGCTTTGGTTGTGTGGGTTTGTGAGTGTAGGCTAGCAAGAAGAGGAGTCTTCTTCTTCCTTTCTCCTTTTCCCTCTCTTCCTCTCCTTTAGGGACTTCTCTAGTAAGAAGTAAAGGAGAGCTCTTCTAGTTTTCCTTTTGTGAGACAAGAGCGTGCTCGTGTGGATACGTATAGAGGCACGGACACTTGAACGTGCTAAAGATCCAACAAACCGAAAGGAAAAGCGGGATTGCAAAGGGCACGCAACAAAGGTAGAACTCTCCTATAAGATAGGTTTGGTTTAGAGAAATTTATTTTATACGAGTTTGCTTTCGCATGGATCACTTGGAAGGGATCCTATTTTCCGTTGCGCATATGCCATTTGGCATACGAGATTCCCTACGATGGTATCAGAGCCACTTGCGAAAGATCATATAAAAATAGGTTTTCTCTATTTTATATGTGATATAGAAGTAGGATAAATTTTATTATGAGTTGATAATTGCATTAGCAAATTTTCAAACATAATAAAATATCCAATGTCTTTTAAAAGTTAAAATGACATGGTGCATGGTTATGGCCTAGTCCCAAAAAGTTTGTGATTGTGTGTTGTAATTCTTAATACGGCTGCGTGTGCCTTTCTCCTAATATTCTTGTTGTAAAATTAGTTTTAGACTCGAATGTAACTCAGTATTTCTCCTTTTGTAATGTACAAAACAAGGATGGAGGGTCCATTGGAAGATGAGGTTACAAGGAGGAAGTCACACACAAGACAACCAAAAGGAAGCACTTAGGAGAAGATGCTATCCCTAGGTTGACCAATCAATCTTTTCATTGGCTTGAGAAGATTGTAGAATAAGGGCCATAACCATGACACGTTAGTTTAATATGTATGTGATGCATGTTAGTTTAGCTTGTATGTGATGCATGATTAGTTTAGCTTATATGTGATGTATGCTAATATGTATATGATACATATTTATTTCTTAATAAGTCTAAGCGATATGCCTACCAAAGTTGGTACTCACTACTTCCTCGATCATTTGTTATTGGGTTTGCCAAAGCAAAGCAATGCATTTTATCTTGGAAGAGTGCGAGTGGACAATCGTGATGTCCCGCTATCAAACTTAGTTAAGACTTAATTAAGTGTTTTCTTAATTGGTTAAGAAAGTAGAGGCATATATTAGCTTTGAACATAAGTGTTAACATTAGTTTTGTGTGATTTCGAACATCGGCTTTGTCTTAGAAGTGGTGCGTTGCTCAGATATCCAAGAAGGCCTCATTGCCTCGCCACGGCCTGGAAGTGGTTTAGGAATAAACACTAAACTAATCTAAAACTTAACCAAAGCTATTAAAGAGTTACATCAGATGTAATTGGCAAAAGATTGCCTACCTAATTATACTACGTCTTGGGCGATTAGCCAAAGCTAACTCAAGGCAATTATGATGTGGATCTTTATCCCATATAAATTTATAGCTAAATAGTAGCTATGAGAATTTAGTGGGAGCCTCATTTAATTAAAGGCCTAATTAAATGACTTAGGTATGATACTAAACTTTGCATTTTAATGTTGTAGATCACCATGTCATCTAACACGACACACCCCCTCAACTTGCGATCTGTCCTTGAGAAGGACAAGCTCAATGGAGCAAACTTTCTTGACTGGTATAGGAACTTGAGGATTATCCTCAAGCAAGAACGCAAACTATATGTCCTAGAGCAGTCTACCCCTGAAATACCCGCCTACCACTCGTGCTGAAAAGGATGCTTATAAGAAGCATCAAGATGACGCATTAGATGTGTCATGTCTTATGCTTGCCACCATGAACTCTGAGCTTCAGAAGCAACATGAGAACATGGATGCCTATGATATGGTTGAGCACTTGAAACAACTATATCAAGGACAAGCTAGGCACGAGCGTTTTGAAGTGTCTAAGGCTCTTTTTGCATGCAAGATGCAAGAAGGAACACCTGTAGGAACTCACGTACTCAAAATGATTGGGTACGTTGAGAACCTTGAAAGACTAGGTTTTCCACTGAGCCAAGAATTGGCAACTGATGTTATCCTGCAATCGTTGCCGGAAGCATACAATCAATTCGTCATGAATTATAACATGAATGAAATTGATAAACCTTTGCCTGAGATTCTCAGCATGTTGAGAATTGCTGAACCAAATCTCAAGAAGAAAGTTAGTAATGTACTAATGGTCAAGAAGGACAAAGGTAAGCGCAAAGGCAAGGGTAAGACCCAAGCCAAAGGCAAGGCCAATTCATCCACTTCAAAGGGTAAAGGTAAAGTACCTAAGGAAGGGATCGCTTCCATTGCGGTGAGATCGACACCGGAAGCGGAAGCTATGAAAGTCTACCTTGAGGAAGTAAAGAAAGAGAAGTGGGACTTACGCCTCGGTATACGTTATAGAAGTTAATCTATCTATTTCTTCTACATGGGTATTAGATCGGATGTGCATCTCACATTTGTACTAATGTGCGGTGAGAAATAGTAGAATAATGGCAAAGGGTGAAGTGGACCTCTGAGTAGGCAATGGCGCAAAGTTCTTCTTTGTATTTGTAGGAACATATTCTTTGTCTTTGCCCTGGGCTTATCTTAGAACTAGAGGAGTGCTTCTATGTACGCATTAACAAAGAACATAATTTCTGTATCTTGTTTAGACAAGAAAAACTTTTCTTTTATAATATAGGACAAATGTTGTTCCATTTATTTAAATGAAATGTTCTATTGTAATGCACCACTTATGAATGGTCTCTATGTTCTAGATTTAGATAACCCAATTTATAACGTAAATACCAAACGGTTCAAATCGAATGATTTGAACGGACATATCTTCGCATCGCCTAGGTCACATAAATGAAAAACGATATCCCAACTCCATAAAGATGGATTATTGGACTCATTTGATTTTGAATCATATGAGGTATCGAGTCTTGTCTTTAGAAAGATGACTAAAACTCCATTTAGTGGACATGGCGAGAAGCGACGGATTTGTTAGGACTCATACATCGATGTATGTGGCCCTTTCAATGTCGAAGCCAGAGGAGGCTATAAGTACTTTATTACTTTCACTGATGATATGAGTAGATTTGGCTACTTATATTTGATGAGACATAAGTCAGAATCCTTTGAAAAGTTTAAAGAATTCAAGAATGAAGTACAAAACCAACTTGGTAGCGTATTAAGCTACTTGATCGGATCGAGGTGGTGAATACCTTAGTCAAGAGTTTCGTGATCACTGGTGAGTGTGGGATAATATCCCAACTCACTCCACCTGGAACACCACAATGGAATGGTGTATCTGAGAGGAGAAATCGTACTCTATTAGATATGGTACGATCAATGATGAGCCAGACTGATCTACCTACTTCCTTTTGGGGTTTAGCTCTAGAGACAGCCGCTTTCACACTTAATCGCGTTCCATCAAAAGCCGTAGAAAAGACACCATATACGATATGGACCGGGAAGAGTCCCAAAATGTCTTTTATAAAGATTTGGGGTTGTGAAGCTTACGTTAGACGTCAAGTCTCAGATAAACTAGGACCCAAATCAGAAAAGTGTTATTTTGTAGGATATCCCAAGGAAACTAAGGGATATTACTTTTACAAACCCACACTTGGCAAGGTGTTTGTTGCCAGAAATGCTGTCTTTCTAGAAAGAGAATTTATTTCTAGAAATACTAGTGGGAGTAAAATTCATCTTGAAGAAGTTCAAGATGATGATAACACTAAGGCTTCGATGGAAAATGAACATGCACCACAAAGTGTTGTGGATGAGGAATTTGTTGCCCAAAGAGTTGTGGAGCAAACACTGCTCAAGTAGACCAACCACTTGTAGATCTAATAGGATCCGTCGTCGAGAGATATTCTTTTCTCTTGGTGGGGTGAAGTATTGCTTGTCGATCTTGGCGAGCCTACATCCTATCAAGAAGCTATGATGAGCCCAGTTCGAGAAATGGCTAGAGGCCATGAGATCCGAAATGGAATCCATGTACACTAACCAAGTATGGACTTTGGTTGATCCACGAAGGGGTAAAACCCATTGGGTGTAAGTGGGTCTTTAAAGTAAAAAGACATGGATGGTAATAAGCATACCTATAAAGGTAGATTGGTGGCTAAAGGATTCAAACAAATTCATGGTATTGACTATGAAGAAACCTTTTCACGATTGCGATGCTTAAATCCATTCGGATCATACTTGCTATTTGCGACCTACCATGATTATGAGATCTGGCGGATGGATGTCAAAACCGCTTTTAATGGAAGCTACCGAGGATGTGTACATGACACAACCTGAGGGTTTTGAAGATCCAAAGCATCCTGGAAAGGTATGCAAACTGCAAAGGTCCATTTATGGACTAAAGCAAGCCTCTCGAAGCTGGAATCTTCGATTCGATGATGCAATCAAAGAGTTTGGTTTCATCAAAAATGAAGATGAGCCTTGTGTCTACAAGAGAAATAGTGGGAGCACAGTTGTATTTCTTGTCTTGTATGTAGATGACATACTTCTCATCGGAAATGATATTCCCTCACTCCAGTCTGTGAAGATGTGGTTAGGGAATTGTTTCTCGATGAAGGACTTAGGTGAAGCTGCCTATATTCTAGGCATCAAGATCTATAGAGATAGATCTAGAAGATTACTTGGCCTAAGTCAGAGTACATACATTGATAAAGTGCTAGATCGTTTTGCTATGCAAAATTCTAAGAAAGGGTTTCTGCCTTTATCACATGGTGTGAGTCTTTCGAAGACTCAATGTCCCTCTTCTAAGGAGGAGAGAGATCGCATGGATAAGATCCCTTATGCATCAGCTATAGGGTCTATCATGTATGCCATGCTTTGTACTCGTCCTGACGTCTCGTATGCTTTGAGCATGACGAGTAGATACCAGTCAGATCCAGGTGAAAGTCACTGGATAGCAGTCAAAAATATTCTTAAGTACTTACGAAGAACGAAAGAATATTTCCTGATATTTGGAGGCAATGAGGAGCTAACTGTAAAGGGTTACAGTGATGCAAGCTTCCAAACAGACAAGGATGACTATAGATCGCAATCAGGGTACGTGTTTTGCCTGAATGGTGGAGCTGTGAGCTGGAAGAGTTCGAAGCAGGACACAGTTGCTGATTCTACAACAGAAGCCGAGTATATTGCAGCATCTGATGCAGCAAAGGAGGCTGTTTGGCTCCGCAAGTTCATCAGTGAACTTGGGGTAGTTCCTAGCATTGCAGATCCAATAGACCTCTATTGTGACAACAATGGGGCTATTGCACAGGCTAAGGAACCTCGATCACATTAGCGGACCAAACACATACTGCGGCGCTTCCATCTCATTCGAGAGATCATCGATAGAGGAGATGTGAGGATATGCAGAGTACCGACAGAAGCTAACATCGCAGATCCATTGACCAAGGCTTTGGCACAGAGGAAGCATGATGGTCACACTAGGTCACTAGGTATTAGATATCATAGTGATTGGTACTAGTGCTAGTGGGAGATTGTTAGTTATAGCCCTAAGAACCAATCATTTGATGGTTGAATAGGGAACATTTTGTATCATATTCTATAAAGGCAAAGGATTGGTTATTATATTTACATCTTGTTTGTGCCAGCTAATTTAAATATAATAATGCCCTAGAAAAGTAGGTTCTTATCTACAGCACATCAATTGGCAGAATTGATTATGAGAGGCTGTAGAGAACACTTTCCTAAATGTTCCTAGTCGAGTATTAATATGCAAGGGCAATATTAATACATAAAGACTAGCATGTAGGTCAATTGATGACTTGATCTCACAAGTCATGGATATATGATATCAAGTTGACACATGGGTATATATTGGAGAATATATACTGACCCGCCATGAGAAAGTTTCATGGATCGTTATATGAGTGTCATAAACTTTCTCATGTGACTATTGGTATGAATAGTCCTCAGACCTGAAGTCACTACAGTTCCCTACATAAGGAGTTATGTACTTTGGTATCGTCAAACGTCACCCGTAACAGGGTGGACCATAAAGGCGATTACTGGGTATGTAACAAATTATGCGGAGGGATGTGAGTGATGTAGATGAGATCTATCCCTTCCATATGACGGGAGTGATATCGGTGGGCCCCTTGATTGAGTAGAACTACTAAAACGCATGGCCATGCTCGAATGAGTCAATATGAGATATTGAGCTCATTTGTTTGAGTTAGTTTACTCATGGATCAAGAAACACATAGATTGATCGAGGATGACACGGTCTATGCCTCATTGATCAATCTGATATCAAGGATAGAAGGACACGGTCATATATTATAGTAGTCACGGAAAGGTTAGTCGGATCTTGACTTATCTCGTAACTTGGGTAGCAATGATGTATTGCTAGATGCCGCTCATTGCTTGTGTATCTAAAAGAGTTTAGGTCCACTGCCAACGTTATGAGAGCCTATAGGGTCACACACAAAGAGCATGATAATTAGAGGAATTAGAGTATTCTAGTTTGACTAGAATAATTTGGGAATAAGCTTAAGTACAAAATGGTTTTTGGACTTTAAGCTTAATGAGAATTTTAGCTAATTGATTTAATGAGATTAATTCAATATGTTACCTTATTGATTTAATAAGATTAATTCAATATGATAACATAAGCTTAATTGAATTAATAAGATTAATTCAATATGATAACATAAGCTTAATTGAATTAATAAGATTAATTCAACATGCATGAATGCCACATAAGAATGCCACATAAGCATGCCACATAAGCATGCCAGCTAAGCATCCACCTAAGCTAGTTAAGGTGGAAGGAAACAAAATGGTTTTGTCTCCTTAAGTGGCCGGCCAAACAAGGAAGCCAAATCCTTTTTGAGTGTGTGTCAATGCAATGGATTGCATTGAATGTGAAGGAGGTGGAAGGGGTTTTTCCAACCCTATAAAAGGCTCCATGGAGTGGCCGGCCAAAGTGTGTTTTGGTGAGCAAGTGTTGTTGTGGTTGTGAGAGAGCTTGGTGGAAGCTTTGGTTGTGTGGGTTTGTGAGTGTAGGCTAGCAAGAAGAGGAGTCTTCTTCTTCCTTTCTCCTTTTCCCTCTCTTCCTCTCCTTTAGGGACTTCTCTAGCAAGAAGTAAAGGAGAGCTCTTCTAGTTTTCCTTTTGTGAGACAAGAGCGTGCTCGTGTGGATACGTATAGAGGCACGGACACTTGAACGTGCTAAAGATCCAACAAACCGAAAGGAAAAGCGGGATTGCAAAGGGCACGCAACAAAGGTAGAACTCTCCTATAAGATAGGTTTGGTTTAGAGAAATTTTTTTTATACGAGTTTTCTTTCGCATGGATCACTTGGAAGGGATCCTATTTTCCGTTGCGCATATGCCATTTGGCATACGAGATTCCCCTACACTTCCTGATGGACTTGGATGTGATTCCTGGTTTGCCCAAAACTATCACAATTTATTGTGATAATAATGGTGCAGTTGCAAACTCGAAGGAACCACGTGCCCATAAGGCTAGTAAACACATAGAGCGCAAGTACCACCTGATACGAGAAATCATAAAGGAGGTAGAAGTTGTTGTCGCCTAGATTGCATCAGAGGATGACCTGGTAGACCCTTTCACTAAGGCCCTTCTAGCGAGAGCTTTGATAGGCATGTGGTGGGAAGGGGAATCAGATGTATGGCAGTAAGAGCACAGCATAGTCTTTTAGTATAAGTGGGAGATTGTAGGGATGTATATTGAAAAGTATATCTTTTCTATAAATATCTTTATTTTTGAAATAAGAATCACATGATCATTGTTTGCATATTTTTATGGTTATGCAATATTGTCTCATACTTTACATTGTAGATAACATGGTGTGTGGTGTCACACAGGAGATCATGTTATCGGCCCCTTGAAAAGTATAAGTAAAGGCTCACAACCGAGATGACTTTGGACAAACCATCGGAATGGTTGTAATGTGATTTGGTATTGGTTTGTCTTGACCATAAAATCACACTAGTGCACTTTGTGTGTATTGAGCAGGACCGATATAGAGGTGATTCGATTTATTGCTGACTACATAATCGAATCGGATCTCAGATATTATTTAGTACATGCTCTTAATCCCGATATAATAACGGGCACATATACTTAATACTCATCTCTTTGATTTACCAATGGGCGAGATTTATAGATTAAATCGATAGGCTCGGTAATTAATTAATCGACGGACATTCGAGATCTTAAACACGGGGAGAAAATGTACAAATAATATATGGAGCCCATATTGTCATATGGGGGTTGGTGAGGTAGATCAATGATGAACCTTTAGTGGATTGGATCATCATTAGTGGATCGGACTTTATGTGGGCTTGATCCATGGGTGGCCAAGACCCAACTCCTCCTCATGGTCCCTAATGTAGGCTATTAACACCTCATGATGCTTAGATCCAAAGGATAGAAAAAAAATTTATAAGATCCATTGGTAGAGATTAAATCTCTAAGATCCGACGGTTGAGATTAAATCTCTAGATCCGACGGTTGAGATTAAATCCCTAGAACCAATGGAGGAGATTAATTCATGACTTATCCCTAAATCTATAAAAGGGTTTCAAGGGGTTGGCGTGGAAGAGAATTGAAGAGAGGCCTAGGTTTTCTAGTTGGCGGCAAGATTAGGGTTAGGGTGTAAGGAGGGTGGCGGCACCAATTAAGGAAAGAAATTCCTTTTCTTCTTCTTCCTCCAAAGGTGGCCGGCGTCCAGCTCTTATTCCAGCCCTTTTCCAGCTCTTGGCCAGCGGCAATACCTCTCTTCTCCCTCTCCTTAGGTGGTGGAAACAAGATATAGGGTTTCCCTAGGCATCTTGGTTGTTTTCCCCCATCTTCTCCTTCAATTAGTTGGCTGGCGGCAAGGAAGGATTGAGTTCCTTGTTGGTTGAGTTTTTGAAGGAGAAAAACATTGTTTCTCATCTTCCTCTTGCTTGGGAAAAGCAAGGAAGGAAGTGTTGCGATCTAGGAGCTTCAACTTTTGGTGGATCGTCGCCCACACGACGTCCAAAAGGAGGAAGGTCATACATTAGAAGACTAGGAGGTATACCTATTCTTCTTTCTCTTTTATTCATTGCTTGTATTTGTTTTTGATTTATAAGCATGTTATATTTCTGTAAATGGCTAAATAATACTTGGATCCCGAGTATAAACACAAAAACCGGCGATCCGGACATCGTCTATTCCGCGGCTACTCGTAGAATAGAGGATGGTCGCTTGAACAACTAGTTTGTTCAAGTGACCTCTCTAAACGAATAGCACGACGATGACTTGGTTGATTTGGGAATACCTTTTGTCTAGGATTAAATTTTTAATCCGGGGACATCGAAGGGATCACCATGGTCAAGCTACTGAGGTGAAGTGGGAAGCAAAGTTTCCCCCCACGGACTCGATAAGAGGGAAATCCCTACATACATGTGTAATTGTGATGTATCGGAATTATCCCTAGTCGATGAATTGATAGATTTGGACACCATCAATTCTATCGAGACTAGCATGAGGTATACTCCTTGGTGTATCCAAGCAGCTGATTCTCACTGGCTGGAGACATTGTGATGTCCGGAGTTAATCGTGGATGCTAGTTATGGTAACTAGTTCATTGGAGTGACCAGCCGTAAGACTTCATATGGTTCTCTGCATATATATAGATATGACAATGAAGTTCTTACTGTAGCTTAAGTGCGATGTTCCTTTGACTTGCGGTATTCAAGTCATCTTGATCATAAAGACATGCTTTGACATCTTAAGCAAGCATCTCTGAGGAGATGTGGACCCGGGATGATTGGGTATAAGTCGAAGTGATCAAAGGTGTTTGAATAGCCTATAAAGGATTCACCACTCCTTGCGAGGAGATGTATACCCATGGCCTCTCGTCGGATTGTTACTAAAGTCTTTGGCCAAAGCATTACATGTTTAGAGTAAGGTACTCTTCGATACATGTGCAGTAACTAGAATCCGTAGGACGAGGAAATGATACTTGGGCTAGGTGTGACGTAGTCAGCCTAGTGGGGACTGATACTATAGATCATGTCCTGAACCAAGTGGGTATAAGATGAGGGAAGGGAATGGGGCACGTTTCATTCGAGCTGCTGAAGGGTTTCAGAAATAATTCTGGATCAACCGTTGATCTTTTCGATTAATTGGGGATCATGATGTACTACTAGGTTCCACCCATGATCGTTCTATAATTAATGGTTAATTATAGATGACCAACATAAACTGAGAACCTATTTGGTCACACGCACAATGAGCGTAATCCGAAGGATTTAAAACGAGCTTGAGAATGAGATTCTCAGACCGAGAGAAACTAAGTTTGGTTGGACCAAACATAAGCGAGCATGAAATCATTTCAGTCGCAATAGAAGCATGGATGGGCCGTGTCTTATGAAGACATAATGGATGAACCAAAATGGTTTGGTTCTAATCCAATGGAGGAGAATAAACCAAAGGGTTTGGTTTATTTTAAACGAATGATCCAAAGTTAGTTCGGTTCATTTTAACTTAAAATAAACCATCATGGTTTGATTTATTTTAACTTATATTAATGAAGCGGGTTAACGGGCCTTATGGTTATGATCCAATAACCATTAAGAGAATTAGTTCTCTATAAAAGAGGGCTTAAGGGTTTGTTAAGCCCTAATCCAAAAGCCCTAACCTAGAGTTGCTGCCCAACCTCTCCCTCCTCTCCTTCAAGTCGGCGCCAACATTGTTGCCGCCGCCCACCTCCTCCAACCGACGACCAGCTGCTGCCGTCTTCTCCCATTGTCGGCGTCGAGCTGCTGCCGGAGGAGCTCCGGTGATCTTCCTTGGCTCCGGCGACAAGGTGAGCAAGTCGCTTTCCTTATTTGGCCGGCGCAAGGTCTCCACCAAAGCTGTCCAGTTTTCTGGACAGCTTGTTTCCTTCTTGTCCGAGCGTCGTTTGGACGATGTTTGGAGCTTCGACAGTTCCCTACTTACCGGGGATTCGATCTCCGGTAATCTTCATAGGTGGAGGATGAAGGATTCGTCAAACGGTTGACGAATACCTCTCCGGAGAAGCGAGTTTTGAGGACTCGTCTTTGGATCCGAATTTGGATTCGGATCGTGATCTTCTCTCGATCACATCGTCTTCAACATGAGGCTAGTAACCCGTACAAAGATGAGGCTCATGACTTAGTGAAGTCATCCCGAAGATACTCAGCGTGGACACGGATAGAGACGATTCTAGCGAGGATCGTTCCGGTTGATGTCGTTCCCGCTACACGTGATACGTAAGGTATACGTAGTTAAATTTCCTTTTATTGCAAAATTTAAATTTACAGTTATGTCTACACATGTTGTACGATGCATGCGTGTGGTGTGTGTGTTGTAATAAATGTATATTTATTATTTTTTATTCCTTCCGCTGTGCACATGTTTGCGAAACATGTTCGAACACACACTCGCCGCGGTGCCGAAAACCCAACATGAGTAGTGGAGGACTTGATGGGATATGAAGGTGTGAGGATGTTGGAGGTGGCTAGAAGGCTTAGGTCTAGGATACGGTTTAGGGAGTTGCTTCGGAGGCTCATTGGCTCTCATGTCCCCGGATTAAAATTTTCACTAATGAAAGAATTAATCCGGATGGGATGAGTTTCCTTAGCACAACCAATTCGTCGTCGTGCTAACAACTTGAGTGGTCGCTTGAACATACTAGTTGTTCAAGCAACACAACTCTTCTAGTTGGTTAGCCACGGAAGAGACGACGGACAGATCGCCGGTTTTTGTGTTTGTCTTCGGGGTCCATGATTATACAAAATATATACATATGCATAATTGTATAATCAACAATTAAAAGAACATTCTCAGATCTGAAAATAAAGTTGTAAAACATTATACCTTACGATCTTCTACCGTATGTCCTATCCTTCTCGTGGACGACTTGTGGACGAAGATCCTCCACGAGTAGAAGCCTTCTAGATCGCGTTCTTCCCTTCCTTGTCCGCTGCGAACAAAGAGAAGAACCAACAAATACCTATCCTTTCTAGAACTACCCAAGCTTTTTCTCCAAACCCTAGCCGCCCACTTTGAGAAGAGCCAAACCCTAAATCCAATTCAATTAATTTTTTGCCGCCCAAGCTTAAGCCTTCTATTTATAGAATTGGGCTTAAGCCTCCTTTAATCTCCACCGTCGGATCTAGGGATTTAATCTCCACCGTCGGATCTAGGGTTTTATCCCAACCGTCGGATCTAGGGTTTCATCCCAACCGTCGGATCAAGGATTTCATCCCAACCGTCGGATCTAGGGTTTTATCCCAACCGTCGGATCTAGGGATTTAATCCCAACCGTTGGTTCTAGGTTTTGTTTTACATTCTTGGATCTAGACTTCACAAGGATTATAGTAGGCTACGATAGGGACCATAAGGAGGAGTTGGATCTTGGCCACCCGATGGATCGGAACCACACAAACTTGATCCATCAATGATGTTCCATTCCACTAGAGGATCATCATTGAACTACCTCACCAACCCCCATAAATTAATATGGGCTCCATATATTATTTGTACATTCATCTCCCCGTGTTTAAGATATCGAATGTCCGTCAATTAATTGATTTACTGACCATCAATTAATTAACATCTAATTCCTCGAGTAGTACCACTCAACCTTATCATCATGTTGACTAAGTCAACCAGCTGGGTTTACATGATGAACCTTGTGAGCTCCTCAAGGGGACATCATCAACCTAATATATAGGACACGGTTTCCTCCTATAATCAACGACACACCATATAAATAATATCATCTCCCAACTTACCGAGCCTATCGATTTAATCTATAAATCTCGCCCATTGGTAAATCAAAGAGATGACTACTAAGTATATGTGCCCGTTATTATATCGGGATTAAGAGCATGTACTAAATAATATATGAGGTCCGATTCGATTATGTAGTCAGCAATAAATCGAATCACCTCTAAGTCGGTCCTGCTCAATACACACAAAGTGCACTAGTGTTATTCTATGGTAAAGACAAACCAATACCAAATCACACTACAACCATTCCGATGGTTTGTCCAAAGCACACACAAAGTGCACTAGTGTTATTCCCATGTAAATAATATCATTTCCCAACTTACCGGGCATATTGATTTAATCCATCTAAATCTCACCCTCTGGTAAATCAAAGAAATAAATACTAAGTACATGTTCCCGTTATTATATCGGGATTAAGAGCATGTACAACATAATATCCGAGGTTCGATTCAATTATGTAGTCAGTACTAAATTGAATCACCTCTATGTCGGTCCTGCTCAATACACCTAAGTGTACTAGTGTAACTTTATGTTCAAGACAAAACAATACCAAGATACACTACAACCATGCCAATGGTTTGTCCAAAACCATCTTGGTTGTGAGCCTCTACTTATATTTTACAAGGGACTGATAACATGATCTTCTGTGCCACACCAAGCACCATGTTATCTACAATGTAAAATATTAGACAATATGCACACTCATATAATAAATATATAAAGTGCAAACAATGATCATGTGATTCTTATTCCAAAATAAAATGTTCATACAAAAAGAGCTAGGCTTTCAGTATACATTCCAACAATCTCCCACTTATACTAAAAGACTATGCCGTCATCACTCTGCCATACATCTGATCCCCATGTCCTTCACATGCCTATCAAACGCTTTCGCTGGAAGGGCCTTAGTGAATGGATCCGCCAGGTTATCCTATGATGCAATCTTGGCGACAACAACTTCTCCTCGCTTTACGATCTCTTGTATAAGGTGGTACTTGCGCTCTATGTGTTTACTCGCCTTATGGGCTCATGGTTCCTTCGAGTTTGCAACTGCACCACTGTTATCACAATAAATTGTGATAGTTCTAGGCAAACTAGGAATCACATCCAAGTCCATCAAGAAGTTCCTGAGCCATACAACTTCCTTGGCTGCTTCAGAGGCTGCCACATACTCAGCTTCCATGGTAGAGTCCGCCACGCATTTCTCCTTGACACACCTCCATACTATGGCTCCACCTCCAAAAGTAAACACAAACCCCGAGGTAGACTTACTCTTGTCCCTATCTGATTGGAAATTCGAATCCGTGTAACCCACAGGGACTAATTGATCTGCCCAGTAAACCAGCATATAATCCCTAGTCCTTCTCAGGTACTTCAATATATGCTTTACCGTAGTCCAATGTCCCTGTGCAGGATTACTCTGATATCTGCTAACCATGCCCATGACAAAGCAGATATCCGGTCTCGTACACAACATAGCATACATGAGGCTTCCTACTGCTGAAGCATAAGGAACTGCCTTAATGTCCTCTATCTCCTTTGATGTTTTGGGACACATCTCTTTAGATAAAGGAACTCCATGCCTAAAAGGTAGAAAACCTTTCTTGGAGTTCTGCTTGCTAAAATGAGCAAGGATAGTGTCAATGTATGAAGCTTGAGATAAGTACAACATCCTTTTCTTGCGATCCCTTTTAACTTTGATCCCAAGGATGTGTCCCACTTCTCCCAAGTCCTTCATGTCAAACTGTTTGGACAACCATACCCTTACGTCTGATAACACTTTGATATTGTTGCCAACTAACAAAATGTCATCTACGTATAGTACAAGAAATACCACTACGTTTCCGTCACATCTCTTGTATACACAAGGCTCATGCGGACTTTGAATAAATCCATATGACTGGATTACCTCATCAAAGCGGATGTTCCAAGATCTAGAAGCTTGCTTTAATCCATAAATGGACCGATTAAGCTTACATACAAGATGCTCTTTGCCTTTAGCAATGAATCCCTCTGGTTGCCGCATATAGATGTTCTCCTCAAGACTTCCGTTAAGGAAAGCTGTCTTGACATCCATCTGCCAAATCTCATAATCCATATGAGCAGCTATAGATAAGAGAATCCGGATAGACTTAAGCATAGCTACCGGCGAAAAGGTCTCCTCATAATCGATACCCTCTTTCTGAGTATACCCTTTCGCAACAAGCCTAGCTTTGAAGGTCTCAACCTTCCCGTCTACTCCTCTCTTTCTCTTGTAGATCCACTTGCATCCAATGGCTTTCACACCATCGGGTCGCTCTACTAGCTCCCAGACTTGATTAGAATCCATAGATTATATCTCTGAATTCATCGCACTTTGCCAAGATACCGCATCTCTATCTTGGAGTGCCTCGTCATATGTCCAGGGATCCGGTTCATGTTCACCAGGGACTAAGTCTGAACACTCTCCCAAAAACATGAATCTCTCGGGTTGTCTAACAACCCTCCCACTACGACGAGGTGCCTCCTGTGTATACTCTGTGACACGTGGTGCAGTGACTTGTGGCATCTCCTCTTGTACCGGTGGTACTGAAGTTGGGACGTCCCCTGTTAACTCCTCAAGAACAATCCTACTTGTGGGCTTGTGGTTCATCACATAGTCCTCCTCTAGAAATCTGGCATTCGTACTCATGATCACCTTCTGATCTCTAGGACTATAGAATAAACCACCCTTCGTTCCCTTAGGGTAGCCATCAAACAAGCGTACTTCTGTACGAGATTCCAACTTACCAGCATCTCCCTTCAGCACATGTGCTGGACTACCCCAAATCCGAATATGTCTTAGACTAGGCTTTCGCCCAGTCCACAACTCTATGGGAGTAGAGGGTACTGACTTAGATGGAACCAAGTTCAGAATGTGTGTTGCTGTTTTCAGAGCAAACCCCCAGAACGAATCAGGTAACTCAGAATAACTCATCATCGATCTGACCATCTCCATAAGAGTCCTATTCCTTCGCTCCGCCACACCATTCTGCTGGGGTGTGCCAGGTGCGGACAATTGGGATTGAATCCCAGCCTCTAATAAGTAACTCCTAAACTCTCCCAAGAGGTACTCGCCACCACGATCAGATCGTAATGTCTTGATACTTTTACCTTGACGGTTCTCCACATCAGCCTTGAATTCTTTGAACCTGTCAAAGCATTCAGCTTGCGGCACATCAAGTAAATGTATCCATATCTTAAATAATCGTCTATAAAAGAGATAAAATATTCAAAACCACCTCTTGCCTGGATAGACATAGGATCGCACAAATCAGAATGAACCAATTCTAACACATCTTTGGCTCTATACCCCTTGGCCTTGAAAGGCCTCTTGGTCATTTTACCTTCCAAGCAAGATTCGCAGGTTGGGAGATCCTCCACCACTAATGAACCTAAAGGTCCATCAGCTATCAACCTTTGAATTCTGCTTAGGTTAATATGACCAAGCCTTAGATGCCAAAGATACATTTGGTTCATTTGCGAAGGTTCTTTTCTCTTATTAGACTTAGAAGATGAGTTATTGATTTCTATATGCATCGTGGGAATTTTCGGTTCTAGAGTATATAAATTGTCAACCAATGTACCAGAACAGATAATCTCCCTATTCCTTTTTATTACCACTTTGTCATTAAAAGAAACAGAATATCCATCCAAAAATAATTTAGAAACTGAAATTAAATTCTTTCTAAAAGTAGGTACATAAAGACAATTTCTCAAAACCAAAAATTTATTCCTATCAAAAGATAAATGAACGTCTCCCACTGCAATAGCCGCCACCTTTGAAGCATTGCCCATGAAGACGGTAATCTCTCCCTCAGCTAGTCGTCGGGTTTCCTGGAACCCTCAGAAAGTATTGCGACATGATCGTGGCTCTTATATCTACACACCGTAATCGTAGATAACACCGCTAAACATGTTTCAACAACTAAACAAGAAGATATACCTTTGTTCTTTCGGCGAGACAGGGCCTTCCAATGTCGATGCACTTGCCTTTCGGCTTCTTCACTCCTGCCTGAGGTCCCACTGCCACTTTCTTCGCTCCACCTTGCTTCTTCTTCTTCTTACCTTTCGGTTTAGAGGAAGAAACCTTCTGAGCGACCATGGCTTGAGCACTCTGACGAAAAAGCCTCTCTGCCGCCTAGAGTTCTGTCAGAAGCTCCGCCAATGAATACAACCTCTTGTTCATGTTGTAGTTGAGGCGGAACTGCTCAAAACTCCTAGGAAGAGACTGGAGAATGATATCGACCTGGGTTTCCTCATCGATCTCACTTCCGAGGACTTCCATCTCATTAAGATGAGCCATCATCTTGAGAACATGATCCCTAACGGGTGTTCCCTCGATCATGGTGGTCATCATCAAGTTTCTCATTGCCTCCTGCCTAGCTGCCCTACTCTGATGTCCGAAAAGTTCCTTAAGATTGAACATCATGTCATAAGCTGTGGCTATGGCCTGATGCTGATGTTGCAGCACATTTGACATAGATGACAAAATGTAACACCGCGCCATCTCATCTGCCTTGACCCATTTCTTATAACGTTCTTTCTCCTTTTCATCAGAGTCATCGGAGGGCTTAGGAGGACAAACCTCGAAGAGTACAAATTTGTACTCCTCCGCAGTTAAGACAATATCCAGATTTCTTTTCCAATCAATGTAGTTTGGTCCAGTAAGTTTGTTTTCTTTTAAAATCACAGCAAGTGGGTTGAAAGCCATTTGAAAATCCTAAAAATCACAATGATCAAAATATTAGATTTCAAATATTATTGATTCCTCAAAACAATAAAATCCCAAAATCAACCAACACCTCAAAACACCGAGAATATCGCATGCCACGATAGTGTGGACGTATACGAATTCTACATTTGTAAGAGGAGGTTTTACCCATTAATTTTATTATCTTGTCAACCTTACTTTTTGACAAATAAAATTAATAGTTGGTTCCCCTTTAGCCCTACAAATAAAAGCAGTGACTCCGATGGGGAGGATACTTTTATTTGCATCTAAGTGTGCACCATTACACGATACTAAGGGAATTATTTCGGATTATGTGCCTTACCGATGGGGAAGTACACACGCTCCTAAATAATTTCCTATAACCATTATTTGACCTAGTGATCCGCAAACAAACCCATCTGATGGGGAGGAAGGCACTCAAAGCCAACGCGCAAGTTTGTTGCATCACACGTCAAATTGTAATGGAGGCCGCGGGAATTAATTAAAATGTCCCTCTCCCACTTAGTTAATTGAAAATGAGGAATTTTAAAACATACACAACATGCATATAAAACAAATAAGCAATAAATATGGAAAAAAACAGAATTTTTCCAACTATTATGGCATTGTCCTCCAATATGCATCACGTCGTGTCGCCACCTCGTCCGCTCCATCTTTTCCCGTGCACAAGTCACCAAAGAGATCCGAGCCGAGATAAAACTATTTTAATCTACATCCATCGATCCTATACTCCACGAAGGAGTGTACAAATAATCTAGATCGAAAGTAAACTAAAATGAGCGGCTAAACAATGTTGTATTTAATTACAAAAATCAAATACTAATCTAGCCTCGTCAACCCCGAGGATTCAAATAATAAATATTTACACACATCCAATCACATACACACATATGGCCATAATAGTTGGATCTTATGCCTGCAACCAAAGAGTTAAACTACGCATATCCTACTATTATCCGGCACATATAATATATGAATAAGTGCATAAAAATTAACCGAATACCAAGCACACAAAACCGGAAACTGTGGCTCTGATACCACTTGTAGGGAGTTGCTTCGGAGGCTCATTGGCTCCCATGTCCCTGGATTAAAATTTTCACTAATGAAAGAATTAATCCGGATGAGATGAGTTTCCTTAGCACAACCAATTCGTCGTCATGCTAACAACTTGAGTGGTCACTTGAACAAACTAGTTGTTCAAGCAACACAACTCTTCTAGTTGGTTAGCCGTGGAAGAGACGACGGACGGATCGCCGGTTTTTGTGTTTGTCTTCGGGGTCCATGATTATACAAAATATATACATATGCATAATTGTATAATCAACAATTAAAAGAACATTCTCAGATCTGAAAATAAAGTTGTAAAACTTTATACCTTACGATCTTCTACCGTATGTCCTATCCTTCTCATGGACGACGTGTGGACGAAGATCCTCCACGAGTAGAAGCCTTCTAGATCGCGTTCTTCCCTTCCTTGTCTGCTGCGAACAAAGAGAAGAACCAACAAATACCTATCCTTTCTAGAACCGGCCACCAAATTAGGGAATTTGATGCAACCGCCGGCCAAGGAACAAGTGGATGAAGCGCCGACCACCAATGGAAGGAGAACCGCCGGCCACTTTGGAGAGTATGGAGGAATGAACGCCGGCCACCAATGGAAGGAGAACCGCTGGACAAGGAATAAGAGAGAGGCCTTGAGGATGGGCGCCGGCCAAGTCTTGATGGAGGAAGATGGGCGCCGACAACAACTAGAAGGAAGAAGGTTTCCGCCCAAGCTTTTGCTCCAAACCCTAGCCGCCCACTTTGAGAAGAGCCAAACCCTAATTCCAATTCAATTAATTTTTTGCCGCCCAAGCTTAAGCCTTCTATTTATAGAATTGGGCTTAAGCCTCTTTTAATCTCCACCGTCGGATCTAGGGATTTAATCTCCACCGTCGGATCTAGGGTTTTATCCCAACCGTCGGATCTAGGGTTTCATCCCAACCGTCGGATCTAGGATTTCATCCCAACCATTGGATCTAGGGTTTTATCCCAACCGTCAGATCTAGGGATTTAATCCCAACCGTTGGTTCTAGGTTTTGTTTTACATTCTTGGATCTAGACTTCACAAGGATTATAGTAGGCTACGATAGGGACCATAAGGAGGAGTTGGATCTTGGACACCCGATGGATCGGAACCACACAAACTTGATCCATCAATGATGTTCCATTCCACTAGAGGATCATCATTGAACTACCTCACCAACCCCCATAAATTAATATGGGCTCCATATATTATTTGTACATTCATCTCCCCGTGTTTAAGATATCGAATGTCCGTCAATTAATTGATTTACTAACCATCAATTAATTAACATCTAATTCCTCGAGTAGTACCACTCAACCTTATCATCATGTTGACTAAGTCAACCAGCTGGGTTTACATGATGAACCTTGTGAGCTCCTCAAGGGGACATCATCAACCTAATATATAGGACACGGTTTCCTCCTATAATCAACGGCACACCATGTAAATAATATCATTTCCCAACTTACCGGGCATATTAATTTAATCCATCTAAATCTCACCCTCTGGTAAATCAAAGAAATAAATACTAAGTACATGTTCCCGTTATTATATCGGGATTAAGAGCATGTACAATATAATATCCGAGGTCCGATTGAATTATGTAGTCAGTACTAAATTGAATCACCTCTATGTCGGTCCTGCTCAATACACCTAAGTGTACTAGTGTAACTTTATGTTCAAGACAAAACAATACCAAGCTACACTACAACCATGCCAATGGTTTGTCCAAAACCATCTTGGTTGTGAGCCTCTACTTATATTTTACAAGGGACTGATAACATGATCTTCTGTGCCACACCAAGCACCATGTTATCTACAATGTAAAATATTAGACAATATGCACACTCATATAATAAATATATAAAGTGCAAACAATGATCATGTGATTCTTATTCCAAAATAAAATATTCATAAAAAAAGAGCTAGGCTTTCAGTATACATTCCAACATAAGGGCGGTCTAGCAAGTATGAGGGGATCATACTTGGGTTAAACCTCACTTTTGAGATTTACCAGTCGATTGGGACCTTGGGTCAGTCGACTGGTTGAGTGTTTAGCACTCGGGAGCTTAGTTGACTCATTATAGTCGACTGAGGTCATAACCCAATCGACTAGTCGTATAGTTAACTTAGGCTCGACTGCTCGAGATGTGCTCTAGCAGTCAACTTCTAGTTGTGGGCAGTCGACTGACCTTGAGTAGTCAATTGTCGTGGATGACAGTCGACTAGTATTTGCGAACACAAACACAAAATGGCTCATAGTCGACTACTAGCTTGACAGTCAACTGATGGTAATGGAAGTTAACTGCCAGTGTATCCATTGGACAAATTCCAATGAAGATTAGACTGTTGTGAGGCAACAACATTGTGAGCAGTCAATTGGGGCCTTTTGACAGTCTACTATCAAGTGGAAATTCAGGTCGTGCAGAGGCATAAAAGGAGCATGACGGGGAGGATTTCATAGCCAGATCTAGAGGATTTTAAGGGGAGTTACTACTGTGATTCCAGACCTTCAAGGCATCCTAAAGCAACCAAAACCTCAAGCATTCAAAATCTCACTTGTGTAAAGTGTTGTTTCTTTCATTTCACTTATATTCTTGTATTTGATTTGCTTATTCTCATTGTTGTAAGATTCTTGTACGAGATTTCTCCACCTCTGATGTGTTGTCGAGAAGGAGAAGATTTTGTGGTGGTGTGCATCACTAGAGCTTACTTGATCTCGACCCGTTGAGTAGAAACTCTAGGTTCCAAACCGCGTTATATCCTTGTGTTGTGTGTTTGTGCATTTCATTCATGCTTTACTTTATTTCCATTGCGCACTAATAATTATAGATAAGCATGACACGATCGAAGAGTAGAAATCGACGAATATCTATTCACGTCCCCCTCTAGCGCGGTCAACCGATCTCCTACAAGTGATATCAGAGCAAGGTTGCTCTTCTACAGACTCATCGCCAAGAGAGCATGTGCTAGAAGAGATGGAGTTTCAAGGAAGATTGGGTGATGATGTCACGATTCCACCTTCCTTCGACTGTGAAGATTTCACATATTGGAATGGTAGAATGATGTATTTTCTTATGTGTGATTTTGATAACTGGATTAGCATTCTAATAGGGTTCGATACTCCTAAGGATAAGAAGGGGAGATTACTCAAGAAGAAAAAGTGGACTAAGGAGCAAATCCAATATTTTAAAATAAATAATACGGTAACGAAATTGTTTGTTAATTTGTTACCTAATGTTATTTTGGCAAAGTTAGGTGAGTTTAAGGATGCTAAAGAACTTTGGAGTAAGCTAGCCAAGCTCCATGAGAATCCATCACCAACTCAAGAAGTAGAGGAGAAAGCCGAAGAAGAATCAAGGTGCTCATTCTCTCAAGGTCAAGAAGAAAGCACATCATCATCTAAAGAGATTGAGGATTCGGAAGTTGAAAGATGCTCAACATTTGGATTGTTAGAGGAGGTAGAAGAAGTCTCGAAAGCCTCCATTTCAAGGATTAAGGGGGAGGAGAGATTATCGCCGGTGCTAGAGCAAGAGCAAGAGGAACGATCAACCTCCGGAAGAGATGAAGAATCCAACCAAGAGTCCCCTACCAAGGAAGGTAACTCAAATGTTTTTCACAAAAATGAAAATCACATTACATGTTTTGAGTGTAGGGAGCAAGGGCATTACAAGAATAAGTTCTCAAAAAGAGTCAAGAAGACTCAATTGGCACCAAAGGCCAAAGAAAATATCAAGGAAGTCGCAGTCCCAATTATGAAGAGTAAGGAGCACATTGTGTGCTTCAAATGTCAACAAAATGGGCACTATAGAAGTAATGTCCTAGGGGGAGTCACTCCAAGAAGGACAAAGTAGGGAGCTCACAAGTAGGGGGAGCTAAGGCAAACTCTAAGGTATATTTAAATAACGCTTTTTCTTTAAGTAATGATAAGAATCATGATAAGAATTGTATTGCTATTTTTAATCATGAAAAGAATGCTAGAAATAAGTATTTTTTCTTAGGTACTAAATCTTGCGATATTAGGGTTAAGGACAAATCTAGAACAATTACCTCTAAAACTATCACACCTAAGAATGACAATAACCTAGGTAATAATCTCAAGAAATCTAGACACATGCCTAGGACGAACAAGAATGGCCAAAAATATAATGGAAAATCAAAATTGGATAAATTGGAATTAGAAAATCAAGCCTTGAGGTCAAAGCTTGAGAAATTAAAAAAACCCTCAATAAGGTGAAAAATTCAATTCTATGGTCTAAGGGTCAAAATCTAGGGGTTGGTAGGATGGAACCAATGTTGGACAAGAAAGGCTTAGGTCACAAGTCTAAGTCCATGGAGATTATGCCAACCTACCACAATGTTCCATTTAACTATGGAATAAAATCTAGGTCTAGGAAAACCAAGGTCACAAAGGAAGTCATCCCTAGAGTTGACCATGGTAGTTAATCTTGACAAGACATAAATAACCAAAGCTTCAAAGCCTAGGAGGGGCATTACGAGGGTAGCTAGGGAAGTCATCCCTAGTAAATACCTCGTTAATACAAGGAGCTCCAATAGGTATTGGGTTCCAAGGAGCGTGATTCCATCACACTAGATGGGTTAGGGTGTGTCAACCATAAATGGATGGGTAACTAACTTAACCATAGTAGAGTTTATACTTTAGGATATTTTCAAGGTTATTAGATACCTTGGAAATGAAATTAGATATATATCCCAAAGTAAATTTGGAATGTGCCAATAGAATTTAAGAAGTTTAAAAAATAAATCAAAATTGCACAATTAGGTGTAGAGTCAATGGTATGTCATTTTGAATTTTTGGCACAGTACTTGAGGAAAATTGTCATTATGGCAAAATTGGGATTTAATCTTAACAAATGACAATTAATATTAAAATTTAGATATTCTTATACCTTTACTTTTTATTTTCCATGCTTTGTTTACCATATGTCATGTCATGAAGTCATATTTCATTTAATCATGTAAAATGTCATGATTAAAATTTAGGGTATTATGTCATGTTTGTATTTAGGTCGTTTTTATGCCATGACATCATGATTATTGGAAAGTGCTTTAAATTATGCACATTCTTAAGCCATGATCATCATTCATGCATTTAGATTATTAAAATTAAATTAAGGACAATGATATGATTTGAAGTCTCATTATAAGGGAATCAAATAGAGTTGCCTAGACAAATGCATGAGACCCTACATTAAGGAAGAACCTAAACCCACATCTAACAAAAATATTAAATTGACATGTGTATGTATTTATACACCCGAGACACATTGTGAGATGTTAGAAAAATGAGTTAAGTTCAAGGTGCATTGTTCTTGCATCTAGATGAACTCAAACTCATAATATACCATGGAAGAATCATGAGGAAAGCTAATATACAAGTCATGTATATCTAGCTCATAGACCATGGTTCAAAATAAGGTTTTGAAATCATTTTAAAATTATTTTGAAAAATCTTGGTGAAGTCTATATTTTGATAGCAATCACCATTGAAGAAGTTGATAAAAAGTTAGATAAAACATTGAAGATTTCAATGATTTTGAACTTTGTATCAATCTCTTAATTTAATAAGTATTTTAATTTACAAATATTTTTCACCTATTGTATTTCATGTAAGTAATGTACATATGAAGTTTCAAGATTTTTCAAAATATATATAATTACTTATCATTTTCCAAAATTCAACTGAAAACTTTGATTTTGGAAAATCGAGAGCAATGATCGTGTGGTCTTTTCAATCGATTGATGTGTCTGATATTTTTTGAATAAGAGTTGTTTAGCCAATTATCAACACCATTATGTACCCTAACATCTCCTAACCCTAGGATATGCTTTAGAAAGCATGGGAAGGGTGAAATATCATTGAAAAATGATTAGGAGAGCTTTTTAGGGTGGAGGATCATCAAATTTTAAGGTGTGTGAAAGTTCAAGTTTGAACTTTTTCCCTTATGTTTGATTGTTTAGTATTTCTATAGGCTTAGGGACTCTCTAAGGACATTATTGGTGCAATTGTTAAGGGGGAGTATGCCTTTAGGGAGAGGTTATTTTTGGTGCAATCGGTCCAAGTCACGATTGACCGTACTCGAGTTTGACTCGAGTAGTATTTTGATGTTAGAAAAAACATATGACATGTGATTATCATGGGAAGACCAAATGTGTAGCCTTGTCCACGTAAGTCAAGTGTGTAGCCTTGGCAGTTAAAGTCCAAGCATGGGGCTTGGCATTGGAAGTCCAACATGGAGTTGGCAAGGGAAGTCTAAGTGAGTAGCCTTGGCCACATAAGTCAAAGTGTGTAGCCTTGGCGGTGAAAGTTCAAGCATAGGGCTTAGCATTGGAAGTCCAACATGGAGTTGGCAAGGGAAGACCAAGTGTGTAGCCTTGGTCATGTAAGTCCAAGTGTGTAGCCTTGGTAGTGAAAGTCCAAGTTATGTGTACTTAGCATTTTGGAAGTCTAAGGGGTAGTTTGGCAGCATAAGGTCAAGCGGTAGTCTTGGGAGCGTAAGTTCATATGTACCTTGGCGGTGTAGGCACCGAGAGAATGACAATAGCTGAAGTAAGCACCTGGAGGCTAGCGTATGGAAGAACAAATCATGGATGACTTGGAGGGATCCGCGCATGGATGAACTGTAGGGATGTATACTGAAAAGTCTATCTTTTCTATGGAAATCTTTATTTTGAAATAAGAATCACATGATCATTGTTTGCATATTTTTATGGTTATGCAATATTGTCTAATACTTTACATTGTAGATAACATGGTGTGTGGTGTCACACAGGAGATCATGTAATCGGCCCCTTGAAAAGTATAAGCAAAGGCTCACAACCGAGATGGCTATGGACAAACCATCGGAATGGTTGTAGTGTGATTTGGTATTGGTTTGTCTTGACCATAGAATCACACTAGTGCACTTTGTGTGTATTGAGCAGGACCGACTTAGAGGTGATTCGATTTATTGCTGACTACATAATCGAATCGGACCTCAGATATTATTTAGTACATGCTCTTAATCCCGATATAATAACGGGCACATATACTTAGTAGACATCTCTTTGATTTACCAATTGGTGAGATTTATAGATTAAATCGATAGGCTCGGTAAGTTGGGAGATGATATTATTTATATGGTGTGCTGTTGATTATAGGAGGAAACCGTGTCCTATATATTAGGATGATGATGTCCCCTTGAGGAGCTCATAAGGTTCATCATGTAAATCCTGCAAGTGAACTTGGTCCGACATGATGAAAAGGTTGAGTGGTACTACTCATGGAGTTAGATGCCAATTAATTAATGGTCAGTAAATTAATTAATCGACGGACATTCGAGATCTTAAACACGGGGAGAAAATGTACAAATAATATATGGAGCCCATATTATCATATGGGGGTTGGTGAGGTAGATCAATGATGAACCTTTAGTGGATTGGATCATCATTAGTGGATCGGACTTTATGTGGGCTTGATCCATGGGTGGCCAAGACCCAACTCCTCCTCATGGTCCCTAATGTAGCCCATTAACACCTCATGGTGCTTAGATCCAAAGGATAGAAACAAAACTCTAAGATCCATTGGTAGAGATTAAATCTCTAAGATCCGACGGTTGAGATTAAATCTCTAGATCCGACGGTTGAGATTAAATCCCTAGAACCAATGGAGGAGATTAATTCATGACTTATCCCTAACTCTATAAAAGGAGGGCATGGGGAGTTGGCGTGGATGACATGGAGAGGGAGCAAGGCTTGGGCGGCAAGAATAAGGCAATCCTAGTTGAGATTGGATTGGAATTAGGGTTAGGGTTTTGAGGCTAGGGTGGCACCAAATAAGGAAGGTTCTTTCTCTCTTCTTCTTCCTCTTTGTGCCAACGTCCAGCAGCTTCTCCCAGCTTTTTTCCAGCCTTGGCCAGCGCCCAAAGCCTCCTTCTTCTTCTCCTTAGGTGGTGGAAACAAGATATAGGGTTTCCCTTGGTGTCTTGGTAGTTTTCCATCATCTCCTTCTCCTTCTAGTTGGCCGGCGGCAAGAACTTCTATAGTTCTTTGTTGGTTGAGTTTTTGAAGGAGAAAAACATTGTTTCTCTTCTTCCTCTTTCTTGGGAAAAGCAAGGAAGGAAGTTTTGCGATCTAGGAGCTTCGACTTTTGGTGGATCGTCGCCCACACGACGTCCAAAAGGAGGAGGGTCATACATTAGAAGACCAAGAGGTATAACTATTCTTCTATCTCTTTTATTCATTGCTTGTGTTTGTTTTTCAAAATATAAGCATGTTATATTTCTGTAAATAGGCTAAATAATACTTGGATCCCGAGTATAAACACAAAAACCGGCGATCCGGACATCGTCTATTCCGCCGCTACTCGTAGAATAGAGGATGGTCGCTTGAACGACTAGTTTGTTCAAGTGACCACTCTAAACGAATAGCACGACGATGACTTGGTTGATTTGGGAATCCCTTTTGTCTAGGATTAAATTTTTAATCCGGGGACATCGAAGGGATCACCATGGTTAAGCAACCGAGGTGAAGGGGAAGCGAAGTTTCCTCTTACGGACTCGACAAGGGAAAACCCTTCAATTGGTATCAGAGCCTTCGTTTCCGGTTTTGTGTGTTTAGGATTCGGTTAATTTTTATGCACTTTTCATATATTATATGTGCCGAATAATAGTAGGATATGCGTAGTTTAACTCTTTGGTTGCAGGCATAAGATCCGACTATTATGGCCATATGTGTGTATGTGATTGGATGTGTGTAAATATTTATTTTGTTGAATCCTCGGGGTTGACGAGGCTAGTATTTAGTTTTTGTAAATTAAATACGGCATTGTTTAGCCGCTCTTTATTTTATTTTACTTTCGATCTAGATTTCATGTACACTCCCTCGTGGAGTATAGGATCGATGAATGTAAATTAAAATAGGTTTTAGTCTCGGCTCGGATCTCCGGAGGGCTTGCACATGGCGTAGGAGGAGCGGACGAGATGGCGATGCGACGAGAGCCATATTGAAGACAAAAGCCATAATAGTTGGAAAATAATTTATTTTTCATATTTATTGCTTTTTGTTTGATATGCATGTCGTAGGCTAGGAAAATTCTTCATTTACAAATTACTAAGTGGGAGAGGGAATTTAAAAAAAAAAAAATCCCACGGCCTCCTTTACGATTTGACATGTGATGCAAACAAACTTGCGCGTCGGCTCTGAGTGCCTTCCTCTCCATCGGATGGGTTTGTTTGTGGATCACAAGGTCGAATATGGTTATAGGAAATTATTAAGGAGCGTGTGTACTTGCCCATCGTAAGGCACATAACCCGAGATAATTACCTTAGTACCGAGTAATGGTGAACACTTAGATACAAATATAATTATTCACCCCATCGGAGTCACTGCTTTTATTTGTAGGGCCAAAGAAGAGCCAACTATTAATTTTACTTGTCAAAAGGTTAGGTTGACAAGATAGTAAAATTAATGGGTAAAACCTCCTCTTACAAATGTAGAATTCGTATACGTCCACACTATCGTGACATACAATATTCTCAGTGTTTAGAGGTGTTGGTTGATTTTAAAATTTTATTGTTTGAGGAATCAATAATTTTTTGAAATCTAATGTTTTGATTTATGTGATTGTTAGGTTTTCTTTCAAAATGACTTTCAACCCACTTGTTGTGATACTGAAAGAGAACCAGCTTACTGGACCAAACTATGTAGATTGGAAGAGGAATCTAGATATTGTCTTGACTGCTGAGGAATACAAATATGTACTCCTCGAAGAGTGCCCTCCCAAGCCAGCAGATGATTCTGGGGAAAAGGAGAGAGAGATCTATAGGAAGTGGATCAAGGACGATGAGATGGCACGGTGTTACATTTTGGCATCTATGTCAAATGTACTCCAACATCAGCATCAAGCCATGCCCACTGCCTATGATATGATGATCAATCTCAAATAACTTTTCGGACACCAAAATCGAGCTGCGAGGCAAGAGGCCATGAGAAACTTGATGACGACAACTATGATCGAGGGAACACCCGTAAGGGATCATGTTCTCAAGATGATGGCTCATTTGAATGAGCTGGAGGTCCTAGGAGCTGAGATCGATGGGGAAACCTAGGTCGATATCATACTCCAGTCTCTGCCTAGGAGTTTTGAGCAGTTCCGCCTCAACTACAACATGAACAAGAGGTTGAATTCGTTGGCGGAACTTCTGACAGAACTACAAGTGGCAGAGGGACTTTTTCGTCAGAGTGCTCAGGCGCATGCTGTGATGACCCAGAAGGTTTCTACTCCTAAACCGAAAGGCAAGAAGAAGAAGAAACAAACTGGGCCGAAGGCTGTGGGAGGTAGTCAGGGAGGAGTGAAGAAGACGAAAGGCAAGTGCTTCACTTGTAAGCAGACTGGACACTGGAAGAAGGACTGCCCCAACCGCAAGAACAAAGGTATATCTTTTGGTCTAGTCGTTGAAACATGTTTAGCGGTGTTATCTACCGGCACCTGGTGTGTAGATACGGGAGCCACTGATCATGTCTGCAATACTTTGCAGTGGTTCCAGGAAACCAGACGACTGGCTGAGGTGGAGATTACCGTGTACTTGGGCGATGCCACGAAGGTGGCAGCTGTTGCAGTAGGAGACGTTCATTTATCTTTTGAAAAAAATAAACTTTTGGTTCTTAAAAATTGCCTTTATGTACCCTTGTTTAGAAAGAATTTAATTTCAGTTTCTATATTGTTTATGGATGGATATTCTATTTCTTTTAATGACAGATTTGTTATAAGAAGGAATAGGGACATTATCTGTTCGGGTGCATTGATAGGAAATTTGTACACACTTGAACCAAAACCTCCCACGATGCAAATTGAAGTTAATAACTCATCTTCTAATTCCAATAAGAGAAAAGAACCTTCGAAGATGAACCAAACATATCTTTGGCAACTTAGGCTTGGTCACATTAACCTAAGCAGAATTCAAAGGTTGATAGCTGATGGACTTTTGGGTACATTAGTGGTGGAGGATCTCCCAACCTGTGAATCTTGCTTGGAAGGTAAGATAACCAAGAGGCCTTTAAAGGCCAAGGGGTATAGAGCCAAAGATGTGTTAGAATTGGTTCATTCTGATTTGTGTGGTCCTATGTCTATCCAGGCTAGAGGTGGTTTTGAGTATTTCGTCTCTTTTATAGACGATTACTCAAGATATGGATACATTTACCTGATGCACCGCAAGTCTGAATGCTTTGACAAGTTCAAAGAATTCAAGGCTGATGTGGAAAAATGTCAAGGTAAAAGTATCAAGACACTACGATCTGATCGTGGTGGTGAGTACCTCTTGGGAGAGTTTAGGAACTACTTATCAGAGGCTGGGATTCAATCCCAATTGACTGCACCTGGCACACCCCAGCAGAATGGTGTAGCAGAGCGAAGGAATAAGACTCTTATGGAGATGGTTAGATCGATGATGAGTTATTCTGACTTGCCAGATTCGTTCTGGGGATATGCTCTAGATACGGCGGTGTACATTCTGAACTTGGTTCCATCTAAATCAGTGCCTTCTACTCCCACAGAGTTGTGGACTGGGCGAAAGCCTAGTCTAAGACATATTCGGATATGGGAGAGTCCAGCACATGTGCTGAAGGCAGATGCTGGTAAGTTGGAACCTCGCACAGAAGTACGCTTGTTCGTTGACTATCCCAGAGGAACGAAGGGTGGATTGTTTTATAGTCCTAGAGATCAGAGGGTGATCGTTAGCACGAACGCCAGATTTCTAGAGGAAGACTATGTGATGAGCCACAAGCCCAAGAGTAAAATTGTTCTGGAGGAGTTAAAAGGGGAAGTCACTTCTTTAGTACCACCGGTACAAGAGGATATACCACATGTCAATGCACCGCGTGTCATAGAGGATACACAAGTGATACCTCGTCGTAGTGGGAGGGTTGTGAGATAGCCCGACAGATTCATGTTCTTGGGAGAATCTTCCGATTTGGTCCCTGGCGAACATGAACCTGATCCTTGGACATATGACGAGGCAATCCAAGATAAAGATGCACTATCTTGGCAAAGTGCAATGAATGCTGAGATTGAATCTATGGATTCAAATCAGGTCTGGGAGCTAGTAGAACCACCCGATGGTATAAAAACCATTGGATGCAAGTGGATCTACAAGAGAAAGAGAGGAATAGATGGGAAGGTTGAGACCTTCAAAGCGAGGCTTGTTGCGAAGGGGTATACTCAGAAAGAGGGTATCGATTATGAGGAGACCTTTTCGCCGGTAGCCATGCTTAAATCTATCCGGATTCTCTTATGCATAGCAGCTCATATGGATTATGAGGTGTGGCAGATGGATGTCAAGACAGCTTTCCTTAATGGAAGTCTTGAGGAAACCATCAACATGAAGCAACCAGAGGGATTCATTGCTAAGGGCAAGGAGCATCTTGTATGTAAGCTTAATCGGTCCGTTTATGGATTGAAACAAGCTTCGAGGTCTTGGAACATTCAGTTTGATGAGGTGATCCAGTCTTATGGATTTATTCAAAGTCCGGATGAGTCTTGTGTATACAAGAGATGTGACGGAAACGTAGTGGTATTTCTTGTACTATACGTAGATGACATTTTGGTGGTTGGCAACAACATCGAAGTGTTATCGGACGTAAGGGTATGGTTGTCCAAACAATTTGATATGAAGGACTTGGGAGAGGTGAGACACATCCTTGGGATCAAGGTTATAAGGGATCGCAGGAAAAGGATGTTGTGCTTATCCCAAGCTTCATACATAGACACGATTATGGAGCGTTTTAGCATGCAAAACTCCAAGAAAGGTTTTCTACCTTTCAGGCATGGAGTTCCTTTATCTAAGGAGATGTGTCCTAGATCATCACGAGAGATAGAGGAGATGATAGCGGTTCCTTATGCTTGGCGATAGGAAGCCTCATGTATGCGATGCTCATGCGAGACCCGGATATACGCTTTGCAGTGGGCATGGTCGTGAATATCGAGTAATCGGGCAGGGATATTGGACTGCGGTAAAGCATATATTGTAGTGCCTGAAAAGGACTAAGGATTATATACTAGTTTACCGGGCAGACCAATTACTCCCTGTGGATTACATGTTACGATTTCCAATCGATAGGGATATGATAAGTCTACCTCGGGGTTTGTGTTTACTTTTGGAGGTGGAGACATAGTATGGAAGAGGGTCAAGCAGAAATGCGTGGCAGACTCTACCATGGAAGCTGGGTATGTGGCAACCCCTGAGGCGGCCAAAGAAGTTGTATGGCTCAGGAACTTCCTAATGGATTTTGATGTGATTCCTGGTTTGTTCAGAACTATCACAATTTATTGTGATAATAATGGTGCAGTTGCAAACTTGAAGGAACCACGAGCCCATAAGGCTAGTTAACACATAGAGCGCAAGTACCACCTGATACGAGAAATTGTAAAGGAGGTAGAATTAAGTTGCTATCGCCTAGATTGCATCAGAGGATGATCTGGTAGACTTTTCACTAAGGCCCTTCTAGCGAGAGCTTTGATAGGCATATGGAGGGAAGGGAAATCAGATGTATGGCAGTATGAGGATAGCATAGTCTTTTAGTATAAGTGGGAGATTGTAGGGATGTATACTGAAAAGTCTATCTTTTCTATGGACATCTTTATTTTGAAATAAGAATCACATGATCATTGTTTGCATATTTTTATGGTTATGCAATATTGTCTAATACTTTACATTGTAGATAACATGGTATGTGGTGTCACACAGGAGATCATGTTATCGGCCCCTTGAAAAGTATAAGCAAAGGCTCACAACCGAGATGGCTTTGGACAAACCATCGGAATGGTTGTAGTGTGATTTGGTATTGGTTTGTCTTTACCATAGAATAACACTAGTGCACTTTGTGTGTATTGAGCAGGACCGACTTAGAGGTGATTCGATTTATTGCTGACTACATAATCGAATCGGACCTCATATATTATTTAGTACATGCTCTTAATCCCGATATAATAACGGGCACATATACTTAGTAGTCATCTCTTTGATTTACCAATGGGCGAGATTTATAGATTAAATCGATAGGCTCGGTAAGTTGGGAGATGATATTATTTATATGGTGTGTCGTTGATTATAGGAGGAAACCGTGTCCTATATATTAGGATGATGATGTCCCCTTGAGGAGCTCATAAGGTTCATCATGTAAACCCTGCAGGTGGACTTGGTCCGACATGATGAAAAGGTTGAGTGGTACTACTCATGGAGTTAGATGTCGATTAATTAATGGTCAGTAAATTAATTAATCGACGGACATTCGAGATCTTAAACACGGGGAGAAAATGTACAAATAATATATGGAGCCCATATTATCATATGGGGGTTGGTGAGGTAGATCAATGATGAACCTTTAGTGGATTGGATCATCATTAGTGGATCGGACTTTATGTGGTCTTGATCCATGGGTGGCCAAGACCCAACTCCTCCTCATGGTCCCTAATGTAGCCCATTAACACCTCATGATGCTTAGATCCAAAGGATAGAAACAAAACTCTAAAATCCATTGGTAGAGATTAAATCTCTAAGATCCGATGGTTGAGATTAAATCTCTAGATCCGACGGTTAAGATTAAATCCCTAGAACCAATGGAGGAGATTAATTCATGACTTATCCCTAACTCTATAAAAGGAGGGCATGGGGAGTTGGCATGGATGACATGGAGAGGGAGCAAGGCTTGGGCGGAAAGAATAGGGCAATCCTAGTTGAGATAGGATTGGAATTAGGGTTAGGGTTTTAAGGCTAGGGTGGAACCAAATAAGGAAGGTTCTTTCTCTCTTCTTCTTCCTCTTTGTGCCAACGTCCAGCAGCTTCTCCCAGCTTTTTTCCAGCCTTGGCCGGCACCCAAAGCCTCCTTCTTCTTCTCCTTAGGTGGTGGAAACAAGATATAGGGTTTCCCTTGGTGTCTTGGTAGTTTTCCATCATCTCCTTCTCCTTCTAGTTGGCCGGCGGCAAGAACTTCTATAGTTCTTTGTTGGTTGAGTTTTTGAAGGAGAAAAACATTGTTTCTCTTCTTCCTCTTGCTTGGGAAAAGCAAGGAAGGAAGTTTTGCGATCTAGGAGCTTCGACTTTTGGTGGATCGTCGCCCACACGACGTCCAAAAGGAGGAGGGTCATACATTAGAAGACCAAGAGGTATATCTATTCTTCTATCTCTTTTATTCATTGCTTGTGTTTGTTTTTCAAAATATAAGCATGTTATATTTCTGTAAATAGGCTAAATAATACTTGGATCCCGAGTATAAACACAAAAACCGGCGATCCGGACATCGTCTATTCCGCGGCTACTCGTAGAATAGAGGATGGTCGCTTGAACGACTAGTTTGTTCAAGTGACCACTCTAAACGAATAGCACGACGATGACTTGGTTGATTTGGGAATCCCTTTTATCTAGGATTAAATTTTTAATCCGGGGACATCGAAGGGATCACCATGGTTAAGCAACCGAGGTGAAGGGGAAGCGAAGTTTCCTCTTATGGACTCGACAAGGGAAAACCCTTCATGAACAAGTCATGGACGACTTGGAGGGATCCGATAAGCGCAAAGCTAGTAGAGGTGGCTAGAAGACTTAGGTCTAGGCTAAGGGTGTCTTGGGTTAAACCTAATTGATGAGGAGAACTTGGCCAAGTGACTAAGGTCAAGTGTCGAATGCTCAAACATATTGTTTGAGGGTTTACCCGACGGTCAAATGCTCAAACAACTTGTGTTTGAGGTTTTACCCGACAACAGTCGACTGGTGATATATTCCAGTCGACTAGTGGTAGCCGACTGGTGTTCGACTGTATCGCGATTCTTGGCAATCGACTGCCAGCCTTGGGCAGTCGACTGGCCTTTGGGCAGTCAACTGCCATGGAGAGGCAGTCAACTGCTAGGGTTGGTCACTAGTACAGAACGCTCGATAGCCGACTGATTAGTCGGCTACAAGGTTGGCAGTTGACTGCAAACATAGATTAGGTCGTTTTCTCACAACGGCTACAGGAGCAGTCGACTAGGGCCTTATGGCAGTCGACTGCTAGGCGCAGAATCAGCCCGAGACAAATATACAAGGAGGAGCTTGGGGAGGATTTCTACAGCGATTTTTGGTGAGATTTTGGAGGGAAATTGCTACTGCATTCTAGACCTTCAAGAGCAAACTAAAGCAAGCAACAAGAAAGCATTCAAAGCAAAGTGTTGTAAAGTGTTTCTTTACTTGTATTTATTATTGTCATTGTTCTTGTTTGTATCTTGTTTATTACTATTGTAATTACTTGTAAGAGGTTTCTCCACCTCTGACATGGTGTCGAGAAGGAGTTTGAGTAGTGGTGTGTTCATCACTAGAGCTCGTTGAGCTCGCCCCGTGGAGTAGGAACCCTAAGGTTCCGAACCACGTATATTGATTATTCTTGTACTTGTGTGTTGTATCTTTATTTCGTTTTTATCATTATTCCACTACACATATTTGTTAGGGCAATCTCTTGCCATGATATGGTTTTGATGTGTGTGGCAAAGGGTTTAAGTTAGGTTGATATTATGATTTGATATGTGCGTTGGAGTCTTGCAGGACTTAGTAATTCACACATGGAGCCTTGGCGGGTTCACCACTCATAACCTCATGCTTGAGTCAGAGAAGGAGCATTGCAGAGCCGTGCGCTTGATGCCGCCGAGGGACCGTCGGACGAGATGACTTGAAGAGAAGCCAAGGAAGCAGACTTTGGAGGCAAGAGACGCGAAGGAGCATTGCAGAGTCGTGCGCCTGATGCTGCCGAGAGATGTGGATGCGAACGAAGAGAGCTTCGACCAGGGACTTCAATTGATATGAGAGAATGAGTGAATTGTAAGTAGCTCATTAGGTGAACTTGGCCGAATCGCTGAGTGTCGGAGGCTCGACCGCAAGGGTTGAGGTTTACCCGACCGCCGAAAGCTCAAACGAATGTTAAGTTTGAATTTCACACGGCACCAATCGACTGCCATGAAATGGCAGTCGACTGCTCTGAGTCGAACGCGATTCGACTGGCATCCAATTGAGTAGATTTTGGCCTAGCAGTCGACTGCCATATGTTGGCAGTCGACATCCAAGACCATCAGTCGACTGCTGAAGGCAGCAGTCGACTGGTCAAGAGGGTTTGGGCTACAGAACCGCTCGTAGCCGATTGGGCAGTCGACTATGGAGGTAGCAATGACTGATGTATACATCAGTCGACTGCCAAGTGTTCTGTTGGACTACAACGGTCGGAATTCGACGTGTTCGGAGGCCGTTGAAGTGGCGGCAGTCGACTGCCAAGGGCGGCAGTCGACTGGTGGCGGCCAACGGGAAGAAATCAACCCTCTCTATAAAAAGAGAGGGTGTGGGCTTGTGGATGCCTAATGCTTATGCTCTAAGTGATCATCCAAGTGCTCCACAAGATTCAAACTCCTTCTCTTAGTTTTCTTTCACATCTATTATAAAAGAAGGAGTGTTCTTGAGTTGTAAGGGTTACCTCCACCTAGCTTATTGTAAAGGAGAGACCGATAGTGAATTGGTTGCGGAGTGATTCACCGGGGACGAATCAAACCGTGGATTAGCGGCGTAGCCGTGAACCACGTTACATATTGTGTTAGCATTTGTATTCTTGTCATTTCTATTTTCTTGTCTTTTTTTGTTTTTCCGCTTGCGCTAATTTCTTTGTAGACGAGCAAATTCTGTCATCCAATGATTAAGGGCTATTCACCCCCCTCTAGCCGGCCACTACCGACATCGAATCAGATCCTTCAAGTGGTATCAGAGCCAAGTCATTTGTCGAGGACTAACCGCCGCAACAAACACTTCATCAAGAGATGGCCGGGTCCAATATTCATCTGCCAAAGTTCGAGGGGGAATTCGCTTGGTGGAAGAAGCGAATGGAGGTATTCTTTGAAACCGATTTCGATATTATGCTTATAATGGAGAACGGTTTTGAGATGGCTAGGGATGAAGAGGGGAGAATACTAGACAAGTCAAGGTGGACTAAAAAGCAAAGAGAGGAACACCTTGGAAATTCAAAGGCTAAACATCATCTCCTCAACGTACTTCCCCAACAAGAGATCAACCGAATTGGGGATTGCTCTAGTGCCAAAGAGATGTGGGAGAAGCTAGTGGAGCTTCATGAAGGCACATCCGAGGCAAAGCTAGCAAGGAGAGATGTCCTTCGCTCCCAACTCAACAATATCAAACTCGATAAAAGGGAGAAGGTAACATCTCTACATTCAAGATTTAAAGAAATCCTTAACGGTTTATCTAGTGTAGGGGAGAAGCTCTCCAATAGGGACATGCTCATGAAGGCAATAGATGCTTTTCCCCGATCATCCAAGTGGAGTTCAATGGTGGACTCATTCTATATTTCAAAGAATCTAGAGGTAAGTACTCTAGATGAATTTTTCTCCACTATGGAATTGCATGAATCTAGGCTTGAAGGAGTAGTAGAAGAGCCAAAACTTCAACCATCAAGGGGAGTAGCACTTTTGGTCAACAAGGAGAAGAAGAAGATGGAGATCCCCTCCTCCTCCGATGAAGCATCTTCCTCCTCCTCCATGGATAGCACGGAAGAAGCCTATATGGTAAGGAGGGTAAGGCGTGCATTAAAAGGTTTTAGATTTAATAAATCTAATGATAGGAGTAGAAGACCAAGGGGGAAGATTATTTGCTACAATTGCCAAGGAGAGGGACACATAAGGGACAATTGTCCCCTCTTGAACAAGATCAAGGTGGAGAAGAGAAAGAAAGAAGAAAAGAAGAAGAAGAAGGGTAGCAAGAAGAAGAAAGAAGAAGAGAAGAAGGCCAAAGAGAAAGGGAAGACAAAAGCACTCAAAGTAAGGACATGGGATGATCCCTCTTCATCATCATCATCATTCGAAGAGGAAGAACATGTCTACTCCAACCTTGCCCTAATGGCTTTTGACGACCTAGATTACTCCTCCTTCGAAAATGAAGAAGCAAGCTCAAGTAAGGAGAGCTCGAGTGAAGGGGGAGTTTCATCATCCTCCTCATCCGAAGAAGAGGACATGGAAACTATGGTAACTAACCTTTCACCTAGTAAAATAGTTTCCATGATTTCTAGCCTCACTAAGGATTTGTTTAGGGCAAAGAAGAAAAATAAATGCATGCTAGATCAAATTAAGGACTTAGAAGAAAAATTAGAAAAAGCATGCTTAAATGTAAATGAAAATATTTCTTTTAGTCATGATGATGCATGCTCACATGATCTTTATATGCCATTTGATGTTAATGAAGCATGCATAGAGGAAAATAGGGCTCTAAGGGAAAAGGTAGATTATTTGACCAAGGCCCTAGAAAAATTTACAATAGGCTCCAATACCCTTAACATGATAATTGGGAGCCAAAGAGCTAGCTTCAATAAGAAAGGCCTAGGATATAAGGAAAATAAAAATGAAAAGGCCTATAAATGTTTAATTGCTAGCGGTCAAGACAAAAAGAAGGTAATAGCTAGAAAATGGATCCCTAAAGAATTTTTAGTGAACCCCATAGGAAAAAATTTATTTTGGGTTCCTAAATCCATCCTAAAGGGTTAGGAAAACCCTTGGGTAGTCAACCATAAGGATTTCATCTATATCATATTTTTGGTTGACTTAGGATGGCGGGACAACATTTTTGAAATAGTATTAGGTGTTGATAATGCACCTATAAATAGATAAATTATGCTTTAGGTAATATTTTCCTTATTATCATGATGTAATACCTAATGCATGATCACAATTTGATGAATACATGTGTTTCATGATCATAATATGGAATTAATTCATATATATATATATATTTATGATCATGTGGATTGATAGAATGATACTTAACCTTGATAGAATTGCATGAAAATAATGGTTAAGTATATACAAATACCTTTAGGATGCATCTCACACTCACCATAGGCTACCATGATTGAAAACTTAGCATGGGTGAGATGTTAGGATGATACAAATGTCCACTAATGCCTATGTCATTTAGATGGTCATTTGAAGTATCAAAATAGCAATAATAGACCAATCATGGGGAAAGGTTATGTTTAATTCATAGACATATTGCCCAAAGATCATGGTTGGATATTTTATATGTTTTCAAAACAATTTCCTACTTTAAAATTTGTGTATTCATATTTTGAAACAATCCAAAGCAAGACTAGGTGTTAAAATGGATACTAACATGATCAAAAACCTAGTGGTTTTTAAAGCTTTTGGATTTTTGGCAAATCTCAGAAAATATAATGATTTTTCATGAAAATCTATTTTTTTAATTGATTGATATACTTACACGAAATATGTTCCCCAAATTTCACTATTTTTAGAATTTTCTAGAATTTATAGTGCATTTCTGAAATTCGCCCGTAAAATCGTAAATTGAAATTATTGTGCAATCATTGCCATACCGATAGAATGATCGATGGATCAGAACGAGCACAGTAACAAAATTTTATCAGGTTTTTGACTGATTTTAATTTTTGTTTCTCTCTATACTTGATGCCATGATATATAAACTTTGTTTAATCTTTTTGATGGTGTCAAAGGGGGAGAAAACTATATGTTTAAGTAAGGGGGAATATATTTAGGGGGAGTTTCATGTATTAAGGGGGAGAGTTGCTAATCATGTTATTCGCATGCTTTCTTTCCTTAATATTTTATCAAATGTTTTTACCTAACTTAAACGGATTGCCACACATCAAAAAGGGCGAGATTGTTAGGGCAATCTCTTGTCGTGATATGGTTTTGATGTGTGTGGCAAAGGGTTTAAGTTAGGTTGATATTGTGATTTGATATGTGCGTTGGAGTCTTGCAAGACTTAGTAATTCGCACATGGAGCCTTGGCGGGTTCACCACTCATAACCTCGTGCTTGAGTCGGAGAAGGAGCATTGCAGAGTCATGCGCTTGATGCTGCCGAGGGACCGCCGGACAAGATGACTTGAAGAGAAGCCAAGGAAGCAGACTTCGGAGGCAAAAGACGCGAAGGAGCATTGCAGAGTCGTGAGCCGGATGCTGCCGAGGGACGTGGTCGCGAACAAAGAGAGCTTCGGTGAGGGACTTCGAGTGAGATGAGGGAATGAGTGAATTATAAGTAGCTCATTAAGTGAACTTGGCTGAATGGCTGAGTGTCGGAGGCTCAACCGTAAGGGTTGAGGTTTACCCGACTGTCGGAAGCTCAAACGAATGTTAAGTTTAAATTTCACACGGCACTAGTCGACTGCTCTGAGTCGAATGCGGTTCGACTGGTATCTGACCGAGTGGATTTTGGCCCAGCAGTCGACTGCCATATGTTGGTAGTCGACTGCCAAATTATCACCGATCAAGGTAGCAAATGATCGGTAGTCAAGAGGGTTTGGGCCACAAATCGCCGTAGCCGATCGGGCGCGACTAGAGGCGAATGATCGATGGATCCATCAATCGACTGGCAAGTGTTCCGTTGGACTACAATGGTCGGGATCCGACATGTTCAGAGGCCGTTGAAGTGGCGACAGTCGACTGCCAAGGGCGGCAGTCGACTGGTGGTGGCCAACAGGAAGAAATCAGCCCTCTCTATAAAAAGAGAGGGTGTGGGCTTGTGGATGCCTAATGCTTATGCTCTAAGTGATCATCCAAGTGCTCCACAAGATTCAAACTCCTTCTCTTAGTTTTCTTTCACATCTATTATAAAAGAAGGAGTGTTCTTGAGTTGTAAGGGTTACCTCCACCTAGCTTAGTGTAACGGAGAGACCGATAGTGAATTGGTTACGGAGTGATTCACCGGGGACGAATCAGACCGTGGATTAGCAGCGTAGCCGTGAACCACTTTACATATTGTGTTAGCATTTGTATTCTTGTCATTTCTATTTGCTTGTCTTGTTTTGTTTTTCTGCTTGCGCTAATTTCTTTGTAGACGAGCAAATTCTGTCATCCAACGATTGAGGGCTATTCACCCCCCACTGACATCGAATCGGATCCTTCAATATTAACGATCATTGTAGACGAGCATGCAAGAACGATCAATTTCCGTCAAGCATCGAATTAGGTTATTCATCCTCCCTTCTAGTCAGGCCACGATCCTCCAATAAGTCTCAGAGCGAGGAGGTTGTCATCAAACTCATCGCTGTGACAACAACAAAATGGTCGGCATCAACATCCCTCCACCGAATTTCAAGGGAGAATTCTCATGGTGGAGAAGAATGATGGAGGTATACTTCCAAACTGATTTCGATACTATGCTAATCATTGAAAATGATTTTGAAGTGCCTAGGGGTGACGACAATAAGACGTTAGTAAAATCAAGATGGAATGAGGAGCAACCACAAAAATTCAAAACAATTGTTAATGTAACAAAATCGTTAATAAAATTGATACCTTACGATATTTTATGCAAGCTAGGTGAATATGGGGATGCTAAGGAGTTGTGGGACAAGTTGGTCAAATTCCACGAACATCCCGAACTGGATCAATCGGAGAAGGAGTCAGAGGAAGAAAGCTCATCCTCACAAGTCCATGAGGATTCGGAAGTTGAGAAGGAATCAACATCCGAGGATGTGGAAGAATTGGAGGAAGCCTCCACCTCTAGCATTGAGGGGGAGAAGAGATGTTCCATCCAAGAGCAAGAACAAGAAGAAGCCTCTACATCCGAGAGAAGTGAAGAACAAGACCAAAACACCCTAGGTAACTCAAGCATTGTATTTAAGAATAAAAAGCACATTATATGCTTTGAGTGTAGGGAAGTCAGGCATTACACTAGTAAGTGGCCAAAATTGGCTAAGGAGAAAGTGTCGGCGCCAAAAGTTCAAGTAAAATCAAAGGATGTTGGAGTTCTCACTAAGAAAAGCAAAGAGCACATTGTGTGCTTCAAGTGCAATATACAGGGACACTACTAAAGCCAATGCCCTAGGGGGAGGAAGAAGGGACAAGAAGGAGCTACACAAGTAGGGGGAGCTTCCAAAGCAAACCCTAAGGTATATTTTAATTCACCTTCTAGTTCTAGGGTTAAAAAGCATATTTTTAGTACTCTTGCAATTGTTAATGCTCATGAAAAGCATGCTAGTAGAAATAATAGATTTTATTGTTTAGGTTCCAAGCTTGTAGATTTATCAAAGAACAAACCTAGGAACAATAACTCTAGACCCAATCTACTTAGGGAGTCCATTAGAAAGGTAGAGAACTACCTAGGCATTAATCCCAAGAATCATAGACATATGCCTAGGAAGAGTCATTCCCAAAAGATTAATGAAAAATAAAAATTAGTAAAATTAGAATTGAAAAATCAAGCCTTGAGGTTAAGGCTTGAAAATTTGGAAAAGACCCTTAGGAAGATGCAAAATCAAATTCAAGGGTCAAATGGTCAAGATTTAGGTTCGAGGGGGCAAGAACCAAAAAGAGGGAAGAAAGGTTTGGATCACAAACCTAACTCCAAGAAGACCTACCACGATGTTCCATTCGATTATGGAATAATATCTAGGTCTAGTAAAACCAAGGTTAATAGGAAAGTTATCCCTAAGGTTAACCATGGTGTGTGTCTAGTGGCCAAGGGTTCTATAAAACCTAGGAAGACCTCTAGGAAGGTTACTAGGGAGGTAATCCCTAAGGTTAACCTTGACAAGACCCAAATGACTAAGGCTTCAAAGCCAAAAAAGGTCATTATAAAGGTATCTAGGGAAGTTATCCCTAGTGAATACCTTGGTAACCCAAGGAGCTCCAATAGGTATTGAGTTTCTAGGAGCGTGATCGATTCATGCTAGATGGGTTAGAGTGTGTCAACCCTAAGTGGATAGGTAGTTAATCTAACCATGGTAGAGTTGCCACTTTAGGATGTTCCAATGTATTTTGAGAAGTTAAAAATTGATTAAATTGGCACAACTAGGTGTTATGAGTCATGGTGTGCCATTTTGGGTTTTTGGCACACTTGGGGGATAAATGAGTATTAAGGAAAAATGGATTTAATTCTAATAATGGAAATTTGGGCTTAACACTTAGGTATTTTATACTTGTCATGATTTATTTGCCTTGCCATGTCATGATATCATATTTATTTTTATCATATAAAATATCATGATTTATGCTTAGGAATGTCATGTTATGCTTAAGTTAGAATCACATGTCATGACACTATGATTATTGGCACATGCTTATTTATGTATCAATTATGTCATAATCATTATTCATGCATTCAATAAAATTGAGTTAAGGATAATGACATGATTTGAAGTCTCATGCATAAGAGAATCAAATAGTGTTGCCTAGAAAAATACATGAGACCCTAAATGAATAAAACCCATATCTCACATGAACACTTGACTTGTATGTGTTTCATACACTTAGATACAAGTGAGATGTTAGGAAAAGGAATTATGATTTTTAAAATCATTTCAAATTTATTTTGAAAAACCTTAGTGAAGTCTATCTTTTGATAGCAATCACCATTGAAAGAGGTGATACAAAGTATGGTCAAACATTGAAAATTTCAATAGTTTTAAACTTTGTATCAATCTCACTAGTTTATGTGTATTTTAATTTTTTAAATATTTTTCACCCATAATGTTTGTTATAAGTAATGTACGTATGAATTTTCAAGATTTTTCAAAAATTGTATTTTACTTATGAATTTTGGAATTTCATTTCTGAAGTCTAATTTCTGCACAATACAGAAATCAGTCAATTGTCATGAATGACAATCGACTGGCATCAAAGGCAGTCGACTGGTGACTGTACGAGTCGACTATCAGAGATGATTTCGGATAAACAAGGTTTGTTAGGCCCATGTTCAGCTATTTTTTTTCCCTAATTGCTCTTAACCCTAGGATATGCTTTGGAGAGCATTGGAAGGGTGGAAATCCATTGAAAATGGATTAGGAGAATTGTTTTGGGTTTGTATCGAATTTTAAGAGAGGTGAAAGTTCAATGTTGAATATTTGCCCTTAATTCGATTGCTTAGTGTTTCTATAGGCTTAGGGACTCTCCAAGGACATTGTTGGCGCAATGGTCAAGGGGGAGCAAGCCTTTAGGGGGAGGTTATTCATCTTGGGATGATGGATGTATTTCTCCTCATGGGAGGAGAATTGGGAGATTGCCTCTCTTAAGTGATATGGGACTTATCACTAGGAAGAGTGAAGGCATCCTATATGTGTTTTTGGACCAAGGGGGAGATTGTAAGTTCTCATTAGGATATGAGACATTGACACCCTTGGGGAGGACCTTTTTGATGTATGTCAAAAAGGGAAAGAATGTACCAATTGGGGTTAGTTGGAATTCTCAAAGGTGAGAATTGTCAATTGGGGATAATTGGTAGACTTGAGTTAGGGCACCTAACTCAAAGGTGTTTGTGGTTTTGTCAAACATCAAAAAGGGGGAGATTGTTGGTGCAATCGGTCCAGGTCACGATTGACCAGACTCGAGTTTGACTCGAGTAGTATTTTGATGTTAGACAAAACATATGACATGTGATTGTCATGGGAAGACCAAATGTATAGCTTCGCCACATAAGTCCAAGTGTGTATCCTTGGCAGTGAAAGTCCAAGCATGGGGATTGGCATTGGAAGTCCAACATGGAGTTGGCAAGAGAAGTCCAAGTGAGTAGCCTTGGTCACATAAGTCCAAGTGTGTAGCCTTAACGGTGAAAGTCCAAGCATGGGGCTTGGCATTGGAAGTCCAACATGGAGTTGGCAAGGGAAGACCAAGTGTGTAGCCTTGGCCACGTATGTCCAAGTGTGTAGCCTTGACCACGTATGTCCAAGTTATGGGTACTTGGCATTTGGGAAGTCCAAGGGGTGGTTTGGTAGCGTAAGGCCAAGTGGTAATCTTGGGAGTGTAAGTCCATATGTACCTTAGCAGTGTAGAAACTGAGAGCATGACAATAGCCGAAGGAAACACCTGGAGGCTAGCATATGGATGAACAAGTCATGGTTGACTTGGAGGGATCCACGCATGGATGAACAAGTCATGGACGACTTAGAGGGATCCGATAGGTGCGAGGCTAGTAGAGGTGGCTAGAAGGCTTAAGTCTAGGCTAAGAGTGTCTTGGGTTAAACCTCATGGATGAGGTGAACTTGGCCAAGTGACTGAGTTCAAGTGTTGGATGATCAAATATGTTGTTTGAGGTTTTACCCGATGGTCGGATGCTCAAACAACTTGTGTTTGAGGTTTTACTCGACAATAATCGACTGGTGGTATATCCCAATAGACTGGTGGCAACCGATCGGGCGCTCGATCGCGGTCACGATGTTTGTCGCTTAATCACCTGGGCGTCTGATCGCTAGTGTTGGTCGCGAGCACGTAACCTCGCAGAGCGTAATGATAAGTCGGCTACGGGGTTGGCAGTCAACTGATGGTAATGGGTAGTCGACTGCCAGTGTATCCGTTGGCTGGATGCCAACGTGGATTAGGTCATTGTCTCACAATAACTATAAGTGGAATCGACTAGGGCCTTATGGCAGTTGACTGCTAGGCGCGGAATCAGCTCGAGACAAGCATAAAAGGAGGAGCTTGGGGAGGATTTCTACAGTGATTTTTGGTGAGATTTTGGAGGAGAATTGCTGCTGCATTCCAGACCTTCAAGAGCAAATCAAAGCAAGCAACAAGAAAGCATTCAAAGCAAAGTGTTGTAAAGTATTTCTTTACTTGTATTTCTTATTGTCTTTGTTCATGCTTGTATCTTGTTTATTACTGTTGTAATTGCTTGTAAGAGGTTTCTCCACCTACAACTTGGTGTCAAGAAGGAGTTTGAGTAGTGGTGTGTTCATCACTAGAGCTCGTTGAGCTCACCCCGTGGAGTAGGAACCCTAAGGTTCCGAACCACGTATATCGGTTGTTCTTGTGCTTGTGTGTTGTATATTTATTTCATTTTTATCATTATTCCACTATGCATATTAACGATCATTGTAGACGAGCACGCAAGAACGATTGATTTTCATCAAACATCGAATCGGGCTATTCATCCCCCCCTTATAGTCGGGCCATAATTCTCCAACAATTATCCATCAAGGGATGATGGATAGGTTTTCCTCAAAGGGAGAGACATGAAAGGTTTGTGTTAGGAAACCTCCATTGTGTTCCTAAAAAAGGGGAGAGTGAAGAAATGCCTTGCATTTAGTGATATGGGACTTATCACTAGGGAAATGAAGGCTTTTAAGATGATTTTGGACCAAGGGTGAGAGTGAAGGTTCTCATTGGGATATGATACATAAATATCCTTGGGGAGGTTCTTTTTGATGTATGCCAAAGGGGGAGAAATTAATGGTTTAAGTTAGGTAAACTTTCATTTATGCTTTGGCATAAGAAGTCCAAGTATGGATACTTGGCAAGGGTAGTTGGGTTATGGGACAACCTAAATTAAAGATGTTGTCAAACATCAAAAAGGAGAAGATTGTTGGTGCAATTGACCTAGGTCACGATTGACCAGACTCGAGTGTGACTCGAATAGGGTTTTGATGTTTGACAATGGATTTGACCATTGTTTGACAATGGGTTAAATATATGGTTGACATGGGTTTGACCATATGAGAAAAGTCCAAGATTGAGTCTTGGCAATAGAAAGTTGAAGTCATGGTTACTTAGAATTTGGGAAAGTCCAAGCCATGGTACTTGGCATGAAAACTCCAAGCATGGATCTTGGCAATTAGAAAGTCCAAGTCATGGGTACTTGGCATGGAAATTCGAAGTCATGGGTACTTAGCAATGTAAAGTCCAAGGGTGTGGACTTGGCAGCATAAAGTCCTGTTGGTTCAGGGGCATCAGATAATCGACTCTAGGTTTTGATTATAGCAAAGGTTTTCAAAGTTAAGCTATTATTATTATCTCATGAGATGTGTTAAGTGTGCAGGAAATGATTAAGCTAAGCTGAAGGTCAGCGACACCCGGAGAATCTCGGGATGATAAACCGAGGTGGTCGGACGACACCAGGAGAACCTCGTTGGAGTCGAGGAACATCGGTGGTGACCGGAAGCTAAGCGACAGGTCAGGAGAACCAGAGGTAAGCATTGAGTGCAGAGTAATGGTGAGGTTGTGTCCTTTATACAAGGACGAACTTAGGAGGCGATCCGACTAAGACTTCCACGAGAAGGTCTAGGTCAAGATCAGACAGTAAGGGACTGTCGTAATGTCTATTACTCGACATTTCTGTGCTAACTCTATGCTGCAGGTGAGTCACCAGGCCAACAGGAAACTGAAGGCTATTGACAGTCGACTTATCCAACCATTAGTCGACTGCTGAGGGTCATCAATTGACTGCTATTCAAACTGGTCAGCTCGAAGAAAGTAAAGATAAGCTCCACCAAAAATTGAGGGATAAGGAGCTTTGACCCTGATATGGATCTCAACGAGCTAGGAATTGGCGAGCTATAAAAGAAGGGTCATTTCACCTCTTTGGATCATCCATTCTTGCTCCCAAAGTGCTCCTATGATGCCAAGCTTCAATGACAATGTTACGTCGCCATAACGCCGATGCACACCGAGATTCTAAATCAATTCCTCAGTAGTTTCATTATTAATTGTCTTACTTTACTTATTTTACTTCTTGTACTCGAGCTTTTCATTGCAAAGAGGAGAGGTAGACTTGTTACCTCTTCCTCTATCTTTTTCTTGTAACCGTCGTCTCCTACCTCCAACGAGGAGGAGACTTTTAGTGGATTGCCTCATCGTACGTGATCTAGGATCGTAGGGCCTTGGAGTAGTAACCTTTCGATTGTGAACTAAGTAAAAATAAAAGGTGTCATTTTACTTTTGTCTTATTCGTATTTCCGCTGCATTAGTCGAGTTTTAGACGAACGAAAAGAAAAGTTTTGCAATTGCTATTCCCCCCCCCCCTCCACTAGTAATTCTCTGATCCAATAAGTCTAAGCATGGCGACTTGGCGGCATAAGCCCAAGCAGTTCTAGCAGCGTAAAGTCCAAGCATGGAGTCTTAGCAGCATAAGTCTAGTGTTGACAGCGTAAAGTTCAATAATGGAGTCTTGGAAGCATAAGTCCAAATGAACCTTGGCAAAGGAGACACGGTTTACATGACAATAGCTTATGGAAGCACTTGAAGGCTAGCACAAAGGATGAATGAGTCATGGAGAACTCGGAGGGGATCTGAGGGCGTGAGGCTGATGGAGGTGACTAGAAGGCTTAGATCTAGGCTAAAGGTGGTCTAACAAGTATGAGGGGATCATACTTGGGTTAAACCTCACTTTTAAGATTTACCAGTCGACTGAGACCTTGGGTCAGTTGACTGGCCGAGTGTTTAGCACTCTGGAGCTTAGTTGACTCGTGATAGTCGATTGAGGTTATGACCTAGTCAACTAGTCTTATAGTCAACTTAGGCTCGACTACTCGAGCTGTGCTATTGCAGTCGACTGCAAGTTGTGGGAAATCGACTAGCCTTGAGCAGTCGTCTACCGTGGATGGCAGTCGATCGATATTTACGGACACAGGCACATAATGGCTCATTGTTGACTAGCCAGTCATCTAATAGCTTGGTAGTCGACTGATGTTAATGGTAGTCAACTATCAATGTATTCGTTGGACAGATTCCAATGAGGATTAGATCGTTGTGAGACAACAACACTGTGGATAGCCAATTGGGGTCTTTTGGCAATCAATTGTCAGGCGGAAATCTAGGTCGTGCGGAGGCATAAAAGGAGCTCGATGGGGAGAATTTCATAGTCGGTTCTAGATGATTTGAAGGGGAGTTACTGCTATGATTCCAGACCTTCAAGACATCCTAAAGTAACCAAAAGCTCAAGCATTCAAAGGCTCACTTGTGTAAAGTGTTGTTTCTTTCATTTCATTTATGTGCTAGTATTTGGTTTGCTTATTCTTATTGTTATAAGATTCTTGTACGAGATTTCTCTACCTCCGATGTGTTGTCGAGAAGGAGAAGATTTAGTTGTGGTGTCCATCACTAGAGCTCACTTGAGCTCGACCCGTGGAGTAGGAACCCTAGATTCCAATCCACGTTATATCCTTGTGTTGTGTGTTTGTGCATTTCATTCATGCTTTACTTTATTTCCCTTGTACACTAATGATTATAGGTCAGCACGACACGATCGAAGAGTAGAAATTGGCGAATCGCTATTCACTCCCTCCAACCTCTAGCATGGTTAATCGATCCCTTACAAAATTTGCACCCCCTTTATGGGCGTGCGTGTGAGAGAGATTCTCACTCATACATGTTCACAATCATGTGTTATGATTTAGTATAAATCAATCAATTTGTCACTCAACTTCCAATGTGGGATTAAAACTCCTCCATATGCGAGTTGCCTCTATCCATCCATCATCTCTTTTCTATTCAAACTTCCAACAATTCCCCGTATGAATGGAAAAAGAATATGTAATAGTTTTAGCAGTTGAATCCTATATAGGATAGATATGTTTTACCTTTTAAACTTTATATGTTTGCTCACTCGCTAACCAATAAACATGATGTCTTTGAACTGTTTTGTCATTTATGTAAGCATTGATCTATCTTACCTAGAACTCTCCCTGATATAGTTCAATTCTCATGGGTGTATTCATTTGTTACCATGAATATGCCAGATTCTATCAAAGAGCCTAAGAAGTATGTATTTTAATTCTCTTTGAAATGACCCCACTTATCTCTTACGTAGATGATCTCTTAATTAAGGATCATTAAAATCCTAAGACTTAATCTCTATTCTTAACATGTATTATTGATCCATTGGGTAATTCTCCGATAGTGATATTACTTTGTCGATGTAGTTAGGTTATGCATGCAGAAGGGGCAGCATGCCAGTAGGGCAGCGAGGCGATGCTAAAAACCTTCCGTGCATGAGATTAGGATAGAGGGGGCAGAGAAAATCGAAGGAAATGGAGAAATTCATAAACAAAAGAGGAACACCTCTTGGTTTAATCAAAACTGAATATCTTACAAAGCCTAAACGTATGTTTAAATAGGCTTAGAAAGAGAATGTTTCTTAATGCAAAAAAATAAACTAACTTTAACAGAAATTTCTTAACAAGTAAGAAAGTTAAAAAAATAAACAAACTAAAACAAAAATTTCTTAACGAACTAGAAAAGTAAATATAAAAATTTTAAAACTAAAAAAAATTAAATTAAATGAAAATTTGTAATAAATAAAATTAATAAAAAAATATTAAGGAAATTCTAAATAGCAGCGGAAAATTAAAATTAAATGAAAATTCGAAATAAATAAAAATAATAATAAAATATTAATGAAATTCTAAATAGTGGTGGAAAATTATTAAATGAAAATTTGAAATAAATAAAATTAATAATAAAATATTAATGAAATTCTAAATAGTGGCGGCAATGCGTCATGGTCGTGGTTTGGTCCACGATTAGGTTATGGTGGGAACCATGGTCTTGGACTGGTCCACAGTTATGCCATGGTGAGGACCACAACTATGGTAGGGAATATGGGCTAGAGGTCCCATGTTGAGCCATGGAATGATCCACGCTCATGGTGGTGACCATGGGTTGGCCATGGTAGCCTCTAGGAACTCTTTTACACCTCATCCTAATCCAAAATGAAGGATATCCATGTCAAGAGGCCATGAAGGCGTTGAAATCTTTATTTCATGGCTCAATTTCTCCTTGTCATGATTTAGAGGAAGGTGAGATCGCATCTTATGATAAAAATTGATCAAAATGTTGGATGTTCCTGCATCAGTCACCTAAGGTTGAAAAGAACTCATCCTCAAGTTTGAACTAGTGTCATCTCCTTCTTTGGTATAAGGAATCATGCTCTCTCGAGTGTATTCATGATCTACTAGCTTCATTATACCCTTTTTGGTTCAGAATGATGCATATTAAGGTTAAAGGGTACGAGAATGTTGTGTTGTGATGGATGCACCTATATCAGACTCCCAGTGTTGAAAAGAACTCATCCTCGAGTTCCAATTAGGTAGACTTGATCCTTGTTGGAGAAATCTAGTTCTGAGCCGAAGATGCTTCTTGGATGAAGTGGTAGGACATAAATTGATTTCTCTTGTGTGACCACCTTGAAAACCCTAGATATAAAAAGGAAAAAAGATGTAGAAGGTAGAGGAGTTGAATCCTCTTGTTGAAGTGCTAGTATAATATTTTATCCTCCAATGTAGGTGGCCAATCATCTCTCGTTTTGTTTTTGGGCGAGAGATCAAGCATTGTCTTGCGGCCATCTTTGCAAAGTAGTGCATCATCATCATACTCGTCATAGATGGGATCGTCAATGACCTTGTCAATGTCATCATCGTAGACGGGGTCTTCAATTTCCTCGTCAATGTCATCATCGTTGTAGACGGGGCCTTTCGTGTTTCATCATCATCGTAGAGAGGGTCGTTTGTGTCTTCTTCAATTTTATCACCGTAGATAGAATCTTCAATGCCTTCTTGGAACAAGGTGCTATCAAGGTTATCCTCGTCGTAGATGAGACCTTCCACATTTTCTTCAATCTCGTCATCGTTATCTTCATCATAGATGTGGTCTTTCATGTATTCTCTGAACTCGGTACTCTTAAGGTTGTCCTCGTCATAGATGGAGTATCCTTTGGCTTCTTCAATCAAATACTACTCCTCCACCCTTCGCCCCATTTTGGAAAGAACTCGACCTCGAGTTTGAATTGGGGTCATTATCTATGCACGACTTCTTGCTTCATTAATCGATCGAGATGGATCCTTGATTGTTCGGGTGTCCTATCTCAAGATAGGAAGATGAAATAATGAATGTGTATAGCTAAGAAGAAAGAAATGACCTTTCATCTTCTCCCAAATAGTAATCTTGGTCTTGCCCTATTTCTTGCGAGAGTGCCACAATAGTGTTGGGATGTATACTGAAAGCCTAGCTCTTTTGTATGAAAATTTTTATTTTGAAATAAGAATCACATGATCATCACATGATCATTGTTTGCACTTTATATTTATTATATGTGTGCATATTGTCTAATACTTTACATTGTAGATAACATGGTGCTTGGTGTGACACAGAAGATCATGTTATCAGTCCCTTGTAGAATACAAGTAGAGGCTCACAACCAAGATGGTTTTGGACATAGTGTTACACTAGTACACTTAGGTGTATTGAGCAGGACCGACATAGAGGTGATTCAATTTATTGCTGACTACATAATTGAATTGGACCTCGAATATTATGTTGTACATGTTCTTAATCCCGATATAATAACGGGCACATGTACTTAGTATTTATTTCTTTGATTTACCAAAGGGTGAGATTTAAATGGATTAAATCAATATGCCCGGTAAGTTGGGAAACGATATTATTTACATGGTGTGTCGTTGATTATAGGAGGAAACCGTGTCCTATATATTAGGTTGATGATGTCCCCTTGAGGAGCTCATAAGGTTCATCATGTAAACCCTGTAGGTTGACTTAGTCAACATGATGATAAGGTTGAGTGGTACTACTCGAGGAGTTAAATGTTAATTGATTGATGGTCAGTAAATCAATTAATTGACGGATATTCGATATCTTAAACACGGGGAGATGGATGTACAAATAATGTATGGAGCCCATATTAATTTATGGAGGTTGGTGAGGAAATTCAATGATGATCCTCTAGTGGAATGGAACATCATTGATGGATCAAGTTTGTGTGGTTCCGATCCATCGGGTGGCCAAGATCCAACTCCTCCTCATGGTCCCTATCGTAGCCTAATATAAACCTCATGGAGCCTAGATCCAATGATGGAAAACAAAACTCTAGATCCGAAGGTGGAGATTAAATCTCTAGATCCGACAGTTGAGATTAAATCTCTAGATCCGACGGTTGAGATTAAATCTATAGATCCGATGGTGGAGATTAAATCTCTAGATTCGACGGTTGAGATTAAATCTCTAGATCTGACGGTTGAGATTAAATCCCTAGATTCGACGGTGGAGATTAAATCTCTAGATCCGACGGTTGAGATTAAATCTCTAGATCCGATGGTTGAGATTAAATCCTTAGAACCAATGGTAGAGATTAAAACAAGGCTTAAGCCTAACTCTATAAAAGGGGGCTTAAGGTGGGCGGCAAGGATGGTTGTTTTTTTGGAGATTAGGGTTTTGCCTATCATTAACTTGGGCGGCAAGAAATCCTAGGGAGGTTAGGGTTTGGTTGGGCGGCTAGGGTTTGGAAGGTGGAGTGGGCGGCAACAATAGGAGAGGTTCTCTTTTTCTTCCTAAGGGGTTGCCGGCACCTATCTCTATTCCCTCTACCTTGGTCGGGGCTCAACCTATTCCTCTTCTCCTCTTCACTCCATCTAGGGCCGGCGGCACAAAGGAGCTAGGGATTGTTCCCTTGTTTGGTTCCTTGGTTGGCCATCTTGTTCTCTCTTTTCTTGGGGCCGGTGGCATCAAGATTTTGTGGCTTGGTGGTATGCTCAAGCAAGAAGGGAAGGAGAATTCTTCTTTCTTTTGATTGAAGAAGATCTAGGAAGCTTCAACTTGTGGAGGATCTTCGCCCACACGAAGTCTACAAGGAGGTTAGGACATACGATAGAAGATCGAGAGGTATAAAAGTTTTACAAGTTTTATTATTGATCTTTGCATGTTCTTATTAATATGTTTGTATGTGTTGATTATACATGTCTACATCCATATGTATTTGTATAATCATGGACCCCGAAGATAAACACAAAAACCGGCAATCCGTCCATCGTCTCTTCCGCGGCTAACCGACTAGAAGAGTTTTGTTGCTTGAAAAACTAGTTTGTTTAAGCGATCGCTCAAGTCGTTAGCATGACGACGAATTGGTTGAGCTTAGGAAACTCATCCCATCCGGATTAGTTTTCATTAGTGAAAATTTTAATCCGGGGACATGGGAGATGATGAGCCTCCTAGCATGCCATCAAATAGTAACCACCAAGCGAAGGCTTCTTATAGGGGATCTCGTGACCGCTAGAGGGGGGTGAATAGCGTCGGCGGTACTTGATGGATTACGATCGCAATCATGTCTACAAATCGTGTTAGTGCATAGTGGAATAATAACAATAAAAATAATAACATGAATACAAACACACACACAATACTAAATATAACGTGGTTCGGAACCGAATGGTTCATACTCCACGGATCGAGCTCAAACGAGCTCTAGAATGTGTAGAACACCACTAACCAAATAAACTCTTCTCGGAACAATCCGAAGGTGGAGAAACCTCGTACAAGTGATTACAAAAGTAATACAATAAGAATACAAGCAAATCAAAGGAAATGAAAAGAACACTTTACAAACTTGGGTTTGAGCGCTTTGCTTGTTGGTTGCTTGAACGAGCTTGAAGGACCCTGGAATGCACCTGCAATTCGCCTTCAAATCGCCTCAAGAAACCTCTCCAAGAACCATTTGCGAAATTCTCCTCGAGTTCCTCTTTTTAACCTGCATCGGGCTGGATTCCACCTTGGCGATCGACTTCCAACACTGTTGTTGTGAGACAACGGCTCGATCCACACTGGAAAAACTCCAACGGATCTCTTGGTAGTCGACTGATAACTTCATCACAGATCGCATACTGCGATCGCCCAATCGGCTATGGAGCGCTCTGCTCGTGGTCGAACCATCGCTTAATCGCCCCAAATTGACAAGTGATGATGGGCGCCGAGGAGCCACCTCGACCGCGCCTTGCTTTGTGGCCACCTAGTTGAAGTCCGCCGAGGCGCCTCGATCGTTCTTTAGGCGACGTGCCCTTGCATCCGTGGTCACCGCTACCATCCGATTGCTAATCGACTCACGATCAATCGATCGTTATAATCGGTGGCCGATCACGAGTGTTGACTCACCGTCCAAGTGTCAAACATTTCGACCACCAATCGTATAAATCCCGATGATCGATAACCTCAAACATGAGTTTTAACCCCAAGTATGATGCCCCCATACTTCCTAGACCACCCTTAGCATAGACTTAAGCCTTTTAGCCACCTCAATCAGCCTCACGCCTATCGGATCCCTCCAAGTCATATATGACTTGTTCATCCATACGCTAGCCTTCAGGTGCTTCCATCAGCTATTGTCATGTTAATGTGGTATACACCGCCAAAGCACATTGGGCTTATGCTGCCAAGACTCCGCTTGGACTTTATTCCACCAACCATTGGACTTATGCTGCCAAAACTTCACCCTTGGACTTTACGCTGCCAATATTCCCCTTGAACTTTCCAATTGCCAAGACCCATGCTTGGACTTTCCTTGCCAACCCATGTTGTACTTTCCATGCCAAGACCCATGCTTGGACTTTCCCTAGCCAAGACCCATGCTTGGACTTTCCATGCCAATCACATTGTGATACATTTTTGTCGAAAATCAAAACATCACTCGAGTCAAACTCAAGTCTGGTCAATCATGACCTGGGTCAATTGCACCAACAATCTATCCCTTTTTGATGTTTGACAAAAACCACAAACAAATCATTGAGTTAGTCCTCTTAACTCAAAACTCTATACCAATTGTCCCAAATTAGTAATTTAACTTTCTCCCCCTTTTTGACATACATCAAAAAGGTTCTCCCTAAGGAGGTCAATTTCTCATATCCCAATGAGATCTTACAATCTCCCCTTTGTCTAAAGACACCTAGGATACCTTCACTCTTCCTAGTGATAAGTCTCATATCACTCAAGAGAGGCACTCCTATGAACTCTCCCGATTTCCAAATTGGGCATCTCAAATTTCCATTCTCCCCTTTACAAGGAAGAATATACATCTATCATCCCATGATGGATACCTCTTCCTAAAGGCTTGCTCCCCCTTGACCATTGCACTAATAATGTCCTTGGGAAGTCTCTAAGCCTATAGGAACTCTAAACCATCAAAATTAAGGGCAAAAGTTCAAACATGAAGTCTCACACACCTTAAAATTGATAATTCACCCTAACAACTCTCCTAATCCATATTCAATGGATTTTCACCCTTTCTAATGTTTTCCAAAGCATATCCTAGGGTTAGGAGCAGTTAGGGTAGCCTAACATAGCTGAAATCAGGCTAAACAAACTTTGTTTACCCGAAATCAGGCCTGGCAGTCGACTGGGTCAGTTAAAAGTCGACTGAACTATGCATTAGTTGACTAAAAAAGGCTTCCAGTCGAGTGAAGACAGCTCCAGTCGAGGCGCCGCCTCGATTGGTTTCTGATTTTGCTGAAATGGCAATTTTAGATCATCTTTAGAAATGCATAAGTAATTCTAGAAAATTTGAAAAATCATGAAATTTTGACCACACATTACTTATGCCAAGCACTATAAGGAAAAAATATTTGAAAAATAATATACCCATAAAATAGTGAAATTGATACAAAGTTCAAAAGTGAAGAAAAACTTTAATGTTTTAGCTAACTTTGTATCAATATCATCAATGGTAACTTCTATCAAAACATAGATTGCACCAAGGTTTTTCAAAATGATTTTAAAATATTTTCAAAACCTTATATTGGATCATATTCTTTGGACTCAATGTACATAACTTGAACATTAGCTCTCCCAATGATCCCTTCATGATTTTAGATGAGTTTGAGTTCATCTAGATGCAAAAACTATGCACCTTGAACTTAATTCATATCCTAACATCTCACATATATCTAGGGTGTATCAAACACACTCAAGTCAATGTGATTGTTAGATGTGGGGTTTGTTCTCCTAATCTACGGTGTCATGCATTTTCTAAGGCAACCCTACTTGATTCCCTTATACATGGGACTTCAAGTCATGTCATAGTCCTTAAATCAATTTTCATTAACTTAAATGCATGAAATATGATCATGGAATAAATGATAGCATAAATAAACATGGACAATGATCATGATGTCATGACATATGATATAATCTAAATATACATGACATTAAACCTTAACCATAAACATGATCATGACATATTAAATGATTAAAAGTAGATATGATGTCATGGCATATTATATGACAAAAAAAGCATAGCAAGTAAAATATAAAGATATATAATACCTAAATTTTCAAAGTTAATTGTCATTTATTATTATTAAGTCCATTTTGCCATATTATTACTTATCTCTCAAAGTGTGCCAAAAACCCAAAATGACACACTAAGACCTCTAAACCTAAATTGCGTCAATTTAATTGATTTTTTATAATTCTAAAAATATATTGGCACATCCTAAACTCTTTTAGGATCATAATTCAAATCACATTTCAAAGGTACCCATATCCTTGAAAATTACGTAAAGTGCCACCTTTACCGTGGTTAGGTTAACTACCTATCCATTCAAGGTTTGCACACCTAAACCCATTTAGCGTGAGTCAATCACGCTCCTAGGAACCCAAAACCTATTTGAGCTCCTTGGGTTAACTAGGTATTCATTAGGGATAACCTTCCTAGATACCCTCCTAATGACCCTCCTAGGCTGGGTAGCCTTGGTCATCTTGGTCTTGCCTAGGTTAACTCTAGGGGTGACTCCCCTTGTAACCTTCTTAGTGGCCTCCCTAGGTTTCCTTGAAACCCTAGCCACTAGGCACACACCTTGGTTACCCTTAGGGATGACTTCCCTAGTATCCTTGGTCTTCCTAGACCTAACTTGAGTTCCATAATCAAATGGAACACTATGGTAAGTAGGCATTACCTTCTTAGACATAGGCTTGTGACCCAAACCTTGCCTCCTAAATGGTTCTTGCCTTTTACACCCTAGGTTTTGACTATTTGACCCTTTAATTGAATTTTGCATCTTGCTAAAGGTCTTTTCAAGTTTCTCAAGCCTTGACCTCAAGGCTTGGTTCTCAACCTCTAATTTTTCTATTTTGGTGGGCCCATTGTGTCGTTGATTATTTTTGTCATTCCTAGGCACATGTCTAGATTTCTTGGAGTTAAAGCCTAGTGGTTCTCTATCTTCCTAATGCTTTCCTTAGGTAAAATAGTTTTAGGGACATCAATCCCAAATTTCTCCTTCTTTCTAATGTGGACATTTTTAGCTCCTAGACAATACTCCCTATTTCTAGCATGCTCTTTATGATAAATAGAAAGATTGCTAACATTATTTCTAGCATGCTTTTGCCTATGATTTAAAGAATAAGCATTATTTAGATATACCTTAGGGTTTGCCTTAGAGGTTCCCCCTACTTGTGATGCTCCCTTTTTAGTCTTCTTCTCCCCCTTTGGGCATTGACTCTGGTAATGACCCGGTTGTCGGCATTTGAAGCAAATCACTTGCTCCTTGCTTTTCTTGGTGGGGACACCGACATCCTTGACTTTTTCGTTGACTTTTGGTGTCGTAGGAGTCTTCTTAATTTTCTTAGGGCATTTACTCTTGTAATGCCCATACTCCCTACACTCAAAATACATAATATTGATTTTATTTAGAATTGAAGTGTTTGAGTTACCTAGGGTGGTGGTGAGGATCTCTTGAGCTTGTATATCACTTCTCCCTGAAGTAGATGACTCTTCTTGCTCTTGTCCTTGAACTAGTAATCTAATCTCCTTCCCCTCAATCCTAGAGGTGGAGGCTTCTTCCACCGATCCAGATGTCAATTCTCTATCAACCTCCGAATCCTCACTTTCTTGTGAGGATGATGAAGCTTCTTCTTCGGGCTCTCTCTCTACTTGAGCCATGGATGGTTCTTCATGGAGCTTGGCCAATTTTTCCCATAGCTCATTGGCATCTAGACATTCACCTAACCTAGACACAATATTGTTAGGCAATGAATTTAATATCAATTGCATTACCTTATCATTTCTCTCGAAGGCATGGACTTGCTCTTCGGTTCATCTCTTCTTCTTGAGGTATCCACCTTCTGGACCTTTTGGAAATTCAAATCCCTTCACTAGGATCATCCAATCTTCGAAGTCTATCATGAAGAAGTTCTCCATTTGTGCCCTCCATTGCTCAAAACATTCTTGTCCATAGAAGGTGTATAGAATTGGGGTGTTAATGTCCAAACCCAATTGTTCTTCAAATTCCATTTTCTTCCTCTTCACCCTCTAGTGTCTTTTGCTCCCGGTGATTAGTCCATAGAAGAGCCCCGGGCTTTGATACCAATTGTAGGGGATCTCGTGACCGCTAGAGGGGGGTAAATAGCATCGGCGGTGCTTGATGGATTACGATCGCAATCGCATCTACAAATCGTGTTAGTGCATAGTGGAATAATAACAAAAAAAATAATTACACGAATACAAGCACACACACAACACCAAATATAACGTGGTTCGGAACCGAATGGTTCCTACTCCACGGATTAAGCTCAAACGAGCTCCAGCGATGTGTACAACACCACTAACCAAATAAACTCCTTCTCGGAACAATCCGGAGATAGAGAAACCTCGTACAAGTGATTACAAAAGTAATACAATAATAATACAAGCAAATACAAAGGAAATGTAAAGAATACTTTACAAACTAGGGTTTGAGCACTTTGCTTGTTGGTTGCTTGAACGAGCTTGAAGGACCCTGAAATGTACCTGCAATTCGCCTTCAAATCGCCTCAAGAAACCTCTCCAAGAACCATTTGTGAAATTCTCCTCGAGCTCCTCTTTTTAACCTGCATCGGGCTGGATTCCGCCTTGGCAGTCGACTGCCATAAGGCCCCAGTCGACTGCCAACACTGTTATTGTGAGATAATGGCTCGATCCACGCTGGAAAAAATCCAACGGATCTCTTAGCAGTCGACTGATGACTTCATCAGTCGACTGCTAGCGCCCATAGCCTACTACCCAGTCGGCTACGGAGCGTTCTCTTCTCGTGGACGAACCATTAGTCGACTGCCCCAAATTGGCAGTCGACTGATGGGCCAGTTGAGGCTCCACCTTGACTGGTGCCTTGCTTTGTGGCTGCCTAGCTGAGTCAAGTCAAGAAGCCGCCTCGACTGGGCCTCCAGTCGAGGCACCCTTGCATCTGTGGCTGTCGTTCAACTGCAGTTGACTGGTCATAATCCCAGTCGACTGTTGAGTGTTGACTCTGTAGGGAGTCGATTGGCCGGCTAGAGGGGGGTGAATAGCCTTTGTCGTAGATGGTGGAAGTCGTTCGTTCATTGCTCGTCTACAAATACTATTAGTGCAAGCGGAATATACAAATATAAGACAATTAAAATAAACAAAGTAAGAAGTAATTCGCTAACAAGAAGATGTAACGTGGTTCACGACCTCGCCGCTAATCCACAGTCTGATTCGTCCCCGGTGAATCACATCGCAACCAATCCACTATTGGTCTCTCCCTTTATCCAATGCAAGGTGGAGGTAAACCCTTACAACTCAAGAACACTCCTTTTACAATAGATGTGAAAGAAACTAGAAGAAGGAGTTTAACACTTGTGGAGCACTTGGATGATAGATTAGAGCATGATCATTTTTCATCCAAAAGCCCACACCCTCTCATTTTATAGAGAGGGCTGATTTCTTCCCGTTGGTCGCTATTAGTCGACTGCTGCCTTTGGCAGTCGACTGGCGCCGCTACAATGGCCTCTGAACACGTCAGATCTCGACCGTTGTAGTCCAACGGAACCCTTGGCAGTCGATTGATGTATCCATTAGTCGAGCCTTCAGTCGATCGGCGCCGACCGCTGGCGGATCGGTGATGGATGTAACCGATTATCGCCATTCCATGGCGATTGGATTGGGCCAAAAACCCATCAGTCGAATACCAGTCGAACACCGTTCGACTTAGAGCAGTCGACTGCCATTTCATGGTAGTCGACTGATGTCGGGAAATCTCATCTGACACTTAGCCATTCAGCCAAGTTCACCTAATGAGCTACTTACATTTCATTCATTCTCTCATCTCACTCAAAGTCCCTCGCCGAAGCTCTCTTCGTTTGCGGCCACGTCCCTCGGCAGCATCAAGCGCACGACTCTGCAATGCTCCTTCGCATCTCTTGCCTTCAAAGTCTGCTTCCTTGTCTTCGCTTCAAGTCATCTCGTTCGGCGGTCCCTTGGCAGCATCAAACGCACGACTCTGCAATGCTCCTTCTCTGACTCAAGCATGAGGTTGTGAGTGGTGAACCCGCCAAAGCTTCATGTGCGAATTACTAAGTCCTGCATGACTTCAACGCACATATCAAATCACAATAACAAACTAACTTAAACCCTTTTCCATACACATCAAAACCATATCACGGGTTGATTGCACTAACAGAGTCGGCTGTCAAGTGTCAAAACACTCGACCAGTCAACTGATATAAAGCCCCAATCGACTGACAACCTTAAACATGAGGTTTAACCCAAGTATGGTGACCCCATACTTGCTAGACCACCCTTAGCCTAGACCTAAGCCTTCTAGCCACCTCCATCAGCCTCATGCCTATCGGATCCTTTCAAGTCATCCATGACTTGTTCATCCATACGCTAGCCTTCAGGTGCTTCCATCAGCTATTATCATGCTAATGTGGTCTACACCGCCAAGGCACATTGGGCTTACGCCGCCAAGACTTCGCTTGGACTTTACGCCGCCAACCATTGGACTTATGCTGCTAAGACTTCACCCTTGGACTTTATGCCACCAATATTCGCCTTGGACTTTCCAATTGCAAAGACCCATGCTTGGACTTTCCTTGCCAACCCATGTTGGACTTTCCATGTCATGATCCATGCTTGGAATTTCCCATGCCAAGACCCATTCTTACACTTTCCATATCAATCACATTGTCATATGTTTTTGTCGAACATCAAAACATCGCTCGAGTCAAACTCGAGTCTGGTCAATCGTGACTTGGGCCGATTGCACCAACACTTCTCCCTTAAGCGTCATGGCTACCAACTTTACTATAGTATTATCGAGAACTTCTTCGAAATAAAAAATATGTTCGACTTCGTCAATCTAATCAATAATATTTTATGTGTGTAATGCATTGGAAAACTCAAGAAGCTTGATGTGAAAACCAAGGTCTTCATACCATTTTTCACGATTATGGTGATCTCGATGATACAATTGTTCAAAATTATAAGTAGTGTGTCGATTAAATACCTTACGATCTTTAAGATTTAGACGTCGAGATAACTCTGCGACTTGTCTCTGTAGATCTGAGATGGCTTCTTTAGAACATTGATCATGGGGTGTGGCTTCTTCAATCGGAACCTATCGATCACATCCAAACCATGATCATAATAACCATTCTTGGATTACTGAGATAACTTTGTGATTGGTCTCTGTAGATCGATGAACTCATGGATACTTTGATATTGGGGTGCGACTTCCTCAATCAGAATCTACCGATCACGACCATAACCATGTCCTCGTCGACCGTCCATGGATCTAGGGCTCTGATACCAACTGTGTAACGCCCGTAAAATTTCTAGCAATTTTACGAGAATTTTTGGCTTTATGATGATGGGCTTTATGTAGGCCTTTTTGGAAAAATAAAAGAAAATAAGCCAAAAAGAGATGCAAAGCCTAGGAATTGAACCCCACACCTCTAGAGATAGCCAAGCCTTATAGATGCACCCACTAACCATAAGCCCAATAGAATCACATCATTAGAGGAAAAGGGGAACCTATAGATAAATGGGAGAAGGGTAAATTAAGAGGCTTGACAAAGAGAAGAGAAACTTCTCTTCCTCCCCTTTATAAAGAAGAGGGAAGTTCCACTTGGCCACTTCTTCCTTCCTTCTTCCTCTTCTCTTCATTCTCACCGAAACCCAAGCTCTCTTCTTCTTCCTTTGGCCGAGAGCCCCTTGCAAGCTAGGAGAGAGCTAGGTGACCTCCATTAGGTCATCTCCCCAAGCAAAGCGAAGGAAGTAAGATTCCCTCACCTGCAGTGTATTTGTTTCCTAGGTTAGATTTCATGAGATTGAAGCTTTACATGTTTCGGCCAAATATGTTTGGGGGCTAGGATTCATGAAAAGGCTAGTAGGAGAATCTTTTATAGGTGGTATGCTCCAGGTAGGGATCCTTAGGTGACAAAGTCCCAAGGATTTTAACCCTATAGGATTCGGCCAACCCCTATAATTAGGGTTAGGGTTGCATGAAGATGTTACTAATGAAGGTAGGATAAGTTATAAGGCTTTAGGAATGAATCTTAGGGGACAAAACCTAAGCTTGAACCCATTCCCAAGTTTCGGCCAACCCATATGATTAGGGTTAGGGTTGCATGAAAATGTTTCTAATGAAGTTAGGATAAGTTATAAGACTATATGAATGAATCTTAGGGGACAAAACCTAAGCTTGAACCCATTCCCAAGTTTCGGCCAACCCATATGATTAGGGTTAGGGTTGCATGAAAATGTTTCTAATGAAGTTAGGATAAGTTATAAGACTATATGAATGAATCTTAGGGGACAAAACCTAAGCTTGAACCCATTCCCAAGTTTCGGCCAACCCCTATAATTAGGGTTAGGGTTGCATGAAAATGTTACTAATGAAGTTAGGATAAGTTATAAGGCTTTAGGAATGAATCTTAGGGGACAAAACCTAAGCTTGAACCCATTCACAAGTTTCGGCCAACCCATATAATTAGGGTTAGGGTTGCATGAAAATGTTTCTAATGAAGTTAGGATAAGTTATAAGACTTTATGAATGAATCTTAGGGGACAAAACCTAAGCTTGAACCCATTCCCAAGTTTCGGCCAACCCCTAAAATTAGGGTTAGGGTTTCATGAAAACCTCCCCACATGAAGTTGTGATAAGTTATGTTTTTTTTATATATGTCATGAACTATGCTGGTGTGATAAATATGTTTATGATTCAATGCAATATGAAGTAAGCTTATGGGATGAACATGTTTATGATATGGTATGCCATGAAATATGCTTAGGTGTTGAACATGTTTTTATGATTTAATCTGCTATGCATGTGCTTAGGAAATATGCTTCATGTTATGATGTAATGTGCCATGTAATATGCCGTGATGAACATGTTGTGTGAAGTAATATGCCATGCATATGCTTAGGGAATGTGCTTCAAGTTTATGGAGTATTATGCCATGAAATTATGCCTATGTGATGAACATGTTTTATGATTTAATATACCATGAATAGGCCTAGGAAAGATGCTTCCTGTTATGATGTAATGTGCCATGAAATATACCTAGGTGAAGAACATGTTTTGTGATTTAATATGTCATGAATATGCTTAGGAAATATGCTTCATGTTTACGATGCAATGTGTCATGAAACATGCTTATGTGATGAACACGTTTATGCTTTAGGACCCCTTTAGGGTACTCTTATGTTATGAATGCATGTGTCCTTATGAAATGACTAAGATGGAGATGCTTCCCTTTCAAGTAGGGATCAAGAGCTCTCCTTATGACAAGATAAGATGGAGATGCTTCCCTTTCAAGTAGGGATCAAGAGCTCTCCTTATGATAAGATAAGATGGAGATGCTTCCCTTTCAAGTAGGGATCAAGAGCTCTCCTTATGACAAGATAAGATGGAGATGCTTCCCTTTCAAGTAGGGATCAAGAGCTCTCCTTATGATAAGATAAGATGGAGATGCTTCCCTTTCAAGTAGGGATCAAGAGCTCTCTTTATGACAAGATAAGATTAAGATGCTTCCTTTTTTGTTGGGGATCAAGAGCATTCCTTATATTATGATAAGAAATGAAAAGAATTAAGTATTTTACTTTGCAAGAGGTTAAGTACCCGACCCGTCAGGTGGTCGTTAATCAAATCCATAGGGACATAAGAAGACGTAAGAGGTCTTGCCCTGGTAAGACGTAAGAGGTCTTGCTCTAGTAGGACTGGTGGCTCGCTACCCCAGCCTACTAGGGAACGCGCATTATGTGGTACTTAACCTGGGGCCCCCCAAACAAGTTATGATGATATTGAAGTATCTATAAGTATATGTTTTGAAAAGAAAAGACTTATATGATATTGTGTATGCTTATGTGTTATTGTGTATGCTTTTATGATATTGTGTAAGCTTATGTTAAATAATCTGAATGCTTACGAACCATGTTCTTTATGCCAGCTAGATGTTATGAAGTCATGATGTTTAGAGTTAAGTTTAAGAATGTGGTGACTATGTACTTTATGCTAGTTTAGAATTTATCATGTGGTGAATGTTATGGGCGAGTTTAAGAATACTTGCGACTATGTTCCTTCTACATGATTAGGGTTTATGTTATTACAAATGTTTATGTTCAAGTTAAACAAATGCTTATGAGTATGTCCTTTATGCATGTCTGGATTTCCTGATGAATGGTTATGGTTAAGTTGAAGAATGTTTGTACCTATGTACTTTATGTAGGTTTAGGATGTATGATGTTACGGATGCTTAGGTTAGGAATGCTTATTGTTAAGTTTTAAAACACTTATGAATATGTCTTCCATGCATGCTTAGTTTTATGTAGTTATAATGCTTATGTTCAAATTATGCCCTGCTTAGATTAATTATGCTTAACATGCTTATGAACAATTCTATGCCATGCTTAGTTCTTTTTGTATTATTACCTGGATATGTTGTTGATTAGGGTTGCTATGAAATCAATTCTATGCCATGCTTAGTTCTTTTTGTATTATTACATGGATATGTTGCTGATTAGTGTTGCTATGAAATCAATTCTATGCCATGCTTAGTTCTTTTTGTATTATTACATGGATATGTTGTTGATTAGTGTTGCTATGAAATACTTAGGTCCTTTATGTTAGTATGCTCATGTTCTAATTGCTTGATGAAGTACGTGGCTTTTGTGAGTAGGCAAGAATCTTACTAAGCTATATGCTTATAGTTCATGTTGTCCATATACTGCAGATAAAGGAAGTCTGCACTAGAGGAAGTAGCAGGAGGGGCCAAGTGTGTGTGTGATAGTGGCATGGTGGAAGAAGACCCTATACTATCTGCTTATATTTATATGCTCTAAGAACAACTTAAGACATTGCTTCCGCTTATAAGACTTGTGTTTAATGAGTATCAATTTCTTAAGATGGTTTTGAAATGTTAGAACTCATGAACGAATTTTATGTATGCATGTTATGAAAGAACAGGATGAATATGATAAGTGATGTATGTGCAAAAGAAGGTTTAAGTTATGATGACCTGTTAAAGCATGTAGGTTGTGAAAGGATCCATATGTAGTATGTTTAAAAAAAAAAAATAGAGTAAAAGTAGCGCCGCCCTGAGAGCAGATAAGGGCGGGCGTTACAAACTGACATAGGCGGGGCAGCAGGGCGGCACTAAAAATCTTTCATGCGTGAGGTTAGGATAGAGGGGGCAGAGAGAATCGAAGGAGAAGGGGAAATTCGTAAACAAAAGAGGAACACCTCTTGGTTTGAACAAAAAGGGATATTATTAATCAAAATCAAATATCTTACAAAGCCTAAACCTATGTTTAAATAGGCATAGAATGATAATGTTTCTTAATGATAAAAAAAAATTAAACTAGCTTTAACAAAAATTTCTTAATAAGTAAGAAAGTTAAAAAAATAAGCAAACTAAAACAAAAATTTCTTAATGAAATAGAAAAATAAATATAAAAATTTGAAAACTAAAAAAAATAAATTAAATGAAAATTCATAATAAATAAAATTAATAATGAAATTCTAAATAGCAGTGGAAAATTAAAATTAAATAAAAATTCAAAGTAAATAAAATTAATAATAAAATATTAATGAAATTCTAAATAGCAGCGGAAAATTAAAATTAAATAAAAATTCGAAATAAATAAAATTAATAATAAAATATTAATGAAATTCTAAATAGCAGCGAAAAATTAAAATTAAATGAAAATTCGAAATAAATAAAATTAATAATAATATATTAATGAAATTCTAAATAGTGGCGGCAGTGTGTCATGGTCATGGTCTGGTCCACGGTTAGGCTGTGGTGGGAACCACGGTCGTGGACTGGTTCACAGTTATGTCATGGTGAGGACCACGATTGTGGCAAGGAACACCGGGTAGGTCGTGGTCCCTACTGGAGGTCACGTGTGTTGGGTTTCTTGCACCGCGGCATGTGTGTGTTCGATCACATTTCGTAAACATGAACACAGCGGAAGCAATAAAATAATAAATCTACATTTATTACAATACACACAACACACGCATGCATATTACAACAAGTGTAGACATAACCGTAAATTTAAATTTGCAATAAAAGGAAATTTATCTACGTTATACCTTTCGTATGACGTGTAGCGGGAACGACATCAACCGGAACGATCCTCGCTAGAATCATCTCTATCCGTATCGACGCCGAGCTCCTCGGGATGACTTCGCTAAGCCACGAGCTTCGTCTTCGTACGGGTTACTAGCCTCGTGTTGAAGACGACGTGATCGAGAGATGATCACGATCCGAATCCAAATTCAGATCCTAATACGAGTCCTCAAAACTCGCTTCTCCGGAGAGGTATTCGTCAACCAATTGACGAATCCCCGGTAAGTTAGCCGCTGTCGGAGCTCTAACCGTCGTCCAAACGACGCTCCGACGAGAGGAGAACAAGCTGTCCAAAAAACTGGACAGCTTTGGTGGAGGTGATAGGCGCCGGCCAACCAAGGGAGATAGAGCTCACTTTGATGCCAAACTTGAAGGAGATCACCAGAGCACTAACCAGCAGCAGCTCGACGCCGGCGAGGGGGAAGGAAGCAGCCTTCTGGACGCCGGTTGGAGGAACAATGGGCGGCGGCAAGAGGTTGGCGCCGACTCCTTCAATGGGGTGGGCGGCAACTAGGTTTAGGGCTTTTGGATTAGGGCTTAATTATCCCTTAAGCCCTCTTTTATAGAGAACTAATTCTCTTAATGGTTATTGGATCATAACCATTAAGCCCGTTAACCCGCTCCATTAAGATAAGTTAAAATAAACTAAACCATGATGGTTTATTTTAAGTTAAAACGAACCGAACCAACTTTTGGTTCATTCGTTTAAAATAAACCAAACCCTTTGGTTTATTCTCCTCCATTGGATTAGAACCAAACCATTTTGGTTCATCCATTACGTCTTCATAAGACTCGGCCCATCCATGCTTCCATTGCGACTGAAACGATTTCATGCTCGCTTTATGTTTGGTCCAACCAAACCTAGTTTCTCTCGGTCTGAGAATCCCATTCTCAATCTCGTTTTAAATCCTTTGGATTACGCTCGTTGTGCGTGTGACCAAATAGGTTCTCGGTTTATGTTGGCCTTCTATAATTAACCATTAATTATAGAACGATCATGAGTGGCACCTAGTAGTACATCATGATCCCCAATTAACCGAAAAGATCAATGGTTGATCCAGAACTATTTCTGAAACCCTTTAGCAGCTCGAATGATTCGTGCCCCATTCCCTTCACTCATCTTATACCCACTTGGTTCAGGACATGGTCTATAGTGTCAGTCCCCACTAGGCTGACTACGTCACACCTAGCCCAAGTATCATTTCCTCGTCCTACGGATTCTAGTTACTCCACATGTATCGAAGAGTACCTTACTCTAAACATGTAATGCTTTGGCCAAAGACTTTAGTAACAATCCGACGAGAGGCCATGGGTATACATCTCCTTGCAAGGAGTGGTGAATCCTTTATAGGCTATTCAAACACCTTCGATCACTTCGACTTATACCCAATCATCCCGGGTCCACATCTCCTTAGAGATGTTTGCTTAAGATGTCAAAGCATAAGTCTCCATGATCAAGATGACTTGAATACCGCAAGTCAAAGGAACATCGCACTTAAGCCATAGTAAGAACTTCATTGACATATCTATATATGCAGAGAAACATATGAAGTCTTACGGCTGGTCACTCCAATGAACTAGTTACCATAACTAGCATCCACGATCAACTCCGGACATCACAATGTCTCTAGCCAGTGAGAATCAGCTGCTTGGATACACCAAGGAGTATACCTCGTGCTAGTCTCGACAGAACTGATGGTGTCCAAATTCATCAATTCATCGACTAGGGATAATTCCGATACATCACAATTACACATGTAGAGATACTCACTAGTTGTGATCCAATCACAAATTCTCTCATGCTGTGAATCGCATCGTGGACATTCAGTAAATGAGTTTAAGATCCAATCAAATACATGAAACATGTATACTCAAATAGTGAATCTTCATTTATCATATAAATGATTCATATATAAGGCGATTGCCTTAGGACATCTCTCATATATTACTAACAGACTCCCACTTGGCCTAATGCCAATCGCTACGGTATCCAATACCATAAGCACTAACATGACCCTCAAACTTACTTTAAGGTAATGCTTTAGTCAAAGGATCCACTAAGTTCCTTTCAGTGGGAATTTTCTCGATTTGTATTTCGTTCCTACTGATGATCTCTCTAATAAGATGATAGCGGCGAAGCACATGTTTGGATCGTTGATAAGACCTTGGCTCTTTCGCCTGTGCAATTGCTCCATTGTTGTCGTAGTAGACCGGTTTTGCTTCAACAATGGTCGGAATCACACCAAGTTCATGAACGAACTTCTTGATCCAAACCGCTTCCTTTGATGCTTCCGAAGCTGCAATGTATTCTGCCTCAGTGGTAGAATCCGCTACAATCTCTTGTTTGGAACTTTTCCAACTCACTGCGCCCCCATTCAAGGTGAACACGTATCCAGACTGAGACCTGGAATCATCCTTGTCTGTCTGGAAGCTGGCATCCATATACCCGCGTATCACCATGTCCCCTTCTCCATATATTAGGAACACATCCTTAGTTCTTCTCAAGTACTTAAGGATCGTCTTAACAGCCACCCAATGATCCATTCCTGGATCGGACTGGTATCTGCTCGTGACACTCAGAGCATACGATACATCGGGCCTCGTACATAACATAGCATACATGATAGATCCTATTGTGGATGCATAGGGAATCTTACTCATGCAAATCCTCTCGTCTTCTGTGCGCGGACACATAGACTTCGAAAGGTGTACCCCAATGCCTGATGGGTAGGAAACCTTTCTTGGATTCCGACATGCTAAACCTCTTTAGCACTCGGTCTATATATGTAGACTGCGAAAGACCAAGCAACCGTTTCGATCTATCTCTATAGATCTTAATCCCGAGGATGTAGGTTGCTTCTCCCAGGTCTTTCATGGAGAATGTTTTGGATAACCAAAACTTCACTGACTGTAAGATTGAAACATCGTTTCCTATAAGTAGTATGTCATCGACATACAATACTAGGAACACGACTGCACTCCCACTAACCTTCTTGTACACACAAGGTTCGTCTGGATTTTGTGAGAAATCAAACTTTTTGATTGTCTCATCAAAACGGATATTCCAGCTCTTGGATGCTTGCTTCAATCCATAAATGGATCGTCGCAATTTGCATACCTTGGTTTTATCAACCGATGTGAAACCCTCAGGCTGTATCATATACACGTCCTCGAGCAGGTTTCCATTAAGGAAAGCTGTTTTCACATCCATCTGCCATATCTCATAATCATAATGAGCCGCTATGGCCAGGAGCATCCGAATGGATTTAAGCATAGCTACAGGCGAATAGGTTTCGTCATAATCAACACCTTATTTTTGACGATATCCTTTCGCCACCAATCTAGCCTTATAGGTAATCACATTACCATCCATATCGGTTTTCTTCTTGAAAACTCACTTGCACCCTATAGGCTTTATGCCTTCAGGTGGGTCAACCAAGTTCCAAACTTGGTTTTCGTACATGGAATCCATTTCCGACTTCATGGCACCAAGCCACTTATCCCTTTCTGAACTTGTCAGAATATCTTCATAACTGGTAGGCTCCTCATCATCAATGAGTAACACGTCGTTCGATTCACTTACGAGAAATCCATATCTCTCAGGAATATTGCATGTTCTACCAGATCTACGAAGATGTGGTGTTACAATAGGTCCAAATTGATTGCTCATCACTATGAGTTGCATTTACCGTCAGTGCTTCACCAGGTATCTCATCAATGTCTATTTGAGTCTCTCGAGCCTCCTCAAGCTCGACGACACTCCCACTGTTTTCTTGCAAGAGAAACTCTTTCTCTAGAAACACAGCATGCCTTGAAACAAACACCTTTTGTTCCACAAGATGATAGAATTGGTAACCCCTTGTTTCCTTAGGGTATCCAATAAATAGACATTTATCAGACTTAGCATCCAATTTGTCTGATACAGTCCGCTTCACATAAGCAGGACAACCCCATATCTTCAAGTAAGATACATGAGGTTTCTTACCATTCCATATCTCATATGGAGTAGTTGAGACTACCTTGGTAGGCATTCTGTTTAACAAGTAAACAACTGTCTAAAGTGCATAGCCCCTAAAGGACTTGGGAAGGGTCGCATGATTCATCATTGACCTGACCATGTCCAACAAGGTCCGGTTACGCCTCTCAGATACACCATTATGATGTGGTGTATATGGCGGAGTCCATTGAGACAATATACCATTGTCTCTTAGATAATCAAGAAACTCTTGACTTAAGTATTCACCACCTCGATCCGATCGAAGTATTTTAATACTCTTGTCATGTTGTTTTTCTACTTCATTTCTGAATTCTTTGAACCTTTCAAAGGCTTCAGACTTGTGTTTCATCAAGAACACATACCCAAACCGTGAGTGATCATCGGTGAAGGTAATGAAGTAGCTATAGCCTTTTAATGCTTGAGTTGACATAGGTCCACATACATCAGTATGTATTAGACCTAGTAACTCTCCTACTCGTTCACCTTTTCTAGTAAAAAGTAACTTAGTCATCTTGCCTTTTAAGCATGATTCGCATGTATCATATGAATTCAATTTAAACGATTCGAGAATTCCACATCGGTGTAATTCAGACATGTGTTTCTTGCTTATATGGCCAAGACGGCAATGCCACATATAGGAGTCTATTTGATTATCCTTTCGAGCACGCGTGTTGCTCGCTTCGATATTGAAAATGTCACTGGATACATCCAACGTATAAATGCCATTACTCAAGGTTCCAGTTCCATAAAGTACGCCATTCAAAGTTATATAACAACAATTGTTACTAAACATCAAATGGAAACCATTTCTATTTAAACAGGAAATAGAAACAATGTTCTTTATTAGAGAAGGAACATAATAGCAATTGTCCAGTTCTAAGACTAGTCCACTCGGGAGCTTCAGTAAATAAGTTCCGATGGCGACAGCAGCAACCTTTGCTCCATTGCCAACTCGCAAATTTGACTCCCCTCTAACAAGTCTTCTTCTATTCCTTAGCCCATGTATGTCATTACATATATGTGAGCCACACCCAGTATCCAATACCCAAGTGTCTAAGGAAATAGAATGACAATCAATAACGAAGATACCTGAAGAGGATGGGGCATCGGATGCCTTCTTCTTCTTCATGGACTCAAGATAAATCTTGCAGTTTCTTCGCCAGTGGCCTTCCTTGCCACAATGATGGCAAGTGCCCTTTTGCGCTGGTTCCGCCTTCTTTGCCTTTTTGTTCTTTCCTTTCTTCTGTTCTTTTGCCTTCCTCTTAGAACTTTTCTTTGAGGAATCAACTAACAGAACCGCCTTCTCCTCATACTTCACAGAAGGCTCCACAGTCTTCATCATATTGAGGAGCTCGGGAATGGTGGATTCCAATTTGTTCATCCGATAGTTCATCACAAATTGCGAGAAACTCTTGGGCAAACAATGCAGAATTAAGTCAATAGTTAACTCATGATCCATCACAAAACCGAGGGTAGCTAGTCGCTCGATGTACCCATTCATCTTTAGCACAAACTACACTACAGACGAACCTTCTTGCATCTTCGTGGTGAAGAGGAGCCTAGAGACCTCGAACCTTTCGGATCTCGCTTGCTCATCGAACAACTCATGAAGATGGAAGATCATAGTATTAGCATCCATATGCTCATGCTGCTTTTGCAGCTCAGGTACCATCGCCGCTAGCATGATGCAACTCGCCAGCTCAGAATCTGCCACATGCTTCTGATAGACCAACATTTGGTCTGGAGTTGCATCGTCCTTAGGACGTGAAGAGGCTCTTCAAGGACATATGCAAGCTTTTCCGCCTTGAGAACAATTCTCAGGTTTCTAAGCCAGTCCAGGAAGTTAGGCCCAGTCAGTTTGTTCGAATCCAAAATAGTGCGCAAATTCAAAGACGTCATGATCAATTTATTGACCTAGAAATACAAAACGAGCATATATGAGAAAATGATTTTAAAAATGCATCAATATACATTTATAAATCCCATTCATTTTTTGAATTTCAAAAACCCCAAAATCACTTCGGGAGATTGTAGGTCCATCTCCGAATGGGCTGATATCCATCATAGTTATGAACAACCTTGGAGAGAGTCCAACAAGCCATTCATAACTATGACGGTAGGTATCATCTATACCGATTGCATATCACGTATATGCAACTATCACAATGTGCTATCAACTAATTGAATGTTGACACATACATCGGGTTGTTAACACATTAACAAGTATGCATCATATGCATAGCACCCAACTTCACCTCCCTTTACATCGACCTTGGAGAGAGTCCAACAAGCCGATGCTCCAGGTTAAAGTCAACCCATTAATCAGGACATAGTTTTAATATGGTTAGAGTGCATTCAACCAATTAGCCCAGCTTGGAGAGAGTCCAACAACCAAAGCTAACGATTGACCTCTGACTCTTACCATATTAGTATTAAACTATTCCATGGTTTGAACATGTTCGGGTTCGAGCCGGGCTTGGAGAGAGTCCAACAACCCAAACAAGAAACGGAACTCTGGTTCTAACCATATTAATGGAAGGTGTAGGTTTTAATATTGTTTAATGGTTTTTATGTCTCATCCTCTTTGCATGCAAATAACTATTATCTACATGGCATGGCATACATGGCATACATCTACATGTCACGACACGCATGGCATAATATTATGCATCTAATACAATTACATGACATACAATTATGTCATGTATATAATTTCCTTATATGTCATAACTATTTATGGAAATAAAATATGTTTAAGATTTGATTCTCCAAATCAAATCATAATTAAATTAGGGAACTAATTTCTAAATCTAATCACATATTTTATTTATGGAATTATTTGATTAAGGAAAATCTATTTAAGAAACCAATTTCCTAAATCATTAAAACTACTTATGGAAATAAAATATTTTAAGATTTGATTTCCCAAATCAAATCATGATTAAATTAGGAAACAAATTTCCAGAATCTAATCAAATATTTTATTTATGGAAAATATTAATTTACATAAATACTTCCAACTTTCCAAAAGTGGAAGATTTCCATAAATACTTCAAGACTTTCCAAATTTTAAAAATTTCCATAAATACTTCTAAATTTCCAAAATTAGAAAATTTCCAGAAATAACATTATGACTATCGCAAAACCATTTTACGATTATGTCGAAACACAACTTGTGCTCTGATACCACTGTTGGGTTTCCGGCACCGCGGCGTGTGTGTGTTCGATCACGTTTCGTAAACATGAATACAGCGGAAGCAATAAAATAATAAATATACATTTATTACAACACACACAACACACGCATGCATATTACAACAAGTGTAGACATAACCGTAAATTTAAATTTGCAATAAAAGAAAATTTATCTATGTTATACCTTTCGTATGACGTGTAGCGGGAACGACATCAACCGGAACGATCCTTGCTAGAATCGTCTCTATCCGTATCCATGCCGAGCTCCTCGGGATGACTTCGCTAAGACATGAGCTTCATCTTCGTACGAGTTACTAGCCTCGTGTTGAAGACGACGTGATCGAGAGATGATCACGATCCGAATCCAAATTCGGATCCTAATTCGAGTCCTCAAAACTCGCTTCTCCGGAGAGGTATTCGTCAACCAATTGACAAATCCTTCGTCCTCCACCTCAGAGGATTACCGGAGATCGAATCCCCAGTAAGTTAGCCTCTGTCGGAGCTCTAACCGTCGTCCAAATGACGCTCCGACGAGAGGAGAACAAGCTGTCCAGAAAACGGGACAGCTTTGGTGGAGGTGATAGGCGCTGGCCAACAAAGGGAGATAGAGCTCACCTTGATGCCAAACTTGAAGGAGATCACCGGAGCACTAACCGGAAGCAGCTCGACGCCGGCGAGGGGGAAGGAAGCAGCCTTCTGGACGCCGGTTGGAGGAGCAATGGGTGGCGGCAAGAGGTTGGCGCCGACTCCTTCAATGGGGTGGGCGACAACTAGGTTTAGGGCTTTTGGATTAGGGCTTAATTATCCCTTAAGCCCTCTTTTATAGAGAACTAATTCTCTTAATGGTTATTGGATCATAACCATTAGGCCCGTTAACCCGCTCCATTAAGATAAGTTAAAATAAACCAAACCATGATGGTTTATTTTAAGTTAAAATGAACCGAACCAACTTTTGGTTCATTCGTTTAAAATAAACCAAACCCTTTGGTTTATTCTCCTCCATTGGATTAGAACCAAACCATTTTGGTTCATCCATTACGTCTTCATAAGACTCGGCCCATCCACGCTTCCATTGCGACTGAAACGATTTCATGCTCGCTTTATGTTTGGTCCAACCAAACCTAGTTTCTCTCGGTCTGAGAATCCCATTCTCAAGCTCATTTTAAATCCTTTGGATTACGCTCGTTGTGCGTGTGACCAAATAGGTTCTCGGTTTATGTTGGCCGTCTATAATTAAACATTAATTATAGAACGATCATGAGTGGCACCTAGTAGTACATCATGATCCCCAATTAACCGAAAAGATCAACGCTTGATCCAGAACTATTTCTGAAACCCTTCAGCAGCTCGAATGATTCATGCCCCATTCCCTTCACTCATCTTATACCCACTTGGTTTAGGACATGGTCTATAGTGTCAGTCCCCACTAGGCTAACTACGTCACACCTAGCCCAAGTATCATTTCCTCGTCCTACGGATTCTAGTTACTCCACATGTATCGAAGAGTACCTTACTCTAAACATGTAATGCTTTGGCCAAAGACTTTAGTAACAATCTGACGAGAGGCCATGGGTATACATCTCCTCGCAAGGAGTGGTGAATCCTTTATAGGCTATTCAAACACCTTCGATCACTTCGACTTATACCCAATCATCTTGGGTCCACATCTCCTTAGAGATGTTTGCTTAAGATGTCAAAGCATAAGTCTCCATGATCAAGATGACTTGAATACCGCAAGTCAAAGGAACATCGCACTTAAGCCACAGTAAGAACTTCATTGACATATCTATATATGCAGAGAACCATATGAAGTCTTACGGCTGGTCACTCCAATGAACTAGTTACAATAACTAGCATCCACGATCAACTCCGGACATCACAATGTCTCCAGCCAGTGAGAATCAGCTGCTTGGATACACCAAGGAGTATACCTCGTGCTAGTCTCGATAGAACTGATGGTGTCCAAATTCATCGACTCGGGATAATTCCGATACATCACAATTACACATGTAGAGATACTCACTAGTTGTGATCCAATCACAAATTCTCTCATGCTGTGAATCGCATCGTGGACATTCAGTAAATGAGTTTAAGATCCAATCAAATACATGAAACATGTATACTCAAATAGTGAATCTTCATTTATCATATAAATGGTTCATACATAAGGCGATTGCCTTAGGACATCTCTCATATATTACTAACACCGTGTTGAGCCATGGAATGATCCACGCTCATGGTGGTGACCACAGGTCGGTCGTGGTAGCCTCTAGAAACTCCTTTACACCTCGTCCAGATCCAAAATGAAGAATATTCATGTTAGGGGTCATGAAGGCATTGAAATCTTTATTTTAGGGCTTAATTTCTCCTTGTCATGATTTTGAAGAAGGCGAAATCGCATCATAAAAGTTTATCAAGATGCTGGATGCGCCTGCATCAGTCACCCGAGGTTGAAAAGAACTCGTCCTCGAGTTCAAACTAGTGTCCTCTCCTTTGGTATAAGGAATCATGCTCTCTCAGGTGTATTCACGATCTACTAGCTTCATTATGCCCTGTTTTGGTCCAGAATGATGCATACTCATGTTAAAGGGTATGAGCATATTGTGTTGTGATGGATGCAGCTGCATCAGTTATTCCATTGAACCTAATTCTTAGGATCTCTAGTTAGCATAGGTTGAATCTCCTTTGCACCAACTTGTTTCATAGGCATTAATCCCATTTCATGTGATAAACTTGCGACTAACTCTCTATTTAACTCTTTGATTAGCAGATCTGATAACTCACATTTTGACATGTTATTTTGTATTACATCTTGATGTTTTAGACTACTCATCTAGTTAAATTGCAAGAATTCTCATGTTTTATGAGTAGAAGATCGATTATATCATTTTGTTGTAAATACCTTTTAACTGTCGATTCTAGCACTAATTTGATCTATATTTTAATTGCAGAGCATCGAAGAGGCTATTAAAGATGGTTTTGGGGTGAATACAATAGGAACCATTAGGACCTTGACGTCGCTAGAAGGGGGTAAATAGTGATTTGTCTCGATTGTCGATTTTGTTCTTGTGTTCATGCTCATCTACAAGAAGTTAATGTGCAGTAGAAACAAATATAAACAATATAAATTACATGCACAACACAAATCGATTTTACATGATTCGAAACCCTCTGATTCCTACTTCACGATCAAGCTCCTAGCGATACATCCACTATCTTTTCTCCTTCTTGAAATCCTTATGGATGCGAAGAAACCTCTTATAACTTGTTTACAAGAAATGCAACCAACATGAAATATATAAGCGAAATAAGAAGAACAAGAGAAAAATGAGTTTACGCAATAAATTCTTGCCTGCTTTTAATTTGGTTGCATTAGAAAGCCTCTTGAAGGTCTGAAATGCAGCAACAATTCCCCTTCAAAGTCTTCAAGAATCATCATCTTCAAATCACCATAAATCCTCTTTTATAGGGTCACAATCGGGTTGATTTCTGCTAACTAGTCGATTGCCCTTACCTACTAATCGATTGATCTTCGATCCTTGCTCGACTTGGCACTTCAACAGCTTAATCCACGTCTGATTCTGACCAGCTACAGTGCACTAGTTGTTTGGGAGATTGTTGGTACAATCACCCTTAGGTCAAGATTGACAAGGCTTTAGTTAGACTCGAGTAGAGTTTTGATGTTTGATAATAGATTTGATGATACATATGACTAGATGGCATGTGACATCCGTAGTCATATGGGATTGTTACCGAGAAGTCAAGTAGGTTAAGATTGACCATAGACTTGACTGGGAAAGTCCAAGTTTGGAGACTTGGCAAGGGAAAGTCCAAGTATGGATACTTCGAAATGGAAAAGTCTAAGAATGAATTCTTGGCAAGGGAAGTTCAAGTTTGGAGACTTGGCAGGGAAAGTCAAACTATGGATATTTGGCAAGGGAAAAGTCCAAGTGTATAGTCTTGGTCATGTAAGTCCAAGTGTATAGTCTTGGCGGCGTAAGTCCAAGTTTAACTTGGCAATGGAAGTCCCGAAGGAATGACCTCTTGGTTAAGGAAGACCCGTTAGTGTGACAAAGCCAAAGGAAGCACTTGAAGACTAGCGTAAAGGATGAGGAGTCATGGACTCACAACCTAAGGTCGTGAGGCTGATGAAAGTGGCTTAAAAGCTTAGGTCTAGGCTAAGGGTATCCGATAGCATAACGAAGCTAAAGGAAACACTTGAAGGCTAGTGCAATAGGCAAGGAGTTGTGGACTCAACCTGAGGGCGTGGGACTAATGGAAGTGGCTTGAAGGCTTAGGTCTAGGCTATGGATAAGTGTCAAGTATGAGAGGATCATATTTGATGAGTTAAACCTCAGTTTTAAGGTTTACTAGTTGACTGAGACTTGGTCTAGTCGACTGGTGTGTTAAAATAATCGAATAGATTGTTTTGTAGTTGATTGATGGTATTGACCAGTCGACTGATCGAGTACTCAACTCGGGCACTCGACCACTCGGGAGCTCGATGCTCGAGCAGTCGACTGACCGTGGATAGTTAATGATCGGGCAGTTGACTGTCGTGGTGAGGTAGTTGATTTGCCACGAGTAGTCGGGTTAGCTTAAATGCTCAAGCAGTCGACTGCTAGTTTGGGCAGTCGATTGGCTTAAGTGGACAAGAGCACAAAATGTTTGTGAGTCGACTGTTGGCTCATGGTAGTCGACTGATAGATATGAGCAGTCGATTGATCAGCTGAAATTCAATGTGGATTAAGCTATTATGAGACAATGGTCTAGTGACCAATCGACTCGGGGTAAGACCAGTCGACTGATCAGCAGAAATCAGCCAGAGAGAAGCTTATAAAAGGAGACTTCATGAAGGGAAGTGGTAGCCGATTCCTGGTGACTTAGAAGGGGAATTGCTACTGTGTTCCAAACCTTCCAAGCCTTACCAAAGCAACTAAATTCAAAGATCGAGCAAAGCTCACTTGTAAAGTGTTGTTTATTATTTTCATTCACTTATATATTGTGTTTTGATTGTTTCTTGTAAGCTCCAGGTACTTGTAAGAGGTTTCTTCAACTCCAGTGTGATTCCAAGAAGGAGACAAGTTTTAGTGGTGGTGTATCGCTAGAGCTCGGTTGTGGAGTAGGAACTAGACTTCCGAACCACATAAAATAGGTGTTGTGATTTTTGTTGTATATTTAGTTTATGCATTTTATTTTCCTTTTTGCATAACATTGTTGTAGACAAGCATGGTCGAAGAACAAATTGATGAGATCAAAATCGACGCTATTCACCCCCCCTCTAGCGCACAACAAGGTCCCAACACTAGTCGACTGGTATACCTTAACAGTTGATTGGTAAACATTATTTGTCTTACTATTGTTAGTAATATGTGAGAGATGTCCTAAGACAATCGCCTTATGTTAGAACCATTTATATGATAAATGAAGATTCACAATTTGAGTATACATGTTCTCATGTATTTGATTAGATCTTAAACTCATTTACTGAATGTCCACGATACGATTCATAGCATGAGAGAATTTGTGATTGGATCACAACTAGTGAGTATCTCTACATGTGTAATTGTGATGTATCGAAATTATCCCTAGTTGATGAATTGATGGATTCGGACACCATCAAATCTGTCGAGACGAGCACGAGGTATACTCCTTGGTGTATCCAAGCAGCTGATTCTCACTGGCTGGAGATATTGTGATGTCCGGAGTTAATCGTGGATGCTAGTTATGGTAACTAGTTCATTGGAGTGACCAGCCGTAAGACTTCATATGGTTCTCTGCATATATAGATATGTCAATGAAGTTCTTACTGCAGCTTAAGTGTGATGTTCCTTTGACTTGCGATATTCAAGTCATCTTGGTCATGAAGACTTATGCTTTGACATCTTAAGCAAGCATCTCTAAGGAGATGTGGACCCGGGATGATTGGGTATAAGTCGAAGCGATCGAAGGTGTTTGAATAGCCTATAAAGGATTCACCACTCCTTGCGAGGAGATGTATACCCATGACCTCTCGTCGGATTGTTACTAAAGTCTTTGGCCAAAGCATTACATGTTTAGAGTAAGGTACTCTTGGATACATGTGCAGTAACTAGAATCCGTAGGACGAGGAAATGATACTTGGGCTAGGTGTGACGTAGTCAACCTAGTTGGGACTGACACAATAGACCATGTCCTGAACTAAGTGGGTATAAGATGAGTGAAGGGAATGGGGCACGATTCATTGGAGCTGCTGAAGGGTTTCAGAAATAGTTCTGGATCAACCGTTGATCTTTTCGATTAATTGGGGATCATGATGTATTACTAGGTGCCACTCATGATCGTTATATAATTAATGGTTAATTATAGATGACCAACATAAATCGAGAACCTATTTGGTCACACGCACAACGAGCGTAATCCGAAGGATTTAAAACGAGCTTGAGAATGAGATTCTCAGACCGAGAGAAACTAGGTTTGGTTGGACCAAACAAGGAGCGAGCATGAAATCGTTTCAGGCGCAATGGAAGCGTGGATGGGCCGTGTCTTATGAAGACATGATGGATGAACCAAACTGGTTTTGTTCTAATCCAATGGTGGAGAATAAACCAAAGGAGTTTGGTTTGTTTTAAATGAATGAACCAAAGTTGGTTCAGTTCGTTTTAACTTAAAATAAATCAAATCGGTTTGGTTTATTTTAACTTAAATTAATGGAGCGGGTTAACGGGTTTTGGTTATGAACCAATAACCATTAGGAGAATTTATTCTCTATAAAATAGGGCTCAAGGGTTTAATGAGAGCCCTAATCCAAGTTGTCGCCCCTTCCCATTTCTCCTCTTGTGGTCAGCGCCCATACCCTAGATGCCGCCCACCCTTGTGCCGCCGTCCAAGATCCTTGTCGGCGTCCAAGCTTCAGTCGGCGATCCTCCAGCGACCCTCCGGTGATCTTCCTTGGCTCCGGCGACAAGGTGAGCATCTAGCTTCCTTATTTGGCCGGCGCTAATCCTCCATCAAAGCTGTCCAGTTTTCTGGACAGCTTGTTTACTTCGTGTCGGAGCATCGTTTGGACGACGTTTGGAGCTCTGACAGTGGATACTTTGCCGGGGATTCGATCTCCGGTAATCCTCAAAGGTGGAGGACGAAGGATTCATCAAACGGTTGGCGAATACCTCTCCGGAGAAGCGAGTTTTTGAGGACTCATTTTGAATCCGAATTTTAATTCGGATTGTGATCTTCTCTCGATTATATCATCTTCAACACGAGGCTAGTGACTCGTACGAAGACGAGGCTCGTGACTTTGTGAAGTCATCCCAAAGATACTCGGCGTGGATACGGATAGAGGCGATTCTAGCGAGGATCGCTCCGGTTGATGCCTTCCCGCTACACGTGATACATAAGGTATACGTAGAATAAATTTCCTTTTATTGAAAAATTTGAAACTACGATTATGTCTATATGTGTTTTACTATGCATGCGTGTGGTGTGTGTGTTGTAATAAATTAGATTTATTATTTTTATTTCTTCCGTTGTGCACATGTTTACGAAACATGTTCATACACACACTCGCCGCGGTGTCAGAAACCCAACAGTGGTATCAGAGCCCAGGTTGTGTTTCGACATAATCATAAAATTGTTTTGCGATAGTCGTAATGGTATTTATGGAAATTTTCTACTTTTAGAAAGTTAGAAGTATTTACGGAAATTTTTAATTTTGGAAAGTATAGAAGTATTTATGGAAATCTTCTACTTTTGGAAAGTTAGAAGTATTTATGGAAATTGATATTTTCCATAAATAAAATATTTGATTATATTTGGAAATTTATTTCCTAATTTAATCATGATTTGATTTGGAAAATCAAATCTTAAAATATTTTATTTCCATAAGTAATTTTGATGATTTAGGAAATTTGTTTCCTAAATTGACTTTCCTTAATCAACACTTTCCACAAATAAAATATGTGATTAGATTTGGAAATTTGTTTCCTAATTTAATAATGATTTGATTTGGAGAATCAAATCTCAAACATATTTTATTTCCATAAATAGTTATGACATATAAGAAAATTTTGTACATGTCATAATTGTATGCCATGTAATTGCATTAGATGCATATCATTATGCCATGCGTGTCGTGACATGTAGATGTATGTCATGTATGTCATGCCATGTAGATAATAGTTATTTGCATGCAAAGGGGATGAGACATAAACACCCTTACTCAATATTAAAGCCTACACCTTCCATTAATATGGTTAGAACCAGAGTTCCGTTTCTTGTTTGGGTTGTTGGACTCTCTCCAAGCCCGGCTCGAACCCGAACATTATCAAACCATGGAATAGTTTAATACTAATATGGTAAGAGTCAGAGGTCAATCGTTAGCTTTGGTTGTTGGACTCTCTCCAAGGCGGGCTAATTGGTTGAATACGCTCTAACCATATTAAAACTATTTCTCGATTAATGGGTTGGCTTTAACCTTGAGCATCGGCTTGTTGTACTCTCTCCAAGGTCGATGTGAAGGGAGGTGAAGTTGGGTGCTATGCATATGATGCATACTTGTTAATGTGTTAACAATCCGATGTATGTGTGAACATTCAATAAGTTGATAGCACATTGTGATAGTTGCATATATGTGATATGCAATCGGTATATTTGATACCTACCATCGTAATTATGAATGACTTGTTTTACTCTCTCCAAGGTTGTTCATATCTATGTTGGATATCAACCCATTCGGAGATTGACCTACGATCTCCCGAAGTGATTTTGGGGTTTTTGAAATTTGAAAAATGAATGGGATTTATAAATGTATGTTGATGCATTTTAAAATCATTTTCTCATATATGTTCGCTTTGTATTTTTAGGTTAATCGATTGATCATGATATCTTTGAATTTGCGCACTATTTTGGATTCAAACAAATTGACTGGGCCTAACTTCCTGGACTGACTTAGAAACTTGAGAATTGTTCTCAAGGCAGAAAAGCTAGCGTATGTCCTTGAAGAGCCTCTTCCTGTTAGGATGCATACTAAAAAGTCTATCTTTTGTATTAACATCTTTATTTTTGAAAAAACAATCACATGATCATTGTTTGCATATTTTTATGGTTATGTATATTGTCTAATATATTACATTGTAGATAACATGGTGTGTAGTATCACACGGGAGATCATGTTATCGGCTCCTTGTAAAGTATAAGTATAGGCTCACAACCGAGATGACTTTGGACAAACCATTGGAATGGTTGTAGTGTGATTTGGTATTTGTTTGTCTTGACCAAAGAATCACACTAGTGCACTCTGTGTGTATTGAGCAGGACCGACTTAGAGGTGATTCGATTTATTGCTGACTACATAATCGAATCGGACCTCAGATATTATATTGTACTTGCTCTTAATCCCGATATAATAACGGAAACATATACTTAGTAGTCATCTCTTTGATTTACCAATGGGCGAGATTTATAGATTAAATCGATAGGCTCGGTAAGTTCGGAGATGATATTATTTATATGGTGTGCCGTTGATTATAGGAGGAAACCGTGTCCTATATATTAGGATGATGATGTCCTCTTAAGGAGCTCATAAGGTTCATCATGTAAATCCTGCAGGTGGACTTGGTCGGACATGATGAAAAGGTTGAGTGGTACTGCTCATGGAGTTAGATGTTGATTAATTAATGGTCAGTAAATTAATTAATCGACGGACATTCGAGATCTTAAACACGGGGAGAAAATATACTAATAATATATGGAGCACACATTAACTTATGGGGGTTGGTGAGATAGATCAATGATAATTCTCTAGTGGAATGGATAATCATTAATGGATCGGACTTTATGTGGGCTTGATCCATTGGGTGGCCAAGATCCAACTCCTCCTCATTGTCCTTATTGTAGCCTATTAACACCTCATGAAGCTTAGATCCAATGGATGAAAACAAAACTCTAGATCCGAAGGTAGAAATAAAATCTCTAGATCCGACGGTTGAGATTAAATCTCTAGATCCGACGGTTGAAATTAAATCCCTAGAACCAATGGTGGAGATTAAAACAAGGCTTGCGCCCAACTCTATAAATAGAGCATTAAGGTGGGTGACAAGGCTTGATGGCTTAAGGAGATTAGGGTTTTCTTCTTTTGGGAGGCTAGGAATCCTAGTTTGGTTAGGATTAGGTTTGGGCGGCTAGGGTTAAGGTGTTGAGGGTGGGCAGCAACAAGAAGATGAAGCTCCTTTCTTCTTCTTCCTAAGGTTTGGCCGGCACCTATCCTTCTTCCCTCTACCTTGGCCGGAGCTCAACCTATTCTTCTTCCCTTCATCCTTGGCCGGAAATTAGGAGAGCTAGGTTTAGGGTTTGGGCGGCAACAACGAGAAGGATTGTTTTCCTTTCTTTTCTCCAAGTGTTGGCCGGTGCCAATGCCCTCATTGATTCTCATTTAGCCAGCTCCCATACTCCATGTTCTCTTCCTTGGCCGGCGGCAACATCGAGTTTATTGACTTGGTGGCCGTTTCTAGATAGGAAGAAGAGTTTTGTTTTATGATCTTTCTTTGTTCGGAGTGAACAAGGAAAGGAAGATTGGTGATCTAGGAGGCTTTGAGTTTTGGAAGATCGTCGCCCATACGACATCCAAAAGGTGGAAGGACATACAATAGAAGATCAAGAGGTATAACAAGAGGTATAATCTTGTTTATTTTGATTAGTCTTCCTTTGTATTATGTTTATAATTTTTTTCAATTATATGCATGTTTTATGTGGATGTTTACTTTATGAATGTGGCTAAATAATACTTGGATCCCGAACATAAACACAAAAACTGGCGATCCGTACATCGTCTATTTCGCGGCTATTCGTGGAAAAGAGGTTGGTCGCTTGAACAACAAGTTTGTTCAAGTGACCACTCTAAACGAATAGCACGATGATGACAAGTTTGCTTGGGCGTTCCCTTTTGTCTAGGATTAAATTTTTAATCCGGGGACATTGATGGGATCGCCATGAACAAGCGACCAAGTTTAAGTGGGAAGCGAAGTTTCCCCTCACGGATCAACCCAACAATTTGTATCACAGCCACAGTTTCCGGTTTTGTGTGTTTAAGGATTCGATTACTCTTATGCATTTTTCATATATTATATGTGCCGGATAATAGTAGGATATGCATAGTTTAACTCTTTGGTTGCAGGCATAAGATCCGGCTATTATGGCCATATGTGTGTATGTGATTGTATGTGTGTAATAGTATGTTTTATTGAATCCTCGGGGTTGACGAGGCAAGTATTTGATTTTTTGTAAATTAGATACAACATTGTTTAGCCACTCTTTTTTTTTAGTTTACTTTCGATCTAGATTTCATGTACATTCCCTCGTGGAGTATAGGATCGATGGATGCAAATTAAAATAGATTTTAGTCTCAGCTCGGATCTTCGGATGGCTCGTACATGGCGTAGGAGGAGCGGACGAGATGGCGATGCGACGAGAGACATATTGAAGACAAAAGTCATAATAGTTGGAAAATAATTTTTATTTTTCATATTTATTGCTTATTGTTTGATATGCATGTCGTAGGCTAGAAAATTCCTCAATTTCAAATTACTAAGTGGGAGAGGGATATTTTTATAAATTCCCACGGCCTCCATTACAATTTGACATGTGATGCAAACAAATTTGCGCGTCGGCTCTGAGTGCCTTCCTCTCCATCGGATGAGTTTGTTTGCGGATCACAAGGTCGAATATGGTTATAGGAAATTATTAAGGAGCGTGTGTACTTCCCCATCGGAAGGCACATAACCCGAGATAATTACCTTAGGTACCGAGTAATGGTGAACATTTAGATACAAATATAAGTATCCTCCCCATCGGAGTCACTGCTTTTATTTGTAGGGCCAAAGAGGAACCAACTATTAATTTTACTTGTCAAAAAGTTAGGTTGACAAGATAGTAAAATTAATGGGTAAAACCTCCTCTTACAAATGTAGAATTCGTATACGTCCACACTATCGTGGCATACGATATTCTCAGTGTTTTGAGGTGTTGGTTGATTTTAAAATTTTATTGTTTGAGGAATCAAGAATTTTTAAAAATCTAAAGTAATGATCTATGTGATTCTTAGGATTTTCAAAAATGACTTTCAGTCCACTTGCTGTGATACTAAAGGAAAATAAACTTACTGTACATAATTATGTTGATTGGAAAAAGTAATCTAGATATTTTCTTAACTGCTGAGGAGTACAAGTATGTACTCTTCGAAGAGTGTCCTCCTAAGCCTGCGAATGAGCTGCAAGTCCTTGGAGCTGAGATCGATGGGGAAACCCAAGTCGATATCATTCTCTAGTCGACAGAAAAGCTTGCTCAGGCTCAGGCCATGGTTGCTCAGAAGGTTTCTACTTCTAAACTGAAAGGCAAGAAGAAGAAGAAACAAGGTGGAGCAAAGCGAGTGGGAGGATCTCAGGGAGAAGTGAAGAAGCCAAAAGACAAGTACTTCACTTGCAAGCAGGATGGACATTGGAAGAAGGACTGTCCCAATCCGAAGCAGAACAAAGGTATATCCTTTGGTCTAGTCGTTGAAACATGGTTAGCGGTGTTATCTACCGACACCTAGTGTGTAGATACGGGAGCCTCTGATCATGTCTGCAATACTTTGCATGGGTTCCTGGAAACCCGACGACGAGCTGAGGGAGAGATTACCGTTTACTTGGGCAATGCCATGAAGGTGGTGGCTATTGCAGTGGGAGATGTTTTATTTATCTTTTGAGAAAAATAAAACTTTAGTTCTGAAAAATTTCCTTTATGTACTTTTATTTAGAAAGAATTTAATTTCAGTTTCTAAATTTTTTTGGATGGATATTTTATTTCTTTTAATGACAAAGTTGTTATAAAAAGGAATAGGGAGAATATCTATTCAGGTACATTGATGGGAAATTTGTATACACTCGAACCAAAAGCTCCCACGATGCAAATTAAAGTTAATAACTCATCTTCTAATTCCAATAACAGAAAAGAACCTTCGAAGATGAACTAAACATATCTTTGGCATCTTAGGCATGGACATATTAACTTAAGCAGAATTCAAAGGTTGATAGCTGATGGACCTTTGGGTTCATTAGTGGTGGAGGATTTCCCAACATGTGAATCTTGCTTAGAGGGTAAAATTACCAAGAGGCCTTTTAAGGCCAAGGGGTATAGAGCCAAAGATGTGTTAGAATTGGTTCATTCTGATTTGTGTGGTCCAATGTCTATCCAGGCTAGAGATGATTTTGAGTATTTTGTCTCTTTTATAGACGATTACTCAAGATATGGATACATTTACCTGATGCGCCGCAAGTCTGAATGCTTTGACAAGTTCAAAGAATTCAAGGCTGAAGTGGAGAAACGTCAAGGTAAAAGTATCAAGACACTACGATCTGATCGTGGTGGTGAGTACCTCTTGGGAGAGTTTAGGACCTACTTATCATAGGCTGGGATTCAATCCCAATTGCCTGCACCTAGCACAATCTAGCAGAACGGTGTAGAAGAGTGAAGGAATAGGACTCTTATGGAGATGGTTAGATCGATGATGAGTTATTTTGAGTTGTCATATTCGTTCTTGGGATATGCTCTAGATATGGCAGTGTACATTCTGAACTTAGTTCCATCTAAATCAGTGCCTTCTACTCCCACAGAATTGTGGACTGGGTGAAAGCCTAGTCTAAGACATATTCGGATATGGGGGAGTCCAGCACATGTGCCGAAGGCAGATGCTGGTAAGTTAGAACCTCGTACAGAAGTACGCATGTTCGTTGGTTATCCTAGAGGAACGAAGGGTGGTTTGTTTTATAGTCCTAGAGATCAGAGGGTGATCGTTAGCACGAACACCAGATTTCTAGAGGAAGACTATGTGATGAGCCACAAGCCGAAGAGTAAAATTGTTCTGGAGGAATTAAAAGGGGAAATCACTTCTTCAGTACCACTGGTACGAGAGGATATACCACAAGTCATTGCACCGCGTGTCACAGAGGATACACAAGAGATACCTCATCGTAGTGGGAGGGTTATTAGACAGCCTGATAGATTAATGTTCTTGGGAGAATCTTCTGATTTGGTCCCTGGAGAACATGAACCTGATCCCTGGACATATGACGGGGCAATCCAAGATATAGATGCAGCATCTTGGCAAAGTGTAATGAATACTGAGATTGAATCTATGGATTCAAATCAGGTCTGGGAGCTAGTGGAACCACCCGATGGTGTAAAAACCATTGGATGCAAGTGGATCTACAAAAGAAAGAGAGGAATAGATGGGAAGGTTGAGACCTTCAAAGCGAGGCTTGTTGCGAAGGGGTATACTCAGAAAGATGGTATCGATTATGAGGAGACCTTTACGCCGGTAGCCATGCTTAAGTCTATCCGGATTCTCTTATGCATAGCAGCTCATATGGATTATGAGGTGTGGCAGATGGATGTCAACACAGCTTTCCTGAATGGAAGTCTTGAGAAAGACATCTATATGAAGCAACCAGAAGGATTCATTGCAAAGGGCAAAGAGCATCTTGTATATAAGCTTAATCGGTCCAATTATGGATTTAAGTAAGCTTCGAGGTCTTGGAACATCCGATTTGATGAAGTAATCCAGTCTTATAGATTTATTCAAAGTTTGGATGAGTCTTGTGTATACAAGAGATGTGACGGAAACGTAGTGGTATTTCTTGTACTATACATAGATGACATTTTGTTGATTGACAACAATATCAAGGTGTTATCGAACGTAAGGGTATGGTTGTCCAAACAGTTTGATATGAAGGACTTGGGAGAGGTGGGACACATCCTTGGGATCAAGGTTATAAGGGATCGCAGGAAAAGGATGTTGTGCTTATCCCTAGCTTCATACATAGACACGATTATGGAGCGTTTTAGCATGCAAAACTCCAAGAAGGGTTTTCTACCTTTCAGGCATGGAGTTCCTTTAACTAAGGAGATGTGTCCTAGAACATCTGAGGAGATAGAGGAGATGAAGGCGGTTCCTTATGCTTCGGCAGTAGGAAGCCTCATGTATGCGATGCTATGTACGAGACTAGATATCTGCTATGCCATGGGCATGGTCAGCAGATATCAAAGTAATCCAGGACAGAGACATTGGACTGCGGTAAAGCATATATTCAAGTACCTGAGAAGGACTAGGGATTATAGGCTAGTTTACCAGGCAGACCAATTACTCCCTGTGGGTTACACAGATTCCGACTTCCAATCAGATAGGGATAACAGTAAGTCTACCTCAGGTTTTGTGTTTACTTTGGGAGGTGGAGCCATTGTATGGAGGAGTGTCAAGCAGAAATGCGTGGCAGACTCCACCATGGAAGCTGAGTATGTGGCAGCCTCTAAGACGACCAAAGAAGCTGTGTGGCTCAGGAACTTCCTGATGGACTTGGATGTGATTCCTGGTTTGCCCAGAACTATCACAATTTATTGTGATAATAGTGGTGCAGTTGCAAACTTGAAGGAACCACAAGCCCATAAGGCAAGTAAACGCATAGAGCGCAAGTACCACTAGATACGAGAAATCGTAAACGAGGTAGAAGTTGTTGTCGCCTAAATTGCATTAGAGGATGACCTGGTAGACCCTTTCACTAAGGCCTTTCTAGCGAGAGCTCATGATAGGCATGTGGACGGAATGAGAATCAGATGTATGGCAGTATAAGGACAACATAGTCTTGTAGTATACGTGGAAGATTGTTAGGATGTATACTGAAAAGTCTATCTTTTGTATGAACATCTTTATTTTTGTAATAAGAATCACATGATTATTGTTTGCATATTTTTATGGTTATGCATATTGTCTAATACATTACATTGTAGATAACATGGTGTGTGGTGTCACACGGGAGATCATGTTATCGGCTCCTTGTAAAGTATAAGTATAGGCTCACAACCGAGATTGCTTTGGAAAAACCATTGGAATGGTTGTAGTGTGATTTGGTATTGGTTTGTCTTGACCATAGAATCACACTAGTGCACTTTGTGTGTATTGAGCAGGACCAACTTAGAGGTGATTCGATTTATTACTGACTACATAATCGAATCGGACCTTAGATATTATATTGTACATGCTCTTATTCCTGATATAATAACGGACACATATACTTAGTAGTCATCTCTTTGATTTACCAATGGTCGAGATTTATAGATTAAATCGATAGCCTCGGTAAGTTGGGAGATGATATTATTTATATGGTGTGTCATTGATTATAGGAGGAAACCGTGTCCTATATATTAGGATGATGATGTCCCCTTGAGTAGCTCATAAGGTTCATCATGTAAACCCTGCAAGTGGACTTGGTCCGGCATGATGAAAAGGTTGAGTGGTACTACTCATGGAGTTAGATGTTGATTAATTAATGGTCAATAAATTAATTAATCGACGGACATTCGAGATCTTAAACACGAAAAGAAAATGTACAAATAATATATGGAGCCCATATTAACTTATGGGGATTGGTGAGGTAGATTAATGATAATCCTCTAGTGGAATGGATAATCATTAATGGATCGGACTTTATGTGGGCTTGATCCATTGGGTGGCCAAGATCCAACTCCTTCTCATGGTCCCTATTGTATCCTATTAACACCTCATGAAGCTTAGATCCAATGGATGAAAACAAAACTCTAGATCCATAGGTAGATATTAAATCTCTAGATCCGACGGTTGAGATTAAATCCCTAAAACCAATGGTGGAGATTAAAACAAGGCTTGAGCCCAACTCTATAAATAGAGCATTAAGGTGGGCGGTAAGGCTTGATGGCTTAAGGAGATTAGGGTTTGCTTCTTTTGGAAGGCTAGGAATCCTAGTTTGGTTAGGATTAGGTTTGGGCGGCTAGGGTTAAGGTGTTGAGGGTGGGCGACAACAAGAAGATGAAGCTCCTTTCTTCTTCTTCCTAAGGTTTGGCTGGCACCTATCCTTCTTCCCTCTACCTGGGCCAGAGCTCAACCTATTCTTCTTCCCTTCATCCTTGGCCAGAAATTAGGAGAACTAGGTTTAGGGTTTGGGCGGCAACAAGGAGAAGGATTGCTTTCCTTTCTCTTCTCCAAGTGTTGGCCGGCGCCCATGCCCTCATTGATTCTCCTTTGGCTGGCTTCCATACTCCATGTTCTCTTCCTTGGCCAGTGGCAACATCAAGTTTATTGACTTGGTGGCCGGTTCCAGATAGTAAGAAGAGTTTTGTTTTATGATCTTTCTTTGTTTGGAGTGAACAAGGAAAGGAAGATTGGTGATCTAGGAGGCTTCGACTTTTAGAAGATCGTCGCCCACACGACGTCGAAAAGGAGGAAGGACATACAATAGAAGATCAAGAGGTATAACAAGAGGTATAATCTTATTTTATTTTGATTAGTCTTCCTTTGTATTATGTATATAATTGCTTTTCAATTATATGTATGTTTTATGTGGATGTTTAATTTATGAATGTGGCTAAATAATACTTGGATCCCGAACATAAACACAAAAATCGGTGATTTGTACATCGTCTATTTCGCGGCTATTCGTGGAAAAGAGGTTGGTCGCTTGAACAGTAAGTTTGTTTAAGTGACCACTCTAAACGAATAGCACGATGATGACAAGGTTGCTTGGGCATTCCCTTTTGTCTAGGATTAAATTTTTAATCCGGGGACATTGATGGGTTCACCATGAACAAGAGACCGAGTTGAAGTGGGAAGCGAAGTTTCCCCTCACGGATCCACCCAACACTTCCCAACCGTCCTAGGGATGATGCAACTCCAGACCAATTGTTGGCCTATCAAAAACATGTGACTGATTCTGAAATAGCGAGTTGCATCATGCTAGCTGTGATGGTACCTGAGCTGCGGAAGCAGCATGAGCATATGGATGCTCATACCATAATTTTTCATCTTTATGAGTTGGTTGATGAGCAAGTGAGATTCGAAAGGTTCGAAGTATCCAAGCTCCTCTTCACCTCTGAGATGCAAGAAGGTTCATCTGTGGTACTGCTCAACATGCTGAAGACTATGGAGTCTTCTGTGAAGCATGAGCAGGGGACGGTGTTGTAAGTTGATTCCTCGAAGAAAGGTTCTAAGAGGAAGTCAAAGGAATAGCAGAAAGAAAAGAAAAAGGCTAAAAAGGCAGAACCAGCTCAAAAGGGAACTTACCATCATTATGGCAAGGAGGGCCATTGGCGAAGAAATTGCAAGATTTATCTTGAGTTTGTGAAGAAGAATAAGGCATTGGATGCCCCATCTTCTTCAGATATCTTCATTTTTTATTGTTATTCTATTTCCTTAGACACTTGGGTATTGAATACTGGGTGTGGCTCACATATATGTAATGACATACAGGGGCTAAGGAATAGAAGAAGACTCGTCAAGGGAGAGTAAAATTTACATGTTGAGAATGGAGCAAAGGTTGCTGTACTCGCCATCAGAATGTATTTATTGAAACTCCCTACAGGACTTGTCTTAGAACTAGACAATTGCTTTTATGTTCCTTCATTGATAAAGAACATCATTTCTATTTCTTGTTTAAATAGAAATGGGTACCATTTAACTTTTAGTAACAATTGTTGTTTCATAACTTTGAATTGCGTTCTTTATGGGACTGGAACTTTAAGCAATGGTATATATACATTAGACGTATCCAGTCACATTTTCAATATCGAAGCAAGCAACAAGCATGCTCAAAAAGATAATCAATTTGACTCCTACATGTGCCATTGTTGTCATGGCCATGTGAGCAAGAAACGCATGTCCGAATTACACCAATGTGGAATTCTGGAATCGTTTCAATTGGATTCATACAATACATGCGAATCATGCTTAAAAGGCAAGATGACTAAGTTACCTTTTAAAGGAAAAGGTGAACAAGTGGGAGAGTTGCTAGGTCTAATACATACTGATGTATGTGGACCTATGTCAACTCAAGCTTTAGGAGGCTATAGCTACTTCAATACCTTCACCGATTATCACTCACGGTTTGGGTATGTGTTCTTGATGAAACACAAGTCTGCAGCCTTTGAAAGGTTCAAAAAATTTAGAAATGAAGTAGAGAAACAACATGACAAGAGTATTAAAATACTTCGATCGGATCGAGGTGGTGAATACTTAAGTCTAGAGTTTCTAGATTATCTAAGAGACAATGGTATATTGTATCAATGGACTCCGCCATATACACCACAGCATAATGGTGTATCTGAGAGGCGTAACCGGACCTTGTTGGACATGGTCAGGTCAATGATGAATCATGCAAATCTTCCCAAGTCCTTTTGGGGCTATGCGCTTTAGACAGTTGTTTACTTGTTAAACAAAATGCCAACCAAGGTAGTCTCCACTACTCCATATGAGATATGGAATAGTAAGAAACCTCTGTTGGGTTGATCCGTGAGGGGAAACTTCGCTTCCCATTTCACCTCAGTCGCTTGTTCATGGCGATCCCATCGATGTCCCGGGATAAAAAAATTTAATCCTAGACAAAAGGGATTGCCCAAACAACCAAGTCATCATCGTGCTATTCGTTTAGAGAGGTCACTTGAACAAACTTGTTGTTCAAGCGACCAACCTCTATTCTACGAGTAGCCGCGGAATAGACGATGTTCGGATCGCCGGCTTTCGTGTTTATGTTCGGGATCCAAGTATTATTTAGCCACAAACAGAATATATCATGCTCATAATTGAAAAACAAAAACAAACATGTTACAAAAGAGAATAGAGAATCGATATACCTCTCGATCTTCTAATGTATGACCTTCCTCCTTTCGGACGTTGTGTGGGCGACGATCTACCAAAAGTTGAAGCCCCTAGATCGCCAATCTTACTTCCTTGCTCATTCTGAGCAAGAGGAAGAATATAAACAAAGCTCCTTTCCTTCTTTCAACCAACCACCAACATCCAATGTTGGAGCTTGCCGCCGGCCAAGAAGGAAGAAGAGATTAAGGTGGAAATTGACCAAGACACCAAGGGAAAGCCCTAAATCTTGTTTCCACCAGCTAAGGAGAAGGAGAAGAGGGAGTTTGGACATCGGCCAAGGGCTGGAAGGGCTTCAATGGGCGTCGGCAGCTTGAGAAAGAAGAAGATAAGGAAGTTGTTTCCTTATTTGGTGCCGCCAATGCTCCAAACCCTAACCCTTGCTTCTTGCCGCCAACTCCAAAACCCTAGCTCCTCTCAATTCATTCCCATGCCAACTCTAAGCCTCCTTTTATAGAGTTTAGGGATAAGCCTTGGTTTAATCTCGACACTTTGTTCTAGGGATTTAATCTCAACCGTCGGATCTAGAGATTTAATCTCAACCGTCGGATCTTAGAGATTTAATCTCTACCTTTGGATCTAGAGATTTGTTTCTATCCATTGGATCTAAGCTTCATGAGGTGTTAATAGGCTACAATAGGGACCATGAGGAGGAGTTGAATCTTGGCCACCCAATGGATCAAGCCCACATAAAGTCCGATCCATTAATGATTATCCATTCCACTAGAGGATTATCATTGATCTACCTCACCAACCCCTATAAGTTAATATGGGCTCCATATATTATTTGTACATTTTCTCCCCGTGTTTAAGATCTCGAATGTCCGTCGATTAATTAATTTACTGACCATTAATTAATCAACATCTAAATCCATGAGTAGTACCACTCAACCTTTTCATCATGCCGGACCAAGTCCACCTGCAGGGTTTACATGATGAACCTTATGAGCTCCTCAAAGGGACATTATCATCCTAATATATAGGACACGATTTCCTCCTATAATCAACGACATACCATATAAATAATATCATTTCCCAACTTACCGAGCCTATCGATTTAATCTATAAATCTCGCCCATTGGTAAGTATATGTGCCCGTTATTATATCGGGATTAAGAGCATGTATAATATAATATCTGAGGTCTGATTCGATTATGTAGTCAGCAATAAATTGAATCACCTCTAAGTCGGTCCTGCTCAATACACACAAAGTGCCCTAGTGTGATTATATTGTCAAGACAAACCAATATCAAATCACACTACAACCATTCCAATGGTTTGTCCAAAGCCATCTCGGTTGTGAGCCTATACTTATACTTTACAAGGAGCCGATAACATGATCTCCCGTGTGACACCACACACCATGTTATCTACAATGTAATTTATTAGACAATATGCATAACCATAAAAATATGCAAACAATGATCATGTGATTCTTATTTCAAAATAAAGATGCTCATACAAAAGATAGACTTTTCAGTATACATCCAAACAATCTTCCACTTATACTAAAAGACTATGCTGTCCTCATACTGCCATACATCTGATTCCCATTCCCTCCACATGCCTATCAAAAGTACTCGCTAAAAAGGCCTTAGTGAAAGGATCTACCAGGGTATCCTCTTATGCAATCTAGGCGACAACACCTTCTACCTCCTTTAGGATTTATCGTGTTAGGTGGTACTTGCGCTCTATGTGTTTACTTGACTTATGTGATCGTGGTTTCTTCGAGTTTGCAACTGCACCATTATTATCACAATAAATTGTGATAGTTCTGGGAAAACCAGGAATCACATCCAAGTCCATCAGGAAGTTCCTGAGCCACACAGCTTCCTTGGCCGCCTTGGAGGTCGCCACATACTCAGCTTCCATGGTGAGTCCGCCATGCATTTCTGCTTGACACTCCTCCATACAATGGATCCACCTCCCAAAGTAAACACAAAACCTAAGGTAGACTTACTGTTATCCCTATCAGATTGGAAGTCGAAATCTGTGTAACGCACAGGGAGTAATTGGTCAGCCTAGTAAACTAGCATATAATCCCTAGTCCTTCTCAGGTACTTCAATATATGCTTTACCGCAGTCCAATGTCCCTATCCTGGATTACTTTGATATCTGCTTACCATGCCCGCGGCATAGCAGATATCTGGTCTCGTACATAGCATCGCATACATGAAGCTTCCTACCGCCGAAGCATAAGGAACCTTTGTTGGAGTTTTCCATGCTAAAACGATCCATAATCGTGTCTATGTATGAAGCTTGGGATAAGCACAACATCCTTTTCCTGCGATCCCTTATAACCTTGATCCCAAGGATGTGTCCCAATTCTCCCAAGTCCTTCATATCAAACTGTTTGGACAACCATACCCTTACGTCCGATAACACCTTGATATTGTTGTCAATCAACAAAATATCTTCTATGTATAGTACAAGAAATACCACTATGTTTCCGTCACATCTCTTGTATACACAAGACTTATCCGGACTTTGAATAAATCCATAGGACTGGATTACTTCTTCAAATTGGATGTTCCAAGACCTCGAAGCTTGCTTCAATCCATAAATGGACCGATTAAGCTTACATACAAGATGCTCTTTTCCCTTAGCAATGAATCCCTCTGGTTGCTTCATATAGATGTTTTCCTCAAGACTTCTATTAAGGAAAGCTGTCTTGACATCCATCTTCCATACCTCATAATCCATATGAGCTGCTATGCATAAGAGAATCCGGATAGACTTAAGCATGGCTACCGGCGAAAAGGTCTCCTCATATTCGATACCCTCTTTCTGAGTATACCCCTTCGCAACAAGCCTCGCTTTGAAGGTCTCAACCTTCCCATCTATTCCTCTCTTTCTTTTGTAGATCCACTTGCATCCAATGGTTTTTATACCATCGGGTGGTTCCACTAGCTCCCAGAACTGATTTGAATCCAAAGATTCAATCTCAGTATTCATTACACTTTGCCAAGATGCTGCATCTATATCTTGGATTGCCTCATCATATGTCCAGGGATCAGGTTCATGTTCGCCAGGGACCAAATCAGGAGATTCCCCCAAGAACATGAATCTATCAGGCTGTCTAACAACCCTCCCACTACGATGAGGAATCTCCTATGTATCCTCTGTGACACGCGGTGCAGTGACTTGTGGTATATCCTCTTGTACAGGTGGTACTAAAGAAGTGACTTCCCCTTTTAATTTCTCCAGAATAATTTTACTCTTGGGCTTGTGGCCTATCACATAGTCTTCCTCTAGAAATCTGGCGTTCGTGCTAACAATCACCCTCTGATCTCTAGGACTATAAAATAGACCACCCTTCGTTCCTCTAGGATAGCCAACGAACATGCATACTTCTGTATGATGTTCCAACTTACTAGCATCTGCCTTAAGCACATGTGCTGGACTCCCCCATATTCGAATATGTCTTAGACTAATCTTTCGCCCAGTCCACAATTCTTTGGGAGTAGAAGGCACTGATTTAGATGGAACCATATTTTGAATGTACACCGCCGCATCTAGAGCATATCCCCAGAACGAATCTGGCAACTCAGAATAACTCATCATCGATCTAACCATCTCAATAAGAGTCCTATTCCTTCGCTCTGCTACACCATTCTACTGGGGTGTGCCAGGTACAGTCAATTGAGATTGAATCCCAGCCTCTGATAGGTAATTCCAAAACTCTCCCAAGAGGTACTCGCCACCATGATTATATCGTAGTGTCTTGATACTTTTACCTTGACATTTCTCCACATCAGCCTTGAATTCTTTGAACTTGTTAAAGCATTCAGACTTGTGGCACATCAGGTAAATGTATCCATATCTCGAGTAATCATCTATAAAAGAGATGAAATACTTGAAATCACCTCTAGACTGGATAGACATAGGACCACACAAATCAGAATGAACCAATTCTAACACATCTTTGGCTCTATACTCCTTCGCCTTAAAAGGCCTCTTGGTCATTTTACCCTCCAAGCAAGATTCACAGATTGGGAAATCCTCCACCACTAATGAACCCAGAGGTCCATCAACTATCAACCTTTGAATTCTGCTTAGGTTAATATGACCAAGCCTAAGATGCCAAAGATATATTTGGTTCATCTTCGAAGGTTCTTTTCTCTTATTGGAATTAGAAGATGAGTTATTAATTTCAATTTGCATCGTGGGAGCCTTTGGTTCAAGTGTGCACAAATTTTCTATCAATGTACCAGAACAGATAATGTCCCTATTCCTTTTTATAACAACTTTGTCATTGAAAGAAATAGAATATCCATCCATAAACAATTTAGAAACCGAAATTAAATTCTTTCTAAATAAAGGTACATAAAGGCAATTTTTAAGAACCAAAAGTTTATTTTTCTCAAAAGATAAATGAACGTCTCCCACTGCAACAGCCGCTACCTTCGTGGTATCGCCCATGTACACGGTAATCTCTCCCTCAGCTAGTCGTTTGGTTTCTTGGAACCCCTGTAAAGTATTGCAGATATGATCAGTGGCTCCCATATCTACACACTAGGTGCCGGTAGATAACACCGCTAAACATGTTTCAACGACTAGACCAAAAGATATACCTTTGTTCTTGCGGTTGGGGCAGTCCTTCTTCCACTGTCCAGTCTGCTTACAAGTGAAGCACTTGCCTTTCAGCTTCTTCACTCCTCCCTGAGTACCTCCCACCGCCTTCGTCCCAGTTTGTTTCTTCTTCTTCTTGCCTTTCGGCTTAGAAGTAGAAACCTTTTGGGTCACCATGGCATGTGCCTGAGCACTCTGACGAAATAGCCCCTCTGCCGCCTGGAGTTCTGTCAGAAGTTCCACCAACGAATACAACCTCTTGTTCATGTTGTAGTTCAGGCGAAACTGCTCAAAACTCCTAGGTAGAGACTGGAGAATGATATCGACCTGGGTTTCCCTATCGATCTCAGCTTCAAGGACTTCCAACTCATTCAAATGAGCCATCATCTTGAGAACATGATCCTTCACGGGTGTTCCCTCGATCATGGTGGTCTTCATCAAGTTTCTCATGACTTCTTGCCTCGCAGCCCGATTCTGGTGTTCGAAAAGCTCTTTGAGATTGAGCATCATGTCATAAGCAGTGGACATGGCTTGATGCTGATGTTGTAGTACATTTGACATATAAGCCAAAATATAACATCGCGCCATATCATCGGCCTTTATCCACTTCTTATAACTCTCTCTCTCCTTTTCCCCAGAATCATCTGCAGGCTTAGGAGGGCACTCTTCGAGGAGTACATATTTGTATTCCTCAGCAGTCAAGACAATGTCTAGATTCCTCTTCCAATCAACATAGTTGGGTCCAGTAAGTTTGTTCTCTTTCAGCATCACAATAAGTGGGTTGAAAGTCATTTTGAAAGAAAACCTAAGAATCACATAAATCAAAACATTAGATTTCAAAAAATTATTGATTCCTCTAACAATAAAATTTTAAAATCAACCAACACCTCAAAACACCGAGAATATCGTATGCCACGATAGTCTGGACGTATACGAATTCTACATTTATAAGAGGATATTTTACCCATTAATTTTACTATCTTGTCAACCTAACTTTTTGACAAGTAAAATTAATACTTGGTTCCTCTTTGGCCCTACAAATAAAAGCAGTGACTCCGATGGGGAGGATACTTATATTTGTATCTAAGTGTTCACCATTACTCGGTACCAAGGTAATTATCTCGAGTTATATGCCTTCCGATGGGGAAGTACACACGCTCCTTGATAATTCCCTATAACCATATTTGACCTTGTGATCCGCAAACAAACTCATCCGATGGGGAGGAAGGCACTCAGAGCCAACGCGCAAGTTTGTTTGCATCACATGTCAAGTTGTAATGGAGGTCGTGGGAATTTATAAAAATATCCCTCTCCCACTTAGTAATTTGAAATTGAGGAATTTTCTAGCCTACGACATGCATATCAAATAAAAAGCAATAAATATAAAAAATAAATTATTTTCCAACTATTATGCCTTTGTCTTCAATATGTCTTCCATCGCATCGCCTTCTCGTCTGCTCCTCCTACGCCATGTACGAGCCATCCGGAGATCCGAGTCGAGACAAAAATCTATTTTAATTTACATCCATCGATCCTATACTCCACGAGGGAGTGTACATGAAATCTAGATCGAAAGTAAACTAAAATAAAAGGAGTGGCTAAACAATGTCGTATCTAATTTACAAAAAATTAAATACTAGCCTCGTAAACCCCGAGGATTCAACAAAATATACACATACAATCACATACACACATATGACCATAATAGTCGGATCTTATGCCTGCAACCAAAGAGTTAAACTACGCATATCCTACTATTATCCGGCACATATAATATATGAAAAATGCATAAGAGTAACCGAATCCTTAAACACACAAAATCGGAAACCTTGGCTCTGATACCAATTGAAGGGTTTTGCTTATCGTGTCCGTGAGGGGAACTTCGCTTCCCACTTCACCTCGGTTGCTTGTTCATGGCGATCCCATCGATGTCCCCGGATTAAAAAAATTTAATCCTAGACAAAAGGGATTGCCCAAACAACCAAGTCATCGTCATACTATTCGTTTAGAGAGGTCACTTGAACAAACTCATTGTTCAAGCGACCAACCTCTATTCTACGAGTAGCCGCGGAATAGACGATGTACGGATCGTCGACTTTTGTATTTATGTTCGGGATCCAAGTATTATTTAGCCACAAACAGAATATATCATGCTCATAATTGAAAAAACAAATACAAGCAAGTAACAAAAGAGAATAGAGAATAGATATACCTCTCGATCTTCTAATGTATGACCTTCCTCCTTTCGGACGTCGTGTGGGCGACGATCTACCAAAATTTAAAGCTCCTAGATCACCAATCTTCCTTCCTTTCTCGTTCGGTTACGTATTGCTGGTGCGTTTCCCGACGCCATCGTCGCCGAACTCACATTTGGCGCAAGCCGCTCCGTGCCTCTCCGATCAACGGCCCGGCGACATAGCGCCGCAAGAGATTCGTATTACGGTCTTGGGGCATAAACCTTTGTTCCACCGGCCAAGGAGAAGGAGAAGAGGGAGTTTGGATGCCGGCCAAGGGCTGGAAGAGCTTCAAGGGGCGCCGACAGCTTGAGGAAGAAGGAGAAGTCAAGGAAAACTTTCCTTATTAGGTGCCGCCCAAGCCCAAACCCTAACTCCTCTTCTTGTTGCCAACTCCAAAACCCTAGCTCCTCTTGATTTTTTTTTCTCTGCGGCAACCCCTTGTGCTTCTTTTATAGAGTTAGGGATGATCCTCCTTTTAATCTCCACCATTGGTTCTAGGGATTTAATCTCAACCGCCGGATCTAGAGTTTTAATCTCAACCGTCGGATCTAGAGATTTAATCTCTACCTTTGGATCTAGAGTTTTGTTTCTATTCATTGGATCTAAGCTTCATGAGGTGTTAATGCGCTACATTAGGGACCATGAGAAGGAGTTGGATCTTGGCCACCCATGGATCAAGCCCACATAAAGTCTGATCCATTAATGATAATCCAATCCACTAAAGGATTATCATTGATCTACCTCACCAACCCCCATAAGTTAATAAGGGCTTCATATATTATATGTACATTTTCTCCCCGTATTTAAGATCTTGAATGTCCATCGATTAATTAATTTACTAACCATTAATTAATCAACATCTAACTCCATGAGTAGTACCACTCAACCTTTTCATCATGCCGGACCAAGTCCACCTGTAGGGTTTACATGATGAACCTTAAGAGCTCCTCAAGGGGACATCATCATCCTAATATATAGGACACAGTTTCCTCTTATAATCAACGACACACCATATAAATAATATCATCTCCAAACTTACCAAGCCTATCGATTTAATCTATAAATCTCGCTCATTGGTAAATCAAAGAGATGAATACTAAGTATATGTGCCCATTATTATATCGGGATTAAGAGCATGTACATAGTAATATCTGAGGTCCAATTCGATTATGTAGTCAGCAATAAATCGAATCACCTCTATGTCGGTCCTGCTCAATACACACAAAGTACACTAGTGTGATTCTATGGTCAAGACAAACCAATACCAAATCACACTACAACCATTCCGATGGTTTGTCCAAAGTCATCTCGGTTGTGAGCCTTTACCTATAGCTTACAAGGAGCTGATAAGATGATCTCCCGTGTGACACCACACACCATGTTATCTACAATGTAATGTATTAGACAATATGCATAGTCATAAAAATATGCAAACAATGATCATGTGATTCTTATTTCAAAATAAAGATGTTCATACAAAAGATAGACTTTCAGTATATATCCCAACACATCTAACTCCATGAGTAGTACCACTCAAACTTTTCATCATGCCGGACCAAGTCCACCTACAGGATTTACATGATGAACCTTATGAGCTCCTCAAGGGGACATCATCATCCCAATATATAGGACACGGTTTCCTCCTATAATCAATGGCACACCATATAAATAATACAATTTCCCAACTTACCGAGTCTATCGATTTAATCTATAAATCTCGCCGATTAGTAAATCAAAGAAATGAATACTAAGTATATGTGTCCGTTATTATATCGGGATTAAGAGCATGTACAATATAAAATCTGAGGTCCGATTCGATTATTTAGTCAGCAATAAATCGAATCACCTCTAAGTCGGTCCTCATCAATACACACAAAGTGCACTAGTGTGATTCTATGGTCAAGACAAACAAATACCAAATCACACTACAACCATTCCAATGGTTTGTCCGAAGCCATCTCGGTTTTGAGCCTATACTTATACTTTACAAGGAGCCGATAACATGATCTCCCGTGTGACACCACACACCATGTTATCTACAATGTAATGTATTAGACAATATGCATAACCATTAAAATATGCAAACAATAATAATATGATTCTTATTTCAAAATAAAGATGCACATACAAAAGAAAAACTTTTCAGTATACATCCCAACAACTTCATGTATCTTACTTGAAGATATGATGTTGTCCTGCTTATGTGAAGCGAACAGTATCAGACAAATTGGATGCTAAGTCTGATAAATGTCTATTTATTAGATACCCTAAGGAAATAAGGGGTTACCAATTCTATCATCCTGTGGAAAAAAAGGTGTTTATTTCAAGTCATGCTATGTTTCTAGAGAAAGAGTTTCTCTTGTAAGAAAACAGTAGGAGTGTTGTCGAGCTTGAGGAGGCTCAAGGGACTCAAATAGACATTGATGAGATACCTCTTGAAGCACAACAGTCGATAACTCATAGTGATGAGCAATCGGCTGGACCTATTGAAACACCACATCTTCGTAGATCTGGTAGAACACGCAATATTCCTGAGAGATATGGATTTCTCGTAAGTGAATCGAACGACGTGTTACTCATTAATGATGAGGAGCCTACCAGTTATGAAGAAGTTCTGACAAGTTCAGAAAGGGATAAGTGTCTTGAAGCCATGAAGTCGGAAATGGATTCCATGTATGAAAACCAAGTTTGGAACTTGGTTGACCCACCTGAAGGCATAAAGCCTATAGGGTGCAAGTGGGTTTTCAAGAAGAAAACCTACATGGATGGTAATGTGATTACCTATAAGGCTAGATTGGTGGCAAAAGGATATCGTCAAAAACAAGGTGTTGATTATGACGAAACCTATTCGCCCGTTGCTATGCTTAAATCCATTCGGATGCTCCTGGCCTTAGCAGCTCATTATGATTATGAGATATGGCAGATGGATGTGAAAACAGCTTTCCTTAATGGAAACCTACTCGAGGATGTGTATATGATACAACCCGAGAGTTTCACATCAGTTGATAAAACCAAGGTATGCAAATTGCCATGGTTCATATATGGATTGAAGTAAGCATCCAGGAGCTGGAATATCCATTTTGATGAGACAATCAAAAGGTTTGATTTCTCACAAAATCCAGACAAACCTTTTGTGTACAAGAAGGTTAGTGGGAGTACAGTCGTGTTCCTAGTATTGTATGTCGATGACATATTACTCATAGGAAACAATGTTTTAGTCTTACAGTCAGTTAAGATTTGGTTGTCCAAGACATTCTCCATGAAAGACCTGGGAGAAGCAACCTACATCCTCGGGATTAAGATCTATAGAGATAAATCGAAACAGTTGCTTGGTCTTTCGCAGTCTACATATATAGACCCAGTGCTAAAGAGGTTTAGCATGTCGGAATCCAAGAAAGGTTTCCTACCCATCAGGCATGGGATACACCTTTCAAAGTCTATGTGTCCGCGCACAGAAGACGAGAGGATTTGCATGAGTAAGATTCCCTATTCATCCGCAATTGGATCTATCATGTATGCTATGTTATGTACGAGGCCCGATGTATCGTATGCTCTGAGTGTCACGAGTAGATACCAATCTGATCCAGGAATGGATCATTGGGCGGTTGTTAAGACAATCCTTAAGTACTTGAGAAGAACTAAGGATGTGTTCCTAATATATGGAGAAGGGGACATGGTGATATGCGGGTATATGGATGCCAGCTTCTAGACAGACAAGGATGATTCCAGGTCTCAGTCTAGATACGTGTTCACCTTGAATGGGGGCGCAGTGAGTTGGAAAAGTTCCAAACAATACACTGTAGCGGATTCTACCACTGAGGCAGAATACATTGCAGCTTCGGAAGCAGCAAAGGAAGCGGTTTAGATCAAGAAGTTCATTTATGAACTTGGTGTAGTTTTAGCCATTGTTAAAGCAATACCGGTATACTGCGACAACAATGGAGCAATTGCACAGGCGAAAGAGCCAAGGTATCATCAACGATCCAAACATGTGCTTCGCCACTATCATCTGATCAGAGAGATCATTAGTAGGAAGGAAATACAAATCGAGAAAATCTCCACTGAAAGGAACTTAGTGGATCCTTTGACTAAGGCATTACCTCAAAGTAAGTTTGAGGGTCATGTTAGAGCCTATGGTATTGGATACCATAGCGATTGTCATTAGGCCAAGTGGGAGTTTGTTAGTAATATATGAGAGATGTCCTAAGGCAATCACCTTATGTTAGAACCATTTATATAATAAATGAACATTCACTATTTGAGTATACATGTTCTCATGTATTTGATTAGATCTTAAACTCATTTACTGAATGTCCACGATACGATTCACAGCATGAGAGAATTTGTGATTGGATCACAACTAGTGAGTATCTCTACATGTGTAATTATGATGTATCGAAATTATCCCTATTCGATGAATTGATGGATTCAAACACCATCAAATCTGTCGAGACTAGCACGAGGTATACTCCTTGGTGTATCCAAGCAGCTGATTCTCACTGGCTAGAGACATTGTGATGTCCGGAGTTAATCGTGGATGCTAGTTATGGTAACTAGTTCATTGGAGTGACCAGCCGTAAGACTTCATATGGTTCTCTGCATATATAGATATGTCAATGAAGTTCTTACTGCAACTTAAGTGCGATGTTCCTTTGACTTGCGGTATTCAAGTCATCTTGGTCATGAAGACTTATGCTTTGACATCTTAAGCAAGCATCTCCAAGGAGATGTGGACCCGGGATGATTGGGTAAAATTCGAAGCGATCGAAGGTGTTAGAATAGCCGATAAAGGATTCACCACTCCTTGCAAGGAAATGTATACCCATGGCCTCTCGTCGGATTGTTACTAAATACTTTGGCCAAAGCATTACATGTTTAGAGTAAGGTACTCTTGGATACATGTGGAGTTACTAGAATCCATAGGACGAGGAAATGATACTTGGATTAGGCGTGACGTAGTCAACCTAGTGGCGACTGACACAATAGACCATGTCCTGAACCGAGTGGGTATAAGATGAGTGAAGGGAATGTGGCACGATTCATTGGAGCTGCTGAAGAGTTTCAGAAATAGTTCTGGATCAACCGTTGATCTTTTCGGTTAATTGGGAATCATGATGTACTACTAGATGCCACTCATGATCATTCTATAATTAATGGTTAATTATAGATGACCAACATAAATCGATAACCTATTTGGTCACATGCACAATGAGCATAATCCGAAGGATTTAAAACGAGCTTGAGAATGAGATTCTCAGACCGAGAGAAACTAGGTTTGGTTGGACCAAACAAGGAGCGAGCATGAAATCATTTCAGGTGCAATGGAAGCGTGGATGGGCCGTATCTTATGAAGACATGATGGATGAACAAAATTGGTTTGGTTCTAATCCAATAGTGGAGAATAAACCAAAGGGGTTTGGTTTGTTTTAAACGAATGAACCAAAGTTGGTTCAGTTCGTTTTAACTTAAAATAGACCAAATCAGTTTGGTTTATTTTAACTTATATTAATCGAGCGGGTTAACGGGTTTTGGTTATGAACCAATAAATATTAGGAGAATCTGTTCTCTATAAAATAGGGCTCAAGGGTTTAATGAGAGCCCTAATCCAAGTTGCTGCCCCCTCCCTTTTCTCCTCTTGTGGTCGGCGCCCATACCCTAGCCGCCGCCCACCCTTGTGCCGCTGTCCAAGATCCTTGCCGACGTCCAAGCTTCAGTCGGCAATCCTCCAGCGACCCTTCGGTGATCTTCCTTGGCACCGGCGACAAGGTGAGCATCTAGTTTCCTTATTTGGCCGGCGCTAATCCTCCACCAAAGCTGTCCAGTTTTATGGACAGCTTGTTTATTTCGTGTTGGAGCATCGTTTGGATGACGTTTGGAGCTCCGACAGCGGCTACTTTGCCAGGGATTCGATCTCCGGTAATCCTCAGAGGTGGAGGACAAAGGATTCATCAAACGGTTGACGAATACCTCTATGGAGAAGCGAGTTTTTGAGGACTCATTTTGAATCCGAATTTTGATTCGGATTGTGATCTTCTCTCGATCACATCGTCTTCAACACGAGGATAGTGACTCGTACGAAGACGAGTCTCGTGACTTTGTGAAGTCATCCTGAAGATACTCGGCATGGATACAGATAGAGGCGATTCTAACGAGGATCGCTCCGGTTGATGCCTTCCCGCTACACGTGATACGTAAGGTATACGTAGAATAAATTTCCTTTTATTGCAAAATTTGAAACTACGATTATGTCTACACATATTGTACTATGCATGCGTGTAGTGTGTGTGTTGTAATAAATTAGATTTATTATTTTTATTTCTTCCGCTGTGCACATGTTTACGAAACATATTCGAACACACACTCGCCGCGGTGGCGGAAACCCAGCAGTGGTATCAGAGCCCAGGTTGTGTTTCGACATAATCATAAAATTGTTTTACGATAGTCGTAATGGTATTTATGGAAATTTTCTACTTTTGGAAAGTTAGAAGTATTTATGGAAATTTTTAATTTTGGAAAGTCTAGAAGTATTTATGGAAATCTTCTACTTTTGGAAAGTTAAAAGTATTTATGGAATTTGATATTTTCCATAAATATAATATTTGATTAGATTTGGAAATTTGTTTCCTAATTTAATCATGATTTGATTTAAGAAATCAAATCTTAAAATATTTTATTTCCATAAGTAGTTTTGATGATTTAGGAAATTTGTTTCCTAAATTGACTTTCCTTAATCAACACTTTCCACAAATAAAATATGTGATTAGATTTGAAAATTTGTTTCCTAATTTAATCATGATTTCATTTGGAGAATCAAATCTCAAACATATTTTATTTCCATAAATAGTTATGACATATAAGAAAATTTTGTACATGTCATAATTGTATGTCATGTAATTGCATTAGATGCATATCATTATACCATGTATGTCGTGACATGTAGATGTATGTCATGTATGTCATGTCATGAAGATAATAGTTATTTGCATGCAAAGAGGATGAGACATAAAAACCCTTACTCAATATTAAAGCCTACACCTTCCATTAATATGGTTAGAACCAGAGTTCCGTTTCTTGTTTTGGTTGTTGGACTCTCTCCAAGCCCGGCTTGAACCCGAACATGTTCAAACCATGGAATAGTTTAATACTAATATGGTAAGAGTCAGAGTTCAATCGTTAGCTTTGGTTGTTGGACTCTCTCCAAGCCGGACTAATTGATTGAATGAACTCTAACCATATTAAAACTATTTCTCGATTAATGGGTTGACTTTAACCTGGAGCATCAGCTTGTTGGACTCTCTCCAAGGTCGATGTGAAGGGAGGTGGAGTTGGGTGCTATGCATATGATGCATACTTGTCAATGTGTTAACAACCCGATGTATGTGTGAACATTCAATAAGTTGATAGCACATTGTGATAGTTGCATATATGTGATATGCAATCGGTATATTTGATACCTACCATCGTAGTTATGAATGGCTTGTTGGACTCTCTCAAAGGTTGTTCATATCTATGTTGGATATCAGCCCATTCGGAGATGGACCTACGATCTCCCGAAGTGATTTTGGGGTTTTTGAAATTCGAAAAATAAATGGGATTTATAAATGTATGTTGATGCATTTTAAAATCATTTTCTCATATATGCTCATTTTGTATTTCTAGGTTAATCGATTGATCATGACGTCTTTAAATTTGTGCACTATTTTGGATTCAAACAAATTGACTGCGCCTAACTTCCTTGACTAGCTTAGAAACTTGAGAATTGTTCTCAAGGCGGAAAAGCTAGCGTATGTCCTTGAAGAGCCTCTTCCCAACCGTCCTAGGGATGATGCAACTCCAGACCAATTGTTGGCCTATCAGAAACATGTGACTGATTCTGAAATGGCGAGTTGCATCATGCTAGCCGCTATGGTACCTGAGCTGCGGAAGCAGCATGAGCATATGGATGATCATACCATAGTTTTTCATCTTTATGAGTTGGTTGATGAGCAAGTGAGATTTGAAAGGTTCGAAGTCTCCAAGCTCCTCTTCACCTCTGAGATGCAAGAAGGTTCATCTGTGGTACTGCTCAACATGTTGAAGACTGTGGAGTCTTCTATGAAGCATGAGCAGGGGACGGTTCTGTAAGTTGATTCCTCGAAGAAAGGTTCTAAGAGGAAGTCAAAGGAATAACAGAAGGGGAAGAAAAAGGCTAAAAAGGCAGAACCAGCTCAAAAGGGCACTTGCCATCATTATGGAAAGGAGGGCCATTGGCGAAGAAATTGCAAAATTTATCTTGAGTTCGTGAAAAAGAATAAGGCATCAGATGCCCCATCTTCTTCAGATATCTTCGTTATTGATTGTTATTCTATTTCCTCAGACACTTGGGTATTAGATACTGGGTGTGGCTCACATATATGTAATGACATACAGGGGCTAAGGAATAGAAGTAGACTCGTCAAGGGAGAGTCAAATTTACGTGTTGGGAATGGAGCAAAGGTTGTTGCACTCGCCATCGGAACGTATTTATTGAAACTCCCTACAGGACTTGTCTTAGAACTGGACAATTGCTTTTATGTTCCTTCGTTGATAAAGAGCATCATTTCTATTTCTTGTTTAAATAGAAATGGGTACCATTTAACTTTTAGTAACAATTGTTGTTACATAACTTTGAATGGCGTTCTTTATGAGACTGGAACTTTAAGCAATGGTATTTATATGTTGGATGTATCCAGTGACATTTTCAATATCGAAGCGAGCAACAAACGTGCTCGAAAAGATAATCAATTTGACTCCTACATGTGGCATTGTCGTCTTGGCCATGTGAGCAAGAAACGCATGTCCGAATTACACTGATGTGGAATTCTAGAATCGTTTGAATTGGATTCATACAATACATGTGAATCATGCTTAAAAGGCAAGATGACTAAGTTACCTTTTACAGGAAAAGGTGAATGAGTGGGAGAGTTGCTAGGTCTAATACATACTGATGTATGTGGACCTATGTCAACTCAAGCTTTAGGAGGCTATAGCTACTTCATTACCTTCACCGATGATCACTCACGGTTTAGGTATGTGTTCTTGATGAAACACAAGTCTAAAGCCTTTGAAAGGTTCAAAGAATTCATAAATGAAGTAGAGAAACAACATGACAAGAGTATTAAAATACTTCGATCGGATCGAGGTGGTGAATACTTAAGTCAAGAGTTTCTAGATTATCTAAGAGACAATGGTATATTGTCTCAATGAAATCCGCCATATACACCACAGCATAATGTTATATCTGAGAGGCGTAATCGGGCCTTGTTGGACATGGTAAGGTCAATGATGAATCATGCGAATCTTCCCAAGTCCTTTTGGGGCTATGCGCTTCAGACAGTTGTTTACTTGTTAAACAGAACACCAACAAAGGTAGTCTCCACTACTCCATATGAGATATGGAATAGTAAGAAACCTCACGTATCTTACTTGAAGATATGGGGTTGTCCTACTTATGTGAAGCGGACTGTATCAGACAAATTGGATGCTAAGTCTGATAAATGTCTATTTATTGGATACGCTAAGGAAACAAGGGGTTACCAATTCTTACATCCTGTGGAACAAAAGGTGTTTGTTTCAAGGCATGTTATGTTTCTAGAGAAAGAGTTTCTCTTGCAAGAAAATAGTGGGAGTGTCGTCGAGCTTTAGGAGGCTCGAGAGACTCAAATAGACATTGATGAGATACCTGGTGAAGCACAACAGTCGATAACTCATAGTGATGAGAAATCGGCTGGACCTATTGAAACACCACATCTTCATAGATCTGGTAGAACACACAATATTCCTGAGAGATATGATTTTCTCGTAAGTGAATCAAACGACGTGTTACTCATTGATGATGAGGAGCCTACCAGTTATGAAGATATTCTGACAAGTTCAGAAAGGGATAAGTGGCATGAAGCCATGAAGTCGGAAATGGATTCCATGTATGAAAACCAAGTTTGGAACTTGGTTGACCCACCTGAAGGCATAAAGCCTATAGGGTGCAAGTGGGTTTTCAAGAAGAAAACCGACATGGATGGTAATGTGATTACCTATAAGGCTAGATTGGTGACAAAAGGATATCGTCCAAAACAAGGTGTTGATTATGACGAAACTTATTCGCCTGTTGCTATACTTAAATCCATTCGGATGCTCCTGGCCATAGAGGCTCATTATGATTATGAGATATGGCAGATGGATGTGAAAATAGCTTTCCTTAATGGAAACCTGCTCGAGGACGTGTATATGATACAACCCGTGAGTTTCACATCGGTTGATAAAACCAAGGTATGCAAATTGCCACGGTTCATATATAGATTGAAGCAAGCATCCAGGAGCTGGAATATCCATTTTGATGAGACAATCAAAAGGTTTGATTTCTCACAAAATCTAGATGAACCTTGTGTGTACAAGAAGGTTATTGGGAGTGTAGTCGTGTTCCTAGTATTGTATGTCGATGACATATTACTCATAGGAAACGATGTTTTAGTCTTACAGTCAGTTAAGATTTGGTTGTCCAAGACATTCTCCATGAAAGACCTGGGAGAAGCAACCTACATCCTCGGGATTAAGATCTATAGAGATAGATCGAAACGGTTGCTTGGTCTTTTGCAGTCTACATATATAGACCGAGTGCTAAAGAGATTTAGCATGTCGGTGTAGGGAGTTGCTCCGGAGGCTCATTGGCTCCATGTCCCCGGATTAAAATTTTCACTAATGAAAAAACTAATCCGGATGGGATGAGTTTCCTTAGCACAACCACTTCGTCGTCGTGCTAACAACTTGAGCGATCGCTTGAACAATCTAGTTGTTCAAGCAACACAACTCTTCTAGTTTGTTAGCCGCGGAAGAGACGACGGATGGATCGCCGGTTTTTGTGCTCATCTTCGGGGTCCATAATTATACAAATACATGCATATGCGAACTAGTACAATCATGCATATAAGAACATGCTAAGATCAAAAAATAAAGTTGTAAAACTTTTATACCTCACGATCTTCTACCGTATGTCCTATCCTCCTCGCGGACGTCGTGTGGGCGAAGATCCTCCATGAGTAGAAGCCTCCTAGATCAGGTTCTTCCCTTCCTTGTTCGCTCCGAACAAAGAGAAGAACCAAACAAAAACCCTTCTCCTTTCTAGAACCGACCACCAACTCAAGGAGCTCGATGTAACCGCCGGCCAAGGAGTGAATGATTGAGCGCCGGCCAACCTTTGTAACAATGTTGCCGCCGGCCACCAATGAATGGGAGAAGCGCCGGCCACCAATGGATTGGAGAACCGCCGGCCACCAAGGAGAAAAGGAAGAGGAAGAGGGCCGGCCAAAGCAAGGAGGAAGATGGAGTGAGCGTCGGCCACCAAGGAGAAAAGGAGGAAACCCTAATCTTCTAAACTTGTTGCCGCCCAAACCACTAACCAAACCCTAGCCGCCTAAACTCTTGAGAGGCAAAACCCTAATCCAAAAAACCATTCTTGCCGCCCAAGCCTTAGCCCTCTATTTATAGAATTGGGCTTAAGCCTCCTTTAATCTCCAATGTCGGATCTAGGGATTTAATCTCCACCGTCAGATCTAGGGTTTTAACCCAATTGTTGGATCTAGGGTTTCATCCCAACCGTCGGATCTAGGATTTCATCCCAACCATCGGATCTAGGCATTTAATCTCAACCGTTGGTTCTAGGGATTTAATCTCAACTGTCGGTTCTAGGGATTTAATCCCAACCGTCGGATCTAGAGATTTAATCACAACCGTCGATTCTAGGAATTTAATCCCAACCGTCGGATCTAGAGATTTAATCCCAACCATCGGTTGTAGGGTTTTGTTTTACATTCTTGGATCTAGACTTCTTGAGGATTATATTAGGCTACGATAGGGACCATGAGGAGGAGTTGGATCTCGGCCACCCGATGGATCGGAACCACACAAACTTGATCCATCAATGATGTTCCATTCCACTAGAGGATCATCATTGAATTACCTCACCAACCCCCATAAATCAATATGGGCTCCATATATTATTTGTACATCCATCTCCCCGTGTTTAAGATATCGAATGTCCGTTAATTAATTGATTTACTGACCATCAATCAATTAACATCTAACTCCTCGAGTAGTACCACTCAACCTTATCATCATGTTGACTAAGTCAACCAGCTGGGTTTACATGATGAACCTTATGAGCTCCTCAAGGGGACATCATCAACCTAATATATATGGCACGGTTTCCTCCTATAATCAACGGCACACCATGTAAATAATATTATTTCCCAACTTACCAGGCATATTGATTTAATCCATCTAAATCTCACCCAATGTTAATCAAAGAAATAAATACTAAGTACATGTGCCCGTTATTATATCGGGATTAAGAGCATGTACAACATAATATCCGAGATCCGATTCAATTTTGTAGTCAGCAATAAATTGAATCACCTCTATGTCAGTCATGCTCAATACACATAAGTGTACTAGTGTAACTCTATGTTCAAGACAAAACAATACCAAGCTACATTACAACCATGCCAATGGTTTGTCCAAAACCATCTTGGTTGTGAGCCTCTACTTATATTCTACAAGAGACTGATAACATGATCTTCTGTGCCACACCAAGCACCATGTTATCTACAATGCAAAATATTAGACAATATGCACACATATAATAAATATATATAAATTGTAAACAATGATCATGTGATTCTTATTTCAAAATAGAATGTTCATACAAAAAGAGCTAGGCTTTCAATATACATTCCAACAATCTCCCACTTATACTAAAAGACTATGCTGTCATACATCTGATCCCCATGTCCTCCACATGCCTATCAAACGCTTTCGCTGGAAGGGCCTTAGTGAATGGATCCGCCAGGTTATCTTCTGATGCAATCTTGGCGACAACTACTTCTCCTCGCATTACGATCTCTCGTATCAGGTGGTACTTGCGCTCTATGTGTTTACTTGCCTTATGGGCTCGTGGTTCCTTCGAGTTTGCAACTGCACCACTGTTATCACAATAAATTGTGATAGTTCTGGGCAAACCAGGAATCGCATCCAAGTCCATCAAGAAGTTCCTGAGCCATACAGCTTCCTTGGCTGCCTCAGAGGCTGTCACATACTCAGCTTCCATGGTAGAGTCCGCCACGCATTTCTGCTTGACACTCCTCCATACTATGGCTGCACCTCCAAAAGTAAACACAAACCCCGAGGTAGACTTACTGTTATCTCTATCTGATTGGAAATCAGAATCCATGTAACCCACAAGGACTAATTGATCTGCCCGGTAAACCAGCATATAATCCCTAGTCCTTCTCAGGTACTTCAATATATGCTTTACCGCAGTCCAATGTCCCTGTCCAGGATTACTCTGATATCTGCTGACCATGCCCACGACAAAGCAGATATTTGGTCTCGTACATAGCATAGCATACATGAGGCTTCCTACTGCTGAAGCATAAGGAACTGCCTTCATGTCCTCTATCTCCTTTGATGTTTTGGGACACATCTCTTTAGATAAAGGAACTCCATGCCTAAAAGGTAGAAAACCTTTCTTGGAGTTCTGCATGCTAAAACGAGCAAGGACAGTGTCAATGTATGAAGCTTGAGATAAGAACAACATCCTTTTCTTGTGATCCCTTATAACTTTGATCCCAATGATGTGTCCCACTTCTCCCAAGTCCTTCATGTCAAACTGTTTGGACAACCATACTCTTACATCTGATAACACTCTGATATTGTTGCCAACTAACAAAATGTCATCTACGTATAGTACAAGAAATACCACTACATTTCCATTACATCTCTTGTATACACAAGTCTCATCCAGACTTTGAATAAATCCATATGACTGGATTACCTCATCAAAGCGGTTGTTCCAAGATCTAGAAGCTTGCTTCAATCCATAAATGGACCGACTAAGCTTACATACAAGATGCTCTTTGCCTTTAGCAATGAATCCCTCTGGTTGCTGCATATAGATGTTCTCCTCAAGACTTCCGTTAAGGAAAGCTGTCTTGACATCCATCTGCCAAATCTCATAATCCATATGAGCATCTATAGATAAGAAAATCCGGATAGACTTAAGCATGTCCACCGGCGAAAAGGTCTCCTCATAATCGATACCCTCTTTCTGAGTATACCCTTTCGCAACAAGCCTAGCTTTGAAGGTCTCAACCTTCCCGTCTACTCCTCTCTTTCTCTTGTAGATCCACTTGCATCCAATGGCTTTTACACCATCGGGTGGTTCTACTAGCTCCCAGACCTGATTAGAATCCATAGATTCTATCTCTGAATTCATCGCTCTTTGCCAAGATACCGCATCTCTATCTTGGAGTGCCTCATCATATGTCCAGGGATCAGGTTCATGTTCACCAAGGACTAAGTCCGAAGACTCTCCCAAAAACATGAATCTCTTGGGTTGTCTAACAACCCTCCCACTACGACGAGGTGCCTCCTGTGTATGTTCTATGACACGCGGTGCAGTGACTTGTGGTATCTCCTCTTGTACCGGTGGTACTGAAGTCGGGACTTCCCCTGTCAACTCCTCAAGAACAATCCTACTCGTGGGCTTGTGGTTCATCACATAGTCCTCCTGTAGAAATCTGGCATGCGTACTCACGATCACCTTCTGATCTCTAGGACTATAGAATAAACCACCTTTCGTTCCCTTAGGGTAGCCAACAAACAAGCGTACTTCTGTACGAGATTCCAACTTACCAACATCTCCCTTCAGCACATGTGCTGGACTACCCTAAATCCGAATATGTCTTAGACTAGGCTTTCGCCCAGTCCACAATTCTGTGGGAGTAGAGGGTACTGACTTAGATGGAACCAAGTTCAGAATGTGTGTTGCTGTTTCCAGAGCAAACCCTTAGAATGAATCAGATAACTCATAATAACTCATCATCGATCTGACCATCTCCATAAGAGTCCTATTCCTTTGCTCCGCCACACCATTCTGCTGGGGTGTGCCAGGTGCGGACAATTGGGATTGAATCCCAGCCTCTGATAAGTAACTCCTAAACTCTCCCAAGAGGTACTCGCCACCACGATCAGATCGTAATGTCTTGATACTTTGATCTTGACGGTTCTCCACATCAGCCTTGAATTCTTTGAACCTGTCAAAGCATTCAGACTTGCGGCGCATCAAGTAAATGTATCCATATCTTGAATAATCATCTATAAAAGAGACGAAATATTCAAAACCACCTCTTGCCTGGATAGACATAAGACCGCATAAATAAAAATGAACCAATTCTAACACATCTTTGGCACTATACCCCTTGGCCTTGAAAGGCCTCTTGGTCATTTTACCTTCCAAGCAAGATTCGAAGGTTGGGAGATCCTCCACTACTAATGAACCCAAAGGTCCATCAGCTATAAACCTTTGAATTCTGCTCAGGTTAATATGACCAAGCCTTAGATGCCAAAGATATGTCTGGTTCATTTTTGAAGGTTCTTTTCTGTTATTAGACATAGAAGATGAGTTATTTACTTATATATGCATCGTGGGAGTTTTCGATTCAAGAGTGTACAAATTGCCAACCAATGTACCAGAACAGATAATCTCCCTATTCCTTTTTATAACCACTTTGTCATTAAAAGAAACAGAATATCCATCAATAAACAATTTAGAAACTGAAATTAAATTCTGTCTAAAAGTATGTACTTAAAGACAATTTCTCAAAACCAAAACTTTATTCCTATCAAAAGATAAATAAACGTCTCCCACTGCAATAGCCGCCACCTTTGAAGCATTGCCCATGAAGACGGTAATCTCTCCCTCAGCTAGTCGTCGGGTTTCCTGGAACCCCTACAAAGTATTGCAGACATGATCAGTGGCACCTGTATCTACACCAGGCATTGGTAGATAACACCGCTAAACATGTTTCAACAACTAAACAAGAAGATATACCTTTATTCTTTCGGCGAGGATAGTCCGCCTTCCAATGTCCAGTCTGCTTGCAAGTGAAGCACTTGCTTTTCGGCTTCTTCACTCCTGCCTGAGGTCCCACTGCCATTTTCTTTGCTCCACCTTTCTTCTTCTTCTTCTTACCTTTCGGTTTAGAAGAAGAAACCTTCTGAGCAACCTTGGCTTGAGCGCTTTGACGAAAAAGTCCCTCTGCCGCCTGGAGTTCTGTCAGAAGCTCTGCCAACGAATACAACCTCTTGTTCATGTTGTAGTTGTAGGGCGATTGCTTCGGAGGCTCATTGGCTCCCATGTCCCCGGATTAAAATTTTCACTAATGAAAGAACTAATTTGGATGGGATGAGTTTCCTTAGCACAACCAATTCGTCGTCGTGCTAACAACTTGAGTGATCGCTTGAACAAACTAGTTGTTCAAGCAACACAACTCTTCTAGTTGGTTAGCCACGGAAGAGACGACGGACGGATCGCCGATTTTTGTGTTTGTCTTCGGGGTCCATGATTATACAAAATATATACTAATGCACACTTGTATAATCAACACATAAAAGAACATGCTAAGATCAAAAAATAAAGTTGTAAACTTTTATACCTCACGATCTTCTACCGTATGTCCTATCCTCCTCGCGGACGACGTGTGGACGAAGATCCTCCATGAGTAGAAGCCTTCTAGATCGTGTTCTTCCCTTCCTTGTTCACTGCAAACAAAGAGAAGAACCAACAAAACTTCTCCTTTCTAGAACCGACTACCAAGCATGGGAGTTTGATGTAACCGCCGGCCAAGGAACGAATGGATGAAGCACCGGCCACCAATGTAAGGGGAACCGCCGGCCACCTTGGAGAGAATGGAAGAGTGAACGTCGGCCAACCTTGAAGAGAGGTTGCCGCCGGCCAAGGAATAAGAGATGGACCAAGAGGATGGGCGCCGGCCAAGTCTTGATGGAAGAAGATGGGCGCCAGCTTCTTGTCACAATGTTGCCGCCCAAGCCTTAGCTTCCAAACCCTAGCCGCCCAACCTAAAACCCTAACTCTAATTGAACCATTATCTCTTGATGCCCAACCTAAGCCCTCTATTTATAGAATTGGGCTTAAGCCTCCTTTAATCTCCACTGTCGGATCTAGGGTTTTATCCCAACCGTTGGATCTAGGGTTTCATCCCAACCGTCGGATCTAGGATTTCATCCCAACCGTCGGATCTAGGGTTTCATCCCAACCGTCAGATCTAGGGTTTCATCCCAACCGTCGGATCTAAGGATTTAATCCCAACCGTCGATTCTAGGGTTTTATCCCAACCATCGGATCTAGGGATTCAATCCCAACCTTTGGTTCTAGGGTTTCATCCCAACCATCGGATCTAGGGATTTAATCCCAACCGTTGGTTCTAGAGTTTTGTTTTACATCCTTGGATCTAGACTTCATGAGGATTATATTAGGCTACGATAGGGACCATAAGGAGGAGTTGGATCTTGGCCACCCGATGGATCAGAACCACACAAACTTGATCCATCAATGATGTTCCATTCCACTAGAGGATCATCATTGAACTACCTCACCAACCCCCATAAATTAATATGGGCTCCATATATTATTTGTACATTCATCTCCCCGTGTTTAAGATATCGAATGTCCGTCAATTAATTGATTTATTGAACATCAATTAATTAACATCTAACTCCTCGAGTAGTACCACTCAACCTTATCATCATGTTGACTGAGTCAACCAGCTGGGTTTACATGATGAACCTTATGAGCTACTCAAGGGGACATCATCAACCTAGTATATAGGACACGGTTTCCTCCTATAATCAACGGCACACCATGTAAATAATATCATTTCCCAACTTACCGGGCATATTGATTTAATCCATCTAAATCTCACCCTCTGGTAAATCAAAGAAATAAATACTAAGTACATGTGCCCGTTATTATATCGGGATTAAGAGCATGTACAACATAATATTCGAGGTCCGATTTAATTATGTAGTCAGCAATTAATTGAATCACCTCTATGTCGGTCCTACTCAATACACCTAAGTGTACTAGTGTAACTCTATGTTCAAGACAAAACAATACCAAGCTACACTACAACCATGCCAATGGTTTGTCCAAAACCATCTTGGTTGTGAGCCTCTACTTAAATTTTACAAGGGACTGATAACATGATCTTCTGTGCCACACCAAGCACCATGTTATCTACAATGTAAAATATTAGACAATATGCACACACATATAATAAATATATAAAGTGCAAACAATGATCATGTGATTCTTATTCCAAAATAAAATATTCATACAAAAAGATCTAGGCTTTCAGTATACATTCCAACAGTAGTTGAGGCAGAACTGCTCAAAACTCCTAGGCAGAGACTGGAGAATGATATCGACCTGGGTTTCCCCATCGATCTCAGCTCCGAGGACTTCCATCTCATTAAGATGAGCCATCATCTTGAGAACATGATCCCTAACGGGTGTTCCCTCAACCATGGTGGTCGTCATCAAGTTTCTCAAAGCCTCCTGTCTAGCCGCCCTACTCTGATGTCCGAAATGTTCCTTGAGATTGAACATCATGTCATAAGCTGTGGCCATGGCCTGATGCTGATGTTGCAGCACATTTGACATAGATGCCAAAATGTAACACCGTGCCATCTCATCTGCCTTGATCCATTTCTTATAACTTTCTTTCTCCTTTTCATCAGAGTCATCGGTAGGCTTAGGAGGATAGACCTCGAAGAGTACAAATTTGTACTCCTCCGCAGTTAAGACAATATCCAAGTTTCTTTTCCAATCAATATAGTTTGTTCCAGTAAGTTTATTTTCTTTTAATATAACAGCAAGTGGGTTGAAAGCCATTTGAAAAACCTAAGAATCACAATGATCAAAATATTAGATTTCAAATATTATTGATTCCTCAAAACAATAAAATTCCGAAATCAACCAACACCTCAAAATACTGAGAATATCGCATACCACGATAGTGTGGACGTATACGAATTCTACATTTGTAAGAGGAGGTTTTACCCATTAATTTTATTATCTTGTCAACCTTACTTTTTGACAAATAAAATTAATAGTTGGTTCCTCTTTGGCCCTACAAATAAAAGCAGTGACTCCGATGGGGAGGATACTTTTATTTGCATCTAAGTGTGCACCATTACACGATACTAAGGGAATTATTTCGGATTATGTGCCTTACCGATGGGGAAGTACACACGCTCCTAAATAATTTCCTATAACCATTATTTGACCTAGTGATCCGCAAACAAACCCATCCGATGGGGAGGAAGGCACTCAGAGCCAACGCGCAAGTTTGTTGCATCACACGTCAAATTGTAAACTAAAATGAGTGGCTAAACAATGACGTATTTAATTAGAAAAAATTAAATACTAATCTAGCCTCGTCAACCCCGAGGATTCAAATAATATACATACAATCACACACAAAACAATCACATACACACAAATAGCCATAATAGTCGGATCTAATGCATGCAACCAAAAAGTTAGCCTACGCACATCCTACTATTATCCAGCATACTCAATATATGATATGTGCATGAAAGTAACCAAATCCAAAACACACAAAACCGAAAACCATGGCTTTGATACCACTTTGTAGGGAGTTGCTTCGGAGGCTCATTGGCTCCCATGTCCCCGGATTAAAATTTTCACTAATGAAAAAACTAATCCAGATGGGATGAGTTTCCTTAGCACAACCACTTCGTCATCATGCTAACAACTTGAGCGATCGCTTGAACAAACTAGTTGTTCAAGCAACACAACTCTTCTAGTTTGTTACCCACGGAAGAGACGACAGATGGATCGCCAGTTTTTGTGCTCGTCCTCGGGGTCCATAATTATACAAATACATGCATATGTGAACTAGTACAATCATGCATATAAGAACATGGTAAGATCAGAAAATAAAGTTGTAAAACTTTTATACCTCACGATCTTCTACCGTATGTCCTATCCTCCTCGCGGACGTCGTGTGGGCGAAGATCCTCCAAAAGTAGAAGCCTCCTAGGTCACGTTCTTCCCTTCCTTGTTCGCTCCGAACAAAGAGAAGAACCAAACAAAAACCCTTCTCCTTTCTAGAACCGGCCACCAACTTAAGGAGCTCGATGTAACCGCCAGCCAAGGAGTGAATGATTGAGCGTCGGCCAACCTTTGTAACAATGTTGCCGCCGGCCACCAATGAATGGGAGAAGCGCCGGCCACCAATGGATTGGAGAACCGCCGGCCACCAAGGAGAAAAGGAGGAGGAAGAGGGCCGGCCAAAGCAAGGAGGAAGATGGAGTGAGCGCCGGCCACCAAGGAGAAAAGGAGGAAACCCTAATCTCCTAAACTTGTTGCCGCCCAAACCACTAACCAAACCCTAGCCGCCTAAACTCTTGAGAGGCAAAACCCTAATCCAAAAAACCATTCTTGCCGCCCAAGCCTTAGCCCTCTATTTATAGAATTGGGCTTAAACCTCCTTTAATCTCCACCGTCGGATCTGGGGATTTAATCTCCACCGTAGGATCTAGGGTTTTATCCCAACCGTCGGATCTAGGGTTTCATCCCAACCGTCGGATCTAGGGTTTCATCCCAACCATCAGATCTAGTGATTTAATCTCAACCGTCGGTTCTAGGGATTCATCCCAACCATTGGATCTAGGGATTTAATCTCAACCGTCGGTTTTAGGGATTTAATCCCAACTGTCAGATCTAGAGATTTAATCTCAACCGTCGGTTCTAGGAATTTAATCCCAACCGTCAAATCTAGAGATTTAATCTCAACCATCGGTTCTAGGGTTTTGTTTTACATTCTTGGATCTAAACTTCTTGAGGATTATATTAGGCTACGATAGGGACCATGAGGAGGAGTTGGATCTCGGCCACCCGATGGATCGGAACCACACAAACTTGATCCATCAATGATGTTCCATTCTACTAGAGGATCATCATTGAATTACCTCACCAACCCCCATAAATCAATATGGGCTCCATATATTATTTGTACATCCATCTCCCCGTGTTTAAGATATCGAATGTCTATTAATTAATTGATTTACTGACCATCAATCAATTAACATCTAACTCCTCGAGTAGTACCACTCAACCTTATCATCATGTTGACTAAGTCAACCAGCTGGGTTTACATGATGAACCTTATGAGCTCCTCAAGGGGACATCATCAACCTAATATATAGGACACGGTTTCCTCCTATAATCAACGGCACACCATGTAAATAATATTATTTCCCAACTTACCGGGCATATTGATTTAATCCATCTAAATCTCACCCTATGGTAAATCAAAGAAATAAATACTAAGTACATGTGCCCGTTATTATATCGGGATTAAGAGCATGTACAACATAATATCCGAGGTCCGATTCAATTATGTAGTCAGCAATAAATTGAATCACATCTATGTCGGTCCTGCTCAATACACCTAAGTGTACTAGTGTAACTCTATGTTCAAGATAAAACAATACCAAGCTACACTACAGCCATGCCAATGGTTTGTCCAAAACCATCTTGGTTGTGAGTCTCTACTTATATTCTACAAGGGACTAATAACATGATCTTTTGTGCCACACCAAGCACCATGTTATCTACAATGCAAAATATTAGACAATATGTACACATATAATAAATATATATAAAGTGCAAACAATGATCATGTGATTCTTATTTCAAAATAGAATGTTCATACAAAAAGAGCTAGGCTTTCAGTATACATTCCAACAGTCAGAATCCAAGAAAGGTTTCCTACTCATCAGACATGGGGTACACCTTTCAAAGTCTATGTGTCCGCGCACAAAAGACGAGAGGATTTGCATGAGTAAGATTCCCTATTCATCCGCAATTAGATCTATCATGTATGTTATGTTATGTACGAGGCCCAATGTATCGTATGCTCTGAGTGTCACGAGTAGATACCAGTCTGATCCAGGAATGGATCATTGGGCGGGTTTTTAAGACAATCCTTAAGTACATGAGAAGAACTAAGTATGTGTTCCTAATATATGGAGAAGGGGACATGGTGATACGCGGGTATACGAATGCCAACTTCCAGATAGACAAGGATGATTCCAGGTCTCAGTCTGCATACTTGTTCACCTTGAATGGGGGCGCAGTGAGTTGGAAAAGTTCCAAACAAGACACTGTAGCGTATTCTACCACTGAGGCATAATACATTGCAGCTTCGGAAGTAGCAAAGGATGCAGTTTGGATCAAGAATTTCATTTATGAACTTGGTGTGGTTCTAGCCATTGTTGAAGCAATACTAGTCTACTGCGACAATAATGGATCAGTTGCACAAGCGAAAGAGTCAAGGTCTCATCAATGATCCAAACATGTGCTTCGCCGCTATTATCTGATTAGAGAGATCATTAGTATGAAGGAAATACAAATCGAGAAAATCCCCACTGAAAGGAACTTAGCGGATCCTTTGACTAAGGCATTACCTCAAAGTAAGTTTTAGGGTCATGTTAGAGCCTATGGTATTGGATACCATAGCGATTGGCATTAGGCCAAGTGGGAGTTGTTGGATCGAGAAGCGTCGCTAGAGGGGGGGTGAATAGCGATCGTAAAGCTTTTCTTTTTCGTTCGTTCGATACGCAAAGTAAGCACAGCGGAAAATAAATGAACACATTTATTTTACTTGGTTCACAATCCAGCGGTTGTTTCTCCAAGGCCCTATCGGTCCTAGACCGCGTACGGAGGGCAAAGCACTATAACGTCTCCTCCTCGTTGGAGGTAGAAGACAACGATCACAAAACCGAATATACGAGAATGAGGCAACAAGCCTACCTCACCTCGTAATGAAGAAAAACAAAGAATACAATAAATAAATATTACTTGATTCTGCTGCCGACGAAGAAGATCGAAACTTGACGTCGCGTCGGCGTTATGACGATGTTGGAGCGTTGGCGTTGTAGGAGCACTTGATGAATAAACTTGATATGTTTTTGGAGTTGGAATCCTCCTCCTTTTATAGACTTTGGCCTCTGAATATGTATCCTCATCTTTAGGAACGGATTACGAAATTGTCCAAAATTTATCGCGAAGTCGCTGCGTCAAACGTTATCCGTTTTGACTTAGCACAAAAGCTGAATCGTCGCCATCGACCGGTGATGCCTCCCATCGATCGGTGATGGGCATCGATCGATTGCTCCATGTCCGGTGATCATTGCCGGACAGCCACTTCCCTGCAATAAGAGGTTAGCTCGGAAAATGACAAATATGACGGTTTCTAACCGTCCGATCTCGACCTAGACCTTCCACAGGAAGTCTTAGTCGGATCGCCGCCTACGGTCGTCCCCGTAAAGAGGACACGACCTTACAATCTCTCACTCACACGAGCTTACCTCGATAGTAGCTCTCACTTCCGGCCTTCCACTTGATTCCTTCGGCTCCCTCCGAAGTCACTCGAGTGTCGCCCGACCACCGCAGCTTCCTCCGGCTGTCGCTAGCCTTCAGCTCCAGCTTTAATACTTTTCTGCACACTCGATAGCTCGTGAGATAACGATGTAAACTTAACTTTGTGTCTTTGCCATAATCAAAACACAGGTTCGATTATCTAGTGCCCTTGCACCAACAGGAGTTTGTTAGTAATATGTGAGAGATGTCCTAAGGCAATCACCTTATGTTAGAACCATTTATATGATAAATGAAGATTCACTATTTGAGTATACATGTTCTCATGTATTTGATTAGATCTTAAACTAATTTACTGAATGTCCACAATATGATTTACAGCATGAGAGAATTTGTGATTGGATCACAACTAGTGAGTATCTCTACATGTGTAATTGTGATGTATTGAAATTATCCATATTCGATGAATTGATGGATTCGGACACCATCAAATCTGTCGAGACTAGCACGAGGTATACTCCTTGGTGTATCCAAGCAGCTGATTCTCACTAGCTGGAGACATTGTGATGTCCGGAGTTAATCATGGATGCTAGTTATGGTAACTAGTTCATTGGAGTGACCAGCCGTAAGACTTCATATGGTTCTCTGCATATATAGATATGTCAATGAAGTTCTTACTGCAGCTTAAGTGCGATGTTCCTTTGACTTGCGGTATTCAAGTCATCTTGGTCATGAAGACTTATGCTTTGACATCTTAAGCAAGCATCTCCAAGGAGATGTGGACCCGGGATGATTGAGTATAAGTCGAAGCGATCGAAGGAGTTTGAATAACATATAAAGGATTCACCACTCCTTGCGAGGAGATGTATACCCATGGCCACTCGTCGGATTGTTACTAAAGTTTTTGGCCAAAGCATTACATGTTTAGAGTAAGGTACTCTTGGATACATGTGCAGTAACTAGAATCCGTAGGACGAGGAAATGATACTTGTGTTGGGATATATACTGAAAAGTGTATCTTTTGTATGAACATCTTTATTTTGAAATAAGATTCACATGATAATTGTTTGCATATTTTTATGGTTATGCAAATTTTCTAATACATTACATTGTAGATAACATGGTGTGTGGTGTCACATGGGAGATCATGTTATCGGCACCTTGTTAAGTATAAGTATAGGCTCACAACCGAGATGACTTTGGACAAACCATTGGAATGGTTGTAGTGTGATTTGGTATTGGTTTGTCTTGACCATAGAATCACACTAGTACACTTTGTGTGTATTGAGCAGGACCGACTTTGAGATGATTCGATTTATTGCTGACTACATAATCGAATCAGACCTCAGATATTATATTGTACATACTCTTAATCGCGATATAATAACGGGCACATATACTTAGTATTCATTTCTTTGATTTACCAATGGGCGAGATTTATAGATTAAATCGATAGGCCGGGTAAGTTGGGAAATGATATTATTTATATGGTGTGTCGTTGATTATAGGAGGAAACTGTGTCCTATATATTAGGAGGATGATGTCCCCTTGAGGAGCTCATAAGGTTCATCATGTAAACCCTACAGGTGGACTTGGTCCGGCATGATGAAAAGGTTGAGTGGTACTACTCATGGAGTTAGATGTTGATTAATTAATGGTCAGTAAATTAATTAATCAACGGACATTCGAGATATTAAACAAGGGGAGAAAATATACAAATAATATATGGAGCCCATATTAACTTATGAGGGTTTGTGAGGTAGATCAATGATAATCCTTTAGTGGATTGGATTATCATTAATGGATCGGACTTTATGTCGGCTTGATCCATTGGGTGGCCAAGATCCAACTCCTCCTCATGGTGCCTATTCTAGCCTATTAATATCTCATGAAGCTTAGATCCAATGGATAGAAACAAAACTCTAGATCCAAAGTTAGAGATTAAATCTCTAGATCTGACGGTTTAGATTAAATCTCTAGATCCTACGGTTGAGATTAAATCCCTAGAACCAATGGTGGAGATTAAAACAAGGCTTATCCCTAACTCTATAAAAGGAGGGCAAGGGGTGGGTGGCAACTTGAATCCTACTAGAGATAGGATTAGGGTTTTTGGGTGGCAAGATTTGGAGGCTAGGTTTTAGGGTTTAGGGCTTGGCGGCACCAAATAAGGAAGGTCTTTCCTTTCTTCTTCTTCCCTCAAGGTGGTCGGCGACCTAGCAACACTTTCCAGCCATTGGCCGGCGTCCAAAGTAGCCCCTCTCCCTCTCTTTGGCCGGTAAAACCTAGGCTTAGGGTTCTCCCTTGGAGCTTTGGTTGGCATTCTCCTATTCTGCTCTTCCTTCTTGGCCGGCGGCAAGCTCCAACCTTGGAGTTTGGTGGTTGGTTGAAAGAAGGAGAAGAGGCTTGTTTCTATTCTTCCTCTTGCTCGGAACGACCAAGGAAGGAAGATTGGTGATCTAGGAGCTTCAACTTTTGGTAGATCGTCGCCCACACGACGTTCGAAAGGAGGAAGGTCATACATTAGAAGATCGAGAGGTATATCGATTCTATATTCTCTTTTGTAACATGTTTATATTTATTTTTCAATTATGAGCATGATATATTCTGTTTGTGGCTAAATAATACTTGGATCCCGAACATAAACACAAAAGTCGACGATCCGTACATCGTCTATTCTGCGGCTACTCGTAGAATAGAGGTAGGTCGCTTGAACAACAAGTTTGTTCAAGTGACCACTCTAAACGAATAGCACAACGATGACAAGGTTGCTTGGGTGTTCCCTTTTGTCTAGGATTAAATTTTTAATCCAGGGACATTGATGGGATCGCCATGAACAAGCGACCGAGTTGAAGTGGGAAGCGATGTTTCCCCTCACGGATTGACTCAAAAACCTAACAATTGGTATCAGAGCAACGGTTTCCGGTTTTGTGTATTTAGGATTCGGTTATTTTTATGCACTTTTCATATATTATATGTGCCGGATAATAGTAGGATATGCGTAGGTTAACTCTTTGGTTGCAGGCATAAGATCCGACTATTATGGCCATATGTGTGTATGTGATTGTATGTGTGTAAATGTTTATTTTGTTGAATCCTCGAGGTTGACGAGGCTAGTATTTAATTTTTTGTAAATTAGATACGACATTTTTTAGCCACTCTTTATTTTAGTTTACTTTCGATCTAGATTTCATGTACACTCCCTCGTGGAGTATAGGATCGATGAATGTAAATTAAAATAGTTTTTAGTCTCGGCTCGGATCTCCGGATGGCTCGTACATGGCATAGGAGGAGCGGACGAGAAGGCGATACGACGGGAGACATATTGAAGACAAAAGCCATAATAGTTGGAAATTTTTTATTTTTCATATTTATTGCTTATTGTTTGATATGCATGTCGTAGTCTAGGAAAATTCCTCAATTCTAAATTACTAAGTGGGAGAGGGATATTTTTATAAATTCCCACGGCCTCCATTATGATTTGACATGTGATGCAAACAAACTTGCGCGTCAGCTCTGAGTGCCTTCCTCCCAATCGGATGAGTTTGTTTGCAGATCACAAGGTCGAATATGGTTATAGGAAATTATTAAGGAGCTGTGTACTTCCCCATTGGAAGGCACATAACCCGAGATAATTACCTTGGTACCGAGTAATGGTGAACACTTAGATACAAATATAAGTATCCTCCCCATCGTAGTCACTGCTTTTATTTATAGGGCCAAAGAGGAACCAACTATTAATTTTACTTGTCAAAAAGTTAGGTTGACAAGATAGTAAAATTAATGGGTAAAACCTCCTCTTACAAATGTAGAATTCGTATTGTCCACACTATCGTGACATACGATATTCTCGGTGTTTTGAGGTGTTGGTTGATTTTAAAATTTTATTGTTTGAGGAATCAATAATTTTTTGAAATCTAATGTTTTGATCTATGTGATTCTTAGGTTTTCTTTCAAAATGACTTTCAACCCACTTGCTGTGATACTGAAAGAGAATAAACTTACTGAACCCAACTATGTTGATTGGAAGAAGAATCTAGACATTGTCTTGACTGCTGAGGAATACAAATATGTTCTCCTCGAAGAGTGCCCTCCTAAGCCTGCGGATGATTATGGGGAAAAGGAGAGAGAGAGATATAAGAAGTGGATAAAGGCTGATGAGATGGCGCGGTGTTACATTTTGGCATCTATGTCAAATGTACTACAACATCAGCATCAAGCCATGCCCACTTCTTATGACATGATGCTCAATCTCAAAGAGCTTTTCGGACACCAGAATTGGGTTGCAAGGCAAGAAGTCATGAGAAACTTTATGATGACCACCATGATCGAGGGAACACCCGTAAGGGATCATTTTCTCAAGATGATGGCTCATTTGAATGAGTTGGAGGTCCTTGGAGCTGAGATCGATGGGGAAACCCAGGTCGATATCATACTCTAGTCTCTACGTAGGAGTTTTGAGCAGTTTCGCCTGAACAACATGAACAAGAGGTTGTTTTCGTTGGTGGAACTTCTGACAGAACTCCAGGCGGTAGAGGGGCTATTTCGTCAGAGTGCTCAGGCACATGCCATGGTGACCCAAAAGGTTTCTATTTCTAAGCCGAAAGGCAAGAAGAAGAAGAAACAAACTGGGGCAAAAGCGGTGGGAGGAACTCAGGGAGGAGTGAAGAAGCCGAAAGGCAAGTGCTTCACTTGTAAGCAGACTGGACACTGGAAGAAGGACTGCCCCAACCGCAAGAAGAACAAAGGTATATCTTTTGGTCTAGTCGTTGAAACATGTTTAGCGGTGTTATCTACTAGCACCTGGTGTGTAGATACGGGAGCCACTGATCATGTCTGCAATACTTTGCAGGGGTTCTAGGAAACCAGATGACTAGCTGAGGGGGAGATTACCATGTACTTGGGCGATGCCACAAAGGTGGCGGCTATTGCAGTGGGAGACGTTCATTTATATTTTGAGAAAAATAAAGTTTTGGTTCTTAAGAATTGCCTTTATCTACCTTTATTTAGAAAGAATTTAATTTTGGTTTCTAAATTGTTTATGGATGGATATTCTATTTCTTTTAATGATAGAGTTGTTATAAAAAGGAATAGGGACATTATCTGTTCGGGTGCATTGATAGGAAATTTGTACACACTTGAACCAAAAGCTCCCAAGATGCAAATTGAAGTTAATAACTCATCTTCTAATTCCAATAAGAGAAAAGAACCTTCGAAGATGAACCAAACATATCTTTGGCATCTTAGGCTTGGTCATATTAACCTAAGCAAAAATCAAAGGTTGATAGCTGATGGACCTCTGGGTTCATTAGTGGTGGAAGATTTCCCAATCTGTGAATCTTGCTTGGAGGGTAAAATGACCAAGAGGCCTTTTAAGGCCAAGGGGTATAGAGCCAATGATGTGTTAGAATTGGTTCATTCTGATTTGTGTGGTCCTATGTCTAACTAGGCTAGAGGTGGTTTTGAGTATTTCGTCTCTTTTATAGACAATTATTCGAGATATGGATACATTTACCTGATGGGCCGCAAGTCTGAATGTTTTGACAAGTTCAAAGAATTCAAGGCTGATGTGGAGAAACGTCATGGTAAAAGTATCAAGACACTACGATCCGATTGTGGTGGTGAGTACCTCTTGGGAGAGTTTAGGAATTACTTATCAGAGGCTAGGATTCAATCCCAGTTGTCTGCACCTAGCACACCCCAGCAGAATGGTGTAGCAGAGCAAAGGAATAGGACTCTTATGGAGATGGTTAGATCGATGATGAGTTATTCTGGGGATATGCTCTAGATACGGCGGTGTACATTCTGAACTTGGTTCCATCTAAATTAGTGTCTTCTACTCCCACATAATTATGGACTAGGCGAAAGCCTAGTCTAAGACATATTTGGATTTGGGGGAGTCCAGCACATGTGCTGAAGGCGGATGCTGGTAAGTTGGAACCTCGTACAGAAGTACACATGTTCATTGGCTATCCTAGAGGAACGAAGGGTGGTTTATTTTATAGTCCTATAGATCAGAGGGTGATCGTTAGAACGAACGCCAGATTTCTAGAGGAAGACTATGTGATGAACCACAAGCCCATGAGTAAGATTGTTCTGGAGGAAATAAAAGGGGAAGTCACTTCTTCAGTACCACCGGTACAAGAGGATATACCACAAGTCACTGCACCACGTGTCACAGAGGATACACAGGAAATATCTCGTCGCAGTGGGAGGGTTGTGAGACAACCTGATAGATTCATGTTCTTGGGAGAATCTTCTGATTTGGTCCCTGGTGAACATGAACATGATCCCTGGACATATGACGAGACAATCTAAGATAAAGATGCAGCATCTTGGAAAAGTGCAATGAATATTGAGATTGAATCTATGGATTCAAATCAGGTCTGGGAGCTAGTAGAACCACCCGATGGTGTAAAAACCATTGGATGCAAGTGGATCTACAAAAGAAAGAGAGTAATAGATGGGAAGGTTGAGACCTTCAAAGCGAGGATTGTTGCGAAGGGGTATACTGAGAAAGAGGATATCGATTATGAGGAGACTTTTTCGCAGGTAGCCATGCTTAAGTCTATCCGGATTCTCTTATGCATAGCAGCACATATGGATTATGAGGTGTGGCAGATAGATGTCAAGATAACTTTCCTTAATGGAAGTCTTGAGGAAAACATCTATATGAAGCAACCAGAGGGATTCATTGCTAAGGGAAAAGAGCATCTTGTATGTAAGCTTAATCGGTCCATTTATGGATTTAAGCAAGCTTCGAGGTCTTGGAACATCCGATTTGATGAAGTAATCCAGTCCTATGGATTTATTCAAAGTCCGGATGAGTCTTGTGTATACAAGAGATGTGACGGAAACGTAGTGGTATTTCTTGTACTATACGTAGATGACATTTTGTTGATTGACAACAATATTAAGATGTTATCGGACGTAAGGGTATGGTTGTCCAAACAGTTTAATATAAAGGACTTGGGAGAAATGGGACACATCCTTGGGATCAAGGTTATAAGAGATTGCATGAAAAGGATGTTGTGCTTATCCCAAGCTTCATACATAGACACGATTATGGATCATTTTAGCATTCAAAACTCCAAGAATGGTTTTCTACCTTTCTGGCATGGAGTTCCTTTATCTAAGGAGATGTGTCCTAGAACATCTGAGGAGATAGAGGAGATGAAGGTGGTTCCTTATGCTTCGGCAATAGGAAGCCTCATGTATGCGATGCTATGTACGAGACCAGATATCTTCTTTGTTGTGGCCATGGTAAGAAGATATCAGAGTAATCCAGGACAGGAACATTGGACTGCGGTAAAATATATATTGAAGTACTTGAGAAGGACTAGGGATTATTTGCTGGTTTACCAGGCAGACCAATTACTCCCTGTGGGTTACACAGATTCCGACTTCCAATCTGATAGGGATAACAATAAGTCTACCTCAAGTTTTTTGTTTACTTTGGGAGGTGGAGCCATTGTATGGAGGAGTGTCAAGCAGAAATGCGTGGTGGACTCCACCATGGAAGATGAGTATGTGGCAGCCTCTGAGGCAGCCAAAGAAGTTGTGTGGCTCAGGAACTTCCAGATGGACTTGGATGTGATTCCTAGTTTGCCCAGAACTATCATAATTTATTGTGATAATAGTGGTGCAGTTGCAAACTCGAAGGAACCATGGGCTCAGAATGCTAGTAAACACATAGTGCGCAAGTATCACCTGATACGAGAAATCGTAAAGTGAGGAGAAGTTATTGTGGCCAAGATTGCATCGGAGGATGACCTCGCATATCCTTTCACTAAAGCCCTTCCGGCGAGAGCTTTTGATAGGAATGTGGAGGGAATGGGGATCAGATGTATGGCAGTTTGAGGACAGCATAGTCTTTTATTATAAGTGCGAGATTGTTGGGATGTATACTGAAAAGTCTATCATTTTTATGAACATCTTTATTTTGAAATAAGATTCACATGATCATTGTTTGCATATTTTTATGGTTATGCATATTGTCTAATACATTACATTGTAGATAACATGGTGTGTGGTGTCACACGGGAGATCATGTTATCGGCTCCTTGTAAAGTATAAATATAGACTCACAACCGAGATGGCTTTGGACAAACCATTGAAATGGTTGTAGTGTGATTTGGTATTGGTTTGTCTTAACCATAGAATCACACTAGTACACTTTGTCTATATTGAGCAGGACCGACTTTGAGGTGATTCGATTTATTGCTGCCTACATAATCGAATCAGACCACAGATATTATATTGTACATACTCTTAATCCCGATATAATAACGGGCACATATACTTAGTATTCATTTCTTTGATTTACCAATAGGCGAGATTTATAGATTAAATCGATAGGCCCGGTAAGTTGGGAAATGATATTATTTATATGGTGTTCCATTGATTATAGGAGGAAACCGTGTCCTATATATTAGGATGATGATGTCCCCTTTAGGAGCTCATAAGGTTCATCATGTAAACTCGGTAGGTCGACTTGGTCCAGCATGATGAAAAGGTTGAGTGGTACTACTCATGGAGTTAGATGTTGATTAATTAATGGTCAGTAAATTAATTAATCAACTAACATTCGATATCTTAAACACGGGGAGAAAATATACAAATAATATATGGAGCCCATATTAACTTATGGGGGTTAGTGAGGTAGATCAATGATAATCCTTTAGTGGATTGGATTATCATTAATGGATCGGACTTTATGTGGGCTTGATCCATTGGGTGGCCAAGATCCAACTCCTCCTCATGGTCCCTATTGTAGCCTAATAATACCTCATGAAGCTTAGATCCAATGGATAGAAACAAAACTCTAGATCCAAAGGTAGAGATTAAATCTCTAGATCCGACGGTTGAGATTAAATCTCTAGATCCGACAGTTGAGATTAAATCCCTAGAATCAATGGTGGAGATTAAAACAAGGCTTATCCCTAACTCTATAAAAGGAGGGCAAGGGGTGGGCGGCAACTTAAATCCAACTAGAGATAGGATTAGGGTTTTTGGACAGTAAGGCTTGGAGGCTAGGGTTTAGGGCTTGGCGGCACCAAATAAGGAAGGTCTTTCCTTTCTTCTTCTTCCCTCAAGGTGGCTGGCGACCTAGCAACACTTTCCAGCCATTGGCTGGCATCCAAAGCAGACCCTCTCCCTCTCTTTGGCCGGTAAAACCTAGGCTTAGGGTTATCCCTTGGAGCTTTGGTTGGCATTCACCTATTCTCCTCTTCCTTCTTGGCCGGCAGCAAGCTCCAACCTTGGAGTTTGGTGGTTGGTTGAATGAAGGAGAAGAGGCTTGTTTCTATTCTTCCTCTTGCTCGAAACGACCAAGGAAGGAAGATTGGTGATCTAGGAGCTTCAACTTTTGGTAGATCGTCGCCCACACAACGTCCGAAAGGAGGAAGGTCATACATTTGAAGATCGAGAGGTATATCGATTCTCTATTCTCATTTGTAACATGTTTATATTTGTTTTTCAATTATGAGCATGATATATTCTGTTTGTGGCTAAATAATTTTTAGATCCTGAACATAAACACCAAAGCCGGCGATCCGTACATCGTCTATTCCGCGGCTACTCGTAGAATAGAGGTTGGTCGCTTGAACAACAAGTTTGTTCAAGTGACCACTCTAAACGAATAGCACGACGATGACAAGGTTGCTTGGGCGTTCCCTATTGTCTAGGATTAAATTTTTAATCCGGGGACATTGATGGGATCACCATGAACAAGCGATCAAGTTGAAGTGGGAAGCGAAGTTTCCCCTCACGGATTGACTCAAAAACCTAACAACTTGGGCTTGGTGTGATGTAGTCAACCTAGTGGGGACTGACACAATAGACCATGTCCTGAACCGAGTGGGTATAAGATGAGTGAAGGGAATGGGGCACGATTCATTGGAGCTGTTGAAGGGTTTCAGAAATAGTTCTGGATCAATCGTTGATCTTTTCGATTAATTGGGGATCATGATGTACTACTAGGTGTCACTCATGATCTTTCTATAATTAATGGTTAATTATAGATGACCAACATAAATCGAGAACCTTTTTGCTCACACGCACAACGAGCGTAATCCGAAGGATTTAAAACGAGCTTGAGAATGAGATTCTCAGACCGAGAGAAACTAGGTTTGGTTGGACCAAACAAGGAGCCAACATGAAATCGTTTCAGGCGCAATGGAAGCATGGATGGGCCGTGTCTTATGAAGACATGATGGATGAGCCAAATTTTTTTGGTTCTAATCCAATGGTGGAGAATAAACCAAAGGGGTTTGGTTTGTTTTAAATGAATGAACCAAAGTTGGTTCAGTTCGTTTTAACTTAAAATAGACCAAATCAGTTTGGTTTATTTTAACTTAAATTAATGGAGTGGGTTAACGGGTTTTGGTTATAAACCAATAACCATTAGGAGAATTATTTCTCTATAAAATAGGGCTCAATGGTTTAATGAGAGCCCTAATCCAAGTTGTCGCCCCCTCCCTTTTCTCCTCTCGTGGTCGGCGCCCATACCCTAGCCGCCGCCCACCCTTGTGCCGCCGTCCAAGATCCTTGCCGGCCTCCAAGCTTCAGCTGGTGACCCTCCGGTGATCTTCCTTGGCTCCAGCGACAAGGTGAGCATCTAGCTTCCTTATTTGGCCGGCGCTAATCCTCCACCAAAGCTGTCCAATTTTCTGGACAACTTGTTTGTTTCATGTTGGAGCATCGTTTGGACGACGTTTGGAGCTCCGACAGCATCTACTTTGTCGGGGATTCAATCTCCGGTAATCCTCAGAGGTGGAGGACGAAGGATTCGTCAAACGGTTGGCGAATACCTCTCCGGAGAAGTGAGTTTTTGAGGACTCATTTTGAATCCGAATTTTGATTCGGATTGTGATCTTCTCTCGATCACATCGTCTTCGACATGAGGCTAGTGACTTGTACGAAGATGAGGCTTGTGACTTTGTTAAGTCATCCCGAAGATACTCGGCGTGGATACGGATAGAGGTGATTCTAGCGAGGATCGCTCCGGTTGATGCCTTCCCGCTACACGTGATACGTAAGGTATACGTAGAATAAATTTTCTTTTATTGCAAAATTTGAAACTACGATTATGTCTACACATGTTGTACTATGCATGCGTGTGGTATATGTGTTGTAATAAATTAGATTTATTATTTTTATTTCTTCCACTGTGTACATGTTTATGAAACATGTTCGAACACACACTCGCCGCGGTGCCGGAAACCCAACAACTATAGTGTCATCAGTCGACTAGTATACCCTAACAGTCAGGGATAGATTCAGGAATTAGAGATGGGGTGAGCTTAAACTCGAGGAGGATTTTAACTTAATGTAATAAATCACATACATAAAATGCATGTATGGATTGGATGGTCGTCCAACCGTAGCAATGCCCTCTCTATCTTCGTGATGTCCAAAGTCTCCATCTTTACCATCCTTTCTCTTCTTTAATTTTTAAAAAGATGTATGTGTTGTGGGATTTGAGATTATCCATGGGCAATGGATGACGAAAGTGGATCACAAATATCAAGCTAGAGTTAAAATTAAAGAATTAGAAAAATGAATCAATAATTAAGAAAAGAATGAAAAGTTAAGGTAAGATTTTAATTTAGGAGTTGATGTTAGTCTCCAAGCTCATGCCTTTGTACATTCCAAATTCAAAATCCGATAACTTGTCACGCAAGGAGTTGGTGTTAAGGAACACTTGGATGCAAATGAGGAACAAGTGTGGGGTGGTGGCTACTATGCCACCCTTTTCTCCGTTAGCGACACAGTCGAGAATGTGTAGAAGGAGGGGGAGGAGGTCGAGGAAGGTGGTGAAGGAGATGTATGGGCCAAGTAGGCGATTGTAGAGATCGAACACTTGGTTGTTGTCGACTAAGCAAAGGGGTGGGAAGGTGAAGACAGAGAGGAAGTGGATGTAGTTGAGGGAGAAGGGGGTGAATGAGAAGTCAATGGAGGGGACCATGCCGCAAGTGGCAAGGACGGAGGTGATGACCAAGCATATTAGGTGGCGAGGGCTAAGAGAGCGATGACAGGGTGATGCTATCAAGGGGCGATGTTGTCGGTGGCTACAATGAGGCTTACACCATCATCGATGCAATTAGATCTCTCATCATCAATAGAAAAGGGGGATTTTGACAATCAAATTCCTATAAAAATTAGATCTTATTAGTGAAATTCAAAATTTTGGAGATTTGCAGGGTGTCATGAATGCTTGGGTTGGGCTATAGCCTAGGGCAATGCTAGGGTAGATCCATCCTTGCTAATAGTCGATTGATAATATTCTATGCACTAAATTTGTCGTTTCGGTCTCATCATTTGACTGTCAAACCCTACTAGCCGACTACCAAATATTCAGTTTCATTTTGGACTAAAAATAATGTTCATATGCTGAAAATACTATAGCAGCCAATTGTTACTATAGCAGTCGACTAATTTTCACAGTCAAATTCAATGATTGATCGAACAGTAATATCAGTCGATTAGCGAACCCTTCCAGTCGACTAATACCTAAGTCTCAATCAATTTTCAAGCTAACTCTTGCTTCACCTAATATTTGATTGATCTCAACCTATCAGGACCTTCCTCATCCAACATCCAGTCACTATTAACCTGCTTAGACCTTGCTTATCTAGCATCTGGTCATCTTTACCTACTAGGACTTCACTTGCCTAGCATCTGATCATCTTGACCTGTCGGGACATCACTAACACCAAGCATCCGATTCTCCTTGACCTGCTTGGACTTTTTCTCTCATATCTAGTATCCGATCAACCTCGATCTGCAGGACTTTCTATCACCATACATCCGATCCTCTTTGACCTATTTGGACTTTCATCTCATTCCAAGTGTCCGGTCAACTGTGACCCACTTGATCTTCACACTTGCCAACACTTTGTTAGACTTTCGACCACCAAGTATCTAGTCCTCCCTGATCCACTTGGATTTCTTAACTTGTCAAGTATCCGATTCACCCTAACCAACTTGACTACTTGCTGGTCAACTTCCTTTTGGACTTCTAATCATCAAGTGTCCAGTCCTCCTTGACCCATTTGGATTTCTCAACTTGCCAAGTATCCGGTCCACCCTAACCTATTTGTCTATTCACTTGCCCATTTCTTGTTGGATTTTCGAACACTAAGTGTCCAATCCTCCTTGATCAACTTAGATTTCTTCACTTGTCATGTATCCAGTCAATCTTGACCTACTTGACTTCATGCTCAACTTTGATTCTACATGCATCATTGATCAATTTGACTCAATGATGACTACTACACCAACAATCTTCTTCTTCATCACACAATCTCGAATATCCCATACCATCTTTTACTCATCATCAATCTATTGTCATATTGTCAAATATCGAAACTCAACTCAAGATTAGTCAACCTTGATCTAAGGTCGATTGCACAATCTCTCCTTTTTTATATTTTACAATATCTTTAAGTTAGGATAGCCCTCTGACCTAACTTACTACTTGTTATGCTAAGGCATAATGAATGTTTTCTAATAAAAGTGTCCTAACTTAAATCTTTCATTCTCCTCCTTTATCATACATCAAAAAGTTTCTCTTGCTCATAAATCTTAATGATACTACTATAATATGACTTTGGAGATAAAAAAAGGAATCATGATTTGTAGGATAAAATTGGAGGGAAGGATCATAATGCAGGATATACGATCTAGTCAAGTGAGACCCGATTCGAAGAGTTGAGCCGAGTCGGTGAGGTGGTGACTCGGGAAGGGAAGAGGAGGTCCGGTGGTCAAAATGAAATCGAATAGTGTCTCGAAGAAATAGGCTGAGTCGGTGAGGTGGTGACTCGGGAACGGAAGAGGAGGTCGGGTGGTATGAATGAAATCAGATAGTGACTCGGGGAAGTAAGCCGAGTCGGTGAGGTGGCGACTCGGGAAGGGAAGAGGAGGTCCAATTGTTAGGGTTAAATCGGATAACAACTCGGGGACATGAGCCGAGTCAGTAAAAGGGTAGCTCAGGGAATAGAGTGGAGTTTGGGTAGGGATAAGAAGAATTGACTAAGGGAAAGAAGGTCCTAGTGGTAAGGTAAAGGTAAAGAAAGGGGAGTGTTTCCTATTATGTTTTCTTGGCAGAGTTTTTACGCAGCATAACAAACCAAAGCACCTAGTAGATCCCATAGAAGATTCATAATATCCCTCATTAGTCAATATCATAACAACATTATTCTTCGGACTTGCATGGCTCTCCAAGTGGAGGATGATCCGGGCGATTTGTTACGCAACAGCTGGCTTCAGGGGTGGCAAGGATAAAAGGAAGGGAGGATAGAAAAAGAGGGGTTGGCTCTCGCTCTCTCACTCTCTTCTTTTCTATCTGATTAGCTTTCTCAAGGAGGATGAAGGACTAGAGGAGAAGGGTCATCCTTGACGGAGCAAGAAGAGGGTGTTGGTGCAATCAGCCCAGGTTGACTCGAGTTTGACTCGAGCAGTACTTTGATAGTATTATGATGATAGACAAAACCCATGACATGGGATTGTCATGGAAAAGTCCAACATGGTGTTGGCATGGAAAATCCAAGCAAGGAGCTTGGTGTGGGAAAGTCAAAGCATTGCGAAGCCGTGCGCTTGGTGCATGGGGAGAAATGCATAGCGAAGACGTGCGCTTGGTGCATTTGGGAAGTCTTAAGAACTTGGCAAGTTCACTAGGCTTGGGGTCCTTGAGTCGGTGAAGGATGGCATTGTGAAGCCATGCGCTTGGTGCATCCGAGGGACTGCCGGACAGGGAGAGAATGGAGTGAGGCCCAAGGGAAGCATACTTCGAGGGCATGAGACGCGAAGGATGGCGTTGCGAAGCCGTGCACTTGGTGCATCCGAGGGACGTAGGCCGAGGGAAGAGAGCTTTAGTGGGGAACTCCATGAGGGATAAGGTGGACTTGGCCAAGTGGCTAAGACTGAGTGTCGGAGGCTCAAACTTGATGTTTGAGGGTTTACCCGACGGTCGGATGCTCAAACAACTTAGTGTTTGAGGTTTTGCCTGATAGCGATCGGTACAGTCTTGGATTCGTGATCCAGTCAACTAGGATTGGTAGTGTTAGGCTGTAGTTTTATAGCGTGTGATCATTGCCATGGATTAGCGATCGGTGATGTCGGCAATGATCATCTTAGGGATGGAAGTCGACTGATGGGAATCTCGTGAGCACAGAATGCTCCGTAGCCAACTGGACAGTCGACTACTAGGTCACCAGTCGACTGCCATGGACTGGTAGTCGACTGGTAGGTGATCCGTTGGAACTTATCCAACGTGGATTTGGCCGTTGTGAGACAACGACTACAGGGGCAGTCGACTGGGGCCTTTTGGCAGTCGACTGCTGGGCGCGAAAACAGCTTGATGCAGGTTATAAATGGAGCTCAAGTGGGAGGATTTTGCCAAGACTTTTGTGAAGCTATTGGAGGGGAATTCCTGCTGCATTCCAGACCTTCAAGAGCCATATAAAGCAAGCAACAAGCAAAGGGTTCAAAGAAAGCGTTGTAAAGTGTTCTTTACGTGTATTTCGTATTTGTCTTTGTATTGGTTGTATTTCATTACTTAGTGTAATTGTTTGTGAGAGGTTTCTCCACCTCTGACGTGTTGTCGAGAAGGAGTGTTATAGTTAGTTCCGTGTGCATAACTAGAGCTCGAAGAGCTCGCCTGTGGAGTTGGAACCATTCAGTTTCAAACCACGTATATCGTGTGTGTTTGTATGTGATTGTATTTATTGTTAGTATTCATATTTGTATTAGTATTCTGCTGCGCTAACAACAATTGTAGACAAGCACGCAACGAGAACGATTGACTTCCACCATACTATGAAAGAGGGCTATTCACCCCCCTCTAGCCAGCCAACTACTATCGATATCGATCCTACAAGTGGTATCAGAGTCAAGGAGCTTGTCAAGGACTAACCACCGACACAAGCACTACAAGATGGCCGACTACAACCTCCAACCACCAAAATTCAAAGGAGATTTTCTATGGTGGAGAAGAAAAATGGAGGTATATCTAGAAACCGATTTTGATTTTATGCTAATCTTAGAAAACGATTTCAAATTGTCTAGGGATGAAAGAAATAGGAAAATTGAAAAGTCAAGGTGGACCCAAGACAAAATCAAGGATTTCAAGACAAATCTTGAGGTAATCAAATTGCTTAGTGATTTGTTACCTAACACTATTTGGTCTAGATTAGGAACTTTTAGGGATGCAAAGGAATTATGGAATAAGATAATGAAGTTCCAAGAAAACACCCAACCGACAAAAGTAGAGGAGAATGTCATAGAAGAAGCACCATCCACTTTTGAAGATGTGGATGATTTGGTGGAGACCTCCACCTCTAACATTGAGGGGGAGGAAAGAGTTTCTATTCCGGACCAATATCAAAATGAAGCTTCTACCTCCGGAAGAAGTGAAGAGGCCTCCACCACCTCCCTAGGTAACTCAAGTATTATAATTTTAAATAAAGATCATATAATATGCTTTGAGTGTAGGGAGAAAGGACATTACAAGAGAAAATGCTCTAAATTGACTAAGGAAAAGGCATCGGCACCAAAAGTCAACCCAAAGTCAAAGGATGCCGAAGTCCCCACAACTAGAAGCAAAGAGCACATTGTGTGCTTTAAATGCAATCAAAAGGGGCACTACCGAAGCCAATGCCCTAGGGGAAGGAAGAAAGGGCAAGAAGGTGTATCTCATGTAGGGGGAGCTCCTAAAGCTAACCCTAAGGTAAATTTAAATTATGCACCTTCAATTCCTAAAGTTAAAAAGCATGCTAAAAATTATTTTAGTTCTCTTGTCATTATTAATGAAAAGCATGCTAAGAGGAATAATAAGGTTTATTGCTTAGGTGCCAAGCATGTTCATATAACTAAGGATAAATCTAGGACTCATAATTCTAGAAATATTTTAGCAAAGGAGTCCATTAGGAGAATAGAAGAGAATCTAGGCATTAACCCTAAGAAGGGTAGGCACATGCCTAAGAAGAAGAGGCTTTCGCAAAAATCTAATGAAATTTCAAAAATGGGAAAATTAGAGCTAGAGAACCAAGTCTTGAGGTCAAGACTTGAGAGAATGGAGAAAACCCTTAGAATAATAGAAAATTCAATTCTAGGGTCAAATGCCAAAAAGTCAAAACCTAGAAAGCAAGAACGGTCTAAGGGCAAGGATGGTTTGGGTCACAAACCTAAGCCCAAGAAAACTTATCATAATGTTCCATTTAATTATGGAATTATTTCTAGGTCTAGGAAAACCAAGGCTAATAGGGAAGTCATCCCTAAGTCTAGCCATGGTATGTGTCTAGTGGCTAAGACCTCAAAGAAATCAAATGTAACCACTAGGAAGGTCAATGGAGGAGTCACCTCTAGAGTTGACCTAGGAAAGACCCAATTGACTAATGTGTCAAAACCTAAAAGGGTCATTAGAAAGGTATCTAGGGAAGTTATACCTAGGGAATACCTTGTTAACCCAAGGAGCTCCAATAGGTATTGGGTTCCTAGAAGCATGATCGAGTCACGCTAGATGGGTTAGGGTGTGTCAACCCTAAGTGGATGGGTAGTTAACCTAACCATAGTAGAGTTGACACATTAGGATGTGCCAATATGCTTGAGAAGTCAAAAATCATTTAAATTGACACAACTAGGTCTTAGAAGTATCGGTGTGCCATTTTGGGTTTTTGGCACACTAGGGAGATAAATGGCTTTAAGGCAAAATGGACTAAACCCTAGAAATGACAATTTGGATTCAACACTTAGGTTTTATACCTTAGTACATTTTACTTGCCATGATTTATTTGCCTTGCCATGTCATGACATCATTTTCATTTTTATCTCTAAAAATATCATGATTATGTTTAGACTTATTTTTATATGTCATGTATGCTAGTTATATCATTTACATGCCATGACATCATGATTTTGGCACATGCTTAAGCTATATCATATTTATGCCATAATCATCATCATGCATATAATTAAAAATGGATTTAAGGACTATGGCATAATTTGATGGTAATCAAATAATATTGCCTAGAAATATGCATGAGACCATTAAACATCAAAACCCCACATCTTACTAAAAACTTGACTTGTATGTGTTTTACACATCTAGATACAAGTGAGATGTTTAAGGAAAAAGAAATCAAAGGTTTTAAAAATATTTTGAAAACATTTTGAAAAACCTTGGCGAAGTCTATCTTTTGATAGCTATCACCATTGAATGGGATGATATAAAGAGGGCTTATTATTGAAGCTTTTCTAAACTTTTGAACTTTGTATCAATCTCCTAGTTTAATGGGTAAAATAATTTTCTAATATTTTTCACCCATAGTGTTTATGATAAGTAATATACATACCAAATTTCAAGAATTTTAAACTTATGTACATTTACTTATGGATTTCAGAATTCCATTTCTGAAAATACTGAAAACTGCAAATGCAGTTATCAATCGACTTCCATGGATGCCAGTCGACTGATGTGGGTGTCAGTCAACTGGTTTCTGACTCAGTCGACTGAAAATGCTTGGGAGAGCATAAGAAAGGGTGGAAATCCATTGGATATGGATTAGGATAAGTGTTAAGGGTGAATATCAATTTTAAGGTGGATGAGAGTTCATTGTTGAACTTTGCCTTAATTTTGATTGGTTAAATGTTCCTATTGGCTTAGGGACTCTCCAAGGACATTGTTGGTGCAATGGTCAAGGGGGAAGCCGTGTGCTTGGTGCATCCGAGGGACCGCCGGACGGGGAGTGAATGGAGTGAGGCCCAAGGGAAGCATACTTCGAGGGCATGAGATGCGAAGGATGGCGTTGTGAAGCCGTGCGCTTGGCGCAACCAAGGGACGTAGGCCGAGGGAAGAGAGCTTCGGTGAGGAACTCCATGAGGGATAAGGTGGACTTGGTCAAGTGGCTAAGACCGAGTGTCGAAGGCTCAAACTTGATGTTTGAGGGTTTACCTGACGATCGGATGCTCAAACAACTTAGTGTTTGAGGTTTTGCCTGACAGCAGTCGACTGGCACAGGTGCCGGTTCGACTGATCCAAGTCGACTAGGGTTCGACTGGTGTTAGACTGTAGTTTTGTGGCTGGTAGTCAACTGCCATGGATTGGCAGTCGACTGATGTCGACAGCAGTCGACTGCCGAGAGATGGCAGTCGAGTGATGGGAATGTTGTGAGCAAAGAAGGCTCCGTAGCTGACTGGGCAGTCAACTACTAGGTCACGAGTCGACTGCCATGGATTAGAAGTCGACTAGTAGGTGATCCGTTGGAACTAATCCAACGTGGATCTGGCCGTTGTGAGACAATGGCTACAGGGGCAGTCGACTGGGGCCTTTTGGCAGTCAACTGCTGGGCGTGAAAACAGCTTGATGCAGGTTATAAATGTCGCTCACGTGGGAGGATTTCGCCAAGACTTTTGTGAAGCTATTGGAGGGGAATTGTTGATGCATTCCAGACCTTCAAGAGCCATCTAAAGCAAGCAACAACCAAAGGGTTCAAAGCAAGCATTGTAAAGTGTTCTTTACGTGTATTTCGTATTTGTCTTTGTATTGCTTGTATTTCATTACTTAGTGTAATTGCTTGTGAGAGGTTTCTCCACCTCCGACGTGTTGTCGAGAAGGAGTGTTATAGTTAGTGACGTGCGTATAACTAGAGCTCGAAGAGCTCGCCCGTGGAGTAGGAACCATTCAGTTTCGAACCACGTATTTCGTGTGTGTTTGTATGTGATTGTATTTGTTGTTAGTATTCATATTTGTATTAGTATTCCACTGCGCTAACAACAATTGTAGACAAGCACGCAACGAGAATGATCGACATCCACCATACTACGAAAGAGGGCTATTCACCCCCTCTAGTCGGCCAACCACTACCGATATCGATCCTACAGAGGGAGAACCATACGAGTTTTATTTTCATTACCTTGTATAATCTCTTATCTTTAAGGGGTTTCTCCACCTCCGGAAGTACTTCCGAGAAGGAGGGATAATAGTAAAGGTGTCAAGCATCGAAGCTCACTCTATAGCTCACCCATGGAGTAGGAATTTGAATTCCAACCCACGTTAAATCTCTTGTTATCATTTTCTCATCTACTATTGCAGCCGGAGAGGATCCCACATCTCTTCAACACCTTCGTTCCGAAGAGGCAAAAAATTTGCGCCGCATCAGTTTGCATCGTCTGTGGAAAATATTTTTGCTGAGCAAGACGTGCAGATGCATTCGCAAGAGATCCCTCCTCCTACGACTTCCTCCGCGGAGGAAACCCCTGTTACCTTGCTATCATCCCAATTGAAAGCTCTGATAGATACGGAAATCTCTTAAGCTTTAGTGAGAGAAAGATGAAGGATGAAATATCTCTATCCTCATTCTAGTGAGCCCTCTCAGAGAGAGCCCCCACTCGAAGGACCCTCTCACATCCCTCCGCCAGGTCCTCAAGAAATAGAGGTGTTGCCTGGAGGACTAGCAGGGGGAGCATATCAATATCATTTCCCTGTATCGCAACTGAAATGAGAGGACAAAGGAGAAAGTCATTCTACAAAGGCTCCAGAACCTTATGATTCTTGTCCATTTACGGCGGATATAGTTCGAGAACTGCCACTAATCCACTTTTGCAATCCCAAGATGGGGATGTATGATGGTACTTCTGATCTAGAGTAGCATTTGTCCCAATTTGAAGGTGCATCCTCCCTCCACTGCTACACTGATGCTCTCAATGCCGGGCTTTCTGCATCACCTTGAAGGCATCTACCCAAAGTTGGTTTAGATCTCTACCTCTTAGCTCTATTACATGTTTTGCATATTTAAAGGGAGTTTTTCTCAAACAATTTACTAGTTGTAAAATATATAAGCATGACGCTTCCATTTTGCTTCACCTAAGGCAAGAGCTAGCTGAATCTTTAAAAAGTTATATACATTGTTTTACCACTACTGCCCAAGAAATACCTTCAGCAGCACCTGATTTCTTAAGACTTGCCATTTGTCATGGTATGAAGGAAGGGCCTTTCCTCAACTCTCTGTTGCGGAAGCCAGCTGTTAGTTATGAAGAATTGCTTGGCCTGCAGAAGAATATATCAATGAAGAAAAGGGGTTACAGGTAAGGAGAGCTAAGAAAAAGTCCACCTCCACCCCAACAAAAAAGAACCCTCCCCCTACTAAATAGGGACCTCCCAGAAGGAATTATGTTAGGCCTTTTCTACCTGAAGTGCATGCCCTAGGCCTCTCATGATGGAAGCTTATCCCCACCCACCCTTCCGAGTTATGGCTGTTGAAGGTCTACCCTTGCCTCGGACTTAGAAGGAGCGAGAGATGGAAATATATGACCAGCAGGGTGTTCTACAGTGCTATGTAGGGTATAGAGGAGTTCTCCATAATCCTCCAACTCCTTATTTTTGTCAGTATCATATGGTTTATGGTCATGTAAGTGATCAATGCTTCAAGTTACAGAGTGAATTGGAGTGTATTAGAGCCAGTCATCCGCACTTACAGCCACAATCCAGGGGATAGGCAGGGAGAGGATGCTGATTTAATGTTGCTCGCCCTGGGCCTTACAATAGAAGGCCTCAAGTCCTTCCTCTACCAGGACAGGTATCACCCAATGCTGAAGTTGTCCCTCAGGAAAGATCAGCAAATGAAGGGATCTTAGCTGCTGTAGGTGATGCCCCCACTAGAGGGGTTATTAATGTTATTGCACAAGGAGCTACTGATAGAGATTCCAACATAGCTCAGAAATCTTACGCTCACATATTGGAGAGTTTAGCCATTGGAGATGACCGAGGTGCTCAAAATACACCTCGGATATATTTCGGACCTAAGGATATTCAAGGTATTCTTTTTCCCCATACTGATGCCTTGGTAGTCAGGGTTTCGCTAGCAAATTACGAGGTGGCTCGAGTCCTGGTGGACTCAGGGAGTTCAATTAACATTCTCTTCCAGGACGCTTTCAACCCGATGCATCTCGAGAATGCCTAGTTGGAGGATATATCAACCATTTTATTTGGGTTTGCTGGCCAAGTGGTTCACCCTTTAGGGCAGAAAACTTTGCCCCTTACTTTGGGGATGAGACTGAGTCAGAAGACCAACATGACCTCCTTCCTAGTGGTGGATCCCTTCTTCCTATAATACTATTTTGGGATGTCCTTTTTTGTCATATTTTCAGGCGGTGGCTTCTCCCTATCATCAGAAGATAGAATTTTTGATGGGCCAACTCATTGAGGAAGTTTGAGGCGAATAGAAAACAACTCGGAGCTGTTATGTGCAAATGGTAAGGGATGACAAGAAAAAGGCTAGAGGTGAAGACCCCAAGGGGAAGGTCGTTGTCGCTCCAAAAGCATATGTGCTATAGAAAACACTGCCCAAGAAGAAGAAGCTAGTAGAAGGGGAGTTTGTGGGAATAGCTTTGGAGAAAGTGACTCAGATAGCACAACAGTTAGAGGTGAAGGAAGAACTCATTGCTTGTCTGTAAAGGAATGAAGATATCTTCGCCAAAGACTTGCATGATCTGACCAGAATTGATCCCCGAGTTGAAGAGCACCATCTGAACATTATCACTGGAGCACGGCCCATCCAGTAAAAGAGGCGACACTTTGGGTTGGAGAAGGATAAGATCATCGCTGAAGAGGCGGATAAGCTACTGAAGGTCAGTCACATAGAAGAAAGCCAATTCTCCGATGTTAGTAATATATGAGAGGTGTCCTAAGGCAATCGCCTTATGGTTGTACCATTTATTTGATAAATGAATATTTACTATTTGAGTATACATGTTTTCATATATTTGATTGGATCTCAAACTCATTTACTGAATATCCGCAATACGATTCACAGCATGAGAGAATTTGTGATTGGATCATAACTAGTGAGCATCTCTACATGTGTAATTGTGATGTATTAGAATTATCCCTAGTCGATGAATTGATACATTTGGATGTCATCAATTCGGTTGAGACTAGCACGAGGTGTACTCATTGGTTTATCCAAGCAGCTGTTTCTCACTGGCTAGAGACATTGGGATGTTCGGAGTTGATCATGGATGCTAGTTATGGTAACTAGTTCATTGGAGTGACCAACTGTAGGACTTCATATTGTTATCTACATATACAGATATGTCAATGAAGTCCTTACTGCAGTTTAAGTGCGATATTTCTTTGACTTGAGGTATTCAAGTCATCTTGGTCATTGAGACTTATGCTTTGACATCTTAAGTAAGCATCTCCAAGGAGATGTGGACCCGGGATGATTGGGCATAAGTCGAAGTGCTCGAAGGTGTTTGAATAGCCAATAGAGGATTCACCACTCCTTGTGAGGAGATGTATACCATATGGCCTCTCGTCAGATTGTTACTAAAGTCTTTGGCCAAAGTATTACATGTTTAGAGTATGGTACTCTTGGATACATGTGCAGTAACTAGAATCCACAGAACGAGGAAGTAAATACTTGGGCTAGGTGTGACGTAGTCAGCCTAGTGGGGACTGACACAATAGACTATGTCCTGAACTAAGTGGGTATAAGATGAGTGAAGGTAATGGGGCACGATTCATTGTAGCTGCTAAAGGGTTTCAGAAAAAGGTTTTGGGATCAACCGTTGATTTTTCGATTAATTGGGGATCATGATGTACTACTAGGTGTCACTCATGATTGCTCTATAATTAATGGTTAATTATAGACGACCAACATAAACCGGGAACCTATTTGGTCACACGCACAATGAGCGTAATCCGAAGGATTTAAAACAAGCTTGAGAATAGGATTCTCATATCGAGAGAGACTTGGTTTTGTTGGACCAAACAAAGAGCGAGTATGAAATTGTTTCAGTCGCATGGGAAGCATGGATGGATCGTCTTATGAAGACATGATGGATGAACCAAATCGGTTTGGTTCTAATCCAATGGTGAAAAAATAAACCAAAGTGGTTTGGTTTGTTTTAAACAAATGAACCAAAGTTGGTTCGGTTCGTTTTAACTTAAAATAGACCAACGCGGATTAGTTTATTTTAACTTAAGTTAATGGAACAGGTTAACAGATTTTGGTTATGAACCAATAACCGTTAGGAGAATATGCTCTCTATAAAAACACGGCTTAAGGGTTTTGTGAAACTCTAAGAGAGTTATTTTTTGAGTTGCCTCCCACCTCTTCTCCTTCTCCTAGCTTCTTGCCACCCAACACAAGGAGGGAGTCCTTGCCGCCCAACCCTTGTGCCGCCACTTCCTCCTTGTCGCCGGCCATCCACCAGTCACCGACGACTCCTCCAACGATCCTCCTTTGGTCGCCGGTGACCAAGGAGCAACCGGCCAAGCTTTGGTCGGCCATCTCTTCCACCTAAACAAGCTGTCCAGTTTTGGGCAACTTGTTCTCCTCCTTGTGGAGAGGCCGTTTGGTCGATGTTTTACGCTCCGACAGTGACCTACTTGTCGGGGATTGGATCTCTGACAATCCTCATAGGTGGAGGGTTAAGTTTTTGTCAATTGGTTGACGAAAATCGCTTCCAAGAAGTGAGTTCGTCAAACTCATTTTTAGATCCAAATTTGATTCGAATTATGATCGTCTCTCGGATCACAATGACTTCAATGTGAGGCTAGTACCTTTCGTGAAGTCAGGGCTCGTGGCTTTGTGAAGCTATCCCGACGATACTCGGCGTGGATACGAATAGAGGTGATTCTAGCGAGGGTCGCTACGGTTGATGTCTTTCCCGCTACACGTGATTCGTCAGGTATAACTAGAATAAATTTTCTTTTATTGCAAAATTTGAAATGTCGATTATGTCTACACATGTTGTATCCTTGCATGCATGTGGTGTGTGTGTTGTAATAAATAGTTTATTACTTGTTTTTTTCTTCTGTTGTGTGCATGTTTACGAAATGTGTTCGAACACAACACCCATGTCGGTGCCATGGGAACTCAACAGTGGTATAAGAGCCCGACTGTGTTCCGACATAATCATAAAATTATTTTGCGATAGTCATAATTATATTTTTAGAAATTTTCTACTTTTGGAAAGTTTAGAAGTAATTATGGAAATTTTAATTAGTAAAGAAATTCAAATTGGAAATTTTCTAATGTGATTAGGAAATTACAATTTAGGAAATTTGTTTCCTAAATTAAATTTGAATTTTCTTAATTAATATTTTCCATAAATAAAATATGTGATTAGATTTGGAAATTTGTTTCCTAATTTAATCGAGATTTGATTTGAGAAATCAAATCTCAAACATATTTTATTTCCAAAATAGTTATGACAAATAAGGAAACTATTTGTACATGCCATAATTGTATGACATGTAATTGCATTAGATGCATATCATTATGTCAAGTGTGTCGTGACATGTAGATGTATGCCATGTGTACCATGTCATATAGATAATAGTTATTTGCATCAAAAAAAGGATGAGACTTTAAAACTCTTACACAATATTAAAGCCTACACCTTCCATTAATATGGTTAGAACCAGAGTTTCGTTTCTTGTTTGGGTTGTTGGACTCTCTTCAAGCCCGGCTCGAACCTGAACATGTTCAAACCATTGAATAGTTTAACACTAATATGGAAAGAGTTGGAGGTCTATTGTTAGCTTGGCTTGTTGGACTCTCTCCAAGCCTGGCAAATTGGTTGAATGCACTCTAACCATATTAAAACTATTTTGCGATTAATGGGTCGGCTTTAATTTGGAGCATCGGTTTGTTGGACTCTCTCCAAGGTCGATGTGAAGGGAGGTGAAGTTGGGTGCCATGCATTTGATGCATACTTGTTAATGTGTTAACAATCCAATGTATGTGTGAACATTCAATTAGTTGATAGCACATTGTGATAGTTGCATATATGTGATATGCAATTGGTATACTTGATACCTACCATCGTAGCTAAGAATGGCTTGTTGGACTCTCTCCAAGGTTGTTCTTATCTATGTTGGATATTAGCCCATTCGGAGATGGACCTACGATCTCCCGAATTGATTTTAGGGGTTTTTGAATTCGAAAAAATGAATGGGAACTAATAAATGTATGTTGTTGCATTTTAAAATCATCTTTCTCATATATGCTCGATTTGTATGTCTAGGTTAATCACTTGATCATGACGTCTTTGAATTTGTGCTCTATTTTGTATTCAAATAAATGGACTGGGCCGAACTTCTTGGACTGGCTTAAAAACTTGAGAATTGTTTTCAAGGCGGAAAAGCTTGCGTATGTCCTCGAAGAGCCTCTTCCCAACCGTCCTAAGGATGATGCAACTCTGGACCAATTGTTGGCCTATCATAAACATATGGCTGATTCTGAATTGGCGAGTTACATCATGCTAGCCGTGATGGTACCCGAGTTGCAGAAGCAACATGAGCATATGGATGCTCATACCATAGTCTTTCATCTTTATGAGTTGTTTGATGAGCAAGAGAGATCCGAAAGTTTCGAAGTCTCCAAGCTCCTCTTCACCTCTGAGATGCAAGAGGTTCATCTGTGGTACTACTCAACATGCTAAAGACTATGGAGCTTTCTGTGAAGCATGAGCAGGAGATGGTGCTGTTAGTTGATTCCTCAAAGAATGGTTCTAAGAGGAAATCAAAGAAACAACAAAAGGGGAAGAAGAAGGCAAGGAAGGCAGCACCAGCTCAAAAGGGCACTTGCCATCATTATGGCAAGGAGGGTCATTGGCGAAGAAACAACAAGATTTATCTTAAGTTCGTGAAGAAGAATAAGGCATCTGATGTCCAATCTTCTTCAAATATCTTTGTTATTAATTGTCATTCTATTTCAATAGACACTTGGGTATTGGATACCGGGTGTGGTTCACATATATGTAATAACATACATGGGCAAAGAAATAGAAGAAGACTCATCAAGGAAGAGTCAAATTTACATGTTGGCAATGGAGCAAAGGTTGTTGCACTCGCCATCGGAATGTATTTGTTGAAACTCCCTACATGACTTGTCTTAGAATTGGACAATTGCTTTTATGTTCCTTCATTGATAAAGAACATCATTTCAATTTCTTGTTTAAATAGAAATGGGTATCATTTGGCTTTTAGTAACAATTGTTGTAACATAACTTTAAATGGATTTCTTTATGAGACTGGAACTTTAAGCAATGGTATTTATTCGTTGGACGTATCCAGTGACATTTTCAATATCGAAGCGAGCAACAAGTGTGCTCAAAAAGATAATCAATTAGACTCCTACATGTGGTATTGTTATCTTGGCCATGTGAGCAAAAAACGCATGTCCAAATTACACCAATGTAGAATTCTGGAATCGTTTGAATTAGATTCATACAATACATGTAAATCATGCTTAATGGGTAAGATGACCAAGTTACCTTTTACTGAAAAAGGTGAACCGATGGGAGAGTTGTTTGGTCTAATACATACTGATGTATGCAGACCTATGTCAACTCAAGCTCTAGGAGGCTATAGCTACTTCATTACCATCACTAATCACTCACGGTTTGGGTATGTGTTCTTGATGAAACACAAGTTTAAAGCCTTTGAAAGATTCAAAGAATTCAGAAATGAAGTAGAGAAACAACTTGGCAAGAGTATTAAAATACTTCGATCAGATCGAGGTGATGAATACTTGAGTCAAGAGTTTCTAGATTATTTAAGGGACAATAGTATATTGTCTCAATGGACTCCGCCGTATACACCACAACTTAATGGTCTATCTGAGAGGCAAAACTGGACCTTGTTAGACATGGTCAGGTCGATGATGAATCATGCGAATCTTCCCAAGTCCTTTTGGGGCTATGCACTTCAGATAACTGTTTACTTGCTAAACAAAATTCTGACCAAGGTAGTCTCTACTACTCCATATGAGATATTGAATAGAAAGAAACCTCATTTATCTTACTTGAAGATATGAGATTATCCTGCTTATGTGAAGTAGACTGTATCAGATAAACTTGATGTTAAGTCTAATAAATGTCTATTTATTAGATATCCTAAGAAAACGAGGGGTTACCAATTCTATCATCCTGTGGAACAAAAGGTGTTTGTTTCAAGACATGTTGTGTTTCTGGAGAAAGAGTTTCTCTTGCAAGAAAATAGTGGAAGTGGTGTTGAACTTGAGAAGGTTCAAGAGACTCCAATAGACATTGAAGAGATACCTGGTCAAGCACCTCAACCGATAACTCATAGTGATGAGACATCGACTAAACCTATTGTGACACCACATCTTCATAGATCTAGTAGAACATGAAACATTCCCGAGAGATATAGATTTCTCGTAAGTGAATCGAATGACGTGTTACTCATTGACGATGAGGAGCCTACCAGTTATGAAGAAGTTCTGGAAAGTTCAGAAAGGGACAAATGGCTTAAAGCCATGAAGTTGGAAATGGATTCCATGTATGAAAATCAAGTTTGGAACTTGGTGGACCCACCTGAAGGCATTAAGCCTGTAGGGTGCAAGTGGGTTTTCAAGAAGAAAACCGACATGGATGGTAATGTTATTACCTATAAGGCAAGATTAGTGGCGAAAGGCTATCGTCAAAAGCAAGGTGTTGGTTATGATGAGACCTATTCACCAATAGCTATGCTTAAATCCATTCAGATGCTCCTGGCCATAGCGGCTCATTATGATTATGAGATATGACAAATGGATGTGAAAATGGCTTTCCTTAATGGAAACCTACTCGAGGGCATGTATATGATATAACCCAAGTGTTTCACATCGATTGATAAAACCAAGGTATACAAGCTTCGACGGTCCATATGTAGACTGACGCAAGCATCCAAGAGCTGGAATATCCATTTTGATGAGACAATCAAAAGGTTTGATTTCTCATAAAATCCAGACAAACCTTGTGTATACAAGAAAGTTAGTGGGAGTGCAGTCGTGTTCCTAGTGTTGGGATGTATACTGAAAGTCTAGCCTTTGTATGAACATCTTTATTTTTGAAATAAGAATCACATGATCATTGTTTGCATATTTATAGTTATTCATATTGTCTAATATTTTACATTGTAGATAACATGGTGTGTGGTATCACACAGAAGATCATGTTATCAATTTCTTGTAGAGTATAAGTAGATGCTCACAACCAAGATGGTTTTGGACAAACCATTGGCATGGTTGTAGTGTAATTTGGTATTGGTTTATCTTGACCATAGAATTACACTAGTACACTTTGTGTGTATTGAGCATGATCGACTTAGAGGTGATTCAATTTATTTCTGACTACATAATTGAATCAGACCTCGGATATTATGGTGTACATGCTCTTAATCCCGATATAATAACAGGCACATGTACTTAATATTTATTTCTTTGATTTACCATTGGGCGAGATTTATGGATTAAATCGATAGGCTCGGTAAGTTGGGAAATAGTATGATTTATATGGTGTGTCATTGATTATAGGAGGAAACTGTGTCCTATATATTTGGATGATGATGTCCCCTTGAGGAGCTCATAAGGATCATCATGTAAATCTTACAGGTGGACTTAGTCCTACATGATGATAAGGTTGAGTGGTACTATTCAGGGAGTTAGATGATGATTAATTAATTGTCAGTAAATTAATTAATTAACGAACATTCGATATCTTAAACATGGGGAGACATTTGTACAATTAATATATGCAGCCCATATTTAATTATGGGGGTTGGTGATGTTGGGATGTACACTGAAAAGTCTATCTTTTGTATGAACATCTTTATTTTTGAAATAAGAATCACATGATCATTTTTTTGCATATTTATGGTTATGCATATTATCTAATACATTACATTGTAGATAACATGGTGTGTAGTGTCACACGGGAGATCATGTTATCAGTTCCTTGTAAAGTATAAGTAAATGCTCACAACCGAGATGGTTTTGGACAAACCATTGGTGTGGTTATAGTGTGATTTGGTATTGGTTTGTCTTGACCATAGAATTACACTAGTTCACTTTGTGTGTATTGAGCAGGACTGACTTAGATGTGATTCGATTTATTGCTGACTACATAATTGAATCGAACCTCAGATATTATGGTGTACATGCTCTTAATCTTGATATAATAACGGGCACATGTACTTAGTATTTATTTCTTTGATTTACTAATGGACGAGATTTACAAAGTAAATCGATAGGCTAGGTAAGTTAGGAAATGATATTATTAAATGGTGTGCCGTTGATTGTAAGAGGAAATCGTGTCCTATATATTAGGATGATGATGTCCTCTTGAGGAGCTCATAAGGTTCATCTTGTAAACCCTGCCGGTGGACTTGGTCCGACATGATGATAAGGTTGAGTGGTACTACTCATGGAGTTAGATGTTGATTAATTAATTGTCAGTAAATTAATTAATTGATGGACATTCGAGATCTTAAACAGGGGGAGATATTTGTATAATTAATATATGGAGCCCATATTAATTTATGGGGGTTAGTGAGGTAGATCAATGATAATCCTCTAGTGGAATGGATTATCATTAATGGATCGGACTTTATGTGGGCTTGATCCATTGGGTGGCAAAGATCCAAGTCCTCCTCAAGGTCCCTATTGTAGCCTATTAAAACCCTCATGGAGCCTAGATCCGATGATGGAAAATGAAACTGTAAATCCAACGGTGAAGGTTAAATCTCTACATCCGACGGTGGAGATTAAATCCCTAGATCCGACGTTTGAGATTAAATCTCTAGATCCAACGATGGAGGTTAAATCACTAGATCCGACGGTGGAGATTAAATCCCTAGATCCAATAGTTGAGATTAAATCTCGAGATCCGACGGTGGAGATTAAATCCCTAGATCCGACGATTGAGATTAAATCCCTAGATCCGATGGTGGAGATTAAAAGGAGTCTTAAGTCTAACTCTATAAATAAGGCTTAAGGGGCGGGCGGCAAGAGATACTCAAGGGAGATTAGGGTTTGGAGAAGCATTACACGGCTAGGGTTTGGAGAAGTCTTAGGCGCCAAGATTTCCTATCTTCCTAGGGTTTTGGCCGACGCCCCTCTTCTCCTTTCTCTTCTTGGTCGGCGTCCCAATCTTCTTCCTCTTCTCCTTGGCCGGTGGGAACAAGGGTTAGGGTTTTTCCCTTGGAGCTCTTGGTCGGCGCCCACTCCATCTTCTATTCCTTGGCCGGCGGCAACATCAAGTCTCTTGACTTGGTGGCCGGTCCTAGATAGGAGAAGAGTTTCGTTTCATTCTTCCCTTTGTTCGGAGCGAACAAGGAAGGGAAGAACGTGTTCTAGGAGGCTTCGACTTTTGGAAGATCATCGCCCACACGACGTCCAAAAGGAGAAAGGACATACAATAGAAGATCAAGAGGTATAACAAGAGGTATAATTCTTGTTTATGAATCTTTTCTTATTCTATGCATGTTGTATATTTTGTATGTGGCTAAATTTACTTGGACCCCGAAGACAAACACAAAAATTGACGATCCGTACATCGTCTATTCCACAACTAATCGAAGAATAGAGGTAGGTTGCTTGAACAACAAGTTTGTCAAGTGATCACTTTAATCGAATAGCACGATGATGGAATGGTTGCTTGGGTAATCTTTCTTTGTCAAGGATTAATTTTTTCAATCCAGGGACGTAGACAGGATCGCCATGAAAAAGCGATCGAGTTGAAGTGGGAAGCGAAGTTTCCACCTTCAAGTGGTATCAGAGCCACGATTTTCGGTTTTGTGTGTTTTGGATTCGGTTAAGTTTAAGTACTTATCATATATTGTATGTGCCGAATGACAGTAGGATGTGCATAGTTTAACTTTTTGGTTGCAGTCATAAGATCCAACTATTATGGTCATATGTGTGTGTATGTGATTGTATGTGTGTAATATTATTTGAATCCTCGGGGTTGACGAGGCTAGTATTTAATTTTTGTAATTAAGTACGAAATTGTTTAGCCACTCTTTTTATTTTAGTTTACTTTCGATCTAGATATCATGTACACTCTTTCGTGGAGTATAGGATCGATGGATGTAAATTAGAATAATTATTCTCGGCTCGGATCTCCAAATGGCTTGTACATAGCGTAGGGAGGAGCGGACGAGATGGCGATACGATGGGAGGCATATTGGAGAACAAAAGCCATAATAGTTGGAAAATATTTTGTTTTTCATATTTATTGCTTCTTATTTGATATGCATGTCATGTTCTAGGAAAATTCCTCAATTTTAAATTACTAAGTGGGAGAGGGATATTTTTTAAATACCCACGACCTCCATTAGGATTTGACATGTGATGCAAACAAACTTGCGCATCGGCTCTGAGTGCCTTCCTCTCCATCGGATGAGTTTGTTTTGTGGATCACAGGGTCAAATATGGTTATAGGAAATTATTAAGGAGCGTGTGTACTACCCCATTGGAAGGCACATAACCCAAGATAATTGCCTTGGTACCGAGTAATGGTGAACACTTAGATGCAAATAGGAGTATCCTCCCTATCAGAGTCACTGCTTTTATTTGCAGGGCCAAAGAAGAACCAACTATTAATTTTATTTGTCAAAAAGTTAGATTGACAAGATAGTAAAATTAATGGGTAAAACCTCCTCTTACAAATGTAGAATTCATATACGTCCACACTATCGTGGCATACGATATTCTCGGTGTTTTTAGGTGTTAGTTGATTTTAAAATTTTATTGTTTGAGAAATCAATAATTTTTTGAAATCTAATGTTTTGATCTATGTGATTCTTTGGTTTTTCAAAATGACTTTTAACCCACTTGTTGTGATACTGAAAGAGAATAAACTTACTGGACCCAATTATGTTGATTGGAAGAGGAATCTTGATATTGTCTTGACTACTGAGGAATACAAATATGTACTCTTCGAAGAGTGTCCTCCTAAGCTTGTGGATGATTCTGGGGAAAAGGAGAAGGAGAGTCATAAGAAGTGGATAAAGGCTGATGAGATGGCGTGGTGTTACATTTTGGCTTCTATGTCAAATGTATTGCAACATCAGCATCAAGCCATGCCCACTGCTTATGACATGATGCTCAATCTCAAAGAGCTTTTCGGACACCAGAATCGGGCTGCTAAGCAGGAAGCCATGAGGAACATGATGACGCCTACCATGATCGAGGGAACACCCATGAGAGATTATGTTCTCAAGATGATGGCTCATTTTAATGAGCTAGAAGTCCTTGAAGCTGAGATCAATGGGGAAACTTAGGTCGATATCATTCTCCAGTCTCTACCTAGGAGTTTTGAGCAGTTTCGCCTGAATTACAACATGAACAAGAGGCATTCATTGGCAGAACTTCTGACAGAACTCCAGGCGGTAGAGGGGCTTTTTCGTCAGAGTGCTCAGGCTCAGGCCATATTTGCCCAAAAGGTTTCTGCTTCTAAGCCAAAATGCAAGAAGAAGAAGAAACAAGCTCGGGCAAAGGTGGCGGGAGGATCTCAGGGAGGAGTGAAGAAGTCCAAAGGCAAGTGCTTCACTTGCAAACAGATTGGACACTAGAAGAAGGACTGCCCCAACCAGAAGCAGAACAAAGGTATATCTTTTGGCCTAGTCGTTGAAACATGTTTAGCGATGTTATCTACCAGCACCTAGTGTGTAGATACGGGAGCCACTGATCATGTATGCAATACTTTGTAGGGGTTCCAAGAAACTAGATGAATGGCTGAGGGGGAGATTACCATTTACTTGGGCGATGCCACGAAGGTGGCAGCTGTTGCAGTGAGAGATGTTTTTTTGTCATTTGAGAGGAATAAAATTTTAGTTCTAAAAAATTTCCTTTATGTACCTTTATTTAGAAAGAATTTGATTTTGGATTCTAAATTGTTTATGGATGGATATTCTATTTCTTTTAATGACAGAGTTGTTATAAAAAGGAATAAGAAGATTATCTATTCTAGTGCATTGATAGGAAATTTATATACACTTGAACCAAAAGCTCCCACGATGCAAATAGAAGTAAATAACTCATCTTCTAATTCAAATAAGAGAAAAGAACCTTCGAAGATGAACCAAACATATCTTTGGCATCTAAGGCTAGGTCATATTAACCTAAGCAGAATTCAAAGGTTGATAGCTGATGGACCTCTGGGTTCATTAGTGGTGGAAGATTTCCCAACCTGCGAATCTTGCTTGGAAGGTAAAATGACCAAGAGGCCTTTTAAGGCCAAGGGGTATAGAGCCAAAGATGTGTTGGAATTGGTTCATTCTAATTTGTGTAGTCCTATGTCTATCCAGGCAAGAGGTGGCTTTGAATATTTTGTCTCTTTTATAGATGATTATTCAAGATATGGATACATTTACTTGATGCGCCACAAGTCTGAATTCTTTGAGAAGTTCAAAGAATTCAAGGCTGATGTGGAGAAATGCCAGGGTAAAAGTATCAAGACACTGCGATATGATTGTGGTGGTGAGTACCTCTTGGGAGAGTTTAGGAATTACTTATCAGAGGCAGGGATTCAATCCCAATTGTCTGCACCTGGCACACCCCAGCAGAATGGTGTAGTGGAGCGAAGGAATAAGACTCTTATGGAGATGGTTAGATCGATGATGAGTTATTCTGAGTTGCCAGATTCGTTCTGGGGGTATGATCTAGATACGACAGTGTATATTCTGAACTTGGTGCCATCTAAATTAGTGCCTTCTACTCCCATAGAATTGTGGACTGGGCGAAAGCCTAGTCTGAGACATAGTCGGATTTGGGAGAGTCCAACACATGTGCTGAAGGCAGATGCTGGTAAGATGGAACCTCGTACAGAAGTGCACATGTTCGTTGGCTATCCAAGAGGAACGAATAGTGGTTTTTTTATAGTCCTAGATATCATAGGGTGATCATTAGCATGAACGTCAGATTTCTAGAGGAAGATTATGTTGGTGCAATCGGCCCAGGTCACGATTGACCAGGACTCGAGTTTGGCTCGAGTGATGTTTTGATGTGTTTTGATGTTTCGACAAAAACATATGACAATGTAATTGTCATTTGGTAAAGTCCAAGTCTTGAGTACTTGGCATGGAAAGTCCAAGTGGGACACTTGGCATTTGAGAAGTCCAAGCATGGTCTTGGCATGGAAAGTCCAACATGGGTTGGCATTTGAAGTCCAAGGGGATTGATATTGGCGGCGTAAAGTCCAAGCGGTAGTCTTGGCAGCATAAGTCCAATGGTTGGCGGCGTAAAGTCCAAGCGGAGTCTTGGCGGTGTAAGTTCAATGTGCCTTGGCGGTGTAGACACCGTTAGCATGACATAGCCGACGGAAGCACCTGAAGGCTAGCGCGATGGATGAACAAGTCATGGATGACTTGGAGGGATCCGAGAGGCGTGAGGCTGATGGAGGTGACTAGAAGGCTTAGGTCTAGGCTAAGGGTGGTCTAGCAAGTATGGGGGAACCATACTTGAGTTAAAACCTCATGTTTGAGGTGTGCGGTCGACCGGGTGCCATGGGCGATCGGACCGGACCGAGTCAACTAGGGTTGATCGCCATAGGTTGGCCCGATCGATGGCTGAGCAATGATCGATCGGCCCCGATCACCGATCGGTGCTCGAGAATCGGCCACGTATCGGAGTCGAGACTCGACTGGTCGAGTGAGGACTCCATCAGTCGACTGATGGTCACAATCAGTCGACTGATGGTAGTTCCGTTGGACTTATCCAACGTGGAACTAGCCGTTGTCTCCGCGACAATGATGGCATCGATCGTGATGGTCTCGATCGGTCGACTAATCGACTTTTTCGGCCTGAGTTGAAGCTATATATGGAGCTCGTGGTGGAAGAAAAGGAATGGTTCTTTGAGGCGATTTGGGGCAGTTGTCACGCAATTCGGGGTCTCCAAGTGCTACTCGATCAACCAAGTGATCAAGCATTCAAAGAGCATTTGTAAAGTGTTTCCTTTACTTGTATTGCTTTGTATTTCACTATATTGCTTGTATTCATTTGATTATTGTGTAATCATATTGTACGAGGTTTCTCCACCTCGGATTGTTCCGAGAAGGAGTTATTTGATAGTGGTGTGTGATTGGCATCGCTTAGGGCTCATTTGAGCCCGATCCAGTGGAGTAGGAACCGTGCGGTTCGAACCACGCTATATACTCGTGTTAGCGTGTTGTGTTTTCATTATTGTTATTGTATTATCTATATTCATTGCGCTAACGAATTTGTAGACACAACCGCGATTGAATTCCATTGACGCTAATCACCCCCCCCTCTAGCGTTACAAAGGTCCTAACAAGTGGTATCAGAGTCAGGGCTCTTCTACGGACTAACCGCCGAGAGTTGAAGAAGCTAGAGGGAAGAATATGGAATTTCAAGAAAAATTGGGTGACGACGTCAACATCCCACCTTCCTTCAACCACAAACATTTCGCGTATTGGAAAGGTAGAATGCAATATTTTCTAATGACAAATATAGAAAATTGGTTTGCCGTGACTATAGGTTTTGATGCTCCAAGAGGAGAAAACGGCGAAATCCTCAAGATGAAGAGATGGACCGAGGAGCAACGGGAAAAATTCAAGACAACCGTTAAGGTAACAAAAATGCTAATTGATTTGATACCTAACGATATTTTGTCTAGATTAGGAAGCTATAGGGATGCCAAGGAATTGTGGAACAAGTTGATCAAGTTCCACGAAAATCCCGAATCGGTCCAAGAAGATTCGGAAGAGGAGGAGACCGAAGAAGAGAGCTCATCCTCAAGTGAAAGTGAGGAATCGGGAGGAAGTGAGGAGTCAACTTCCGGATCGGAAGAGGAAATAGAAGAAGAGGAGAGACCATCTTCTACACCGGAGCAACCTCAAGAAGAAGCCCGACATCGGCCAAGATGAAGAAGCCCAAAGTCCAATTCCGGTCTCCACCATCGAACTAGGTAACTCAAGCAATTTAGTTTTAAATAAAAAACATATTATGTGCTTTGAGTGTAGGGAGTATGGGCATTACAAGAGCAAATGCCCAAAGAGGATCAAGAAAGCTCCTCCGGTGCCTAAAAGTCAACAAAAGTCAACGGACGCCGGTTCCCCAAGTCAAAAGAGCAAGGAGCACGTGGTGTGCTTCAAGTGTCGACAACCGGGACATTTCCGGAGTCAATGCCCAAGGGGAAAGAAGAAAGGGCAAGAAGGAGCAACACGTGTAGGGGGAGCCTCTAAGGCAAACCCTAAGGTAAAATTTGTTAATGCACCTTCAATTTCTAGGCAAAAGCATGCTTTTAATTCTCTTGCTATTTATCATAAAGAGCATGCTAGAAATAACAAACATATTTGTTTAGGAGCTAAGAAGGTATACCTTAATAATAAGGAGAAATTTGGGACTAATGTCCTTAGAAAAACCATACCTAGGGAATCTATTAAGAAAATACAAGAACATCTAGGTATTAACCCTAAATGGACTAGGCATATGCCTAAGAAGTCCAATGCCCAAGATTTAAATCAAAATTCTAAAATTGGGAAATTAGAATTAGAGAACCAAGCCTTGAGGTCAAGGCTTGAGAAATTGGAAAAGACCCTAAACAAGATGCAAAATCAAATGCAAGGGTCTTATGGTCAAACTCCAAGGTCCAAAAGTCAAAGTCAACACTTAGGACCTAAAAGTCAAAAGTCAACTAAGGGCAAACAAGGTTTGGGTCACAAACCTAAGCCTAATGTGGCTTATCATAGTGTTCCATTTGACTATGGAACACTAACTAGGTCTAGGAAGACCAAGGTCAATAGGGAAGTCATCCCTAGAGTTGACCAAAGGGTGTGCCTAGTGGCTAGGGTTTCAAGGAAACCTAGGGAGGCCACTAAGAAGGTTGCAAGGGGAGTCACCCCTAGAGTTAACCATGGCAAAACCAAAATGACCAAGGCTAATAAGCCTAGGAGGGTCATTAGAAAGGTATCTAGGGAGGTTATCCCTAAGGAGTACCTAATTAACCCTAGGAGCTCAAATCGGTTTTGGGTTCCTAAGAGCGTGATTGATTCACGCTAGATGGGGTTAGGGTGTGCCAACCTTGATTGGATGGGTAGTTAACTCAACCATGATAAAGGTGGCACTTTAGGATATTTTCAAGGTTATGGTTACCTTGGAAATAGATTTGAATCTTAATCCTAAAAGATTTTAGGATGTGCCAATATTACTTGAGAAGTTTGATAAAATGATCAAATTGGCACAATTTAGGTTTAGAGGTTAGTGTGCCATTTTGGGTTTTGGCACACTTGGGAGAAAAATAGGAATATGGCAAAATAAACCTAATTATATCAAATGGCAACTAATATTAAAACTTAGGTATGTTTATGCCTATATATTTTATTTGTCATGCTTTGATTTGTCATATGCCATGACATGACATCATGTTCATTTTCATCAGTTTATATGTCATGATTATGCTTTAGAATTAAGGATAAATGTCATGTGTCTTTTAGATCTCATCTTATGCCATGACATCATGATCATTGGCCACGTTTTAAAAATACTATTATTTATGCCATGATCATACATTCATGCATTAACTTGATTAAAATTGATTTAAGGACTATGGCATGACTTGGAGTCCCCGTTATAAGGGAATCAAGTAGAGTTGCTTTAGAAAATGCATAAAACTCTAGATTAGGGAGAACAAAACCCACATCTCACATCTAATTGACATGTATGTGTATGTATACACCCTAAATACATGTGAGATGCTAGGATAATAGGTTAGGTTCAAGGTGCATCGGTAGTGCATCTAGATGAACTCAAACTTATTTTAATTATCACCAAAAATCATAAGGAAAGCTAATATACAAGCTATGTATATTTAGCCAATAAATTATGGTCCAAGATAAGGTTTGAAAACATTTTAAAATCATTTTGAAAAACCTTGGTGAAGTCTATCTTTTGATAGCAATCACCATTGATGAAGTTGATACAAAATAGGGCCAAAACATTGAAAATTTCAATGGTTTTGAGTTTTGTATCAAATTCACTATTTTATGGGTAAAATAATTTTGAAATATTTTTCACCCATTGTATTGGTCATAGGTATTATACGTATCAAATTTCATGATTTTTCGATATACGTATAATTATTTATGATTTTTTGAAATTCATTTCGATAATCAAAATCGATTTTGATTATCGATCAGCCTTGGGTGCTGATCGATGGGTATGGCAATCATTGTTATCGACAGTCATTGCCAAGGCTGATTTTGGGTTGACAAGGTTTGTTTAACCCAATTCACTGATAAAGGTCCCTAACCACTCCTAACCCGAGGATATGCTTTGGGAAGCATTATGAAGGGTGAAAATTCATTGGATATGGATTTGGAGAGGTGTTAGGTCAAAGTATCAAATTGAGGTGGTGGAAAGTTCAATGTTGAATTTCCAACCTTAATTTTGATGATTTAGAGTTCCTATTGGCTTAGGGACTCCCCAAGGACATTGTTGGTGCAATGGTCAAGGGGGAGCAAGCCTTTAGGGGGAGGTATCCATCTTGGGATGATGGATGTGTTTTTTTTTCCTTGAAAAGGAGAAGTTATGGGAATGTTATCAATTTGGGAAATTGATGGATTTTTAGAAACCCAATTTGGAAATTGGGAGAGTGATTAGGATTGCCTCTCTTGAGTGATATGGGACTTATCACTAGGAAGATGGTAGGCATCCTAGGTATTTTTGAACCAAGGGGGAGATTGTAAGATCTCATTGGGACATGAGACATTGACCTCCTTGGAGAGAAAACCTTTTTGATGTTAGTCAAAAAGGGGGAGAATGTTTGGGGGAGAACATTTGATAATTGGTAAAGGATTTGAGTTAGTATTCTAACTAAATTATTTGTTTGGTTTTTGTCAAACATCAAAAAGGGGGAGATTGTTGGTGCAATCGGCCCAGGTCACGATTGACCAGGACTCGAGTTTGGCTCGAGTGATGTTTTGATGTGTTTTGATGTTTCGACAAAAACATATGACAATGTAATTGTCATTTGGTAAAGTCCAAGTCTTGAGTACTTGGCATGGAAAGTCCAAGTGGGACACTTGGCATTTGAGAAGTCCAAGCATGGTCTTGGCATGGAAAGTCCAACATGGGTTGGCATTTGAAGTCCAAGGGGATTGATATTGGCGGCGTAAAGTCCAAGCGGTAGTCTTGGCAGCATAAGTCCAATGGTTGGCGGCGTAAAGTCAAGCGAGTCTTGGCGGTGTAAGTCCAATGTGCCTTGGCGGTGTAGACACCGTTAGCATGACATGGCCGACGGCACTGCACCGACTGGCTGCGTGCTAACGGTGTCTACACCGCCAAGGCACATTGGACTTACACCGCCAAGACTCCGCTTGGACTTTACGCCGCCAACCATTGGACTTATGCTGCCAAGACTACGCGCTTTACGCCAATATCAATCGCGACTTCAAATGCCAACCCATGTTGAACTTTCCATGCCAAGACCATGCTTGACTTCTCAAATGCCAAGTGTCCCACTTGACTTTCCATGCCAAGTACTCAAGACTTGACTTTACCAAATGACAATTACATTGTCATATGTTTTGTCGAAACATCAAAACACATCAAAACATCACTGAGCCAAACTCGAGTCCTGTCAATCGCGCACCAACAATCTCCCCTTTGATGTTTGACAAAAACCAAACAAATAATTGAGTTAGAATACTAACTCAAATCCTTTACCAATTATCAAATGTTCTCCCCTAAACATTCTCCCCCTTTTTGACTAACATCAAAAAGGTTTTCTCTCCAAGGAGGTCAATGTCTCATGTCCCAATGAGATCTTACAATCTCCCCCTTGGTTCAAAAATACCTAGGATGCCTACCATCTTCCTAGTGATAAGTCCCATATCACTCAAGAGAGGCAATCCTAATCACTCTCCCAATTTCCAAATTGGATTTCTAAAAATCCATCAATTTCCCAAATTGATAACATTCCCATAACTTCTCCTTTTCAAGGAAAAAAAAACACATCCATCATCCCAAGATGGATACCTCCCCCTAAAGGCTTGCTCCCCCTTGACCATTGCACCAACAATGTCCTTGGGGAGTCCCTAAGCCAATAGGAACTCTAAATCATCAAAATTAAGGTTGGAAATTCAACATTGAACTTTCCACCACCTCAATTTGATACTTTGACCTCCTTGGAGAGAAAACCTTTTTGATGTTAGTCAAAAAGGGGGAGAATGTTTGGGGGAGAACATTTGATAATTGGTAAAGGATTTGAGTTAGTATTCTAACTCAATTATTTGTTTGGTTTTTGTCAAACATCAAAAAGGGGGAGATTGTTGGTGCAATCGGCCCAGGTCACGATTGACCAGGACTCGAGTTTGGCTCGAGTGATGTTTTGATGTGTTTTGATGTTTCGACAAAAACATATGACAATGTAATTGTCATTTGGTAAAGTCCAAGTCTTGAGTACTTGGCATGGAAAGTCCAAGTGGGACACTTGGCATTTGAGAAGTCCAAGCATGGTCTTGGCATGGAAAGTCCAACATGGGTTGGCATTTGAAGTCCAAGGGGATTGATATTGGCGGCGTAAAGTCCAAGCGGTAGTCTTGGCAGCATAAGTCCAATGGTTGGCGACGTAAAGTCCAAGCGGAGTCTTGGCGGTGTAAGTCCAATGTGCCTTGGCGGTGTAGACACCGTTAGCATGACATAGCCGACTGGCACACAAGGCTAGCGATGGATGAACAAGTCATGGATGACTTGGAGGGATCCGAGAGGCATGAGGCCGATGGAGGTGACTAGAAGGCTTAGGTCTAGGCTAAGGGTGGTCTAGCAAGTATGGGGAACCATACTTGAGTTAAAACCTCATGTTTGAGGTGTGCGGTCGATCGTGCCATGGGGCGTGACCGACCGAGTCAACTAGGCCATAGGTTGGCGATCGATGGCTCGAGTAGTCGATCGATCGCCCGATCACCGATCGGTGCTCGAGAATTCGCCAGAATCGGAGTCGAGACTCGATCGGTCGAGTGAGGACTCCATCGGGCCGATCGATGGTCACAATCGGGCCGATCGATGGTAGTTCCGTTGGACTTATCCAACGTGGAACTAGCCGTTGTCTCACGACAACAGTGGCATCAGTCGACTGATGGTCTCGATCAGTCGACTGATCGACTTTTTCCAGCACAGGTTGAAGCTATATATGGAGCTCGTGGTGGAAGAAAAAGGAATGGTTCTTTGAGGCGATTTGGGGCGAGTTGCTGCTGCAATTCAGGGTCTCCAAGTGCTACTCGATCAACCAAGTGATCAAGCATTCAAAGAGCATTTGTAAAGTGTTTCCTTTACTTGTATTGCTTTGTATTTCACTATATTGCTTGTATTCATTTGATTATTGTTGTAATCATATTGTACAAGGTTTCTCCACCTCCGGATTGTTCCGAGAAGGAGTTATTTGATAGTGGTGTGTGATTGGCATCGCTAGGGCTCATTTGAGCCCGATCCGTGGAGTAGGAACCGTGCGGTTCCGAACCACGTTATATACTCGTGTTAGCGTGTTGTGTTTTCATTATTTTTATTGTATTATCTATATTCCGCTGCGCTAACGAATTTGTAGACACAACCGCGATTGAATTCCATTGACGCTAATCACCCCCCCCCCTCTAGCGTTACAAAGGTCCTAACAGATTATATGATGAACCACAAGCCCATGAGTAAGATTGTTCTGGAGGAATTGAGAGGGGAAGTCACTACTTCAGTACCACTGGTCCAAGAGGATATACCACAAGTGACTGCACCACATATCACAGAGGATACACAGGTGATACCTCGTCATAGTGGGAGGGTTGTTAGATAGCCTGACAGATTTATGTTCTTGGGAGAATCTTCTAATTTGGTCCTTGGTGAACATGAACCTGATCCTTGGACATATAACGAGGCAATCCAAAATAAAGATGCGGTATCTTGGCAAAGTGCGATGAATTCTGAGATAGAATCTATGGATTCAAATCAGGTCTGGGAGCTAGTAGAACCACCCAATGGTGTAAAATCCATTGGATGCAAGTGGATCTACAAAATAAAGAGAGGAATAGACGGGAAGGTTGAGACCTTCAAAGCGAGACTTGTTGCGAAGGGGTATACTCAGAATGAGTGTCACGCCCCGAGAGTATGCCGTGCCGAAAAGCAAACGGACGGCATCTCCCCTGTACGTGGCAACATATCGGGTTAATACAAGGCCCGTAGGCCCACAACAATAATATGATATACACAGATATCAACATATCAAACATACTAAACACAGCGGAAACAATACATTAAGATCAACAAGATACAAAGACCAACTGTGCACTCCGGAGTGACTTGACACGACAAGAATCATAACAAAAATCGAATCAAAGACCAAATACATACAATATGTCCGTATATCACAAATACGGAAACAATACAGGCTAGAAACCCAAAACAACAATACGAAATACCTCAATCCACAAGGATACAATAAATCGTAAAATAAACTTTCATCCGTTCGGTGTGAGATGGGATCAGCTGGCGGAGCTCCGAACGTCCGAGGAATCTTCTACCTATTATCTGGGCGACAGGAAACCCAGGGTCCAGGGGTGGTGAGTATAAACTCAGGGGTAATATATAGAAAGTGCATGAACAACATATAAGGATAGATCTACAAGTATACATGTGAAGATCTACAGGTATACAGCATGAGTCCAATAGACATACAGTCCTATCCAACTCTAATAACAAGTAACTACAGTAAAGTCATACTCAGTGTATATACTAAACTGATCAACTGAACATGAAGTAATGTACCAAGCGTACACGACGATGCAACACCATAAGCTATATCATCCTGACAGATATACAATAACATAACCCATATAATGTACCAGGTCAATCCCATACCTGACCAATACTCAGACATATGAACAGTATATGATCACCTGTATAATAACCCGGTCCGTACCACACAATGACATGATTCTAATCAAATGCATATAACACGAATCACATATATCTATCATGCTCAACACATAGCAGTAAATAAAATGCAGATGACATGTATCATGATGAACAACCATATGCAGCAATCATAGCTCAATCAAATGCAGCATCTCACAGGCATATGTAAAACATATATCAAATACATGCATACATATATATCATCAATGCATATGCATGGCCATGTCTGCGGACCCGTCCAACCACGACCCCAGTATGGCCCGGGTGGCACGACATGACAACTAGCCCGACTCCAGCTGCCACTACTCTCGAGTGACCGAGTTGGATAGTATGAATGAGTAGTATATAAGCGTAGTGAGCTAACTACTCTCGGGGTCCTCACTGCTGGTCGCTCCGTCACTACCCATGAGTAGACGAGCTCCGCACACAGGACAACTGCACGTCACAACAACCACCGTCTATAGTGGGCGAGTGCTAACACCACTCTGCACAGTGGCCAGGTGCGCATCTCCAGCTACCACCATATATAGTGGCCGAGTGCGGCACATCCAAATGCTCTGCCCTCAACCCTGCTACCACTACCCCGAGTGGCCGGGGAGGCAGGATGACTGACGACACGTCTCAACCACAAGGGGGACTCAGTCAACAACATGCATGTAGTGTAATGATGCATAGATCCATACATGTATCCTCGCCACACTCCCTATCCCACGGGGAGGCCTGGTCAACAAAAAGTCAACTATACGAGGACTATAATCCACAAGACTCTCTCTATCGCACAAAGAGTCATACTCATCTGACAGTTAACCACACTAAGACCTCTAGTCAGTAGCGATATACAATCGACCATCCATATAACCATACACGGGCACACAATCCCTAATGGATATACCATCATGCTAGGACCTCTAGTCCATGGTCACATACTGACAACCATACACTCATCTATACACAGACAACTAGATTCATCATAATTGCACCACTAATACGGATATGATATAACAATCGACTCCATAATCCAAACCATCACCTAACCCTAGTGATGTAACACAGTAACCCAATCTGAGGTCACAAATATAACCCTAACCACCTGTACTTACTGAACATTATCAGCTGATAGATTATAGGGTTTATAGTTCCTATCTGAGCTAGATAGTCAATCAAATAACAGAGTATATATCTCAAAGGTCAAAGGCAGTACAAGCATGTGATTAAATGAGAGTGGATCTAAGGTAAACAGGTGTAAATATATATCCAAATTCATGCACTAGAATTTGGTCAAAACTACCGGACCAGGTAGATATTACCCACCTGATACGAAGCTCGTACAATCCTCACAAATTTCGGACCCTATCCCAAAAAATAGTAACAAATTATGGTTAAGTACAAGTATCCAACAAATGTAGAAACTAAATACTACATCGTTCCTATACTCGCATCCTTTCCTCGTCTACGAGTTAGATACTCGACTATCCCGATTACCCAAATCTGATACACCATAATCAGACTCACAATAGATCCCAACATCCAAATGATCAATTAAAGTAATTAGATCTAAACAACACTCACACTACAATCGGATACCACTCTCTCTTATCCAAGATAAATCAGAAACATTAATAATACCAAAAACATTCTTACAGCCCTAGCAGCTCCACCCAAACAGCCAAAATGATCAACATAACTGAGCTCTCAAACTCATAACTCATCAAAGCAGTAGAACACACCCGGCAACACCATCTAATCAACATTAATCCCGATCAAATAGATCATTAGGAACAATTGAGCATAACTCTAAAATGAATCCAGTAAACCCACGGCATAACCAAAAATAATCCAGCTTTCCTGCTCAACTCTGATTTCCACGGCAATTTCAACAGCCACAAATCTGAGTTGTAATGGCAGCTTACCAAAAGACCAAACCACCACCTCAACTAAAACAACCACTATCAACACACCTGCATCCTCCCATCGTAGCACAACACACCCAAACATTCCAAGCTCACCTTCAACACGATTCACCGTTCCAACATCACTGACTCAACGATAGCCAAACTACCTTCTCGATCTGCCAATTCAAACCCAGTGGCTTCCTTCCACACACAACCGACACCACCACAATTTCGTAGTAATTACAGACAACACAGAAAAAGGGAAATTAACTCACCGACCCAATCAGACCGCACCCACCTCCCTCACCGGAGCAATCCAAGCTCACACTCATTCAAACCACCGATCCAAGCCATCGCAGAGCTACTCCCGCGAGGATGCAAAGAGGCGCGATTCCTGCTCCGATCTAAGGTGCCTGTGAGATTTGGCAGCCAAGGAAGAGGTCGATCAACATTCGCGGAGGAAGGAAATAGCCGACGACGATGGAAGCACAAGGAAGAAGAGACGCCGACGAGCCGAGCTTCGTGACCCAAGGCGACTGATGATTGGGTCCGAGGAGATCACCAGGAAGAAAGAGATCACCCGTGGCTGCGCTTGACGAGCCGGCTTCCTGATGCTTGAAGGAAGGAGGAGGAGTGGCGGAGACTCAGATCGGGAAGATGAGGAAGGAATCGGCAGCGACCGGCTATAGAAGTCGCGAGAGGAAATCGGGGAAAACGCAGAAGAAATCGGCTTTAAGGGTCGATCGGCTTGGTTGGGCTAGCTCCGGTTTGACTCAAGCTAACCTAGTTAACTCCAATCCGATTTAGCCCATTTATAGCCCAAGCCCAATTCAGCCCAAGCCCATTACAGATTCTAACCCAATTAATCCCCTTATTGAGCCCAATTAATCCACTAATAAAACCCAATTAACCCACTAATTAAACCCAATTAATTAAAGGGTTTAATCCATATATATAAAATTTTTTTTTTCGTATTTTACATTCTCCCCCACTTATAAAAATTTGGTCCCCAAATTTCTGACTCATGTACAAGCGAGATGTCACAATAATCATCTCAAGTATCCGGAGCAAAGTCACACTTCAAGTGGCTAAATGGGGTACTGAGCTCGAATGTTACCTTCCAACTCTTATATACAGTCTCTATCAACCTATTAAGAGGTCAATAACTGTACCAAAGTGGAGCTCTATATCCATAACCGGTGGGAGACTTTGCTAGAATCGTAAGGTGAATTATGAATCACTATCAGAAATGATACCCAAGGATACTCCATGGATATAATTCCATCAAGTGATCCAACGGAGTCCATCTTACGGCTCGAAAGAAAATGAGCAGACCTAGCTAATCGATCATCGACTATCCAAATCCGATCAAGTCCTTTCCGAATTCTAGATAATCTCCCAACCCAGTCTAACGTACTAGTCTCCCACTTCATCACGGTACATAAACCTATCGATCACAATATTCCACCTTTGCTTGTTGGCATACCCAACATCAAACTACGGAATCATCCATGTCTCACCTATCGTTCCACCAACCAGAACGTCTCAATACTCACTATTTTCGGATACACTCCGAATAAATCACCACTCTCGAATGGAGAGTCTCCTGAAACAACTCTTCCTAAATCGAAATACAACTCTGTAACCCACTATTCTCCTAGGAAACGGAGAATTACTTTCTCACAAGAAAAACCAATCTACTGTTCCAAAATTCATTATATCACCCAGAATTGAAAGTAACTGGAAAACTATAATGACTAATCTCACTGGTTTCTCAACCAGCATAAGACACGTCTCATACAACTGCATCGGAATCGCTCCTAATCCCTGAAATGATGCATCTGTGTACAATACCCTTCCATCCATATCGGACGGATTAACTAACACTGACCCAAAAGTCAGTCACCTTCTAGGCCTTGAAACCTAGCTTCCCAAACTTCCGACCAGGTGATTTCCATCACCTCCTTGGTCCAACAAGTCGACGATATAGTATCGCTAAAACATCCTATCCTCATCTATGGTAAATACCAAAACAATCTAGGGAACCATAACTTCCCTTAAGATCGTGAATATATCCGTAAATATATCCTCCACAGATATGATGACAATCGATCTCAAATACTCTAAGAGTACTTGATTCCTCAAGTTCATGAACGACTAAATCGTTAATAAGTCTAACGACATTATCAACATCTCCTAAATTCATACCAAGTATGAAATATCGTCTTCTACACACCGGCATCCTTTTACTCTAAGCTACTAATAGCTCAATCATCACACCGATATTGATAAGTGTATGACACTAAGTCACTACAATATCAACACTCCAATCATAAATCAACCCTAGAATAACCTCAGGTGTCCAAAACGAAGGATATTCATTCACAACAACTACTGCATTCCATCATCAATAATCGATGTATAACCCCAAAGGTTCGTCTCTCTTCTAACAAGAAGTGTTGGATCTTCTCGAGAAGAAACCCTAAGACAGATAAATCTCCCGTAGTGTTTAGCAACACTGATACCAATAAACTATCTCCCGGTATGAGGTCTCCAATATCAGGACTATTCCCGAAATCACCCCCACTCGCATATTCCACTTGCTCATGCAGTGGCAAGCCCGGGAGTTCATCCGAAACTACATCCGAATACTCTCGGATTATACGTACATCCGAGAGTCCTAGTATACCAATGCTCCAACAATCCAACTATTCGTAAGGATATGTCTATAGTAGAGGTATGTCTAGCAAAAGCTAAGGGTATCCCTGGACTTCTTGATTGTTGCTCAACATCTCACTTGACGGTAGAGAAAATCACCAACCCACAAGTCGATAGGAACCCTTCGAACTCTATCCAAGAATGTTCTAGACAAAGATACCTGTAAACTACCTGTATCTCTCGATATATCCGTAAATAGGATAACCTAAGTAATACCCCGAAGGACCGATCCTTCAGTCTTCTATACTTCTTCTCGAGTAATCATGTAAACTTGTCCAACATCTGTTCTGGACGGCTGAGCTCATGTAGATGCAAAGACTATCATGGAGGAACTGAAGTCAACTGCTGAACTGAGGTACAAATTGCAACAACTGCAATGGAGATGATAAACACTGTTGTACTGGCAAATGATACACATCCGGCTGAAAAATACTGAAGAACTGCCAACATCGTAGCACGCTCCATCTCTGTGAAAGGTATAGCTGCAACTGGAGAATACTGCATGATACGACTATCGTCGTAAAATCTCTCTCCTCTGAACAAATCATAATCCCGCCTGGGAAGGTAACAATTGCTGGCATCTGGATAAGTAACCGTTGTTGTCTGAACGTCTGAGTCTTCTGAGATGTCTTCTGCTGATACTGCTGAGTAACTTGCTTCTCTCGGTTGAAAGTATCAAAGAGCTCCAACTAAATCTGAGGTAGTAAATCGCCGCTGATGTGATAACCTAATCTTCTGTAATGATCTCGGCTTTCGAGGTTGTGGATCATCCGCTCGAAAGCATCATCCATAGTCTTCAACTGAGTCTTCAAAGTACATACTCTCCTCGTAGATACCTGCTGCTTATAGTAGAAACAGATACAATGATCCATCGGATAATCTGACTCTGTGTCTCGTCGTAACCCGCACTGCACACACATAATCTCCCTTCGAAGTCTTTCCTCTGAGTTCGCTGATATACATGAGAAGCTGCTGACAATCTGCAATCGGTCTTCTATGATCGAAAAACTCTCCAATAGTCACTCGTGACTCACGACTTTAATCTTGCTCCTTTTGTCAAACATTCGGAGACTTCCAATTCCATTAATTTGACTTGCAATATCTGCTTATCAAATCTCCAACTCTGTAAAACACTTGCTACGGAGTCATTTCTATACACATGACTCAGTCTAAGGACTTCCGGTAGGATCTGATAGGAGATCCAAACATCAAGATCAAGATGTCAACCGATAAACCCGTGGGTGGCCAAAACCAACCCAATCACATTCTTGGGCTATTAGGTGGTCGTAACCCTCGCAAATCTAGCGACTCTGCATGGTACCTTCGTTACCAACCGATCACCCTACTCGATGCCCAAGAATTCCCTGACAATGAGTCAAAGATGATAACGTGGGGAAATACTCTATCACAATATCACTAGACCGTAACCAAGTGATGTGTTATTTCCCGTAGGTTATTTCCTATCTCTTCCACCAAGTACCGGCTAGATCCGGATAATGGTATGCAGCTAACTTAGCTTCCTCTGTATAACACGAGTTAAGTACTCAAAAGTACCCTCAACGTTATACAACCCAGAACGACCAACTCAAGAATCAAAATCCCTATGAATATCACCAAAATAATCCTCTACTGTCTGCATCAGCAATAGTATACTCGCTTAGTCCATTACCCCATAGGTAATGATTTGACTAACATAATTAGTGAAAATCTTAAGACTGTAATCCTTGATTTCCACAAGAGATGTGACTACCTAATCCCTGCTTTCCGACTCGGTATCAGTCGGCTCTCAAAGGTAATTACCTTTTCGATAGCAGGTCTATGTCTAATAATCTCAATATGTCATTCCCGTGGTCAACTCAAACCACGGTTACGAGTACTAATCAATATCCTACAAGTCATCCATGTTATAAGCAACTAAATGCATAACCAATAGAAGGATATGTAATAACAATTAACATACCTTAAACCCTGTAGCTCGGAGATGTCCGCAACAGCCAGATCCCAGAACTCACAAAACCAAAACCGAGTAAAACAAAACTCGATGTCCGAACGAAATAAAATCCGAAAATGGACTTCGCAACCTAGGGCTCTGATACCAATAAAATTGTCACGCCCCGAGAGTATGCCGTGCCGAAAAGCAAACGGACGGCATCTCCCCTGTACGTGGCAACATATCGGGTTAATACAAGGCCCGTAGGCCCACAACAATAATATGATATACACAGATATCAACATATCAAACATACTAAACATAGCGGAAACAATACAAACAGATCAACAAGATACAAAGACCAACTGTGCACTCCGGAGTGACTTGACACGACAAGAATCATAACAAAAATCGAATCAAAGACCAAATACATACAATATGTCCGTATATCACAAATACGGAAACAATACAGGCTAGAAACCCAAAACAACAATACGAAATACCTCAATCCACAAGGATACAATAAATCGTAAAATAAACTTTCATCCGTTCGGTGTGAGATGGGATCAGCTGGCGGAGCTCCGAACGTCCGAGGAATCTTCTACCTGTTTTCTGGGCAACAGGAAACCCAGGGTCCAGGGGTGGTGAGTATAAACTCAGGGGTAATATATAGAAAGTGCATGAACATCATATAAGGATAGATCTACCAGTATACATGTGAAGATCTACAGGTATACAGCATGAGTCCAATAGACATATAGTCATATCCAAATCTAATAGCAAGTAACCATAGTATAGACATACTCAATGTATATACTAAACTGATCAACTGAACATGAAGTAATGTACCAACGTACCTGACGGTCTGCAACACCATAAGCTATATCATCCTGAACAGATATACAATAACATAGCCCATATAACGTACAAGGTCAATCTCATACCTGACCAACACTCAGACAATATGAACAGTATATAATCACATGTAATAACATCCCGGTCCATACCACACTATGACATGACGCTAATCAAATGCATACCTCAGTCTGGACCAACACAAATATCATGCTCAACACATAGCAGTATATAAAATATGCAAGTGACATGTATCATGATGTACAAACATATGCAGCAATCAAATGCAGCATCTCACAGGCATATGTAAAACATATATCAAATACATGCATACATATATATCATCAATGCATATGCATGGCCATGTCTGCGGACCCGTCCAACCACGACCCCAGTATGGCCCGGGTGGCACGGCATGACAACTAGCCCGACTCCAGCTGCCACTACTCTCGAGTGACCGAGTTGGGTAGTATGAATGAGTAGTATATAAGCGTAGTGAGCTAACTACTCCCGGGGTCCTCGCGCCGTCGCTCCACACTACCCATGAGTAGACGAGCTCCGCACAGACAACCGCACGTCACAACAACCACTGCCTATAGTGGGCGAGTGCTAACACCACTGCACAGCGGTGGCGGTCGCATCTCCACTACCACCATATATAGTACGGCGCGTGCACATCCAAATGCTCGCCTCAACCTCATACCACTACCCCGGTGGCGGGAGGCAGGATGATGACGACACGCCTCAACCACAAGGAGACTCGGTCAACAAAGATGCATGTAGTGTAATGATGCATAGATCCATACATGTATCCTCGCCACACTCCCTATCCCACGGGGAGGCCTGGTCAACAAAAAGTCAACTATGCGAGGACTATAATCCACAAGACTCTCTCTATCGCACAAAGAGTCATACTCATCTGACAGTCAACCACACTAAGACCTCTAGTCAGTAGCGATATACAATCGACCATCCATATAACCATACACGGGCACACAATCCCTAATGGATATACCATCATGCTAGGACCTCTAGTCCATGGTCACATACTGACAACCATACACTCATCTATACACAGACAACTAGATTCATCATAATTGCACCACTAATACGGATATGATATAACAATCGACTCCATAATCCAAACCATCACCTAACCCTAGTGATGTAACACAGTAACCCAATCTGAGGTCACAAATATAACCCTAACCACCTGTACTTACTGAACATCATCAGCTGATACATTATAGGGTTTATAGTTCCTATCTGAGCTAGATAGTCAATCAAATAACAGAGTATATATCTCAAAGGTCAAAGGCAGTACAAGCATGTGATTAAATTAGAGTGGATCTAAGGTAAACAGGTGTAAATATATATCCAAATTCATGCACTAGAATTTGGTCAAAACTACCGGACCAGGTAGATATTACCCACCTGATACGAAGCTCGTACAATCCTCACAGCCTCGGACCTGCCTCGTATCCCAAACCAGCACAATAGTAACAAATTATGGTTAAGTACAAGTATCCAACAAATGTAGAAACTAAATACTACATCGTTCCTATACTCACATCCTTTCCTCGTCTACGAGTTAGATACTCGACTATCCCGATTACCCAAATCTGATACACCATAATCAGACTCACAATAGATCCCAACATCCAAATGATCAATTAAAGTAATTAGATCTAAACAACACTCACACTACAATCGGATACCACTCTCTCTTATCCAAGATAAATCAGAAACATTAATAATACCAAAAACATTCTTACAGCCCTAGCAGCTCCACCCAAACAGCCAAAATGATCAACATAACTGAGCTCTCAAACTCATAACTCATCAAAGCGGAGAACACACCCTAAGAACACCATCTAATCAACATTAATCCCGATCAAATAGATCATTAGGAACAATTGAGCATAACTCTAAAATGAATCCAAGAAACCCACGGCATAACCAAAAATAATCCGGCTTTCCACTCAACTCGATTTCCACTTCGGCAATTTCAACACCACAAACTGACCACCACCTCAACTAAAACAACCACTATCAACACACCTGCATCCTCCCATCGTAGCACAACACACCCAAACATTCCAAGCTCACCTTCAACACGATTCACCGTTCCAACATCACTGACTCAACGATAGCCAAACTACCTTCTCGATCTGCCAATTCAAACCCAGTGTCTTCCTTCCACACACAACCGACACCACCACAATTTCGTAGTAATTACAGACAACACAGAAAAAGGGAAATTAACTCACCGACCCAAATCTGCACCGGCAGCCACCTCCCCTGTTCACCGGAGCAATCCAAGCTCACACCCTGTCCAAACCACCGATCCAAGCTACTGCAGAGCTACTCCCGGCGAGGATGCAAAGAGGGCAGCGATTCCCTGTCTCCGATCTAAGGTGCCTCCAGGAGATTTGGCAGCCAAGGAAGAGGTCGATCAACATTCGCGGAGGAAGGAAATAGCCGACGACAATGGAAGCACAAGGAAGAAGAGACGCCGACGAGCCGAGCTTCGTGACCCAAGGCGACTGATGATTGGGTCGGCGTCGGAGGAGATCAGCCGCAGGGAAGAAAGAGATCAGTCGTGGCTGCCGCCGGCGTTTGACGGAGCCGGCGATCGCTCCGGCGATGCTTGAAGGAAGGAGGAGGAGTGGCGGAGACTCAGATCGGGAAGATGAGGAAGGAATCGGCGGCGACCGGCTATAGAAGTTGCGAGAGGAAATCGGGGAAAACGCAGAAGAAATCGGCTTTAAGGGTCGATCGGCTTGGTTGGGCTAGCTCCGGTTTGACTCAAGCTAACCTAGTTAACTCCAATCCGATTTAGCCCATTTATAGCCCAAGCCCAATTCAGCCCAAGCCCATTACAGATTCTAACCCAATTAATCCCCTTATTGAGCCCAATTAATCCACTAATAAAACCCAATTAACCCACTAATTAAACCCAATTAATTAAAGGGTTTAATCCATATATATAAATTTTTTTTTTCGTATTTTACAATGAGGGCATCGATTATGAGGAGACCTTTTCGCCGGTAGCCATGCTTAAGTCTATCCGAATTCTCTTATGTATTGCAGCTCATATGGATTATGAGGTATGGCAGATGGATGTCAAGACAGCTCTCCTTAATGGAAGTCTTGAGGAAAACATCTATATGAAGCAACGAGAAGGATTCATTGCAAAGGGAAAAGAGCATCTTGTGTGCAAACTTAATCGATCCATTTATGGATTGAAGCAAGCTTCGAGATCTTTGAACATCTACTTTGATGAGGTAATCTAGTCTTATGAATTTATTCAAAGTCCGGATGAGTCTTGTGTATACAAAAGATGTGACAGAAACATAGTGGTATTTCTTGTACTATACGTAGATGATATTTTGTTAATTGGCAACAATGTCAAGGTGTTATCGGACGTAAGGGTATGGTTGTCCAAATAGTTTGATATGAAGGACTTAGAGAAGTGGGACACATCCTTGGGATCAAGGTTATAAGGGATCGCAGGAAAAGGATGTTGTGCTTGTCTCAAGCTTCATACATAGCATCATTTTGGCTCGGTTTAGCATGCAGAACTCCAAGAAAGGTTTTTTACCTTTTAGGCATGGATTTATTTTATCTAAGGAGATGTGTCCTAGATCATCAAAGGAGATAGAGGAGATGAAGGCGGTTCCTTATGCTTCGGCAGTAGGAAGCCTCAAGTATGCTATGCTATATATGAGACTGGATATCTGCTTTGCCGTGGGCATGGTTAGCAGATATCAGAGTAATCCAGGACAGGGACATTGGACTACGGTAAAGCATATATTGAAGTACCTGAGAAGGACTAGGGATTATATGCTAGTATACCAGGCAGATCAATTACTCCCTGTGGGTTACACAGATTTCGACTTCCAATCAAATAGGGATAACAGTAAGCCTACCTCGGGTTTTGTGTTTACTTTGGGAGGCGGAGCCATTGTATGGAGGAGTGTCAAGTAGAAATGCGTGGCGGACTCTACCATGGAAGTTGAGTTTGTAGTAGCCTCTGAGACGGCCAAAGAAGTTGTATGGCTCAGGAACTTCTTGATGGACTTGGATGTGATTCCTGATTTGCCCAGAACTATCACAATTTATTGTGATAACAGTGGTGCAGTTGCAAACTCGAAGAAACCACAAGCGCATAAGGCAAGTAAACACATAGAGCGCAAGTACCACCTTATACAAGAAATTCTAAAGCGAGGAGAAGTTGTTGTGGCCAAGATTGCATCATAGGATAACTTGGTAGATCCTTTCACTAAGGCCCTTCCAACGAGAGCTTTTGATAGGCATGTGGAGGGAATGAGAATCAGATGTATGGTAGTATGAGGGCAGCAAAGTCTTTTAGTATAAGTGGGAGATTATTGGGATGTATAATTAAAAGTCTATCTTTTGTATAAACATCTTTATTTTTGAAATAAAAATGACATGATCATTTTTTGCATATTTATGGTTATGCATATTGTCTAATACAATACATTGTAGGAAACATGGTGTGTAGTGTCACACGGGAGATCATGTTATCAGTTCCTTGTAAAGTATAAGTAAAGGCTCACAATCGAGATGGTTTTGGACAAACCATTGGTATGGTTGTAGTGTGATTTGGTATTGATTTGTCTTGACCATAGAATTACACTAGTACACTTTGTGTGTATTGAGCAGGACCGACTTAGAGGTGATTTGATTTATTGTTGACTACATAATTGAATTGAACCTCGGATATTATAGTGTACATGCTCTTAATCCCGATATAATAACGGGCACATGTACTTAGTATTTATTTCTTTAATTTACCAATGAGCGAGATTTATAGAGTAAATCGATAGGCTCGGTAAGTTGGAAAATGATATTATTTACATGGTGTGTCGTTGATTATAGGAGGAAACCGTGTCCTATATATTAGGATGATGATGTCCCCTTGAGGAGCTCATAAGGTTCATCATGTAAACCCTACAGGTGGACTTGGTCCGGCATGATGATAAGGTTGAGTGGTACTACTCATGGAGTTATATGTTGATTAATTAATTGATGGACATTCGAGATCTTAAACACGGGGAGATAATTGTACAATTAATATATGGAGCCCATATTAATTTATAGGGGTTGGTGAGGTAGATCAATGATAATATTCTAGTGGAATGGATTATCATTAATGGATCGGACTTTATATGGGTTTGATCCATTGGGTGGCCAAGATCCAACTCCTCCTCAAGGTTCCTATTGTAGCCTATTAAAACCCTCATGTAGCCTAGATCTGATGATGGAAAATGAAACTCTAAATCCAACGATGGAGGTTAAATCTCTAGATCCGACGGTGGAGATTAAATCCTTAGAATCGACGGTTGAGATTAAATCTCTAGATCCAACGGTGGAGGTTAAATCTCTAGATATGACGGTGGAGATTAAATCCCTAGATTCGATGGTTGAGATTAAATCTTGAGATCCGACGGTGGAGATTAAATCTCAAGATCCGTCGGTTGAGATTAAATGTCTAGATTCGACGGTGGAGATTAAAAGGAGGCTTAAGACTAACTCTATAAATAAGGATTAAGGGGTGGGCGGCAAGAGATACTCAAAGGAGATTAGGGTTTTGAGAAGCTTTGGGCGGCAAGGGTTTGGAGAAGTCTTGGGCGGCAAGATTTACTATCTTCCTAGGGTTTTGGCTGGTGCCCCTCTTCTCCTTTCTCTTCTTGGTTGGCGTCCCAATCTTCTTCCTCTTCTCCTTGGCAGGTGGGAACAAGGGTTAGGGTTTTTCCCTTGGAGCTCTTGGCCGGCGCCCACTCCTTCTTCTATTCCTTGGCAGGCGGCAACATCAAGTCTCTTGACTTGGTGACCGGTCCTAGATAGGAGAAGAGTTTCATTTCATTCTTCCCTTTGTTCAGAGCGAGCAAGGAAGGGAAGAACGTGTTCTAGGAGGCTTCGACTTTTGGAAGATCGTCGCCTACACGACGTCCAAAAGGAGGAATGACATACAATAGAAGATCAAGAGGTATAACAAGAGGTATAATTCTTGTTTATGAATCTTTTCTTATTCTATGCATGTTGTATATTTTGTATGTGGCTAAATTTACTTGGACCCCAAAGACAAACACAAAAACTGGCAATCCGTACATCGTCTATTATGCGGCTAATCGAAGAATAGAGGTAGGTTGCATGAACTGTTGGAATGTATACTGAAAGCCTAGCTCTTTTTGTATGAACATTTTATTTTGAAATAAGAATCACATGATCATTGTTTGCACTTTATATATTTATTATATGTGTGTGCATATTGTCTAATATTTTACATTGTAGATAACATGGTGCTTGGTGTGGCACAGAAGATCATGTTATCAGTCCCTTGTAAAATATAAGTAAAGGCTCACAACCAAGATGGTTTTGGACAAACCATTGGCATGGTTGTAGTGTAGCTTGGTATTGTTTTTTCTTGAACATAGAGTTACACTAGTACACTTAGGTGTATTGAGCAGGACCGACATAGAGGTGAATCAATTTAGTGCTGACTATATAATTGAATCGGACCTCGGATATTATGTTGTACATGCTCTTAATCCCGATATAATAACGGGCACATGTACTTAGTATTTATTTCTTTGATTTACCAGAGGGTGAGATTTAGATGGAATAAATCAATATGCCCGGTAAGTTGGGAAATAATATTATTTACATGGTGTGTCATTGATTATAGGAGGAAACCGTGTCCTATATATTAGGTTGATGATGTCCCCTTGAGGAGCTCATAAGGTTCATCATGTAAACCCAGCTGGTTGACTTAGTCAACATGATGATAAGGTTGAGTGGTACTACTCGAGGAACTAGATGTTAATTAATTGATGGTCAGTAAATCAATTAATTGACGGACATTCGATATCTTAAACATGGGGAGATAAATGTACAAATAATATATATGGAGCCCATATTAATTTATGGGGGTTGGTGAGGTAGTTCAATGATGATCCTCTAGTGGAATGGAACATCATTGATGGATCAAGTTTGTGTGGTTCCGATCCATCGGGTGGCCAAGATCCAACTCCTCCTTATGGTCCCTATCGTAGCCAAATATAATCCTTGTGAAGTCTAGATCCAAGAATGTAAAACAAAACCTAGAACCAACGGTTGGGATTAAATCCCTAAGATCCGATGGTTAGGATGAAACCCTAGAACCCATGGTTGGGATTAAATCCCTAAGATCCGATGGTTAGGATGAAACTCTAGAATCGACGGTTAGGATTAAACCCCTAGATCCTACGGTTGGGATGAAACCCTTAATCCGACGGTTGGGATGAAATCCTAGATCCGACGGTTGGGATGAAATCCTAGATCCGACGGTTGGGATTAAACCCTAGATCCGACGGTTGGGATAAAACCCTAGATCCGACGGTGGAAATTAAATCCCTAGATCCGACGGTGGAGATTAAAGGAGGCATAAGCCCAATTCTATAAATAGATGCTTAGGGTTGGGCGGCAAGAGCATCATTGGAGATTTTCGAATTGGAGGCTAGGGTTGTGGGCGGCTAGGGTTTGGAGTTTGTGTTGGGCGGCAATCATCTTCCTTCTAGTTGAGTTGCCGGCGCCCCTCTTCCTTCTTCGATACTTGGCCGGCGCTCACTCTCAAAGCCTCTCAAGCCTTTCTCTCTTAGTCCTAGGCCGGTGGTTCACCTTCCATAGGTGGCCGGAGATCAACTTCCTCCAATCTCCAAGGTGGCCGGCGGCAACACATCTTCAAGTTGGCCGGCGCATCATCCAATTGCTCCTTGGCCGGCGGTTGCACTAAATTCCCTAATTTGGTGGCCGGTTCTAGATAGGAGAGGTATTTGTTGTTTCTTCTCTTTGTTCGCAGCGGACAAGGTAGAGAAGAAAGCGATCTAGAAGGCTTCTACTCGTGGAGGATCTTCGTCCACACGTCGTCCACGAGAAGGATAGGACATACGATAGAAGATTGTAAGGTATAAAGTTAATTTAACTTTATGTACAGATCTGATCATGTTCTTATTTGTTTTGATTATGCATGTATGTGTATGAATATATATTGTATAATCATGGACCCCGAAGACAAACACAAAAACCGGCGATCCGTCCGTCGTCTCTTCCGCGACTAACCAACTAGAAGAGTTGTGTTGCTTGAACAACTAGTTTGTTCAAGCGACAACTCGAGTTGTTAGCACGATGACGAAATGGTCTCGCTAAGGAAGCTCATCCCATCCGGATTAAACCTTTCATTAGTGAAAATTTTAATCCGGGGACATGGGAGCCAATGAGCCTCCGAAGCGAATCCCTACATGAACAACAAGTTTGTTCAAGTGACCACTCTAATCGAATAGCACAATGATGGAATGGTTGCTTGGGTAATCCCTCTTTGTCAAGGATTAATTTTTTTAATCCGGGGACATAGACGGGATCGCCATGAACAAGCGACCGAGTTGAAGTAGGAAGCGAAGTTTCCACCTTCAGGTGAGGTAGATCAATGATAATCCTCTAGTGGAATGGATTATCATTAATGGACCGGATTTAAGTGGGCCGGATCCATTGGGTGGCCAAGATCCAACTCCTCCTCATGGTCCCTATTGTAGCCTATTAAAACCCTCAAGAAGCCTAGATCTAATGGACACGATTATAAGGAGGCTTGGACAAAATCTATAAATAAGGTCCAAGGCTTAGGCGACAAGAAAAGAGAGTTGGTGTTTAGGGTTTTGGAGTTGGTTTTGGAGGCTTGGGCCACAACTTAGGTTTTGGCTTCCCCTTGTGGGCGGCGGCAACACAACCTATGGTTTGGCCCTTGTTTTGGCCGGCACATCCCTTTTTCTCTCTAGCTTGGCCGGCGGCTCCTCTCTCTCTTTCTCTCCTTTGGCCAGCGGCAACAAGAGACCTCTCTTGGTCGGCGCCCACTCTTCCTTCTTCCTCTCCTTGGCCGACGGCAACAACCAAGCTAGGAGCTTGGTGGTCGGCACTAGATAGGAGAATAAGGGTTCGGTCATCTTCCCTTTGTTCGGAGTGAGCAAGGTAGGGAAGAACGAGATCTAGGTGGCTTCAATTCTTGGAGGATCGTTGCCCACACAACGTCCAAGAAGAGGATAGGTCATACAATAGAAGATCAAGAGGTAAACAAGAGGTATAATTCTTATTTTGGTTTCCTTTTGTTCTTTTGTATTATGTATGTGATTGTTTACAATTGTATGATCATGGACCCCGAAGATAAACACAAAAATCGGTGATCCATACATCATCTATTCCGCGGCTAGTCGAGGAAAAGAGGTAGGTTGCTTGAACAACAAGTTTGTTCAAGCGATCACTCTAATCGAATAGTACGATGATGGATCGGTTGCTTGGGTGATCCGTCTTTTTTCAGGATAATTTTTTTTATTCGAGGACGTCGATAGGATCGCCATGCACAAGCGACCAAGTTGAAGCGGGAAGCGAAGCTTCGACCTTCAAGTGGTATCAGAGCCACGTTTTCTGGTTTTGTATGTTTTGGATTCGGTTACTTTTATTCAGTTATCATATATTATGTGTGTCGGATAATAGTAGGATGTTCGTAGGCTAACTTTTTGGTTGCAGTCATAAGATCCAACTATTATGGCCATATGTGTGTGTATGTGATTGGATGTGTGTAATTGTAATATTATTTGAATCCTCGAGGTTGACAAGGCTAGTATTTAATTTTTGTAATTAAGTACGGTATTGTTTAGCCACTCTTTTATTTTAGTTTACTTTTGATCTAGATTTCATGTACACTCCTTTGTGAAGTATAGAATCGATGGATGTAAATTAAAATAATTATTCTCGGCTCGGATCTCTGGATGGCTTATACATGGTGTATGGAGGAGCGGACGAGATGGGAAAACGATGGGAGGCATATTGAAAAATAAAAGCCATAATAGTTGGAAAATATTTTTTTTTCATATTTATTGCCTCTTGTTTGATATGCATGTTGTGTGCTTGGAAAATTCCTCATTTTAAATTACTAAGTGGGAGAGGGATATTTTTTTAAATTCCCATGGCCTCCATTACAATTTGACATGTGATGCAAACAAACTTGCGCGTCGACTCTGAGTGCCTTCCTCCCCATCGGATGAATTTGTTTTGCGGATCACTAGGTCAAATATGGTTATAGGAAATTATTTAAAAGCGTGTATACTTCCCTATCGGAAGGCATATAATCCGAGATAATTACCTTAGTATCGGGTAATGGTAAACACTTAGATGCAAATAAGAGTATCCTCCCCATCGGAGTCACTGCTTTTATTTGTAGGGCCGAAGAGGAACCAACTATTAATTTTTTTGTCAAAAATTAAGGTTGACAGGATAATAAAATTAATGGGTAAAACCTTCTCTTACAAATGTAGAATTCATATACGTCCACACTATCGTGGCATACGATATTCTTAGTGTTTTGAGGTGTTGGTTGATTTTAAAATTTTATTGTTTGAGGAATCAATAATTTTTTGAAATCTAAATGTTTTTTTTTCTATGTGATTCTTAGGTTTCTTCAAAATGACTTTCAACCCACTTGCTGTGATACTAAAGGAAAATAAACTTACTGGACCTAACTATGTGGATTGGAAAAGGAATCTGGACATAGTCTTGACTGCTGAGGAGTACAAGTATGTACTCTTCGAAGAGTGTCCTCCTTAGCCTACGGATGATTCTGGGGAAAAGGAGAATGAGAGTTATAAGAAGTGGATAAAGGCTGATGAGATGGCGTGATGTTACATTTTGGCTTCTATGTCAAATGTATTGCAATATCAGCATCAAGTCATGCCTACTGCTTATGACATGATGCTCAATCTCAAGGAACTTTTCGGACACCAGAATCGGGCTGCTAGGCAAGAAGCCATGAGGAACCTGATGATGACCATCATGGTTGAGGGAACACCCGTGAGGGATCATGTTCTCAAGATGATGGCTCATTTGAATGAGTTGGAAGTCCTTGGAGCTGAGATCGATGGGGAAACCTAGGTCGATATCATTCTCCAATCTCGACCTAGGAGTTTTGAGCAGTTTTGCCTGAACTACAACATGAATAAGAGGTTGTATTCATTGGCGGAGCTTCTGACAGAACTCCAGGTGGCAGAGGGGCTTTTTTCGTTAGAGTGCTCAGGCTCAGGCCATGGTTGCTCAGAAGGTTTCTACTTCTAAGCCGAAAGGAAAGAAGAAGAAGAAACAAGGTGGAGCAAAGGTGGTGGGAGGATCTCAGGGAGGAGTGAAGAAGCCGAAAGGCAAGTGCTTCACTTGCAAGCAGACTAGACATTAGAAGGCTGACTGCCCCAATCAAAAGCAGAACAAAGGTATATCTTTTGGTCTAGTCGTTGAAACATGTTTAGCAGTGTTATCTACCGGCACCTGGTGTGTAGATACAGGAGTCACTGTTCATTTTTACAATACTTTGTAGGGGTTCTAGGAAAATAGATGACTAGTTGAGCAGGAGATTACCATCTACATGGGCAATGCTACGAAGGTGGCGGCTATTGTAGTGGAAGATGTTTATTTATCGTTTGATAGGAATAAAACTTTGGTTCTGAGAAATTGCCTTTATGTACCATGATTTAGAAAGAATTTAATTTCAATTTCTAAATTATTTTTGGATGGATATTCTATTTCTTTTAATGATAGAGTTGTTATAAAAAGGAATAGAGAGATTATCTGTTCTGGTACATTGATAGGAAATTTATACACTCTTGAACCAAAAGCTCTCACAATGGGAATAGAAATAAATAATTCATCTTCTAAATCTAATAAGAGAAAACAACCTTCGAAAATGAACTAAACATATCTTTGGCATCTAAGATTAGGTCATATTAACCTGAGTAGAATTCAAAGGTTGATAGCTGATGGACCTTTGGGTTCATTAGTGGTGGAAGATTTCCCAACTTGCGAATCTTGCTTGAAAGGTAAAATGACCAAGAGGTCTTCTAAGGCCAAGGGGTATAGAGCCAAAGATGTGTTGGAATTAGTTCATTCTAATTTGTGTGGTCCTATGTCTATCCAGGCTAGAGGTGGTTTTGAATATTTCATCTCTTTTATAGACGATTATTAAAGATATGGATACATTTACTTGATGCGGCGCAAGTCTGAATGCTTTGACAGGTTCATAGAATTCAAGGCTGATGTAGAGAAACATCAAGGTAAAAGTATCAAAACACTAAGATCTGATCGTGGTGGTGAGTACCTCTTGGGAGAGTTTAGGAATTACTTATCAGAGGCTGGGGTTCAATCTCAATTGTCTGCACCAGGAACACCCCAGCAGAATGGTGTAGCAGAGCAAAGGAATAGGACTCTTATAGAGATGGTTAGATCGATGATGAGTTATTCTGAGTTACTAGATTCGTTCTGGGGGTATGCTCTGGATACAACAGTGTATATTCTAAACTTGGTACCATCTAAATCAATGCCTTCTACTCCCACAGAATTGTGGACTGGGCGAAAGCCTAGTCTGAGACATATTCGGATTTGGGGGAGTCCAGCACATGTGCTGAAGGTAGATGGTGGTAAGTTGGAACCTCATATAGAAGTGCTCTTGTTCGTAGGCTTTCCTAGAGGAACGAAAGGTGGTTTGTTCTATAGTCCTAGAGATCACAGGGTGAACGTTAGCACGAACGCTATATTTTTAGAGGAAGACTATGTGATGAACCACAAGCCCATGAGCAAGATTGTTCTGGAGGAATTGAGAGGGGAAGTCACTACTTCAGTACCACCGGTACAAGAGGATATACCACAAGTGACTGCACCGTGTGTCACAGAGGATACATAGGTGATACCTCGTCGTAGTGGGAGGGTTGTTAGACAACCTGATAGATTTATGTTCTTGGGAGAATCTTCTGATTTGGTCCCTGACGAACATGAACCTACTCCCTGGATATATGACGAGGCAATCCAAGATAAAGATGTTGTATCTTGGCAAAGTGCAATGAATTCTGAGATAGAATCTATGGATTCAAATCAGGTCTGGGAGCTGGTAGAATCACCCAATGGTGTAAAAACCATTGGATGCAAGTGGATCTACAAAAGAAAGAGAGGAATAGACAGGAAGGTTGAGACCTTCAAAGCAAGGCTCATTATAAGAATCACATGATAATTGTTTGCATATTTATAGTTATGCATATTGTCTAATACTTTACATTGTAGATAACATGATGTGTGGTGTCACACAGAAGATCATGTTATCAGTTCCTTGTAGAGTATAAGTAGAGGCTCACGACCAAGATAGTTTTGGACAAACCATTGGCATGGTTGTAGTGTAATTTGGTATTAGTTTATCTTGACCATAGAATTACACTAGTACACTTTGTGTGTATTGAGCATGACTGACTTAGAGGTGATTCAATTTATTGCTGACTACATAACTGAATCAGACCTCAGATATTATGGTGTACATGCTCTTAATCCCGATATAATAACGGGCACATGTACTTAATATTTATTTCTTTCATTTACCAATGGGCGAGATTTATGGATTAAATCGATAGGCTCGGTAAGTTGGGAAATAATATTATTTACATTATGTGTCGTTGATTATAGGAGGAAATCGTGTCCTATATATTAGGATGATGATGTCCCATTGAGGAGCTCATAAGGATCATCATGTAAATCCTGCAGGTGGACTTGGTCCTGCATAATGATAAGGTTGAGTGGTACTACTCATGGAGTTAGATGTTGATTAATTAATTGTCAGTAAATTAATTAATTAACGAACATTCGATATCTTAAACACGGGAAGATATTTATACAATTAATATATGGAGCCCATATTTAATTATGGGGGTTGGTGAGGTAGATCAATGATAATCATCTAGTGGAATGGATTATCATTAATGGATCGGATTTTATGTGGGTCGGATCCATTAGGTGGCCAAGATCCAACTCCTCCTCATGGTCCCTATTGTAGCCTATTAAAACCCTCAAGAAGCCTAGATCCAACAGACACGATTAAAAGGAGGCTTGAACAAAATCTATAAATAATGTCCAAGGCTTAGGCAGCAAGGAAATAGAGTTGGTGTTTAGGGTTTTGGAGTTGGTTTTGGAGGCTTGGGTGGCAACTTAGGTTTTGGCTTCTCCTTGTGGGCGGTGGCAACACAACCTATGGTTTGACCCTTGTTTTGGCCGACGCCTCCCTCTCTCTCTCTAGCTTGGCCGGCGGCTCCTCCCTCTCTTTCTCTCCTTTGGTCGGCAGCAACAAGAGACCTCTCTTGGCTGGCGCCCACTCTTCCTTCTTCCTCCCCTTGGTCGGCAGCAAAAACCAAGCTAGGAGCTTGGTGTTTGGCACTAGATAGGAGAAGAAGGGTTCGGTCATCTTCCCTTTGTTCGGAGTGAGCAAGGTAGGGAAGAACGAGATCTAGGTGGCTTCAATTCTTGGAGGATCGTTGCCCACACAACGTTCAAGAAGAGGATAGGTCATACAATAGAAGATCAAGAGGTAAACAAGTGGTATAATTCTTGCTTTGGTTTCCTTTTGTTATTTTGTATTATGTATGTGATTGTTTACAATTGTATGATCATGGACCTCGAAGATAAACACAAAAACCGGCGATACGTACATCATCTATTTCGTGGCTAGTCGAGGAAAAGAGGTAGGTTTCTTGAACCACAAGTTTGTTCAAGCGACCACTCTAATCGAATAGTACGATGATGGATCGGTTGCTTGGGTGATCCGTCTTTGTCCAGGATAAATTTTTTTTATTCGGGGAGGTAGATAGGATCGTCATGCACAAGCGACCAAGTTGAAGCGGGAAGCGAAGCTTCGACCTTCAACTAGTATTGCATGTCAATGACATATTACTTATAGGAAATGATATATCTATCTTATAGTCAGTTAAAATTTGATTATCCAAAATATTCTCCATGAAAGGCCTTGGAGAAGAGACCTACATCCTCGAGATTAAGATCTCTAGAGATAGATCGAAACGATTGCTTGGTCTTTCACAGTCTACATATATAGACCAATTGCTAAAGAGATTTTGCATGTCGGAATCCTAGAAAGGTTTCCTTCCCATCAGGCATGAGATATACCTTTCGAAGTCTATCTGTTTGCGCACAGAGGACGAGAGGATTTGCATGAATAAGATTCCCTATACATCTGCAATAGGATCTATCATGTATGTTATGTTATGTACGAGGCCCGATGTATCATTTGCTCTGTGTGTCACGAGCAGATATCAGTCTGATTCAGGAATGGATCATTGGGCGGCTGTTAAGACCTGGAATCATCCTTAAGTACTTGACAAGAACTAAGGATGTGTTCCTAATATATGGAGAGGGTGATATGGTAATACACGGGTATACAGATGTCAGCTTCTAGACATACAAGGATGATTCTAGGTCTAAGTCTGGTTACATGTTTACTTTGAATGGAGGCACAATAAATTGGAAAGGTTTAAAGCAAGACACTATAGCGGATTCTGCCGCTAAGGCAGAATACATTGCTACTTCGAAAGCGGCAAAAGAAGCGGCTTGGATCAAGAAGTTCATCTCGGAACCTAATGTGGTCTCATTAACGATCTAAACATGTGTTTCGCCACTATCATTTGATCAGAGAGAGCATAAGTAGAAAGGAAATATAAATCGAGAAGATTCCCACTGAAAGGAACTTAGCGGACCCTTTAAATAAGGCCTTACCTCAAATTAAGTTTGAGGGCCATGTTAGAGCTTATGGTATCGGGTACCATGGCGATTGGCATTAGGCCAAGTGGGAGTTTGTTAGTAATATATGAGAGGTGTTCTAAGGCAATCGCCTTATGGTTGTACTATTTATTTGATAAATGAAAATTCACTATTTGAGTATATATATTTTCGTGTATTTAATTGGATCTAAAACTCATTTACTGAATGTCCACAATACGATTCATAGCATGAGAGAATTTATGATTGGATCATAGCTAGTGAGTATCTCTACATGTGTAATTATGATGTATTGGAATTATCCCTAGTCGATGAATTGATACATTCGGACGCCATTGATTCTGTTGAGACTACCACGAGGTGTACTCTTTGGTTTATCTAAGCAGCTATTTCTCACTGGATGGAGACATTGGAATGTCCGGAGTTGATCGTGGATGCTAGTTATGGTAACTAGTTCATTGGAGTGACCAGATGTAAGACTTCATATGGTTCTCTACATATACAAATAAGTCAATGAAGTCCTTACTGTAGCTTAAGTGTGATATTCCTTCGACTTGAGGTATTCAAGTCATCTTTGTCATGGAGACTTATGCTTTGATATCTTAAGTAAGCATCTCCGAGGAGATGTGGACCCGGGATGATTGGGCTTAAGTCGAAGTGTCTGAAGGTGTTTGAATAGCCAATAGAGGATTTACCACTCCTTGCGAGGAGATGTATACCATATGGCCTCTCATTGGATTGTTACTAAAGTCTTTGGCCAAAGAATTATATGTTTAGAATATGGTACTCTTGGATACATGTGTAGTAACTAGAATCCACAAGACAAGGAAGTAAATACTTGGGCTAGGTGTGATGTAGTCAACCTAGTGGGGACTGACACAATAGACCATGTCCTAAACCAAGTGGGTATAAGATGAGTGAAGGTAATGGGCCACGATTCATTGTAGCTATTGAAGGGTTTCAGAAAAAATTTCTAGGATCAACCGTTGATTTTCTGATTAATTAGGGATCATGATGTACTACTAGGTGCCACTCATGATCATTCTATAATTAATGGTTAATTATAGATGGCCAATATAAACCAGGAGCCTATTTGATAACACGCACAATGAGCGTAATCTGAAGGATTTAAAATGAGCTTGGGAATAGGATTCTCATATTCAGAGAGACTTAGTTTGGTTGGACCAAACAAAGAGTGAGTATGAAATTATTTCAGTCGCATAGGAAGCATGGATGGGTCTTCTTATGAAGACATGATGGATGAACCAAATCGGTTTGGTTCTAATCCAATGGTGGAAAAATAAACCAAAGTAGTTTGGTTTGTTTTAAATGAATGAACAAAAGTTGGTTCGGTTCATTTTAACTTAAAATAGACCAATGACGTTTGATTTATTTTAACTTAAGTTAATGGAATGGGTTAATGGGTTTTGGTTATTAACCAATAACCGTTAGGAGAATATGCTCTCTATAAAAACACGGCTTAAGGGTTTTGTGAAACCCTAAGTGAGTTATTTTTCGAGTTGCCGCCCACCTCTTCTCCTTCTCCTAGCTTCTTTCCGCCCAACACAAGGAGGGAGTCCTTGCCGCCCAGCCCTTGTGTTGCTGCCCAAGTTGCTGCCACCACTTCCTCCTTACCACTGGCCATCCACCAGTCACCGGCAACTCCTCCGGTAATCCTCCTTTGGCCACCGGTGAACAAGGAGCAACCAGCCAAGCTTTGGTTGGTCATCTCTTCCATCTAAACAAGTTGTCCATTTTTGAACAGCTTGTTTTCCTCTTTGTAGAGAGGTCATTTTGTTAGGATGTATACTGAAAAGTCTATCTTTTGTATGAACATCTTTATTTTGAAATAAGAATCACATGATCATTGTTTGTATATTTTTATGACTATGCATATTGTCTAATACATTACATTGTAGATAACATGGTGTGTGGTGTCACACGGGAGATCATGTTATCGGCTCCTTGTAAAGTAGAAGTAAAGGCTCACAACCGAAATGACTTTGGACAAACCATCGGAATGGTTGTAGTGTGATTTGGTATTGGTTTGTCTTGACCATAGAATCACACTAGTGCACTTCGTGTGTATTGAGCAGGACCGACTTAGAGGTGATTCGATTTATTGCTGACTACATAATCGAATCGGACTTCAGATATTATTATGTGCATGATCTTAATCTCGATATAATAACAGACATATATACTTAGTATTCATCTCTTTGATTTACCAATGGGCGAGATTTATAGATTAAATCGATAGGCTCGGTAAGTTGGGAGATGATATTATTTATATGGTGTGTCGTTGATTGTAGGAGGAAACTGTGTTCTATATATTAGGATGATGATGTCCCCTTGAGGAGCTCATAAGGTTCATCATGTAAACCCTGCAGGTGGACTTGGTCCGGCATGATGAAAAGGTTGAGTGGTACTACTCATGGAGTTAGATGTTGATGAAAATGTACATATAATATAGGAGCCCATATTAACATATGGGGGTTGGTGAGGTAGATCAATGATAATCCTATAGTGGATTGGATTATCATTTATGGATCGGACTTTATGTGGGCTTGATCCATGGGTGGCCAAGATCCAACTCCTCCTCATGGTCCCTAATGTAGCCTATTAACACCTCATGAAGCTTAGATCCAATGGATAGAAACAAAACTCTAGATCTAAAGGTAGAGATTAAATCTCTTGATCCGACGGTTGAGATTAAATCTCTAGATCCGACGGTTGAGATTAAATCCCTAGAACCAATGGAGGAGCTGTAGGGATCTCTTTATGCCAAATAGCATATGCGCAACGGAAAAATTAGGATCCCTTCCAAGTGATCCATGCGAAAGCAAACTCGTACAAAATAAATTTCTCTAAACCAAACCTATCTTATAGGAGAGGATTACCTTTGTTGTGTGCCCTTGTTAATCCCGCTTATCCCTTTAGTTTGTTGGATCTTTAGCACGTTCAAGTGTCCGTGCCTCTATACGTATCCACACGAGCACGCTCTTGTCTCACAAAAGGAAAACTAGAAGAGCTCTCCTTTACTTCTTGCTAGAGAAGTCCCTAAAGGAGAGGAAGAGAGGGAAAAGGAGGAAGGAAGAAGAAGACTCCTCTTCTTGCTAGCCTACACTCACAAACCCACACAACCAAAGCTTCCACCAAGCTCTCTCACAACCACCACAATGCATACTATGGCCGGCCACCCCATGGAGCCTTTTATAGGGTTGGAAACCTCCTTCACATTCAATGCAATCCATTGCATTGAGACACAATCAAAAGGGATTTGGCTTCCTTGTTTGGCCGGCCACTTAAGGAGACAAAAACCATTTTGTTTCCTTCTACCAAATCTAGCTTAGGTGGATGCTTAGGTGGCATGCTTATGTGGCATGCTTATGTGGCATTCATGCATGTTGAATTAATCTTATTAATTCAATTAAGCTTATGTTATCATATTGAATAAATCTTATTAATTCAATCAAGCTTATGTTATCATATTGAATTAATCTTATTAAATCAATAAGGTAACATATTGAATTAATCTCATTAAATCAATTAGCTAAAATTCTCATTAAGCTTAAAGTCCAAAAACCATTTTGTACTTAAGCTTATTCCCATATTATTCTAGTCAAACTAGAATACTCTAATTCCTCTAATTATCATGCTCTTTGTGTGTGACCCTATAGGCTCTCATAACGTTGGCAGTGGACCTAAACTCTTTTAGATACACAAGCAATGAGCGGCATCTAGCAATACATCATTGCTACCCAAGTTACGAAATAAGTCAAGATCCGACTAACCTTTCCGTGACTACTATAATGTATGACCGTGTCCTTCTATCCTTGATATCAGATTGATCAATGAGGCATAGACCGTGTCATCCTCGATCAATCTATGTGTTTCTTGATCCCTGAGTAAACTAACTCAAACAAATGAGCTCAATATCTCATATTGACTCATTCGAGCATGGCCATGCGTTTTAGTAGTTCTACTCAATCAAGGGGCCCACCGATATCACTCTCGTCATATGAGAGGGATAGATCCCATCTACATCACTCACATCCCTCCGCACAATTTGTTATATACCCAGTAATCGCCTTTATGGTCCACCCTGTTACGGGTGACGTTTGACGATACCAAAGTACATAACTCCTTATGTAGGGAACCGTAGTGACTTCAGGTCTGAGGACTATTCATACCAATAGTCACATGAGAAAGTTTATGACACTCATATAACGATCCATGAAACTTTCTCATGGCGGGTCAGTTCAGTATATATTCTCTAATATATACCCATGTGTCAACTTGATATCATATATCCATGACTTGTGAGATCAAGTCATCAATTGACCTACATGCTAGTCTTTATGTATTAATATTGCCCTTGCATATTAATACTTGACTAGGAACATTTAGGAAAGTGTTCTCTACAGCCTCTCATAATCAATTCTGCCAATTGATGTGCTGTAGATAAGAACCTACTTTTCTAGGGCATTATTATATTTAATTTAGCTGGCACAAGCAAGATGTAAATATAATAACCAATCCTTTGCCTTTATAGAATATGATACAAAATGTTCCCTATTCAACCATCTCATGATTGGTTCTAGGGCTATAACTAACAGGAGATTAAATCATGGCTTGAGCCCAACTCTATAAATAGAGATTGAAAGTGGGCGAGAACAAGATGATGGCTTAGGGGATTAGGGTTTGCTTCCTTTGGAGGCTAGGAATCCTAGTTCGTTTAGGAATAGGTTTGGGCGGCTAGGGTTTGGGAGATAGGAGGTGGGCGGCAACATGAGGGAGAGTTCCTTTCTTCTTCTTCCCAAGTTGTTGCCGGCACCTATTCTTCTTCCCCTCTTCCATGGCCGGCCATTAGGAGAGCTAGGATTAGGGTTTGGAGGCTTAGGGTTTAGGAGGCTTGGGCGGCACTAAATAAGGAAGTAGTTTGCTTTCTTCTTCCTTTCCCTTGGTGGCCGGCACCCACAACCTTCTTTCTAGCCCTTGGCCGGCATCCAAAACAAGTCCTTTCCTTCTCCTTGGCCGGTGGAACAAAGGTTTAGGGTCCTCCCTTGAAGCTTTTGGCCGGCCACTCTTTATCTCCTTCTCCTTGTTGGCCGGCGGCAAGCATTCTTCTTGTTGCTTTTTGGTTGGCTATAGGAAGGAGAAGAGCTTTATTTCTATTCTTCCTCTTTCTTTGGAAGAGCAAGGAAGGAAGATTTGTGATCTAGGAGCTTCGACTTTTGGTAGATCGTCGCCCACACGACGTCCGAAAGGAGGAAGGTCATACATTAGAAGATCGAGAGGTATATCGATTCTCTAATTTTTATATGTTACATGTTTGTATTTATTTTTCAATTATGAGCATGATATAAATCTGTATATGGCTAAATAATACATGGATCCCGAACATAAACACAAAAGCCGGCGATCCGGACATCGTTTATTCCGTGGCTACTCGTAGAATAGAAGTTGGTCACTTGAACAACAAGTTTGTTCAGGTGACCTCTCTAAACGAATAGCACGACGATGACATGATTGTTTGGGCAATCCCTTTTGTCTAGGATTAAATTTTTTTAAATCCAGGGACATCGGTGGGATCGCCATGAACAAACAACCAAGGTGTTGTGGGAAGCGAAGTTTCCCCTCACGGATTCACTCAATTCCTACACATTTGGTTGACGTTTTACGCTCGGACAGCAACCTACTTGCCGGGGATTGGATCTCCGACAATCCTCATAGGTGGAGGGTTAAGTTTTCGTCAATTGGTTGACGAAAACTGCTTCCAAGAAGTGAATTCGTCGAACTCGTTTTTAGATCCGAATTTGATTCGGATTGTGATCGTCTCTTGGATCACAATGACTTCAACGTGAGACTAGTACCTTTCGTGAAGTCAGGGCTCGTGGCTTTGTGAAGCTATCCCGACGATACTCGACGTGGATATGAATAGAGGTGGTTCTAGCGAGGGTCGCTACGGTCGATGTCTTTCCCACTACACGTGATTCGTCAATTATAACTAGAATAAATTTCCCTTTATTGTAAAATTTGAAATGTTGATTATGTCTACACATATTGTATCCTTGCATGTGTGTGGTGTGTGTGTTGTAATAAATAGTTTATTACTTGTTTTTGCTTCCGTTGTGTGCATGTTTATGAAATGTGTTCGAACACAACACCTACGTCGGTGCCATGGGAACCCAACACCCGAGTGGGTATCAAATATAGTGTTGGTCCCGAAGTCCTCTGGGCAATGGAGAATGTGTATCAATTTTCGTGATTTAAATAAAACTTACCCTAAAGATTGCTACCCCTTGCCTCACATTGATCAATTAGTGCATTTTACTGTGGGATATGAAGTTGTATCACTTATGGATGCTTATCAGGGGTATTATCAAATCCCATTAGCTCGGGAAGATAGAAGGAGGGTTAGCTTTGTGACATCCGAATGATTGTACGCATATGTAGTGATGCCCTTCGGGTTGAAAAATATAGGAGCCACTTATCAAAGGTTAATGGACAAGATATATTTTGAATAGAAGGGCAAGAATGTGGAGATATACGTTGATGACATTCTGGTCAAGTCATAGCTCACTCAAAGTTTGGTACAAGACTTTGAGGAAACCTTTGCTACCCTCAGACGCGACAACATGAAGTTGAATCCAAAGAAGTTCTTGTTTGGGGTAAAAAGTGGAAAGTTCCTGGGATACATCGTGAGAGAAAAGGGATTGCAGGCTAACCCAGAGAAAGTTCAGGCATTGTATAATATGAAGTCACCCACCAACTTGCGAGAAACCTAGAAGTTGATAGGGAGGATTATTTCATTGTCTCGGTTTATTGCCAAGTCGATAGATTGAGGGTTACCCTTTTTCGGATTCTGAGGAAGGTCACTCGGTTTCAATGGGATGAGTAGTGTGAACAAGCATTCCAAGATTTGAAGAAGTACCTGGTGTGACTCCCTTTACTAGCTAAACCTATTTCAGGAGAACCGTTATGGGTATACCTAGCTGTATCTGAGGGAGGAATCAGCTCGGTTTTATTGAGGTAGGAAGGCACACAACAACAACCTATTTATTATACAAGTCACATATTGAAAGGGGCCAAGTTGAGATATACTGAATTCGAGAAGTTGACATATATACAAATCTTGACTGCTTGCAAGTTGAGGCTATATTTTCTGGCTCACCCGGTGAATGTGTTGACAAATAGTGAATTGGGTTGGGGGTTACTAAACCGAATTCTTCAGGGAGATTAGCCAAGTGATCTGTGGAGCTAAGTGAGTATTACATTCACTATCATCTCGAACCGCAATCAAGGCTCAGTCGCTAGCTGATTTTCTAACCAAGGTGCCAATGGGTGTGGAGAATAGTTCAGTAAAAGGAAAAGGGGAGGATAGTGCATGGAACATTTTTGTTGATGGATCTTCATGTTAGCTTTCCGGCACCACGGCAAGTGTGTGTTCGAACATGTTTCGTAAACATGTGCGCAGCGGAAGAAATAAAAAGCAATAAATATAATTTATTACAACACACACACCACACAATGCATAGTACAACATGTGTAGACATAATCATAGTTTCAAATTTTACAATAATAGGAAATTATTCTAGGTATACCTGACGTATCACGTGCAGCGGGAAAGGCATCAACCGGAGCGACTCTTGCTAGAATCGCCTCTATCCATATCCACGCCGAGTATCGTCGGGATGACTTCACAAAGCCACGAGCCTCTTCTTCGTAGGAGTCACTAGCCTCGTGTCGAAGACGATGTGATCGAGAGAAGATCACAATCCGAATCAAAATTTAGATTCAAAAATGAATCCCCAAAACTCGTTTCTCCGGAGAGATATTCGTCAATCGTTTGACGAATCCTTCATCCTCCACCTATGAGGATTACCGGAGATCGAATCCCTGGAAAGATAGCCGCCGTCGAAGCTCCAAACGTTGTCCAAATGACGCTCTGACACGAAGGGAGGAAGCTGTCCAGAATTCTGGACAGATTGGTGGAGGGGTTACGCCGGCCCAAAGAGGATGGTCGGCTGCTCCTTGGTCACCTGAGCCAAGGGAAGTCGCCAGAGGGTCACCGGCAGGAGCTTGGACGCCAGCAACATCTTGGACGATGGCACAAGAGTTGGGCGGCAAAGAGGTTGGGTGCCAACCTTGTTGGGCGCCGGCAAGGAGAAGAGAGGGAGAGGGGTTGGGCGGCTAGGTTTTCTAAAACCCAAAGTTATCCACGAAAAACCCTTAAGCCATGTTTTTATAGAGAACACATTCTCCAAAATGTTATTGGTTTATAACTAAAACCCGTTAACCCACTCCAATAACTTAAGTTAAAATAAATCAAACCGAGTAGGTCTATTTTAAGTTAAAACGAACCGAACCAACTTTGGTTCATTCGTTTAAAATAAACCAAACCCCTTTGATTTATTCTTCACCATTAGATTAGAACAAAACCAATTTGGTTCATCCATCATGTCTTCATAAGACACAACCCACCCATGCTTCCATTGCGACTGAAATGATTTCAAGCTCGCTCCTTGTTTGGTCCAACCAAAACTATTTTCTCTCAGTCTGAGAATCTCATTCTCAAGCTCATTTTAAATCCTTCAGATTACGCTCATTGTGCGTGTGACCAAATAGGTTCTCGGTTTATGTTGGTCATCTATAATTAACCATTAATTATAGAACGATCATGAGTGACACCTAGTAGTACATGTTAGTAATATATATGAGAGATGTCCTAAGACAATCGCCTTATGTATGAACCATTTATATGATAAATGATGATTCACTATTTGAGTATACATGTTTTATGTATTTGATTGGATCTTAAACTCATTTACTGAATGTCCACGATACGATTCACAGCATGAGAGAATTTGTGATTGGATCACAACTATTGAGTATCTCTACATGTGTAATTGTGATGTATCGGAATTATCCCTAGTCGATGAATTGATGGATTTGGACACCATCAATTCTGTCGAGACTAGCACGAGGTGTACTCCTTGGTGTATCCAAGCAGCTGATTCTCACTAGCTGGAGACATAGTGATGTCCGGAGTTAATCGTGGATGCTAGTTATGGTAACTAGTTCATTGGAGTGACCAGCCGTAAGACTTCATATGGTTCTCTGCATATATAGATATGTCAATGAAGTTCTTACTGTGGCTTAAGTGCGATGTTCCTTTGACTTGCGGTATTCAAGTCATCTTGATCATGGAGACTTATACTTTGACATCTTAAGCAAGCATCTCTAAGGAGATGTGGACCCGGGATGATTGGGTATAAGTCAAAGTGATCGAAGGTGTTTGAATAGCCTATAAAAGATTCACCACTCCTTGCGAGGAGATGTATACCCATGGCCTCTCATCAGATTGTTACTAAAGTCTTTGGCCAAAGCATTACATGTTTAGAGTAAGGTACTCTTCGATACATGTTGAGTAACTAGAATTCGTAGGATGAGGAAATGATACTTGGGCTAGGTGTGACGTAGTCAGCCTAGTGGGGACTGACACCATAGACCATGTCCTGAACCAAGTGGGTATAAGATGAGTGAAGGGAATGGGGCACGAATCATTCGAGCTGCTGAAGGGTTTCAGAAATAGTTCTGGATCAACCGTTGATCTTTTCGGTTATTTGGGGATCATGATGTACTACTAGGTGCCACTCATGATCGTTCTATAATTAATGGTTAATTATAGACGGCCAACATAAACCGAGAACCTATTTGGTCACACGCACAACGAGCGTAATCCAAAGGATTTAAAACGAGCTTGAGAATGGGATTCTCAGACCGAGAGAAACTAGGTTTGGTTTGACAAAACATAAATCGAGCATGAAATTGTTTCAGTCGCAGTGGAAGCGTGGATGGGCCGTGTCTTATGAAGACATAATGGATGGACCAAAATGGTTTGGTTCTAATCCAATGGATGAGGATAAACCAAAGGGTTTGGTTTATATTAAACGAATGAACCAAAGGTTGATTCGGTTCGTTTTAACTTAAAATAAACCATCATGGTTTGGTTTATTTTAACTTATCTTAATGGAGCGGGTTAACGGGCTTTATGGATATGATCCATTAACCATTAAGAGAAATAGTTCTCTATAAAAAAGGGCTTAAACACTAATCCAAAGCCCTAATCAAGGTTGGCCGCCCAAACCCCTCCCTCTCCTATTGGCTGCGCCAAGCCCAACCTCCCTGCCGCCCAGCTTGTGGTGCTTGCCGTCCGGTGATCTCCTATAGGTTTGGCATCAAGGTGAGCCTTTTCTCTCCTTGTTTTGGCCGGCGCCTACTCCTCCACCAAGCTGTCCAGTTTTCTGGACAGCTTCTTCTCCTCTCGTCGGAGCGTCGTTTGGACGACGGTTAGTGCTCCGACAGCGGCTAACATACCGGGGATTTGATCTCCGGTAATCCTCTGAGGTGGAGGACGAAGGATTCGTCAAACGGTTGACGAATACCTCTCCGGAGAAGCGAGTCTTGAGGACTTGTTTTTGGATCCGAATTTGGATTCGGATCGTGATCATCTCTCGATCACGTCGTCTTCAACACGAGGCTAGTAACCCATATGAAGACGAAGCTCGTGGCATGGCGAAGTCATCCCGAGGAGCTCGGCGTGGATACGGATAGAGACGATTCCTACGAGAATCGTTCCGGTTGATGTCGTTCCCGCTACACGTCATACGAAAGGTATAACGTAGTTAAATTTTCTTTTATTGCAAATTTTAATTTACGGTTATGTCTACACTTGTTGTAATATGCATGCGTGTGTTGTGTGTGTTGTAATAAATATAGATTTATTATTTTTAATTGCTTCCGCTGTGTTCATGTTCACGAAACATGATCGAACACACACACGCCGCGGTGCCGGAAACCCAACAGTGGTATCAGAGCCCAGGTTGTGTTTCGACATAATCGTAAAAATGGTTTTGCGATAGTCATAATGTATTTCTGGAAATTTTTTAATTTTGGAAATTTAGAAGTATTTATGGAAATTTTTCAATTTTGGAAAGTCTAGAAGTATTTATGGAAATCTTCCACTTTTGGAAAGTTGGAAGTATTTATGGAAATTGATATTTTCCATAAATAAAATATTTGATTAGATTTTGGAAATTTGTTTCCTAATTTAATCTTGATTTGATTTGGGAAATCAAATCTTTAAAATATTTAATTTCCATAAGTAGTTTTGAAGATTTAGGAAATTAGTTTCCTAAATAGATTTTCCTTAATCAAATAATTCAATGAATAAAATATGTGATTAGATTTGGAAATTTGTTTCCTAATTTAATCATGATTTGATTTGGAGAATCAAATCTTAAACATATTTTATTTCCATAAATAGTTATGACATATAAGGAAATATTGTACATGACATAATTGTATGACATGTAATTGCATTAGATGCATAACATAATGCCATGCGTGTCGTGACATGTAGATGTATGCCATGTATGTCATGCCATGTAGATAATAGTTATTTGCATGCAAAGAGGATGAGACATAAAAACCTTTAAACAATATTAAAGCCTACACCTTCCATTAATATGGTTTGAACCAGAGTTCCGTTTCTTGTTTGGGTTGTTGGACTCTCTCCAAGCTCGGCTCGAACCCGAACATGTTCAAACCATGGAATAGTTTAATACTAGTATGGTAAGAGTCAGAGGTCAATCGTTAGCTTTGGTTGTTGGACTCTCTCCAAGCTGGGCTAATTGGTTGAATGCGCTCTAACCATATTAAAACTATTCTTGATTAATGGGTTGGCTTTAACCTGGAGCATCGGCTTGTTGGACTCTCTCCAAGGTCGATGTAAAGGGAGGTGAAGTTGGGTGCTATGCATATGATGCATACTTGTTAATGTGTTAACAACCCGATGTATGTGTGAACATTCAATTAGTTGATAGCACATTGTGATAGTTGCATATACATGATATGCAATCGGTATAGATGATACCTACCGTCGTAGTTATGAATGGCTTGTTGGACTCTCTCCAAGGTTGTTCATAACTATGATGGATATCAGCCCATTCGGAGATGGACCTACGATCTCCCGAAGTGATTTTGGGGTTTTTGAAATTCAAAAAATGAATGGGATTTATAAATGTATATTGATGCATTTTTAAAATCATTTTCTCATATATGCTCGTTTTGTATTTCTAGGTCAATAAATTGATCATGACGTCTTTGAATTTGCGCACTATTTTGGATTCGAACAAACTGACTGGGCCTAACTTCCTGGACTGGCTTAGAAACCTGAGAATTGTTCTCAAGGCGGAAAAGCTTGCATATGTCCTTGAAGAGCCTCTTCCTGACTGTCCTAAGGACGATGCAACTCCAGACCAAATGTTGGTCTATCAGAAGCATGTGGCAGATTCTGAGCTGGCGAGTTGCATCATGCTAGCGGCGATGGTACCTGAGCTGCAAAAGCAGCATGAGCATATGGATGCTAATACTATAGTCTTCCATCTTCATGAGTTGTTCGATGAGCAAGCGAGATCCGAAAGGTTCGAGGTCTCTAGGCTCCTCTTCACCACGAAGATGCAAGAAGGTTAAATGCCTGTAGTGCGGTTTGTGCTAAAGATGAACGGGTACATCGAGCGGCTAGCCACCCTCGGGTTTGTGATGGATCATGAGTTAAATATTGATTTAATTCTGCATTGTTTGCCCAAGAGTTTCTCACAATTCGTGATGAACTATCGGATGAACAAATTGGAATCCACTATTTCCGAGCTCCTCAATATCTTTGAAGACTGGAGCCTTACGAAGCATGAGGAGAAAGCGATTCATTAGTTGATTCCTCAAAGAAAGGTTCTAAGAGGAAGGCAAAAGAAGAAGAAAGGGAAGAACAAAAAGGCGAAGAAGGAAACGTATAAAGGGCACTTGCCATCACTTGTGGCAAGGAAGGCCTTTGGCGAAGAAATTGCAAGATTTATCTTGAGTCCATGAAGAAGAAGAAGGCATCCGATGCCCCATCCTCTTCAGGTATCTTCGTTATTGATTGTCATTCTATTTCCTTAGACACTTGGGTATTGGATACTGGGTGTGGCTCACATATATGTAATGACATACAGGCTAAGGAATAGAAGAAGACTCGTCGAGGGAGTCAAATTTGCGAGTTGGCAATGGAGCAAAGGTTCTTGCTGATCGCCATCGGAACTTATTTCTTTGAAGCTCCCTAGTGGACTAGTCTTGGGCTGGATAATTGCTATTATGTTCCTTCTCTAATAAAGAACATTGTTTCTATTTCCTGTTTAAATAGAAATGGTTTCCATTTGACGTTTAGTAACAATTGTTGTTATATAACTTTGAATGGCGTACTTTATGGAACTGGAACTTTGAGTAATGGCATTTATACGTTGGACGTATCCAGTGACATTTTCAATATCGAAGCGAGCAACATGCGTGCTCGAAAGGATAATCCAATAGACTCCTATATGTGGCATTGTCGTCTTGGCCATATAAGCAAGAAACGCATGTCCGAATTACACCGATGTGGAATTCTGGAATCGTTTGAATTGGATTCATACGATACATGCGAGTCATGCTTAAAAGGCAAGATGACTAAGTTACCTTTTACAGTAAAAGGTGAACGAGTGGGAGAGTTACTAGGACTAATACATACCGATGTATGTGGACCTATGTCGACTCAAGCTTTAGGAGGCTATAGCTACTTCATTACCTTCACCGATGATCACTCACGGTTTGGGTATGTGTTCTTGATGAAACACAAGTCTGAAGCCTTTGAAAGGTTCAAAGAATTTAGAAATGAAGTAGAGAAATAACATGACAAGAGTATTAAAATACTTCGATCGGATCGAGGTGGTGAGTACTTAAGTCAAGAGTTTCTTGATTATCTAAGAGACAATGGTATATTGTCTCAATGGACTCCGCCATATACACCACATCATAATGGTGTATCTGAGAGGCGTAACCGGACCTTGTTGGACATGGTCAGGTCAATGATGAATCATGCGACTCTTCCCAAGTCCTTTTGGGGCTATGCACTTCAGACAGCTGTTTACTTGTTAAACAGAATGCCTACCAAGGTAGTCTCTACTACTCCATATGAGATATGGAATAGTAAGAAACCTCATGTATCTTACTTGATGATATGGGGATGTCCTGCTTATGTGAAACGAACTGTATCAGACAATTGGATGCTAAGTCTGATAAATGTCTATTTATTGGATACCCTAAGGAAACAAGGGGTTACCAATTCTATCATCCTGTGGAACAAAAGGTGTTTGTTTCAAGGCATGCTGTGTTTCTAGAGAAAGAGTTTCTCTTGCAAGAAAACAGTGGGAGTGTCGTCGAGCTTGAAGAAACTCGAGATACTCAAATAGACAATGATGAGATACCTGGTGAAGCACAACAGCCGATAACTCATAGTGATGAGCAATCGGCTGGACCTACTGTAACACCACATCTTCGTAGATTTGGTAGAACACGCAACATTCCTGAGAGATATGGATTTCTCATAAGTGAATCGAACGATGTGTTACTCATTGATGATGAGGAGCCTACCAGTTATGAAGAAGTGCTGACAAGTTCAGAAAGGGAAAAATGGCTTGATGCCATGAAGTCGGAAATGGATTCCATGTATGAAAACCAAGTTTGGAACTTGGTTGACCCACCTGAAGGCATCAAGCCTATAGGGTGCAAGTTGGTTTTCAAGAGGAAAACCGACATGGATGGTAATGTGATTACCTATAAAGCTAGATTAGTGGCGAAAGGATATCGTCAAAAACAAGGTGTTGATTATGACGAAACCTATTCGCCTGTAGCTATGCTTAAATCCATTCGGATGCTCCTGGCCATAGCGGCTCATTATGATTATGAGATATGGCAGATGGATGTGAAAACAGCTTTCCTTAATGGAAACCTCCTCGAGGACGTGTATATGATACAACCTGAGGGTTTCACATCGGTTGATAAAACCAAGGTATGCAAATTGCGACGGTCCATATATGGATTGAAGCAAGCATCCAGGAGCTGGAATATCCGTTTTGATGAGACTATCAAAAGGTTTGATTTCTCACAAAATCCAGACGAACCTTGTGTGTACAAGAAGGTTAGTGGGAGTGCAGTCGTGTTCCTAGTATTGTATGTCGATGACATATTACTTATAGGAAACGATGTTTCAATCTTACAGTCAGTTAAGGTTTGGTTATCCAAGACATTCTCCATGAAAGACCTGGGAGAAGCAACCTACATCCTCGGGATTAAGATCTATAGAGATAGATCGAAACGGTTGCTTGGTCTCTCGCAGTCTACATATATAGACCGAGTGCTAAAGAGTTTTAGCATGTCAGAATCCAAGAAAGGTTACCTACCCATCAGGCATGGGGTACACCTTTCGAAGTCTATGTGTCGCGTGCGAGAGGATTTGCATGAGTAAGATTCCCTATGCATCCGCATAATAGGATCTATCATGTATGCTATGTTATGTACGAGGCCCGATGTATCGTATGCTCACGAGTGTCACGGCAGATACTCGATCGATCCAGGAATGGATCATTGGGCGGCTGTTAAGACGATCCTTAAGTACTTGAGAAGAACTAAGGATGTGTTCCTAATATATGGAGAAGGGGACATGGTGATACGCGGGTATACGGATGCCAGCTTCCAGACAGACAAAGATGATTCCAGGTCTCAGTCTGGATACGTGTTCACCCTGAATGGGGGCACAGTGAGTTGGAAAAGTTCCAAACAAGATATCAGAGCGGATTCTACCATCGAGGCAATACATTGCAGCAAAGGAAGCGGTTTGGATCAAGAAGTTCATTTATGAACTTGGTGTGATTCCAGCCATTGTTGAAGCAATACCGGTCTACTGCGACAACAATGGAGCAATTGCACAGGCGAAAGAGCCGAGGTCTCATCAACGATCCAAACATGTGCTTCGCCGCTATCATCTTATCAGAGAGATCATCAGTAGGAATGAAATACAAATCGAGAAAATTCCCACTGAAATGAACTTAGCGGATCCCTTGACTAAAGCATTACCTCAAAGCAAGTTTGAGGGTCATGTTAGAGACATGGTATTGGATACCGTAGCGATTGGCATTAGGCCAAGTGGGAGTCTGTTAGTAATATATATGAGAGATGTCCTAAGGCAATCGCCTTATGTATGAACCATTTATATGATAAATGATGATTCACTATTTGAGTATTCATGTTTTATGTATTTGATTGGATCTTAAACTCATTTACTGAATGTCCACGATACGATTCACAGCATGAGAGAATTTGTGATTGGATCACAACTAGTGAGTATCTCTACATGTGTAATTGTGATGTATCGGAATTATCCCTAGTCGATGAATTGATGGATTTGGACACCATCAATTTTGTCGAGACTAGCACGAGGTGTACTCCTTGGTGTATCCAAGCAGCTGATTCTCACTAGCTGGAGACATAGTGATGTCCGGAGTTAATCGTGGATGCTAGTTATGGTAACTAGTTCATTGGAGTGACCAGCCGTAAGACTTCATATGGTTCTCTGCATATATAGATATGTCAATGAAGTTCTTACTATGGCTAAAGTGCGATGTTCCTTTGACTTGCGGTATTCAAGTCATCTTGATCATGGAGACTTATACTTTGACATCTTAAGCAAGCATCTCTAAGGAGATGTGGACCCGGGATGATTGGGTATAAGTCAAAGTGATCGAAGGTGTTTGAATAGCCTATAAAGGATTCACCACTCCTTGCGAGGAGATGTATACCCATGGCCTCTCGTCGGATTGTTACTAAAGTCTTTGGCCAAAGCATTACATGTTTAGAGTAAGGTACTCTTCGATACATGTTGAGTAACTAGAATCTGTAGGACGAGGAAATGATACTTGGGCTAGGTGTGACGTGGTCAGCCTAGTGGGGACTGACACCATAGACCATGTCCTGAACCAAGTGGGTATAAGATGAGTGAAGGGAATGGGGCACGAATCATTCGAGCTGCTGAAGGGTTTCATAAATAGTTCTGGATCAACCGTTGATCTTTTCGGTTAATTGGGGATCATGATGTACTACTAGGTGCCACTCATGATCGTTCTATAATTAATGGTTAATTATAGATGGCCAACATAAACCGAGAACCTATTTGGTCACACGCACAACGAGCGTAATCCAAAGGGTTTAAAACGAGCTTGAGAATGGGATTCTCAGACCGAGAGAAACTAGGTTTGGTTTGACCAAACATAAAGCGAGCATGAAATTGTTTCAGTCGCAGTGGAAGCGTGGATGGGCCGTGTCTTATAAAGACATAATGGATGGACCAAAATGGTTTGGTTCTAATCCAATGGATGAGGATAAACGAAAGGGTTTGGTTTATATTAAACGAATGAACCAAAGGTTGGTTCGGTTCGTTTTAACTTAAAATAAACCATCATGGTTTGGTTTATTTTAACTTATCTTAATGGAGCGGGTTAACGGGCTTTATGGATATGATCCATTAACCATTAAGAGAAATAGTTCTCTATAAAAGAGGGCTTAAACACTAATCCAAAGCCCTAATCAAGGTTGGCCGCCCAAACCCCTCCCTCTCCTATTCGGCGCCAACCCTAATTGCCGCCGCCCAGCTTGTGGTGCTGCCGTCTAGCTCCTTGCCAGCGACCAAGCTCCAGCCGGTGAACCTCCGGCGACCCTCCGGTGATCTCCTATAGGTTTGGCATCAAGGTGAGCCTTTTCTCTCCTTGTTTTGGCCGGCGCCTACTCTTCCACCAAGCTATCCAGTTTTCTAGACAGCTTCTTCTCCTCTCGTCGGAGCGTCGTTTGGACGACGGTTAGTGCTCCGACAGTGGCTAACATACCGGGGATTTGATCTCCGGTAATCCTCTGAGGTGGAGGACGAAGGATTCGTCAAACGGTTGACGAATACCTCTCCGGAGAAGCGAGTCTTGAGGACTTGTTTTTGGATCCGAATTTGGATTCGGATCGTGATCATCTCTCGATCACGTCGTCTTCAACACGAGGCTAGTAACCCGTACGAAGACGAAGATCGCGGCTTGGCCAAGTCATCCCGAGGAGCTCGACGTGGATACGGATAGAGACGATTCCTACGAGAATCGTTCCGGTTGATGTCGTTCCCGCTACACGTCATACGAAAGTTATAACGTAGTTAAATTTCCTTTTATTGCAAATTTTAATTTACGGTTATGTCTACACTTGTTGTAATATGCATGTGTGTGTTGTGTGTGTTGTAATAAATGTAGATTTATTATTTTTAATTGCTTCCGCTGTGTTCATGTTTACGAAACATGATCGAACACACACACGCCGCGGTGTCGGAAACCCAACAGTACATCATGATCCCCAATTAACCGAAAGATCAATGGTTGATCCAAAACTATTTCTGAAACCCTTCAGCACCTACAATGAATCATGTCATGTTCCCTTCACTTATCTTATACCCACTTGGTTTGGGACATGGTCTATTGTGTCAGTCCCCACTAGGTTGACTATGTCACACCTAGCCCAAGTATCATTTCCTCGTCCTACGGATTCTAGTTATTGTACATATATCCAAGAGTACCTTACTCTAAATATGTAATGCTTTGGCCAAAGACTTTAGTAACAATCCGACGAGAGGCGATGGGTATACATCTCCTCGTAAGGAGTGGTGAATCCTTTATAGGCTATTATTCAAACACCTTCGATCACTTCGACTTATGCCCAATCATCTCGGGTCCACATCTCCTCAGAGATGCTTGCTTAAGATGACAAAGCATAAGTCATCATGATCAAGATGACTTGAATATCTCAAGTCAAAGGAACATCGCACTTAAGTTGTAGTAAGAACTTCATTGACATATCCATACATGCAGAGAACCATATGAAGTCTTACATCTTGTCACTCCAATGAACTAGTTACCATAACTAGCATCCACAATTAACTCCGAAAATCATAATGTCTCCAGCCAGTGAGAATCAGTTGCTTGGATACACCAAGGAGTATACCTCATGCTAGTCTCGACAGAATTGATGGTGTCCAAATCCATCAATTCATCAACTAGGGATAATTCCGATACATCACAATTACACATGTAGAGATACTCACTAGTTGTGAACCAATCACAAATTCGCTCATGCTGTGAATCGTAATGTGATTCAGTAAATGAGTTTAAGATCTAATCAAATACATGCAAACATATATACTCAAATAGTGAATCTTCATTTATCATATAAATGGTTCAAACATAAGGCGATTGCCTTAGGAAATCTCTGATATATTACTAAAAAACTCCCACTTGGCCTAATGTCAATCGCTACGGTATCCAATACCATAAGCTCTAGCATAACCCTCAAACTTACTTTGAGGTAATGTCTTAGTTAACGGTTCCGCTAAGTTCCTTTCAGTGGAAATTTTCTCGATTTGTATTTCCTTCCTACTTATGATCTCTCTGATCAAATCATAGCGGCGAAGCACATGTTTGGATCGTTGATGAGACCTTGGCTCTTTTGCCTGTGCAATTGCTCCATTGTTGTCGCACTAGACCGGTATTGCTTCAACAATGGCTGGAACCACACCAAGTTCATAAATGAATTTCTTGATCCAAACCGCTTCCTTTGCTACTTCCGAAGTTGCAATGTATTTTGCCTCAGTGGTAGAATCCGCTACAGTATCTTGTTTGGAACTTTTCCAACTCACTGCACCCCCATTCAAGGTGAACACGTACCCAGACTGAGACCTTGAATCATCCTTGTCTGTCTGGAAGCTGGCATCCGTATACCCGCGTATCACCATGTCCCCTTCTCCATATATTAGGAACACATTCTTAGTTCTTCTTAAGTACTTAAGGATCATCTTAACAGTCACCCAATGATCCATTCCTGGATCAGACTGGTATCTACTCGTGACACTCAAAGCATATGATACATCAGGCCTCGTACATAACATAGCATACATGATAGATCCTATTGCGGATGTATAAGGAATTTTACTCATGCAAATCCTCTCGTCTTCTGTGCGCGGACACATAGACTTCGAAAGGTGTATCCCATGCCTGATGGGTAGGAAACCTTTCTTGGATTTCATCATACTAAACCTCTTTAGCACTCGGTCTATATATGTAAACTGTGAAAGACCAAGCAACCATTTCGATCTATCTCTATAGATCCTAATCTTGAGGATGTAGGTTGCTTCTCCTAGGTCTTTCATGGAGAATGTCTTGGACAACCAAATCTTAATCGACTGTAAAACAAAAAAATCATTTCCTATAATTAATATGTCATCGACATACAGTACTAGGAACACGACTGCACTCCCACTAACCTTCTTGTACACACAAGGTTCATTCAAATTTTAAGAGAAATCAAACTTTTTGATTGTCTGATCAAAACGGATATTCCAGCTCCTAGATGCTTGCTTCAGTCCATATATGGACCGTTGCAATTTGTATACCTTGGTTTTATCAACCGATGTAAAACCCTCAGGTTGTATCATATACACATCCTCGAGTAGGTTTCCATTTAGGAAAATTGTTTTCACATCCATCTGTCATATCTCATAATCATAATGAGCCATTATGGCCAGGAGCATCCGAATGGATTTAAGCATAGCAACAAGCGAATAGGTTTCGTCATAATCAACACCTTGCTTTTGACGATATCCTTTCGCCACCAATCTAGACTTATAGGTAATCACATTACCATCCATGTCGGTTTTCTTCTTGAAAATCCACTTGCACCCAATAGGCTTTATGCCTTCAGGTGGGTCAACCAAGTTCCAAACTTAGTTTTAATACATGGAATTCATTTCCGACTTCATGGCTTCAAGCCACTTATCCCTTTCTAAACTTTTTAGAACTTCTTCATAACTGGTAGGCTCCTCATCATCAATGAGTAATACGTCATTCGATTCACTTACGAGAAATCCATATCTCTCAGGAATATTGCTTGTTCTACCAGATCTACGAAGATGTGGTGTCTCAATAGGTCCAGCCGATGGCTCATCACGATGAGTTATTGGATGTGGTGCTTCACCAGGTATCTCATCAATGTCTATTTGAGTCTCTCGAGCCTCCTCAAGCTCAATGACACTCCCACTATTTTCTTGTAAGAGAAACTCTTTCTCTAGAAACACAGCATGCCTTGAAACAAACACCTTTTGTTCCACAGGATGATAGAGTTGGTAACCCCTTGTTTCCTTAGGGTATCTAATAAATAGACATTTATCAGACTTAGCATCCAATTTGTCTGATGCAGTCCGCTTCACATAAGCGGGACAACCCCATATCTTCAAGTAAGATACATGAGGTTTCTTACTATTCTATATCTCATATGGAGTAGTAGAGACTACCTTGGTTGACATTCTGTTTAACAAGTAAACAGCTGTCTGAAGTGCATAGCCCCAAAAGGACTTGGGAAGATTTGCATGATTCATCATTGACTTGAACATGTCCAACAAGGTCCGGTTACGCTTCTCAGATACACTATTATGTTGTGGTGTTTATGGAGGAGTCCATTGAGACAATATACCATTGTCTCTTAGATAATCTAGAGACTCTTGACTTAAGTATTCACCACCTCGATCCGATCGAAGTATTTTAATACTCTTGTCATGTTGTTTCTCTACTTCACTTCTGAATTCTTTGAACCATTCAAAGGCTTCAGACTTGTGTTTCATCAAGAACACATACCCAAACCATGTGTGATCATCGATGAAGGTAATGAAGTAGCTATAGCCTCCTAAATCTTGAGTTGACATAGGTCCACATACATCAGTATGTATTAGACCTAGCAACTCTCCCACCCATTCACCTTTTACTATAAAAGGTAACTTAGTCATCTTGCCTTTTAAGCATGATTCACATGTATCGTATGAATCCAATTCAAATGATTCCAGAATTCCACATCGGTGTAATTCAGACATGTGTTTCTTGCTTGCATGGCCAAGACGCAATGTAACATGTAAGAGTCTAATTGATTATCCTTTCAAGCATGCTTGTTGCTCACTTCGATATTGAAAATGTCACTGGATACGTCCAACGTATAAATACCATTGCTCAAAGTTTCAGTCCCTTAAAGTACGCCATTCAAAGTTATATAACAACAATTGTTACTAAATGTTAAATGGTAACCATTTCTATTTAAGCAGGAAATAGAAACAATGTTCTTTATTAGAGAAGGAACATAATAGCAATTGTCCAGTTCTAAGACTAGTCCACTAGGGAGCTTCAGCAAATAAGTTCCGATGGCGACCACAGTAACCTTTGTTCCATTGCCAACTCGTAAATTTGACTCCCCTCTGACAAGTCTTCTTCTATTCCTTAGCCCCTGTATGTCATTACATATATGTGAGTCACACCCAGTATCCAATACCCAAGTGTCTAAGGAAATAGAATGACAATCAATAATGAAGATACATGAAGAGGATGGGGCATCAGATGCCTTCTTCTTCTTCACGGACTCAAGATAAATCTTGCAGTTTTTTTGCCAGTGGCCCTCCTTGCCACAATGATGGCTAGTGCCCTTTGTTGGTGCAGTAGGTACCTAAGTCGAACCTGTGTTTTGATTATAGCAAATGATACAAAGTTAAGCTCATATCATTATCTCACGAGCTGAATCGAGTGTGCAGAAGATTGATATAGTTGGAGCTGAAGGCTAGCGACACCCGGAGGAAGCCGCGGTGGTCGGGCGACACTCGAGTGACTTCGGAGGGAGCCGAAGGAATCGAGTGGAAGGCCGGAAGCAAAAGCAACACGTAAGTATCGAGGTAAGCTCGTGTGTGCAAGCGTAAGTGAGGTCGTATCCTCCTTACGGGGATGATCTTAAGCGTAGATCAGACCAAAGACATCCCATCGATGGTCTAGGTCAAGATCGGACGGTCGAAGACCGTTGAAATAATGTTTTCTTTGAGTTAACCTTGCCTTGCAGCTAGCATCAGTCGACTGCCAGCTTGGAGGACTCGATTGTCGTCAAATCAAGCGGTCATTGAAGGTCGACTTCGTGATCTTGTCATCGATCGTGATGATGGACATCGATCGTGATGGTCATAATCGGTCGAGGAGTCAAGGCTTATCACCTCATTTCAAGGAGATTGGTGCTCAATTTTGATTGGCTAGGGTTCCTCTCGAAAAGGGGCTCAAAGGCTATAAAAGGAGGGCTTGACTTAGGGTTTTTCATCAATTAAAAAGCTTCCAAGTGCTTCCGATACGCTCCGACTCTCCGACATCCCTACGACGAAGCGTTGTCGAGACGACGACTAGAGCTTCAACCTCCATCCTTTGAAGTCATCGGTAATGAAAGTTTGAATCATATTTCAGTTTATAAGTTATTCTCATTTCGAGCTTTAAATTATATCAAGGAGAGGGGGAGTGTCCCTCTACCTTAAGCTTTTATCATCTTTGTGTATCCGTCTAACTCCTACCTCCAACGAGGAGGAGTTTTCTAGTAGTTTGCCCTCCGTACGTGGTCAAGGACCACTAGGGCCTTGGAGTAGTAGCCTTCGGCTACGAACCAAGTAAATCTCTTGTGTCTATTGTTTTTTTTTATCTTTCCGCTGCATATAAGTTTTCTTTTAAAACGAATTCGTACGAAAAATTTCTATCGCTATTCACCCCCCCCTCTAGCGATCCGATCGATCCAACAATTGGTATCAGAGCCGGGGGTTGCTAAGATTTGGTGAAACCACCAATCTAGCCATTTTTACAGATTTATTTTTCTTTTAATTCTGTTTATTTCAGATTTATTTCGTTTGTTAAGTTTTCTCCCTCACTACTAATCCAAGACGCGAGTCTTGGTACTTTTTGTGTGTTTTTGTCATTGCTAGTTTTTTTTTTATCTTCGTCTCTTTGTGTCTTTTGTTCTAATGGCCCATCTCGAGGGTTTTAGCACCGTCCGACCTCCATTTTACAATGGAGATGACTTCCGTTATTAGAAGGGTTGGATGGAATGCTTTCTCAAAACCCAAATCGAGATGTGGATCATAATCCAAACGGGTTTTACACTTCCGACCAATGAAGTGGGTGACTCCTTGGATTATGATCAATGGACCATTGCGACAAAATGACAAGTTGAAGCCGACGCCAAGGCAACACAAATCCTCCAATGCGGCTTATCCAAGGAGGAGCTAAATCGTCTCGGCCGCTTCATAAGTGCAAAAGATCTTTGGACAAAACTAGTGGAGCTACACGAAGGGACCGATGAAGCCAAGGTATGTAAGCGTGATCTTATTTTCAATAAACTATATAACCTAAAAATGCAGGAACACGAGTCCGTGACGCAACTCCACGCCCGTGTCCAAGACATAGTCAACAACCTACACGCAATCGGGCAAAAGGTCGAAAACCGCAACCTTATAAGGTATGTTCTAAACTCTTTTCCGAGGACTACCTTGTGGGCATCCATGGTCGATGCCTACAAGGTCTCCAATGACCTTTCTAAACTTAGATTAGATGAACTTTTTTCCGATTTTGAACTTCATGAGCAGTCTAACTTGGAACCCAAGAGGGGTATAGCCTTGTTTGCAGGTTCAAAGAAGAAGAAAATCGTAAGCAAGCCACCACCAACCGAGGAGGAAGACGAGTCTGAAGAAGAAGTTGACCCGGAGTTGACTGCTGAACTAATGAACCTAGCTCGAAGGATAGCCAAGGGACGAAAGCGAACCATGACTCGACCCAACCAAGGTAAGCCTAAAAGTTCTAATATTAGGTGTTATGAGTGTAACAGGTTTGGACATATCAAGTCCGAGTGCCCCAAGCTCAACCACCAAGCACCTAAGCACAAGAAGGCTCTCAACGCGACATGGGAAGAAGCGTCATCCGAAGAAGACGAAGACCACGTCTTCATGGCAAAATCAATTGAGTCAGACACGGAGACCGAACCTGAACTTGAGTCAGAACCTGAGAATGACTCGAACTACGAAGCTACCTTCAAGTCAAGCCACGGATACGCATCCGGTTCAAAAGATACCCTTAAAGTGAGTCGAACTTTATTTAATACTTTACATAATACGGTTAGGTTTTTGTCTAGGAAATTAGTTAAGTCCGAGTCCAAGGTCGAGACCCTAGTTGAGGAGGTCAAACTCCTCAAACACAAGGTCTCCCTAACCTCTTCGACTAGTCAAGTTCGAGAAGAGGACCCAACTCGAGCTGAAAAGATCGAAGTTGAGAACTCTCTTTTGAAAAGTCAAGTTGAAGATCTTAGGAACACGTTGGAAAGGTTCACTTCGGGATCCAAAGGACTTGACCTCCTACTTGGATCTCAAAGGGCCGTGTACAACAAGGCTGGACTAGGGTTTAACTCAACCACGACTAATAGGTCGTATATGTCGATTGTAAGTCGACATAGGAAACATGTCCAAGCATGGGTCCCTAAGAACTTTTTGATTTCAACTCTAGGATCCAACCCGTACTGGGTTCCCAAGGACCAAATCCACTATGTGGATAGACCGAACCGATTCAACGGTCTAGGGGGAGCCAGTACAAAACATGTTTGTGCTTTAACTTAGAAATTGCATGCTTAGATTTTTTTAAAACTTGTGAACTCACTTAGAATACGTACATAACCAACTAAAATCCTTCGAAAAGATTGAGCCTCGGGGAGCCTCTTTTCAAAAATAACCAGTTAGACTAGGAAATAGTCTTAGGTGAGTCAAGTCATCATTTTCTTGAAAATGGCTTTGTCTAAGGAAGTGGTCGATGATCTGATAAAAGAAGGCCCCTATGCCTCGCCATGACCTGGAAGCCATGATCTTGAAAAGGTAAACTTGACAAGCCTAGGGTCAAATCCAAATCTAACATAAAATTACTTGAACCTAAATGCACTTAATCAACTTAATTGGAAGTCATCTCACAAAAAACACATAAGTATAACATGCTTGATCATATAGACATAGGTGAGATGACCTAGGTTTAACAACTTACAACCAATCTTTTAAAAAAAAAAAATCTAACATCCAATCCAACCACCTTGTGTGTAGGATCAATGGATGTTGGACAGCGGTTGCTCCCGACACATGACCGGGGATCAACTCAAATTCATGAAGCTTCGATTCAAACAACAAGGATCGGTAGCCTTTGGGAATAACGGCAAGCTCAAAATCATCGGATCAGGTGATATCGAGCTTAACTCGAATTTTGTTATTAAAAATGTATTACTTGTAGAGAATTTTGAATATAACCTGCTTAGCGTAAGTCAATTATGTGACAATAACTATAAGGTCGTATTTTTAGAAAATGAATGTGTAATTAAAACAAATAAAACAGCTAAAACAATACTCAAAGGAACTAGGACAAATAACATTTATACAATTAACTTAATCAAATCCTCAACCAAATGTCTTATGACACAGGAAGAGGAATCATGGTTGTGGCACCAACGACTCGGTCACTCGCACCCAAGACTCGTCCACAAGATGAGTCAGAGTGGCTTAGTCAGAGGCTTACCTAACCTCAACAATTTGGTTAATAAAATCTGTAATGCTTGTCAACAAGGAAAACAACCTAGGACACAACACAAGTTAACTAACCAAGAATGAACCTCAAGTGTACTTGAGCTCCTGCATATGGATCTATTCGATTCACATGGAGCCAAGTCACTCAATAGAAGTCAATATTGCTTAGTCATAATTGACGACTACTCCAGGTTTACCAGGGTTAGGTTCATCAAACATAAAAATGATACCCTAGATCAATTAATCAATCTATTCAAATTAATCAAGAATCAAAAAAACCTTAAGGTTAAAAGACTTAGAAGCGATCATGGTGGTGAATTCGAAAATCAAAGGTTCACCGACTTCTGTAACCTAAACGGATACCACCATGAATTCTCTTTCCCTAGGACCCCTCAACAAAATGGTCTAGTGGAGCGGAAAACCCGAACTCTACAAGAAGCCGCTAGGACCATGTTGAACGAATACGACCTACCCGACAGGTTTTGGGCAGAAGCCGTTAGCACGGCTTGCTATGTCCAGAATAGGATCCTTATGGTAAAGAGGCGCCTTAAGACCTCGTACGAGATTTATCACAATAAAGTACCCAACATCAAGTACTTTAGGGTATTTGGATTTAAAGTACATATCTTAAATACTAAGAACCACCTAGGGAAATTCAAATCCAAAACCTCCACCAGAATCTTCTTAGGATACTCAACCACGAGTAGGGCCTATAGGGTATATAACCACGATACCCTTAAAGTCGAAGAGACTATTAATGTAGTGTTCGATGAAGTACCCGAACCTACAAAACCCTTAATGACCCCAAGTGTTGAGCCCACTGATACCAAACTCGTCTCCGACCCTGAGATCGAGTCTAATCCACATCAACCAACTTCTCTTGTCGACCAAGTGACAAGTGATCCGAGTCAAACTAGTGTTCAACCAAGTCACCCCATTGATCAAGCATTAGGTGACACAAACCCAACCCAATCTAGGATTCAGACTAACCACCCTATCGATCAAGTGATAGGAAATCCTAATCTAGGAGTTCGAACTAGAGCATCCTATAGGAACCTTAGTCAAATTTCCTTAATTTCAAAGATAGAACCCAAATCAATTGAACAAGCGCTTCTTGATCCCGATTGGATTATTGCAATGCAAGAAGAGCTAGCTCAATTTACTAGGAATGAAGTGTGGGAATTAGTACCACCACCTAAAGACAAAACGATAATTGGAACAAGGTGGGTGTTTCGAAATAAGCTTGATGATAAAGGTGAAGTAGTTAGAAACAAGGCTAGGTTAGTCGCCAAAGGGTTTAGTCAAGTCGAAGGCTTAGATTACGATGAAACCTATGCCCCAGTAGCTAGACTCGAATCCATTCGAATGTTGCTAGCTTATGCCGCACATCGAGGATTTAAGCTGTTTCAAATGGATGTTAAGTCGGCATTCCTAAATGGATACATTAAAGAAGAAGTTTATGTTAGCCAACCCCTCGGATTCGAAAATCTAGATAAACCCGACCATGTTCTAAAACTTAAGAAAGCTCTCTATGGACTTAAACAAGCTCCTCGAGCTTGGTACGAGAGACTTTCAATCCATCTTAAGTCAAAAGGGTTTAACCAAGGCTTAGTTGATCCAACTCTCTTCGTAAAAACCTTACGTAAAGAAATATTCATAGCTCAAATTTACGTAGACGATATAATTTTTGGAACCTCTAACTCAGCCTTACTAAACGAGTTCGTTTCACTCATGGAAAGTGAGTTCGAAATGAACTTGGTAGGCGAGTTAAGTTTCTTTTTAGGTCTATAAATTAAACAAACTAAGGATGGTATATACCTATATCAACAAAAATACAATAAGGAGTTAATTAAAAGATTTGGAATGCAAGACGCTAAGATAATAAACACCCCAATGGCGATTAATGTTAACATAGGAGAAGACCTAGAAAGTAAGTCCATTGACTTAAAGTACTATAGGAGCGCGATAGGAAGTCTCCTATACTTAGCTAGTCGACCGAGACATCCTATTCGCATGATAAGTATGTGCGCTGTGAGTTTCAAACATGCTAAGGAGTCTCACCTAACTCTAGTCAAGCGTATCCTTAGATATCTAAAGGGTACACTTAATGTCGGTATTTGGTGTCCTAGATCTACCGAGTTTGAACTAACTGGCTACTCCGATTCGAACTATGCCGGTAGTAAGCTCGATAGAAAGAGTACGAGTGGTTGTTGTTAACTTCTCGGCTCGAGTCTAGTGAGTTGGTGTAGTAGGAAGCAACACTGTGTTGCCTTATCTACCACCGAAGTCGAATACATCGCGATGGGTGAGTGTGTCACTCAACTTCTTTGGATGAAGCACACTCTCCGCGACTTTAAGCTAGACTTTACGCATACTAAACTTCACATAGATAACATTAGTTCAATTAATCTTACTAAGAATCCGATATGTCACTCTAGGACCAAACATATAGAAGTCAACACCATTTCATTCGAGAACATGTGGCCAACGGAGCCATACAACTCGAATACGTCGAATCGAAGTATAACTTAGCAGACCTATTTACTAAACCCCTACCCAAAGCCGAATTTAGTCTATTAAGACGAAAATTGGGCATGTGCGTAATAGAATAGGTACTTGAAAATTATATGTTCTTACTACTATCTCTTTAATTTCATTTTTATGGAACTAGTATAGGGCATACCTTAGATATCATGCACCTATAGATTTAAGGAGCCAATACATCTCACAACACATAGGACTAATGTGTTTGTGTACTTAGCCACGTAGATGGGCGTGAGATGTTAGGACCTTACTCTTGGTTCCAGATGTAGAGCTAGTGCATCGCTATGAACCACGGAGTATAATCATACATACTAACCGACTCTGACCAGGACGGGTTGATCTTTCATATCAATCAAGCCAAATATGAGTCGAACATCTTATAGATGAACTTATTTTCAGTATATTATTTTCAAAATAATGTGGAACATGCTTGGACTTTAAAATTAAAACTTATTTTTCCACACACACCCTCACTCTTTTCGATATATGGCAAAAGGGGGAGAAAAAGGCCAAAGTTAAGGGATCATTTTTTTTCCAAGGCTTACTTAACTTTAAGTTAACAAAACAGTTCTTAACTTAAACACATTTAGTTAACTTGTTTTCGTTAACAATACAAAAAATAATTTACTTAACTCTTAGTTAACTTCTTAAAAAAGTAATTTACTTAACTTTAAGTTAACTTGTTAACAAAATGGAAGTAAAGGCCAAGGTTAAGAAATCAATTTTTTGATTTCTTAACTTAAAACTTATTTTAAACACTATGGCCAATATTAAGTAATTTCGGTTACTTAATTCTTTTTTTTAGTAGTAAATATCAAGGGAGAGAGTTAAAACTCTTTCTCAAGCACTCACCCTCAGTCAAGGGGGAGAATTTCTCAAGGGGGAGCACTTGAAAAAGAGTTTTTATATACTCCTGCACATTCATGCATATCTCTTACTCAGTTTACTTAATGCATTTAATTTATCTTTCTTAACTTTGTATGTGGGTTTGCCATAAATCAAAAAGGGGGAGATTGTTGGTGCAGTAGCCACCTAAGTCGAACCTGGGTTTTGATTATAGCAAACGATACAAAGTTAAACTCATATCATTATCTCACGAGCTGAATCGAATGTGCAGAAGATTGATATAGCTGGAGCTGAAGGCTAGCGACACCCGGAGGAAGCCGCGGTGGTTGGGTGACACTCGAGTGACTTCGGAGGGAACCGAAAAAATCGAGTGGAAGGCCGGAAGCAAAAGCAACACGTAAGTATCGAGGTAAGCTCATGTGTGCAAGCGTAAGTGAGGTCGTATCCTCCTTACGGGAATGATCTTAAGCGTAGATCCGACCAAAGACATCCCATCGATGTTCTAGGTCAAGATCGGACGGTCGAAGACCGTCGAAATAATGTTTTCTTTGAGCTAACCTTGCCTTGCAGCTAGCATCACGATCGCCCGGCTTGGAGGACTCGATCGTTAGTCAACATCGATTGCGAAGGTCAAGACTCGATCGATGTCGATCATCGATCGTGATGATGGACATCAGTCGATTGATGGTCAATGATCAGATTCGAGGAGTCAAGGCTTATCACCTCATTTCAAGGAGATTGGTGCTCAATTTTGATTGGCTAGGGTTCCTCTCGAAAAGGGGCTCAAAGGCTATAAAAGGAGGGCTTGACTTAGGGTTTTTCATCAATTAAAAAGCTTCCAAGTGCTTCAGATACGCTCCGACTCTCCGACATCCCTACGACGAAGCGCTGCCGAGACGACGACTAGTGCTTCAACCTCCATCCTTTGAAGTCATCGGTAACGAAAGTTTGAATCATATTTCAGTTTATAAGTTGTTCTCATTTCGAGCTTTAAATTATATCAAGGAGAGGGGGAGTGTCCCTCTACCTTAAGATTTTATCATCTTTGTGTATCCGTCTAACTCCTACCTCCAACGAGGAGGAGTTTTCTAGTAGTTTGCCCTCCGTACGTGGTCAAGGACCACTAGGGCCTTGGAGTAGTAGCCTTCGGCTACGAACCAAGTAAATCTCTTGCGTCTATTGTTTTTTTATCTTTCTGCTGCATATAAGTTTTCTTTTAAAACGAATTCGTACGAAAAATTTCTATCGCCATTCACCCCCCCTCTAGCGATCCGATCGATCCAACACCCTTTTGTGCTGGTTCTGCCTTCTTAGCCTTCTTATTCTTCCCTTTCTTCTGTTCCTTTGCCTTCCTCTTAGAACCTTTCTTCGAGGAATCAACTAACAAAACCGCCTTCTCCTCATGCTTCACAGAAGGCTCCACAGTCTTCAGCATATTGAGGAACTCAGGAATAGTGGATTCTAGTTTGTTCATCCGGTAGTTCTTCATAAATTGTGAGAAAATCTTGGGAAAACAATGCAGAATCAAGTCAATACATAATTCATGATCCATCACAAACCCGAGGTGGCCAGCCGCTCAATGTACCCATTCATCTTTAGCACAAACTACACTACAGAAGAACCTTCTTGCATCTTAGAGGTGAAGAGGAGCCTGGAGACTTCGAACCTTTCGGATCTCGCTTGCTCATCAAACAACTCATGAAGATGGAAGACTATGGTATTAGCATCCATATGCTCATGCTGCTTTTGCAACTCGCCACTTCAGAATCTGTCACATATTTCTGATAGGCCAACAATTGGTCTGGAGTTGCATCATCTCTAGGAGGTTAGGAAGAGGCTCTTCAAGGACATACGCAAGCTTTTCTACCTTGAGAACAATTCTCAAGTTTCTAAGCCAGACCAGGAAGTTAGGCCCAGTCAATTTATTTGAATCCAAAATAGTACGCAAATTCAAAGTCGTCATGATCAATCGATTAACCTAGAAATACAAAACGAGCATATATGAGAAAGATGATTTGAAATGCATCAATATACATTCATAAATCCCATTCATTTTTTGAATTTCAAAAACCCCAAAATCACTTCGGGAGATCGTAGGTCCATCTCCGAATGGGTTGATATCCAACATAGATATGAACAACCTTGGAGAGAGTCCAACAAGCCATTCATAGCTACGATGGTATGTATCAAATATATCGATTGCATATTATATATATGCAACTATCACAATGTGCTATCAACTAATTGATTGTTCACACATACATCGGGTTGTTAACTCATTAACAAGTATGCATCATATGCATAGCACCCAACTTCACCTCCCTTCACATCGACCTTGGAGAGAGTCCAACAAGTCGATGCTACAGGTTAAAGCCAACCCATTAATCGAGAAATAGTTTTAATATGGTTAGAGCACATTCAACCAATTAGCCCGGCTTGGAGAGAGTCCAACAACCAAAGCTAACGATTGACCTCTGACTCTTACCATATTAGTATTAAACTATTTCATGGTTTGAACATGTTCAAGTTTGAGCCGGCCTTGGAGAGAGTCCAAAAACCCAAACAGGAAACAAAACTCTGGTTCTAACCATATTAATGGAAGGTGTAGGCTTTAATATTGTGTTAGGGTTTTTATGTCTCATCCTCTTTGCATGAAAATAACTATTATCAACATGGCATGACGTACATGGCATACATCCACATGTCACGACACGCATGACATAATGATATGCATCTTATGCAATTACATGACATACAATTATGGCATGTACATAATTTCCTTATATGTCATAACTATTTATGGAAATAAAATATGTTTAAGATTTGATTCTTAAAATTAAATCATGATTAAATTAGGAAACAAATTTTCAAATCTAATCACATATTTTATTTATGGAAGGTCTCAATTAAGGAAAGTTAATTTTAATTTAGGAAACAAATTTCGTAAATTATCAAAACTATTTATGGAAATAAAATATATTTTAGATTTGATTTCCCAAATCAAATCATGATTAAATTAGGAAATAAATTTCCAAATCTAATCAAATATTTTATTTATGAAAAATATTAATTTCCATAAATACTTCTAACTTTCCAAAAGTAGAAGATTTTCATAAATACTTTTAGACTTTCCAAAATTAAAAAATTTCCATAAATACTTCTAACTTTTCAAAAGTAGAAAATTTCTATAAATACAATTATAACTATCACAAAATAATTTTACGATTATGTCAAAACACAACCTGGGCTCTGATACCACTGTTGGGTTTCCGGCACCGCGGCGAGTGTGTGTTCAAATATATTTCGTAAACATGTGCTCAGCGGAATAAATAAAAAGCAATAAATCTAATTTGTTACAACACACACACACATATGCATTGTACAACATGTGTAGACATAATCATAGTTTCAAATTTTGCTATAAAAGGAAATTATTCTAGGTATACCTGACGTATCACGTGCAGCGAGAAAGGCATCAACCGGAGCGACTCTCGCTAGAATCACCTCTATCCATATCCAAGTCGAGTATCGTCGAGATGACTTCACAAAGCCACGAGCCTCGTCTTCGTAGGAATCACTAGTCTCGTGTCGAAGACGATGTGATCGAGAGAAGATCACAATCCGAATCAAAATTCGGATTCAAACACGAGTCCCTAAAACTCGCTTCTCTGGAGAGGTATTCGTCAACCGTTTGACGAATCCTTCATCCTCCACCTATGAGGATTACCGGAGATCGAATCCCCTAAGGGTAGGAAACTTCCCTTCCCACTTCAACTCGGTCACTTGTTCATGGTGATCCCTACGTCGTCCCCCGATTAAAAAAATTAATCCTCGATAAAGAGGGATTACCAAAGCAACCGTTCCATCGTCGTGTTATTCGATTAGAGTGGTCACTTGAACAAACTTGTTGTTCAAGCAACCAGCCTCTATTCTTCGAATAGCTGCGGAATAGACGATATACGGATCGCCGGTTTTTGCATTTGTATTTGGGGTCCAAGTAAATTTAGCCACATAATAAAACATACAACATACAAATAAACAAAAGGAAAGCAAACAAGATTTATACCTCTTGTTTACCTCAAGGTTGAAGGGTTTTTGTCCCAGAACCGAAGCTCTTATTCCACATGAAGGTGGAGAAACTTCGCTTCCCACTTTAACTCGGTCGCTTGTTCATGGCGATCCCATCGATGTCCCCGGATTAAAAAAAATTAATCCTAAACAAGAGGGATTGCCCAAGCAACCTTGTCATCGTCGTGCTATTCATTTAAAGTAGTCACTTGAACAAACTTGTTGTTCAAGTGACCAACCTCTATGCTACGAATAGCCGCGGAATAGACGATGTACGGATCGCCGACATTTGTGTTTATGTTCGGGGTCCAAGTTATATTAGCCACATACATAAAGTAAACAACCACATACAACATGCATATAATTGAAAAACAATTATAGACATAATACAAAAGAACACTAATCAAAATAAACAAGATTATACCTCTTGATCTTCTATTGTATGTCCTTCCTCCTTTTGGACGTCGTGTGGGCAATGATCTTCCAAAAGTCGAAGCCTCCTAGATCACCAATCTTCCTTTCCTTGTTCACTCCGAAGAAAGGAAGATCATAAAACAAAACTCTTCTTCCTATCTAGAACCGGCCACCAAATCAATAGACTCGATGTTGCCGCCGGCCAAAGGAGGATCAATGGGAGCATGGGCGCCGGCCAACACTTGGAGAAGAGAAAGCACACCAACCCTTCACCTTGTTGCCGCCCAAAACCCTAACCCTAGCTCTCCTAATTGTCGGCCAAGGAAGAGGGGAAGAAGGGTAGGTTGAGCACCGGCCAAGGTAGAGGGAAGAAGGATAGGTTGCCGGCCAAACCTTGGAAGAAGAAGAAAAGGACTTCTCCTCATGTTGCCGCCCACAACCAACACCCAAACCCTAACCCTAGCCGCCCACTCCTAATCCTAACCAAACTAGGATTACTTGCCGCCCAAGGGGAGAAAACCCTAATCCTGTTAAGCCATCAAGCCTTGCCGCCCACCTTAATGCTCTATTTATAGAGTTGGGCTCAAGCCTTGTTTTAATCTCCACCATTGTTTCTAGGGATTTAATCTCAACCGTCGGATCTAGAGATTTAATCTCAATGGTCGGATCTAGAGATTTAATCTCTACCGCTGGATCTAGAGTTTTGTTTTCATCCATTGGATCTAAGCTTCATGAGGTGTTAATAGGCAACAATAGGGACCATGAGGAGGAGTTGGATCTTGGCCACCCAATGGATCAAGCTCACATAAAGTCCGATCCATTAATGATTATCCATTCCACTAGAGGATTATCATTGATCTACCTCACCAACCCCCATAAGTTAATATGGGCTTCATATATTATTTGTACATTTTCTCCCCGTGTTTAAGATCTCGAATGTCCGTCGATTAATTAATTTACTGACCATTAATTAATCAACATCTAACTGTTGGTGCAGTGGGCACCAAAGTCGAACCGGTATTTTGATTATGGCAAAAGGCTCAATAGTTAAGGGTATATTTGTTATCTTACGAGCTCAATTAAGTGTGCAGAAATGCTAAAGTTGAGCGGAAGGTCTGCGACACCCGGTGGGAACCGAGGTGGTCGGGCAACGCCAGAGGGACTTCGGAGGAAGCCGAGGTACTCGGGTGAAGACCGGAAGCGAGGGTACAAGGTAAGCTCGTGTGAAAGCGAAGCAAGGTCGTTAAGCGTAGATCCGACCCAATACCTCCAATGGAAGGTCAAGGTCGAGATCAGATGGTTAGAACCATCGTACTTTATATTTTAAGCTAACTTGTACTGCAGTCCAAAACCCTTTGACCAGTCGTCTACTACAGTCAACTGCTAGTCTAGTTCCAGCCTCGAGAATCGCTAGACAGGGGGTGAATTTGGACTTGACTCGTGTTTTGGTACAAAGGGTGATGTGGCATCAAGGTGGACATCCAAACCATCACCAAGCTTGGACCTCATCCTTGAGTTGGCGTGAAGGCCTCCTTGAGGTGGCACAAGATGGTTGGCTCCCATGATGTGGCACAAGTTGGATGGCTTCTTCTTCTTGGCGTGAAGGCTTCCTTGAGGTGGCACAAGGTGGTTGGATGAAACACCTCATCCTTGAGTTGGGATAAGAACCTCACCTTGGACACTACCTATGTCTAAATTCATAGATCAATATCCATAAATAGACATGTTCAAGCCAAGCAAATGACAAGAATTCAAGAGCTCTCAACACGCCGTCGTAACGCCGCTACTACTACTCACATTTGCTACGACGAAGTGCCGCCGACAACGAAAGCTACATCTTCTACTTATAAGAGTTGTCGGTATATTTATTTAAGTTCTACTTCTTTAAATTGTCTTTGTGCTTTAATCGTAACAAGGAAAGGGGGAGTGTCCCTTTGCCTTGATTTCTTTTTGTAATCGTTGCTCCTACCTCCAACGAGGAGGAGTGGTTTTAGTGAATTGCCCTCCGTACGTGATCAAGGATCACTAGGGCCGTGGATTAGCAATCGAAAGATTGTGAACCACGTAAAAATATCTTGTCTACTTTATATTTCCGCTGTTCACTCTCTACTTGCTTTTTACTTATTGCAAAAGTTTTTAACGACACCGTATCGCTATTCACCCCCCCCCCTCTAGCGACACTTTCGATCCAACAATTGGTATCAGAGCCGGGGGCGCTAAGATTCGGTGAAACCACCAATCTAGCTTTGTTTTTCTTTTTTTTTACAGATTTTTTATTTATTTATTTCTGTTTTCGTATAATTATTTCACTTGCTTATCTTCTCCTACATATAGAATTGCATTAGAGGCTTTAGGATCCGGATAAGGTTGTCCTTGAGTTAGATCGAGTAAGGTTGTCCTCCGAACTTCAACGACATTCGCATTTGATTGTTTATTTCTTTTTGCAAGTTACATTTTATATATCTTTTTACTTCCCTTTTACTAATCCAAGGCGAAAGTCTTGGAATATTCTTTCGTGTGTGTTTTGCAAGATTCTTTTTCGTTCTTCTTCTTGTTTTTAAATGGCCCATCTCGAAGGGTTTAGCACCGCCTTGACCCCCGTTTTACAACGGTAATGACTTTCGTTATTGGAAGGGTCGGATGGAATGCTTTCTTAAAACCCAAATCGAGATGTGGATCGTAATCCAAACCGGTTTCACACTTCCTATTAATGAAGATGGTGAATCTTTGGGTTACGATCAATGGTCAAATTCCATGAAAAAACAAGTAGAAGCCGATGCCAAGGCAACTCAAATCTTGCAATGTGGGTTGTCCAAGGAAGAGTTCAACCGCGTCGGCCCCTTCATTAGTGCAAAGGACTTATGGACCAAGCTAGTGGAACTACACGAAGGCACCGACGACACGAAGGTATGTAAAAGAGATTTACTTTTAAATAAATTGTATAACTTGAAAATGCAGGAAAACGAGACCGCAACTCAACTACATGCTCGTATCCAAGACATCGTCAACCAACTCCATGCCATCGGACAAAAGGTCGAGAATCGCGACCTTATCAGGTATTCTCTTAACTCGTTTCCTAGGACCACCTTGTGGGCATCCATGGTCGATGCCTACAAGGTCTCCAAGGACCTTTCTAAGATTAGGTTAGACGAATTGTTTTCGGAACTTGAATTACATGAGCAAACTAACGTGGTCCAGGCCGAGAAGAGTATTGCGTTAGTTGCAGGTTCCAAGAAGAAGAAGCCCCCAAGCAAGCCACCCTCGGAGGAAGAAGACGATATCCAAGCTCTAATGGCCAAGCCGACCGAGCACGACTCCGAAACCGAAGAAGAGTCCGAGTCCGAATCCGATGATGAGCTTCCATTCAAGACAAGCCACGGATCCGTATCCGGTTCAAAAGAATCATTAAGGGTAAGTCGGTCGTTACTTAATACTTTGTATGGTGCAATTAAATTTTTAAATAAGAAACTAGCTAAGTCCGAGTCCAAGGTCGAGACCCTAATTGAGGAGGTTAACCTCCTCAAACATGAGGTCTCCCTAACCTCTTTGACTACTCGTATTCAAGAGGAGGACTCAACTCAAGTTGAAAAGCTTGAAGTTGAGAACTCGCTTTTGAAAACACAAGTCGAAGACCTTAGGAACACGTTGGAAAGGTTCACTTTGGGATCCAAGGGACTTGACCTCTTACTTGGATCACAAAGGGCCGTGTACAACAAGGCCGGACTCGGGTTTAACTCAAATACAACCAATAAGTCATATATGTCTATAGTAAACCAACATAAGAAAAATGTCCAAGCATGGGTCCCTAAGATCACTTTGATTTCAACTTTAGGATCTAACATGTATTGGGTTCCCAAGGACCAAATTCACTATGTGAATAGACCCACTCGATTCAATGGTCCAGGGGGAGCCAATACAAAATGTATTTTTGTTAAGTCTTAGAAATTGCATGCTTAGTTTTTCCTTTATTTTTAGAATGATTAGATAGGACTCATAACCAACTAAAATCCTGCGAAAAGATTGAGCCTCGGGGAGCCTCTTTTCAAAAATAAATCAACTAAAATCCTACGAAAAGATTGAGCCTCGGGGAGCCTCTTTTCAAAAATAACTAGTTAGACCAAGATGTAGTCTCAAGTAAGTCGAGTTATCAATTTCTTGAAATAAGCTTTGTCTAAGGAAGTGGTCGTTGTTCCGATCAAAGAAGGCCTCTGTGACTCGCCACGACCTGGAAGCTAATCTCTTGAAAAGATTACTTGATGAGCTTAGACTAAATCCGAATCTAACCTAATGTTGGTTAATTTAAATTCATTAAAATTAATCAAGTAAAATTGAAAGTCATCTCACAATAATAACACATAGGAATAACATGTTTTGATCATGTAGATATTGGTGAGATGATTTAGGTCTAAAAACTTACAAACAACCCTTTAGTAATTCCATTGATCCTACACATAAGAGTCGAAGAAACCATTAATATAGTTTTCGACGAAGGACACGAACCCGTTCAATCCTTAACAAAACCAACTAGCAAATCAACTTATAGCGAACCCGACTCTGATCTTGAACTTGAATCTCGTCCTAACCCAAGTCATCCTATCGACCAAGTGATAGATGACTCTAACCCAAGTCAAACTAGAACTCACCCAAGTCATCCTATCGACCAAGTGATAGATGACCCTAACCCGAGTCACACTAAGACTCAAACAAATCATCCTATCAATCAAGTTATAGGTGATCCAAATTTAGGGGTTCGAACTAGAGCTTCATACCGAAACCTTAATCAAATCTCGTTAATTTCCAAAATCGAACCCAAAACTATTGAACAAGCACTTCTTGATCCCGATCGATTATTGCTATGCAAGAAGAGCTAGCTCAATTCACTAGAAATGAAGTCCGGGAATTAGTACCACCACCTAAAGAAAAATCAATTATTGGAACAAGGTGGGTATTTGAAATAAACTTGATGATAAAGGTGAAGTAGTTAGAAATAAAGCTAGGTTAGTCGCAAAGGGTTTAGTCAAGTCGAAGGTTTAGATTACGATGAGACCTACGCCCGTAGCTGCACTAGAGTCCATCCGAATGTTGTTAGCATATCTATGCACATCGAGGTTTTAAATTGTTTCAAATGGATGTCAAGTCAGCATTTTTGAATGGATACATTAAGGAAGAAGTTTACGTCACCAACCTCCGGATTCAAAATCTAGATAAACTGACCATGTCCTTAGACTTAAGAAAGCCCTATATGGACTCAAACAAGCCCCAAGAGCTTGGTACGAAGGCTTTCGATCTATCTTAAGTCCAAAGGATTCAACCAAGGTTTAGTCGACCCAACCTTATTCGTTAAAACCGTAGGAAAAGAAATCTTTATAGCCCAAATCTATGTAGATGATATAATTTTTGGAACTACCAACTCGATCCTGCTAAACGAATTCATCTCACTTATGGAAAGTGAATTTAAAATGAATTTAGTAGGAGAGTTAAGTTTCTTCTTAGGTTTACAAATTAAACAAACTAAAGATGGAATATATTTACATCAACAAAAATATACTAAGGACTTAATAAATCGATTTGGAATGCAAGATGCTAAAATAATCAATACACCTATGGCAACTAATGTTAATATAAACGAAGATGTAGAAGGAAAACGTTGACCTAAAATACTATAGGGCGCAATAGGAAGTCTCCTATACTTAACATGAGCCGACCCGACATTTTATTCGCGGTAAGTATATGCGCAGGTTACAAACACTGTGCCAAGGAGTCTCACCTAACCTAGTCAAGCGTATCCTTAGATATCTAAGAAGCGCTAAAGCGTAGGTATTTGGTACCCTAGATCTCACAGAGTTTAATCTAATCGGCTACTCCGACTCGACTATGCGGTAGTAAACTCGATAGAAAACACAGTGGTTGTTGTCAAATCCTCGGCTCGAGTCTAGTGAGTTAGTGCGATGGAGCGACATTGCGTTGCCTTATCTACCACCGAAGCCGAATACGTTGCGATGGGTGAGTGTGTCTCTCAGCTCCTGTGGATGAAGCACACTCTCCAAGACTTTAGCTTAATCTTTAACAACATTCAAAGTTAGGTATGTGCGTAATAGAGTAGAATTTAAATTTTTCTATATATGTACTCTATTTTTGCTTCTTTTTATGAAATTAGCCTAAGTCTTACCTTAGAAATCATATTGGGAACTTGCTTGGACTTACAAACCCTAAAATATATTTACAAACTTTTTGAGTTAAGGCAAAAGGGGGAGAAAGTCACAAAAGTAACCAAAATTAACCAAAATTAAAAGGGAAGAAAGTAAACAAAATTATTACCTTTTATATTAAGTAATTCCGTTTACTTAAGCAACTATTAAGGGGGAGTAAAAATTATTTTTCAAGAACTCACCTTCGGTCAAGGGGGAGGTTACCTCAAAGGGGAGAACTTGAAATAATAATATTTCTCACTCATGCTTAATCTTTATGCTAGCTCACTCATGCTTAATCTTTATGCTAGCTCATTCATATTTAATCTTTATGCTAGCTCATTCATATTTAATCTTTATGCTAGCTCATTCATGCTTAATCATTATGCTAGCTCATTCATATTTAATCATTATGCTAGCTCATTCATATTTAATCTTTATGCTAGCTCATTCATATTTAATCTTTATGCTAGCTCATTCATGCTTAATCATTATGCTAGCTCATTCATATTTAATCTTTATGCTAGCTCATTCATGCTTAATCATTATGCTAGCTTACTGTTATGCTTAATTTTTCCTTAACTTTTGTGTCGGTTTGCCATGAATCAAAAAGGGGGAGATTGTTGGTGCAGTGGGCACCAAAGTCGAACCGGTATTTTGATTATGGCAAAAGGCTCAATAGTTAAGGGTATATTTGTTATCTTACGAGCTCAATTAAGTGTGCAGAAATGCTAAAGTTGAGCGGAAGGTCTGCGACACCCGGTGGGAACCGAGGGTGGTCGAACAGCGCCGAGAGGACTTGGAGGCGAGGTACTCGGGTGAAGACGAGCGAGGCTACAAGGTAAGCTCGTGTGAAAGCGAAGCAAGGTCGTTAAGCGTAGATCAGGCCCAATACCTCCAATGGAAGGTCAAGGTCGAGATCGGATGGTTAGAACCATCGTACTTTATATTTTAAGCTAACTTGCATCTGCCGGTCAAAACCCTTTGACCGATCGTCTACTACGCAATGCTAGTCTAGTTCCACCTCGAGAAATGAATTTGGACTTGACTCGTGTTTTGGTACAAAGGGTGATGTGGCATCAAGGTGGACATCCAAACCATCACCAAGCTTGGACCTCATCCTTGAGTTGGCGTGAAGGCCTCCTTGAGGTGGCACAAGATGGTTGGCTCCCATGATGTGGCACAAGTTGGATGGCTTCTTCTTCTTGGCGTGAAGGCTTCCTTGAGGTGGCACAAGGTGGTTGGATGAAACACCTCATCCTTGAGTTGGGATAAGAACCTCACCTTGGACACTACCTATGTCTAAATTCATAGATCAATATCCATAAATAGACATGTTCAAGCCAAGCAAATGACAAGAATTCAAGAGCTCTCAACACGCCGTCGTAACGCCGCTACTACTACTCACATTTGCTATGACGAAGTGCTGCCGACAACGAAAGCTACATCTTCTACTTATAAGAGTTGTCGGTATATTTATTTAAGTTCTACTTCTTTAAATTGTCTTTGTGCTTTAATCGTAACAAGGAAAGGGGGAGTGTCCCTTTGCCTTGATTTCTTTTTGTAATCGTTGCTCCTACCTCCAACGAGGAGGAGTGGTTTTAGTGAATTGCCCTCCGTACGTGATCAAGGATCACTAGGGCCGTGGATTAGCAATCGAAAGATTGTGAACCACGTAAAAATATCTTGTCTACTTTATATTTCCGCTGTGCACTCTCTACTTGCTTTTTACTTATTGCAAAAGTTTTTTAACGACATCGTATCGCTATTCACCCCCCCCCTCTAGCGACACTTTCGATCCAACACTAACTCCATGAGTAGTACCATTCAACCTTTTCATCATGCTAGACCAAGACCACCTGCAGGGTTTACATGATGAACCTTATGAGCTCCTCAAGGGGACATCATCATCCTAATATATAGGACAAGGTTTCCTCCTATAATCAATGGCACACCATATAAATAATATCATTTCCCAACTTACCGAGTCTATCGATTTAATCTATAAATCTCGCCCATTGGTAAATCAAATAAATGAATACTAAGTATATGTGCCCATTATTATATCGGGATTAAGAGCATGTACAATATAATATCTGAGGTCCGATTCGATTATGTAGTAAGCAATAAATTGAATCACCTCTAAGTCGGTCCTGCTCAATACACACAATGTGCACTAGTGTGATTCTATGGTCAAGACAAACCAATACCAAATCACACTACAACAATTCCAATGGTTTGTCCAAAGTCATCTCGGTTGTGAGCCTATACTTATACTTTACAAGGAGCCGATAACATAATCTCCCGTGTGACACCACACACCATGTTATCTACAATATAATGTATTATACAATATGCATAACCATAAAAATATGCAAACAATGATCATGTGATTCTTATTTCAAAGTAAAGATGCTCATACTAAAGATAGACTTTTCAGTATATATCCTAACAATCTCCCACTTATACTAAAAGACTATGTTGTCCTCATACTGCCATACATCTGATTCCCATTCCCTCCACATGCTTATTAAAAGCACTTGCTAAAAAGGCCTTAGTGAAAGGATCTACTAGGGTATTCTCTGATGCAATCTAGGCGACAACACCTTCTACCTCCTTTACGATTTCTCGTATCAGGTGGTACTTACGCTCTATGTGTTTACTTGCCTTATGGCCTCGTGATTCCTTCGAGTTTGCAACTGCAACATTATTATCACAATAAATTGTGATAGTTCTGGGCAAACCAAGAATCACATCCAAGTCCATCAGGAAGTTCCTAAGCCACACAACTTCCTTGGCCGCCTTGGAGACCGCCACATACTCAGCTTCCATGGTGGAGTCCGCCACGCATTTCTGCTTGACACTCCTCCATACAATGGCTCCACCTCCCAAAGTAAACACAAAACCTGAGGAAGTCTTACTGTTATCCCAATCTAATTGGAAGTCGGAATCTATATAACCCACAGGGAGTAATTGGTCTGCCTGGTAAACTAGCATATAAACTCTAGCCCTTCTAAGGTACTTCAATATATGTTTTACCGCAATCCAATGTCCCTGCCCTGGATTACTCTGATATCTGCTGACCATGCCCATGGCATAGCAGATATCAGGTCTCGTACATAGCATCACATACATGAGGCTTCCTACTGCCGAAGCATAAGGAACCGCCTTCATCTCCTCTATCTCCTCAGATGTTCTAGGACACATCTCCTTAGATAAAGGTACTCCATGCTTGAAAGGTAGAAAACCCTTCTTGGAGTTCTGCATTCTAAAATGATCCATAATCGTGTCTATGTATGAAGCTTGGGATAAGTACAATATCCTTTTCCTGCGATCTCTTATAACCTTGATCCCAAGGATGTGTCCCACCTCTCCCAAGTCCATATCAAACTGTTTGGACAACCATACCCTTATGTCCGATAACACCTTGATATTGTTGTCAATCAATAAAATGTCATCTACATATAGTACAAGAAATACCACTATATTTTCGTCACATCTCTTGTATACACAAGACTCATCTGGACTTTGAATAAATCCATAAGACTGGATTACTTCATCAAATCGGATGTTCCAAGACCTCGAAGCTTGCTTCAATCTATAAATGAACCGATTAAGCTTACATACAAGATGTTCTTTGCCCTTCGCAATGAATCCCTCTGTTGCTTCATATAGATGTTTTCTTCAAGACTTTCATTAAGGCAAGCTGTCTTGACATTCATCTGCCACACCTCATAATCCATATGAGCTGCTATGCATAAGAGAATCCGGATAGACTTAAGCATGGCTACCGGCAAAAAGGTCTCCTCATAATCGATACCCTCTTTCTGAGTATACCCCTTCGCAACAAGCCTTGCTTTGAAGGTCTCAACCTTCCCATCTATTCCTCTCTTTCTTTTGTAGATCCACTTGCATCCAATGGTTTTTACTCCATCGGGTGTTTCTACTAGCTCCCATACCTGATTTAAATCCATAGATTCAATCTCAGTATTCATTGCACTTTGCCAAGATGCTGCATCTTTATCTTGGATTGCATCGTCATATGTCCAGGGATCAGGTTCATGTTCGCCATGGACCAAATCAGAAGATTCTCCCAAGAACATGAATCACTCAGGCTGTCTCACAACCCTCCCACTACAATGAGGTATCTCCTGTGTATCCTCTGTGACACGCGGTGCAGTGACTTGTAGTATATCCTCTTGTACCGGTGGTACTGAAGAAGTGACTTCCCCTTTTAATTCCTCCAGAACAATTTTACTCTTGGGCTTGTGGCTCATCACATAGTCTTCCTCTAAAAATCTAACGTTCGTGCTAACGATTACCCTCTGATCTCTAGGACTATAAAACAAACCACCCTTCGTTCCTTTAGGATAGCCAACGAACATGCATACTTCTGTATGAGGTTCCAACTTACCAGTATCTACCTTCAGCACATGTGATGGACTCCCCCATATTCGAATATGTCTTAAACTAGGCTTTCGCCCAGTCCACAATTCTGTGGGAGTAGAAGGCACTGATTTAGATGGAACCAAGTTCAGAATGTACACCACCGTATCTAGAGCATATCCCCAGAACGAATCTGGCAACTCAGAATAACTCATCATCGATCTAACCATCTCCATAAGAGTCCTATTCCTTCGCTCTGCTACACCATTCTGCTGGGGTGTGCCAGGAGAAGACAATTGGGATTGAATCCCAGCCTCTGATAAGTAATTCCTAAACTCTCCTAAGAGGTACTCGCCATCACGATCAAATCGTAGTGTCTTGATACTTTTACCTTGACGTTTCTCCACATCAGCCTTGAATTCTTTGAACTTGTCAAAGCATTCAGACTTACGGCGCATCAGGTAAATGTATCCATATCTAGAGTAATCGTCTATAAAAGAGACGAAATACTCAAAACCACCTCTAGCCTGGATAGTCATAGGACCACACAAATCAGAGTGAACCAATTCTAACACATCTTTTGCTCTATACCCCTTAGCCTTAAAAGGCATCTTCGTCATTTTACCCTACAAGCAAGATTCACAGGTTGAGAAATCTTCCGCCACTAATGAACCCTGAGGTCCATCAGCTATCAACCTTTGAATTCTGCTTAGGTTAATATGACCAAGCCTAAGATGCCAAAGATATGTTTGGTTCATCTTCGAAGGTTCTTTTCTCTTATTGGAATTAGAAGATGAGTTATTAACTTCTATTTGCATCGTGGGAGCTTTTGGTTGGAGCATATATAAATTTCCTATCAATGTACCAGAATAGATAATCTCTCTATTCCTTTTTATAACGACTCTGTCATTAAAAGAAATAGATTATCCATCCATAAATAATTTAGAAACCGAAATTAAATTCTCTCTAAATAAAAGTACATAAAGGCAATTCTTAAGAACCAAAACTTTATTTTTCTCAAAAGATAAATAAAACATCTCCTACTGCAATAGCCGCCACCTTCATGGCAATGCCGAAGTAAATGGTAATCTCTCCCTCAGCTTGTCATCGGGTTTCCTGGAACCCCTACAAAGTATTACAGACATGATCAGTGGCTCCCGTATCTACACACCAGGTTTCGGTAGATAACACTGCTAACCATGTTTCAATGACTAGACCAAAGGATATACCTTTGTTCTACTTGCGGTTGGGACAGTCTTTCTTCCAATGTCCAGTCTGCTTACAAGTGAAGTACTTGCCTTTGGCTTCTTCACTTCTCCCTGAGATCCTCCCACTCGCTTTGCTCCACCTTGTTACTTCTTCTTCTTGCCTTTCATTTTAGAAGTAGAAACCTTCTGAGCAACCATGTCCTGAGCCTGAGCAAGCTTTTCTGTCGACTGGAGAATGATATCGACCTGGGTTTCCCCATCGATCTCAGCTCCAAGGACTTGCAGCTCATTTACAGACTTAGGAGGACACTCTTCGAAGAGTACATATTTGTACTCCTTAGCAGTTAAGACAATATCTAGATTCTTTTCCAATCAATATTATTTGGGTACAGTAAGTTTATTTTCTTTTAGTATCACAGCAAGTGGACTGAAAGTCATTTTTGAAAATCCTAAGAATCACATAGATCATTACTTTAGATTTCAAAAAATTATTGATTCTTCAAACAATAAAATTTTAAAATCAACCAACACCTCAAAGCACCGAGAATATCGTATGCCACGATCGTATGGACATATACGAATGTTGCATTTGTAAGAGGAGGTTTTACCCATTAATTTTACTATCTTGTCAACCTAACTTTTTGACAAATAAAATTAATAGTTGGTTTCTCTTCGGCCGTACAAATAAAAGCAGTGACTCCGATGGGGAGGATACTTATATTTGTATCTAAGTGTTCACCATTACTTGGTACCAAGGTAATTATCTCAGGTTATGTGCCTTACAATGGAGAAGTACACACGCTCCTTGATAATTTCCTATAACCATATTCGACCTTGTGATTCACAAACAAACTCATCCGATGGGGAGGAAGGCACTCAGAGTCGATGCGCAAGTTTGTTTGCATCACAAGTCAAATTGTAATGGAGGCCGTGGGAATTTATAAAAATATCCCTCTCCCACTTAGTAATTTGAAATTGAGGAATTTTCTAGCCTACGACATGCATATCAAACAATAAGCAATAAATATGAAAAATAAAAATTTTCCAACTATTATGGATTTTGTCTTCAATATGTCTCCCGTCGTATCGTCATCTCGTCCGCTCCTCCTACGCCATGTACGAGCCATCCGGAGATCCGAGCCAAGACTAAAACTATTTTAATTTACATTCATCGATCCTATACTCCACGAGGGAGTGTACATGAAATCTAGATTGAAAGTAAACTAAAATAAAAGGAGTGGCTAAACAATGTTGTATCTAATTTATAAAAAATTAAATACTAGTCTCGTCAACCCCGAGGATTCAACAAAATATACAATTACACACATACAATCACATACACACATATGGCCATAATAGTCAGATCTTATGCCTGCAACCAAAGAGTTAACCTACGCATATCGTACTATTATCGGACACATATAATATATGAAAAATGCATAAGAGTAACCAAATCCTAAACACACAAAATTGGAAACCTTGGCTCTGATACCAATTGATGGGTTTAGCTTTTCGAGTCCGTGAGGGGAAACTTCGCTTCCCACTTCAACTCGGTCGCTTGTTCATGGCGATCCCATCGTTGTCCCCGGATTAAAAAAAATTAATCCTAGACAAGAGGGATTGCCCAAGCAACCTTGTCATCATCGTGCTATTCGTTTAGAGTAGTCACTTGAACAAACTTATTGTTCAAGTGACTAACCTCTATTCTACGAATAGCCGTGGAATAGACGATGTACGGATCGCCGGCTTTTGTGTTTATGTTCGGGGTCCAAGTTATATTAGCCACATACATAAAGTAAACAACCACATACAACATGCATATAATTGAAAAACAATTATAGACATAATACAAAAGAACACTAATCAAAATAAACAAGATTATACCTTTTGTTATACCTCTTGAGCTTCTATTATATCTCCTTCCTCCTTTTGGACGTCGTGTGGGCGACGATCTTCCAAAAGTCGAAGACTCCTAGATCACCAATCTTCCTTTCCTTGTTCACTCCGAACAAACGAAGATCATAAAACAAAACTCTTCTTCCTATCTAGAACAGGCCACCAAATCAATAGACTCGATGTTTCCGCCGGCCAAAGAAGAGAACATGGAGTATGGAAACTGGCCAAAGGAGGATCAATGGGAGCATGGGTGTCGGCCAACACTTGGAGAAGAGAAAGCACACCAACCCTTCACCTTGTTGCCGCCCAAAACCCTAACCCTAGCTCTCCTAATTGCCGGCCAAGGAAGAGGGGAAGAAGGATAGGTTGAGCACCGGCCATGGTAGAGGGAAGAAGGATAGGTTGCCGGCCAAACCTTGGAAGAAGAAGAAAAGGCCTTCTCCTCATGTTGCCGCCCACAACCAACACCCAAACCCTAACCCTAGCCGCCCACTCCTAATCCTAACCAAACTAGGATTACTTGCTGCCCAAGGGGAGCAAACCCTAATCCCCTTAAGCCATCAGGCCTTGCCACCCACCTTAATGATCTATTTATAGAGTTGGGCTCAAGCCTTGTTTTAATCTCCACCATTGGTTCTAGGGATTTAATCTCAACCGTCGAATCAAGAGATTTAATCTCAACTGTCGGATCTAGAGATTTAATCTCTAACGTTGGATCTAGAGTTTTGTTTTCATCCATTGGATCTAAGCTTCATGAGGTGTTAATAGGCTACAATAGGGACCATGAGGAGGAGTTGGATCTTGACCACCCAATGGATCAAGCCCACATAAAGTCCGATCCATTAATGATTATCCATTCCACTAGAGGATTATCATTGATCTACCTCACCAACCCCCATAAGTTAATATGGGCTCCATATATTATTTGTACATTTTCTCCCCGTGTTTAAGATCTCGAATGTCCGTCGATTAATTAATTTACTGACCATTAATTAATAAACATCTAACTCTTTGAGTAGTACCACTCAACCTTTTCATCATGCCGAACCAAGTCCACCTGTAGGGTTTACATGATGAACCTTATGAGCTCCTCAAGGGGACATCATCATCCTAATATATAGGACACGGTTTCCTCCTATAATCAACGACACACCATATAAATAATACCATTTCCAAACTTACCGAGCCTATCGATTTAATCTATAAATCTTGCCCATTGGTAAATCAAAGAAATGAATACTAAGTATATGTGCCTGTTATTATATTGGGATTAAGAGCATGTACAATATAATATCTGAGGTCCGATTAGATTATGTGACACCACACACCATGTTATCTACAATGAAATATATTAGACAATATGCATAACCATAAAAATATGCAAACAATGATCATGTGATTCTTATTTCAAAATAAAGATGCTCATATAAAAGATAGACTTTTCAGTATAGATCCCAACAAAGGTCTTCTATCGTATGTCCTTCCTCCTTTTTGATGTCATGTGGGCGACGATCTTTCAAAAGTCGAAGCCTCCTAGAACACGTTCTTCCCTTGCTCGCTCCGAACAAAGAGAAGAATGAAACGAAACTCTTTCTCCTATCTAGAACCGGCCACCAAGTCAAGGGACTTGATGTTGCCGCCGGCCAAGGAGAAGAATAGGATTGTCGACCAACCTTGAAGAGAGGTTGTCGCTGGCCAAAGGAGAGGAGTGTTGGTGCAGGGGCACTAGATAATCGAACCTGTGTTTTGATTATGGAAAAGACACAAAGTTAAGTTTATATCGATATCTCACGAGCTAAATCGAGTGTGCAGAAAAGTACTAAAGCTGGAGCTGAAGGCTAGCGACACCCGGGGGAAGCCGCGGTGGTCGGGCGACACTCGAGTGACTTCGGAGGGAGCCAAAGGATTCGAGTGGAAGGCCGGAAGCGAGAGCTACAAGGTAAGTATCGAGGAAAGCTCGTGTGAGTTAGAGATTGTAAGGTCATGTCCTCTTTACGGGGACGACCGTAGGCGGCGATCCGACTAAGACTTCCTGTGGAAGGTCTAGGTCGAGATCGGACGGTTAGAAATCATCGCATTTATCATTTTCTGAGCTAACCTCTTACTGCAGGGAAGTGGCCAGGCTGGCAGTCGACTGATGCTCATCAGTCGACTGATGGGAGGCATTAGTCGACTCATGGCGACTAATCAGCCTTTGCACTAGGTCAAAACGGATAAGGTTTGACGTGGCCACTTCGCGATAAAATTTATACAACTTCGTGATCTGTTTCGAAAAAAGAGGAGACATATTCAGAGGCCAAAATCTATAAAAGGAGGGGAGGATTCCAACTCCAAAAGACATAAAGTTTATTCTCAAGTGCTCCTACAACGACAACGCTCCAACATCGTCATAACGACGACGCGACGACAAGTTCCGATCTTCTTCGTCGGCAGCAGAATCAAGTAATATATTTTGATATTATATTCTTTGTTTTTATTCATAACGAGGTGAGGTAGGCTTGTTGCCTCATCCTCGTAATTTCGGTTTTGTGATCGTTGTCTCCTACCTCCAACGAGGAGGAGACGTTATAGTGTTTTGCCCTTCGTACGCGGTCTAGGACCGATAGGGCCTTGGAGTAGCAACCGCTGGGTTATGAACCAAGTAAAATAAACGTGTCTCTTTATTTTCTGCTGTGCTTACTCGTTTAATTGTCTACTCGAACGAAACGAACGAAAAGATTTACGATCGCTATTCACCCCCACCTCTAGCGACACTTCTCGATCCAACAATTGGTATCAGAGCGGGGGCGCTGAGATTTGGTGAAACCACCAATCTAGCAATTTTTTGTTTCCTTTTCGTATTTTTCGAGTCATGTTTTTTTTTAGGTTTTTTTTCCTCCCACACTACTAATCCAAGACGATGTCTTGGTACGCTTCTTTTGGTTGTGTGTTTGCAAGTATTCTATTTTGGAGTAGTCAACGGTAAAATGGTCATATCTTTTTGCACAAGAGGACTCTCAAAACGATCTACCTACCAAATCGAAGCTCTCTGACAAGCTGTTTCCCCTCGTAACAAGTTGTTTCCAGCCCCAAAATCCAACGTTTAGTACCCTTTCGGGGACATCGAAGGTCATAAGTTTCGAGTTTTTGTTAGTTTCTTATTCTCCTTATTTATTTCTGTTTATTTCCTATTATTTCCTACACTACTAATCCAAGACCAATTCTTGGAATTCTCTTTGGTTTTTATTCGTGTTTTGCAAGATATTTAATGGCTCACATTGAGGGGTATAGCACCACCCGACCTTCATTCTTTAACGGAAATGATTTCGGTTATTGGAAAGGTCGGATGGAGTGTTTTCTAAAAACACAAGTCGAGACTTGGATAATAATCCAAACCAGCTTTGCTCTACCCACCAATGATCAAGGAGAGCCCTTGGATTTCAACAAGTGGACAAATGCAACCAAGAGGCAAATCGAAGCCGATGCAAAAGCAACTCAAATATTGCAATGTGGCTTGTCCAAGGAGGAACTCAACCGCATCGGACCATTCATTAGCGCTAAAGACCTCTGGAACAAATTGATTGATTTACATGAAGGGACGCCCAATGCTAAGGTATGTAAAAGAGATTTACTTTTAAATAAACTGTACAATCTAAAGAAGTCGGATCGACCGGGATCTTATAAGGTACACTTTAAATGCTTTCCCTAGGACTACCTTGTGGGCATCCATGGTTGATGTCTACAAGGTCTCTAAGGACCTTTCGAAGCTTAGGTTAGACGAATTATTTTCCGAGTTTGAACTTCACGAGCAAACTAACATGGTCCAGGCCGAGAGAGGTATTGCTCTACTTGCAGAACAAAGAAGCAAGCCACCTACTAGGCAAGTAGATGAACTCGAACCCGAAGACGAATCAGAGTCCGAATCGGAAGAGGTGGAAGCAATAGTAAACATAGTGCGAAAGATCGTTCGGAGGGAAAGGAGGCTACTAAAGAACCAAGAGAGGGCACAATTCAAATCAAATCAAACGAAGGCTTTTCGTGCAACATGGGACAACGAAGAAGACGTCGGCATAGCATGCATGGAAGACCCGAAGAGTCCGAGTCTGAATCCGAGTCAGAGTCCGAATCTGAATCCAATTACAACACCGACTCCGAACTCGAGGACTATTTCGAGAAGCAACTCAAAGTCGGATCAAAAGAGAAAATTAAGGTTAGCTGCTCACTAATTCATACACTTTACAATACCATTAAAGTGCTTACTAGGAAATTAACTAAGTCCGAGTCTAGGGTTGAGTCGTTACTTGAGGAGGTTGAAACCTTCAAGCTAGAGGCTACTCTAACCTCTTCAACTAGTCATGTTCAAGAGGGAAACTCAACCCAAATTGAAAAACTTGAGGAGGAGAATTCTCTCTTGAAAGACCGAGTTCAAGAGGTTGAGGCTAGGTTGGAAAGGTTCACGTTGGGATCTAAGAACCTTAATAGACTACTTGGAACCCAAAGAGTCATGTACAACAAAGCCAGACTCAGATTTAAGTCAAAGACTACGAATAGGTCTTATATGTCTATCGTAAATCGTAGTCATCAAAGAGTCCAAGCATGGGTCCCAAAGGTTTTATTGAACTCACATATAAGGACTAATAAGTATTGGATTCCTCAGGATCAAGTTCATTATTTGAATAGACCATATTGGTTCAATGGTCCAGGGGGAGCTAACACTAAAATAGTATACCCGATTACTTAGCAAAACCATTAAATATTTTTCTTTAATTTTTAGAATGGCTAGATAAAAAAAATAGTTAGTCAACTCTTGACAACATAGTATTAGGACGCGGTGAGATGATAGTATGTTAGGGAAACAAAGTCTCTTGTATTCGAGCTAGATAAGGCGTATCTAGCTTGGTGCACTTGACCGAGTGGAACTAGCTAAAGCTACCTCGCAGTATCCTAAACTAGTTAGACCAGGAAGTAACCCTAAGTGACTTAAGTGATATTTTCTTGAATTTGGCTTTGTTTAAGGAAGTGGTCATTGTTCCGATCAAAGAAGGCCCCTGTGCCTCACCACGACCTGGAAGCCAGTTTCTCGAAAAGTTACTTAACGATCTAAAGGTTAAATCTGAATCTAACCCAAGGTTGACTATCTTTAATCAATTTAAAATCATCTCACAAAACATATAAGGTGAACAAATTTTGAGACACATAGAATGGGTGAGATGTTCAGGATAATAGAAATATACTTAAAACAACCTCTTCAAAATACTACTTATTTCCTCAACTATTGTACTTAACAACTCTTAGGCCCAAGTTTAGCACCGCCTACATCTCTTATACTTCATATATTTGACTAAGGGGGAGAGCAAAATAACCCTAAGGGTTATATTACAAACCTTTAGATTATTGGTGCAGAGGGACACACCTCGAACCAATCTATCTAACTACTGCTAGACGCATGCTAGGACTCATATTTGATTTATCTAGATGCATGCATAAACGATATTGTTTTTAAACCCCTATTTTATACAAAAACCCCAATTTTTTTTTATTTATGGCAAAATGGGGAGAAGAGCGAAAGTTAAGGGGGAGTAACACAAAATTTGATTTTTGAAAACTAAAGTATCTCTTTCAAAACTCACCTAGGGTTAAGGGGGAGTTTTTGGGAATGGCATTTATCATCTCCTATACTTGTTTTATGCTTTGATTTCCCTTAACTTTATATTGGTTTGCCATAGATCAAAAAGGGGGATATTGTTGGTGCAGGGGCACTAGATAATCGAACCTGTGTTTTGATTATGGCAAAGACACAAAGTTAAGTTTATATTGTTATCTCACGAGCTAAATCGAGTGTGCAGAAAAGTACTAAAGCTGGAGATGAAGGCTAGCGACACCTGGGGGAAGCCACGGTTGTTGGGCGACACTCGAGTGACTTCGAAGGGAGCTGAAGGATTCAAGTGGAAGGCCGGAAGTGAGAGCTACAAGGTAAGTATCGAAGAAAGCTCATGTGAGTGAGAGATTGTAAGGTCGTGTCCTCTTTACGGGGACGATCGTAGGCGGCGATCCGACTAAGACTTCCTGTGGAAGGTCTAGGTCGAGATCGGACGGTTAGAAACCATCGCATTTATCATTTTCTGAGCTAACCTCTTACTGCAGGGAAGTGTCCAGGCTGGCAGTCGACTGCTGGACATTGGGCAGTCGACTGATGCTCATCAGTCGACTGATGGGAGGCATCAGTCGACTGATGGAGACGAATCAGCCTTTGCGCTAGGTTAAAACTGATAAGGTTTGATGCGGCCACTTCGCGATAAAATTTATACAACTTCGTGATCTGTTCCAAAAAAAGAGGAGACATATTCAGAGGCCAAAATCTATAAAAGGATGGGAGGATTCCAACTCCAAAAGACATAAAGTTTATTCTCAAGTGCTCTTACAACGGCAACGCTCAAACATCGTCATAACGCCGACGCGACGACAAGTTCTGATCTTCTTCGTCGGCAGCAGAATCAAGTAATATATTTTGATATTGTATTCTTTGTTTTTATTCGTAACGAGGTGAGGTAGGCTTGTTGCCTCATCCTCATAATTTTGGTTTTGTGATCATTGTCTCCTACCTCCAACGAGGAGGAGACGTTATAGATTTTTTCCCTCCGTATGCGGTCTAGGACCGATAGGGCCTTGGAGTAGCAATCGTTGGGTTGTGAACCAAGTAAAATAAATGTGTCTCTTTATTTTTCCGCTGTGCTTACTTGTTTAATTGTCTACTCGAACGAAACGAACGAAAATATTTACTACCGCTATTCACCCCCCCCCTCTAGCGACGCTTCTCGATCCAACAAGGAGAAAGGAGGAGCAAACCTTGCAAGCTTGCCGCCCCAAACCCTAACCCTAGTCGCCGGCAAAGGAAAGGAGGAGAAGAAGAAAACCCTAATCCTCCTTTCTTGTTGTCGCCGGCCTTAGGAGGAGCAAACCTTGCAAGCTTGCCGCCCCAAACCCTAACCCTAGTAGCCTTGCCGGCCAAGCCAAAACCTATTCTCCCTTGTTGTGTTGTGCCGCCCAAGCCTAAGCCCTTATTTATAGAGTTAGGATTAAGCCTCCTTTTAATCTCAACCGTCGGATCTAGGGATTTAATCTCAACCGTCGGATCTAGAGATTTAATCTCAATCGTCGGATCTAGGGATTTAATCTCAACCGTCAGATCTAGAGATTTAATCTCAACCGTCGGATCTAGAGATTTAATCTCTACTGTCGAATCTAGAGTTCCATTTTCCACCATCGGATCTAGGCATCATGAGAGTTTTAATAGGCTACAATAGGGACCATGAGGAGGAGTTGGATCTTGGCCACCCAATGGATCAAGCTCACATAAAGTCTGATCCATTAATGATAATCCATTCCACTAGAGGATTATCATTGATCTACCTCACCAACCCCAATAAGTTAATATGGGATCCATATATTATTTGTACATATATCTCCCCGTATTTAAGATCTCAAATGTCCGTCGATTAATTAATTAAGTGACAATTAATTAATCTACATCTAACTCCATGAGTAGTACCACTCAACTTTATAATCATGTCAGACCAAGTCCACCTGCAGGATTTATATGATGAACCTTATGAGCTCCTCAAGAGGACATCATCATCCTAATATATAGGACATGGTTTCCTCCTATAATCAACGGCACACCATATAAATAATATCATTTCCCAACTTAATGAGCTTATCGATTTACTCTATAAATCTCGCCCATTGGTAAATCAAAGAAATGAATACTAAGTATATGTGCCCGTTATTATATCGGGATTAAGAGCATGTACAACATAATATCTGAGGTTCGATTCGATTATGTAGTCAGCAATAAATCGAATCACCTCTAAGTTTGTCCTGCTCAATACACACATAGTGTACTAGTGTAATTCTATGGTCAAGACAAACCAATACCAAATCACACTACAACCATGCCAATGGTTTGTCCAAAACCATCTCGGTTGTGAACCTTTACTTATACTTTACAAGGAACAGATAACATGATCTCCCGTGTGAAACTACACACCATGTTATCTACAATGTAATGTATTAGATAAAATGCATAACCATAAATATGCAAACAATGATCATGTGATTCTAATTTCAAAATAAAGATGTTCATACAAAAGATAGACTTTTCAGTATACATCCCAATAATCTCCCACTTATACTAAAAAGCTATGTTGTCCTCATACTGCCATATATCTGATTGCCATTCCTTCCACATGCCTATCAAAAGCTCTCGCAGGAAGGGCCTTAGTGAAAAGTTCTCCCAAGTTATCCTCCGATGCAATCCTGGCCACAGCAACTTCTCCTCTCTTTACGATTTCTCGTATCAGGTGGTACTTACGCTCTATGTGTTTACTTGCCTTATGGGCTCGTAGTTCCTTCGAGTTTGCAACTGCACCACTGTTATCACAATAAATTGTGATAGTTCTGGGCAAACCAGGAATCACATCCAAGTCCATCAAGAAGTTCTTGAGCCATACAGCTTCTTTGGCCGCCTTAGACGCTGCCACATACTCAGCTTCCATGGTGGAGTCTGCCACGCATTTCGTCTTGACACTCCTCCATACAATGGCTCCACCTCCCAACATAAACACAAAACTAGGGGTATACTTACTGTTATCCGTATCTGATTCGATGTCGGAATCTGTGTAACCCACAAGGAGTAATTGATCTGCCTGGTAAACTAGCATATAATCCCTAGTCCTTCTCAGGTACTTCAATATATGCTTTATCGTAGTCCAATGTCCCTATCCTGGATTACTCTGATATCTGCTAACCATGCCAACGGTAAAGCAGATATCCAGTCTCGTACATAGCATAGCATACATGAGGCTTCCTACTGCCGAAGCATAAGGAACCGCCTTCATCTCCTCTATCTCCTCAGATGTTCTAGGACACATCTGTTGGTGCAGTCGGCCCAGGTCACGATTGACCAGGACTCGAGTTTGGCTCGAGTGATGTTGTGACGTGTTTTGATGTTTCGACAAAAACATAAGACAATGTAATTGTCATGGAAAGTCCAAGCATGGTCTTGGCAATGTAAAAGTCCAGCATGGGTTGGCAAGGGAAAGTCCAAGCATGGTCTTGGCATTTGAGAAGTCCAACATGGGTTGGCAAGGAAAGTCCAAGCATGGTCTTGGCAATGTAAAAGTCCAACATGGGTTGGCTAGGGAAAGTCCAAGCATGGTCTTGGCATTTGAGAAGTCCAACATGGGTTGGCAAGGAAAGTCCAAGCATGGTCTTGGCAAGGAAAGTCCAAGCATGGTCTTGGCATGGAAAGTCCAACATGGGTTGGCATTTGAAGTCCAAGGGGATTGATATTGGCGGCGTAAAGTCCAAGAGGAGTCTTGGAGGCATAAGTCCAATGTGCCTTGGCGGTGTAGACACCGTTAGCATGACATAGCCGATGGAAGCACCTGAAGGCTAGCGCGATGGGTGAACAAGTCATGGATGACTTGGAGGGATCCGAGAGGCGTGAGGCTGATGGAGGTGGCTAGAAGGCTTAGGTCTAGGCTAAGGGTGGTCTAGTAAGTATGGGGGCACCATACTTGGGTTAAAACCTCATGTTTTTAGGTGTGCCAGTCGACTGGTGCCATATGGCAGTCGACTGGGCCGAGTCAACTAGGGTTTGACTGCGGATTGTGGCCTAGCAATCGACTGCCAGAGGTGGGCAGTCGACTGATGGCTCGAGAAGTCGACTGATCGTGTGATCAGTCGACTCGTGCTCGAGAAATCGACCACAGAATGGAGTCGAGACTCGACTGGTCGAGTGAGGACTCCATCAGTCGACTGATGTGTATGATCAGTCGACTGATAGTAGATCCGTTGGACTTATCCAACGTGGATCTAGCCGTTGTCTCACGACAACAGTGGAATCAGTCGACTGATGGTCCCGATCAGTCGACTGATCGACTTTTTCCATCACAGGTTGAAGCTTTATAAGGATCTCGTGATGGAGGAAAAACCAGGGGTTCTTTGAGGCGATTTGGGGCGAGTTGCTACTGCAATTCAGGGTCTCCAAGTGCTACTCGATCAACCTAGCGATCAAGCATTCAAGAGCATTTTGTAAAGTGTTTTCTTTACTAGTTTTGCTTTGTATTTCATTGTATTTGCTTGTAGCTATTTGTTTATTGTTGTAAACAATTGTAAGAGGTTTCTCCGCCTCCGACTTGTGTCGAGAAGGAGTTATTTTCATAGTGGTGTGTGATTGGCATCGCTAGGGTTCATACGAACCCGATCCGTGGAGTAGGAACCATGTGGTTCCGAACCACATTTCAAAGCGGATGTTCCAAGATCTCGAAGCTTGCTTCAATCCATAAATGGATCGATTAAGCTTACACACAAGATGCTCTTTGCCCTTAGCAATGAATCCCTCTGGTTGCTTCATATAGATTGTTTCCTCAAGACTTCCATTAATGAAAGCTGTCTTGACATCCATCTGCTACACCTCATAATCCATATGAGCTGCTATGCATAGGAGCTCCCAGACCTAACTTGAATCCATAGATTCAATCTCAGTATTCATTGCACATTGCCAAGATACTGCATCTTTATCTTGGATTGCCTTGTCATATGTCCAGGGATCAGGTTCATATTCGCCAGGGACAAAATCGGAAGATTCACCCAAGAACATGAATCTAAGAGGCTGTCTAACAACCCTCCCACTATGACGAGGTATCATCTGTGTATCCTCTGTGACATGCGGTGCAGTGACATGTGGTATATTCTCTTGTACCGGTGGTACTAAAGAAGTGACTTCCCTTTTTAACTCCTCCAGAACAATTTTACTCTTGGGCTTGTGGCTCATCACATAGTCTTCCTCTAGAAATCTGGCGTTCATGTTAACGATCACCCTCTGATCTCTAGGACTATAAAACAATCCACCCTTCGTTCCTCTAGGATAGCCAACAAATAAGCTCACTTCCGTACGAGGTTCCAACTTACCAGCATCTGCCTTCAGCACATGTGCTGGACTCCCCATATCCGAATATGTCTTAGACTAGGCTTTCACCCAGTCCACAACTCTGTGGGAGTAAAAGGCACTGATTTAGATGGAACCAAGTTCAGAATGTGCACTGTCGTATCTAGAGAATATCCCTAGAACGAATCTGGCAAGTCAGAATAACTCATCATCGATCTAACCATCTCCATAAGAGTCCTATTCCTTCGCTCTGCTACACCGTTCTGCTGGGGTGTGCCAGGTGCAGTCAATTGGGATTGAATCCCAACCTCTGATAAGTAGTTCCTAAACTCTCCCAAGAGGTTCTCACCACTAAAATCAGATCATTGTGTCATCCATATCTTGAATAATCGTCAATGAAAGAGATGAAATATTCTAGACCACCTCATGCCTGGATAGTCATAGGACTACACAAATCAGAATGAACCAATTCTAACACATCTTTGGCTCTATACCCCTTGACCTTAAAAAGGCCTCTTGGTCATCTTGCCCTCCAAGCAAGATTCATAGGTTGGGAGATCCTCCACCACTAATGAACCTAAAGGTCCATCAGCTATCAACCTTTGAATTCTGCTTAGGTTAATGTGACCAAGCCTAAGAAGCCAAAGATATGTTTGGTTCATCTTCGAAGGTTCTTTTCTCTTATTGGAATTTGAAGATGAGTTATTATCTTCTATATGCATCGTGGGAGGTTTTGGTTCAAGTGTATACAAATTTCCTATCAATGTACCTGAACAGATATTCTCCCTATTCCTTTTATAATAACTCTGTCATTAAAGGAAATAGAATATCCATCCATAAACAATTTAAAAACTGAAACTAAATTCTTTCTAAATGAAGGTACATAAAGGGAATTTTCCATAACCAAAGTTTTATTATTTTCAAGAGATAAATAAAACTTCTCCCAATGCAATAGCCGTCACCTTCATGGCATTGCCCAAGTAAATGGTAATCTCCCCTCTAGCTAGTCGTCGGGTTTCCTGGAACCCCTGCAAGGTATTGCAGACATGATCAGAGGCTCCTGTATCTACACACCAGGTGCTGATAGATAACACCGCTAACCATGTTTCAACGACTAGACCAAAGGATATACCTTTGTTCTGTTTCGGGCTGGGATAGTCCTTCTTCCAATGTCCATCCTGTTTGTAAGTGAAGTACTTGCCTTTCGGCTTCTTCACTCCTCCCTGAGATCCTCCCACCACATTTGCTCTACCTTGTTTCTCCTTCTTCTTGCCTTTCGGCTTAGAAGTAGAAACCTTTTGAGCAACCATGGCTTGAGGACACTCTTCGAAGAGTGCATACTTGTACTCCTTTGCAGATAAGACAATATCTAGATTCTTTTCCAATCAACATTATTTGGGTACAGTAAGTTTATTTCCTTTAGTATCATAGTAAGTGGACTGAAAGTCATTTTTGAAAATCCTAAGAATCACATAGATCATTACTGTAGATTTCAAAAAATTATTGATTCCTCAAACAATAAAATTTCAAAATCAACCAACACCTCTAAACACCGGGAATATCGCATGCCACGATCGTGTGGACGTATACGAATTCTACATTTGTAAGAGGAGGTTTTACCCATTAGTTTTACTATCTTGTCAACCTAACTTTTTGACAAGTAAAATTAATAGTTGATTTCTCTTCGGCCCTACAAATAAAAGCAGTGACTCCGATGGGGAGGATACTTATATTTGCATCTAAGTGTTCACCATTACACGATACTAAGGGAATTATCTCGGATTATGTGCCTTACCGATGTGGAAGTACACACGCTCCTAAATAATTTCCTATAACCATTATTGTAGGATCGAAGTGAGCGGTAGAGGGGGGGGTGAATAGCGCAAAACCTTTTTCTTCTTTTACGAGTTCGTATCAAAACAAATAAGTGCAGCGGAAAGATAAATGAAACAAAAAGAGACAAGTTTATTTTTTTACTTGGTTCGTAGCCTTAGGCTACTACTCCAAGGCCCTAACGGTCCTAGACCGTGTACGGAGGGCAATTCACTAAAACACTCCTCCTCGTTGGAGGTAGGAGTTTGACGATTACAAAAAAAACTTTCGAAGAAAAATGATAGAGAGACACACCCTCTCTTCTATTAAAAGTAAAATGCAACGATAGAAAACTCTCGAGTAAAATAATTGCAATATTGAAAACAAGGATTATACCAACAACTAAAAAGAAAGAACTTAAGCTAGGGTTGTTGGCAGCACTTCGTTGTCGTAGAGTTGTCGGAGAGTCGCAGCGCCAGGAAGCTTTTGAGCACTTAGAAATTCATGAAAAACACAAGTTTTGGCCCTCCTTTTATAGCCTTTAAGCCCCTCAACGAATGGTTCTTCAACCAATCACAAATGGGCACAAAACTCCTTGAAAAATGTTGATAAAGCTTGACTCGAGGCTGATTTTGACCACCGGTTGAACTGATTTCTTGGCTTGAACTGATGGCTCAAAGTTGAACTGATTTTTGGCCTGTTGAACTGATGGCTTAGCAGTTGAACTGATTTTTGGCCGGTTGAACTGATTTTTAGACTTTTCGACAATAATAAAGAGTTACCTCAAAATATAAGTGGATTCGACGGCCACTTGCGGTCCGATCTCAACATAGACCTTCCATGGGAAGTCTTGGGTCGGATCGTCGCCTAAGATCATCCCCGTAAAGAGGATTCGACCTCACTTTACGCCGCACACACGAGCTTACCTCGATACTTATGTGTCGCTTTTGCTTCCGGCCTTCCACTCGATTCCTTCGGCTCCCTCCGAAGTAACTCGAGTGTCGCCCGACCACCGCGGCTTCCTCCGGGTGTCGCTAGCCTTCAGCTCCAGCATTGAGACTTTTCTGCACACTTGATTTAGCTCGTGAGATAACAATATATGCTTAACTTTGTATCGTTTGCTATAATCAAAACTTAGGTTCGACTTAGGTGCCTACTGCACCAACAATCTCCCCCTTTTTGATTTATGGCAAACCCACATACAAAGTTAAGTAAATAGCAAGCATGAAGAATAATAATGTGCATGAGAAACAAAAAATATGAAGATTAAGTTGGAGTAGTAAGGATTTTCTTCAAATACTCCCCCTTGAGGAAACCTCCCCCTAGACCGAGGGTGAGTCTTTGAAGAAAGACCTTAATCCTCCCCCTTGAGGGTTGCTTTAAGTAATTAACATTACTTAAAGTTGGCCTTAGCAAAACATTTTAGTTAAGCCCTTTCTCCCCCTTAAGTAAAACATTAATGACATAAAGTTTTGTTAAAAGTTATAGAATACGTTTAAGTAAAACGTAGACGGCACAAATACGTTTAAGTTAAGAATTATTTAACTTTTGGTAAAAAAAATTGTTTTGACCCCTTAACTTTGGCCTTTTTCTCCCCCTTTTGCCGTATATCGAAAAGAGTAAGGGGTGTGTGTGGAAAAAAGTTAATTTTAGAATCCAAGCATGTTCCACATTATTTTTAAAATAATATACTGAAAATAAGTTCATCTATAAAATGTTCGACTCATATTTGGCTTGATTGATATGAAAGATCAACCAGTCCTGGTCAGAGTCGGTTAGTATGTATGATTATACTCCATGGTTCATAGCGATGCACTAGCTCTACATCTGGAACCAGGAGTAAGGTCCTAACATCTCACGCCCATCTACGTGGCTAAGTACACAAACACATTAGTCCTATGTGTTGTGAGATGTATTGGCTCCTTAAATCTATAGGTGCATGATATCTAAGGTATGACCTATGCTAGTTTCATGAAAAAGTAAGAAATAGTAGTAATATAATTTGCAAAACCTATTCTATTACGCACATGCCTAATTTTCGTCTCAAGAGACTAAATTCGGCTTCGGGTAGTGGTTTAGTAAATATGTCTGCTAGGTTAGACTTCGAGTCAACATATTCGAGTTGTATGGAGCCGTTGGCTACATGTTCTCGAATGAAATGGTGTTTTACCTCTATATGCTTTGTTCTTGAATGGCATATAGGGTTCTTAGTTAGATTTATCGAACTTATGTTGTCTACAAAAATTTTAGTTTTGGTGAAGTCCAACCTAAAGTCTCAGAGAGTGTGCTTCATCCAAAGAAGCTGAGTTACACACTCACCCATCGCAACGTATTCGGCTTCGGTGGTAGATAAGGCAACACAATGTTGCTTCCTACTGCACCAACTCACTAGACTTGAGCCGAGTAGTTGACAACAACCACTCGTGCTCTTTCTATCGAGTTTACTACCGGCATAATCCGAATCGGAGTAGCCGATTAGTTCGAACTCCGTAGATCTAGGGTACCAAATACCAACGTTAAGTGTACCCTTAAGATATCTAAGGATACGCTTAACTAGGGTTAGGTGAGACTCCTTAGCACAGTTTTGAAACACGGCGCATATACTTTCATGAATAGGATGTCGTCGACTCAGATTAAGTATAGAGACTTCCTATCGCTCTATAGTACTTTAAGTCAATGGACTTACTTTCTAGGTCTTCTCCTATGTTAACATTAATCGCCATTGGGGTGTTTATTATCTTAGCGTCTTGCATTCCAAATCTTTTAATTAACTCCTTAGTGTATTTTTGTTGATATAGGTATATACCATCCTTAGTTTGTTTAATTTGTAGACCTAAAAAGAAACTTAACTCGCCTACTAAGTTCATTTCAAACTCACTTTCCATGAGTGAAACGAACTCGTTTAGTAAGGCTGAGTTAGAGGTTCCAAAAATTATATCGTCTACGTAAATTTGAGCTATGAATATTTCTTTACCTAAGGTTTTTACGAAGAGAGTTGGGTCAACTAAGCCTTGGTTAAACACTTTTGACTTGAGATGGATTGAAAGTCTCTCGTACCAAGCTCGAGGAGCTTGTTTAAGTCCATAGAGAGCTTTCTTAAGTTTTAGAACATGGTCGGGTTTATCTAGATTTTCGAATCCGGGGGGTTGGCTAACATAAACTTCTTCTTTAATGTATCCATTTAGGAATGCCGACTTAACATCCATTTGAAATAGCTTAAATCCTCGATGTGCGGCATAAGCTAGCAACATTCGAATGGATTCGAGTCTAGCTACTGGGGCATAGGTTTCGTCGTAATCTAAGCCTTCGACTTGACTGAACCCTTTGGCGACTAACCTAGCCTTGTTTCTAACTACTTCACCTTTATCATCAAGCTTATTTCTAAACACCCACCTTGTTCCAATTGTCGTTTTTGTTGGATCGAGAAGCGTCGCTAGAGGGGGGGGGTGAATAGCGATCGTAAATCTTTTCTTTTTCGTTCGTTCAATACGCAAAGTAAGCACAGCGGAAAATAAATGAACACGTTTATTTTACTTGGTTCACAACCCAGCGGTTGCTACTCCAAGGCCCTATCGGTCCTAGACCGTGTACGGAGGGCAAAACACTAAAACGTCTCCTCCTCGTTGGAGGTAGGAGACAACGATTACAAAAATCGAATACACGAGGATGAGGCAACAAGCCTACCTCACCTCGTTATGAAGATAAAAAACACAAAATATAATATCAAAAATATTACTTGAATCTGCTGCCGACGAAGAAGATCTGAGGTTGTCGTCGCGTCGGCGTTATGACGGTGTTGAAGCGTTGGCGTTGTAGGAGCACTTGATGAATAATTGATGATCTTTGGAGATGAATCCTCCCCTCCTTTTATATACTTTAGCCTCTGAATTTGTCTCCTATTTCTTTGGAACGGATCATGAATTTTTCCAAATTTTTATCGCTGGCGGCGCCAAACGTTATCCGCTTTGACCTAGCGCAAAAGTTGATCGCCGCCATCACCGATCGATGCCTCTCATCCCGATCGATGATACCGATCGATGCATCTCATCACCAATCGATAATAATGATCGCCTAATGTCCAAAGAATGATCGCCACCGCCACTTCGCAGAAGAGATTAGCTCGGAAAATGATAAATACGACGGTTTCTAACCGTCCGATCTCGACCTAGACCTTCCACAAGAAGTCTTAGTCGAATCGTCGCCTACGGTCGTCCCCGTAAAGAGGACACGACCTTACAATCTCTCACTCACACGAGCTTACCTCGATAGTAGCTCTCGCTTTCGGCCTTCCACTCGATTCCTTCGGCTCCCTCCGAATTCACTCAAGTGTCGCCCGACCACCACGGCTTCCTCCGGGTGTCGCTAGCCTTCAGCTCCAGCTTTAGTACTTTTCTGCACACTTGATTTAGCTCGTGAGATAACAATATAAACTTAACTTTGTGTCTTTGCCATAATCAAAACACAGGTTCGATTATCTAGTGCCCCTGCACCAACAGTTTTGTCATTAGGTGGTGGTACTAATTCCCACACTTCATTCCTAGTAAATTGAGCTAGCTCTTCTTGCATTGCAATAATCCAATCGGGATCAAGAAGAGCTTGTTCAATTGATTTGGGTTCTATCTTTGAAATTAAGGAAATTTGACTAAGGTTCCTATAGGATGCTCTAGTTCGAACTCCTAGATTAGGATCTCCTATCACTTGATCGATAGGGTGGTTAGTCTGAATCCTAGATTGGGTTGGGTTTGTGTCACCTAATGCTTGATCAATGGGGTGACTTGGTTGAACACTAGTTTGACTCGGATCACTTGTCACTTGGTCGACAAGAGAAGTTGGTTGATGTGGATTAGACTCGATCTCAGGGTCAGAGTTAGGTCTAGTATGAGTAGGCTCGCTAATTGGGGTTGTCGGGGGTTTTGTAGGTTCGTGTCCTTCATCAAATACTACATTGATAGTCTCCTCGACTCTAAGGGTGTCATGGTTATATACTCTATAAGCTCGGCTTGTAGTCGAGTATCCTAGAAATATTCCGGTCGTGGTTTTGGATGTAAATTTCCCTAGGTAATCCTTAGTGTTTAGAATATGTACCTTACACCCAAATACCCTAAAGTACTTGATGTTAGGTATTTTATCGTGATAAATCTCATACGAGGTCTTAAGGTGCCTCTTTACCATAAGGATCCTATTCTCGACATAGCAAGCCGCTAACACCGCCGCCTCAAAACCTATCGTAGGTTATATTCGTTTAACATGGTCCTGGCGGCTTCTTGTAGAGTTCGGTTTTTCCGCTCCACTAGGCCATTTTGTTGAGGGGTCCTAGGGCAAGAGAATTCATGGTGGTATCCGTTTAGGTTATAGAAGTCGGTGAACCTTTGATTTTCGAATTCACCACCATGATCGCTTCTAAGTCTTTTAACCTTAAGGTCTTTTTGATTCTCGATTAATTTGAATAGATTGATTAATTGATCTAGGGTATCATTTTTATGTTTGATGAACCTAACCTGTAAACTGGAGTAGTCGCCAATTATGACTAAGCAATATTGACTTTTATTGAGTGACTTGGCTCCATGTGAATCGAATAGATCCATATGCAGGAGCTCAAGTACACTTGAGGTTCGTTCTTGGTTAGTTAACTTGTGTTGTGTCCTAGGTTGTTTTCCTTGTTGACAAGCATTACAGATTTTATTAACCAAGTTGTTGAGGTTGGGTAAACCTCTGACTAAGCCTCGACTCATCTTGTGGACGAGTCTTAAAAGCAGTGACCGAGTCGGCGGGGCCACAACCCTGATTCCGCTTCCTGTGTCATAAGACATTGGGCAGAGGATTTGATTAAGTTCATTGTATAAATTTTATTTGTCCTAGTTCCTTTGAGTATTGTTTTAGCTGTTCATTTGTTTTAATTACACATTCATTTTCTAAAAATACGACCTTATAGTTATTGTCACACAATTGGCTTACGCTAAGTGTTATATTCAAAATTCTCTACAAGTAATACATTTTTAATAACAAAATTGAGTTAAGCTCGATATCACCCGATCCGATGATTTTGAGCTTGCTGCTATTCCCAAAGGCTACCGATCCTTGTCGTTTGAATCAAGCTTTGTGAATTTGAGTTGATCCCCTGGTCATGTGCGAGCAACACCGTCCAACATCCATTGATCCTACACACAAGGTGGTTGGATTGGATGTTAGATTTTTATTTTTAAATTGGTTGTAAGTTGTTAAACCTAGGTCATCTCACCCGAGTCTATATGATAAAGCATGTTATACTTATGTGTTTTTTGTGAGATGACTCCCAATTAAATTTATTAAGTGGATTTAGGTTTAAGTGATTTTATGTTGAGATGATTTTCAATTAAATTGATTAAGTGGATTTAGGTTCATGTAATTAGGATTTAGGTTCAAGTAATTTTATATTGAGATGATTTTCAATTAAGTTGATTAAGTGGATTTAGGTTCAAGTAATTTTATGTTGAGATGATTTTCAATTAAGTTTGATTAAGTGGATTTAGGTTCAAGTTAGATTTGGATTTAACCCAAGGCTTGTCAAGTTTACCTTTTCAAGATCATGGCTTCCAGGTCGTGGCGAGGCACAGGGGCCTTCTTTTATCGGATCATCGACCACTTCCTTAGACAAAGCCATGTTCAAGAAAATGATGACTTGACTCACCTAAGACTATTTCCTAGTCTAACTAGTTATTTTTGAAAAGAGGCTCCCCGAGGCTCAATCTTTTCGAAGGATTTTAGTTGGTTATTTGAAAAGAGGCTCCCCGAGGCTCAATCTTTTCGAAGGATTTTTTAGTTGGTTATTTGTGTATTCCAAGTGAGTTAAAAAAAACAACAAAAAAAACTAAGCATGCAATTTATAAGTTAAAGCACAAACATGTTTTCTACTGGCTCCCCCTAGACCGTTGAATCGGTTCAGTCTATCCACATAGTGGATTTGGTCCTTGGGAACCCAGTACGAGTTGGATCCTAGAGTTGAAATCAAAGTGGTCTTAGGGACCCATGCTTGGACACGTTTTTTATGTCTACTTACGATTGACATATACGACTTATTGGTCGTGTTTGAGCTAAACCCTAGTCCGGCCTTGTTGTACACGGCCCTTTGCGATCCAAGTAGGAGGTCAAGTCCTTTGGATCCCAAAGTAAACCTTTCCAACGTATTCCTAAGATCTTCGACTTGACTTTTCAAGAGTGAGTTCTCAACTTCGAGTTTTTCAACCTGAGTTGAGTCCTTCTCTTGAACTCGACTAGTCGAAGAGGTTAGGGAGACCTCGTGTTTGAGGAGTTTAACTTCCTCAACCAGGGTCTCGACCTTGGACTCGGACTTAGCTAACTTCCTAGACAAAAACCTAACCGTATTATGCAAAGTATTAAATAAAGCTCGACTTACTTTAAGGGTATCTTTTGAACCGGATGCGTATCCGTGGCTTGACTTGAAGGTAGCTTCGTAGTCCGAGTCATCCTCAGGTTCTGACTCAAGTTCAGGCTCGGTCTCCTTGTCCGACTCAATTGATTTCGCCATGAAGACGTGGTCTTCATCTTCTTCGGATGACGCTTCTTCCCATGTCGCGTTGAGGGCCTTCTTGTGCTTAGGTGCTTGGTGGTTGAGCTTGGGGCACTCGGACTTGATATGTCCAAACCTGTTACACTCATAACACCTAATGTTAGAACTTTTAGACTTACCTTGGTTGGGTCGAGTCGTGGTTCGCTTTCGTCCCTTGGCTATCCTTCGAGCTAGGTTCATTAGTTCGGCAGTCAACTCCGGGTCAACTTCATCTTCGGACTCGTCTTCCTCCTCGGGTGTTGGTGGCTTACGATTTTCTTCTTCTTTGAACCTCGCAAACAAGGCTATACCCTCTTGCCCGGAAGTCGATTGTTCATGTAATTCAACCAAAAGAGTTCATCTAACCTAATTTTAGAAAGGTCCTTGGAGACCTTATAGGGCATCGCACTATGGATGCCCACAAGGTAGTCCTCGGAAAAGAGTTTAGGACATACCTTATAAGGTCGCGGTTTTCAACCTTTTGCCTGATTGCATGTAGGTTGTTGACTATGTCTTGGACACGGGCGTGGAGTTGCGTCGCGGACTCGTGTTCCTGCATTTTTAGTGTATACAATTTATTGAACAACAAATCACGTTTGCAAACCTTAGCTTGATCCGATCCTTCGTGTAACTCGATTAGTTTTTTCCAAAGATCCTTTGCGCTTATGAAGGGGCCGACGCGATTTAGCTCCTCCTTGGATAGGCCACATTGGAGAATTTGTGTTGCCTTGGCGTCGGCTTCGACTTGTCGTTTTGTTGCAACGGTCCATTGATCATAATCCAAGGAGTCACCCACTTCATTAGTCGGAAGTGTGAAACCCGTTTGGATTATGATCCACATCTCGATTTGGGTTTTGAGAAAGCATTCCATCCGACCCTTCCAATAACGGAAGTCATCTCCGTTGTAAAACGGAGGTCGGACGGTGCTAAAACCCTCGAGATGGGCCATTAGAACACAAAAACAAGGCGACTAAAATGAAAACCTAGCAACAACAAAACACAGAAAGTACCAAGACTTGCGCGTCTTGGATTAGTAGAAAAGGGAAATAAAAAGAAATAAATGAAAAATAGAAAGTTAAGCAAAGAAATAAGAAACTAAATAAAAAGTAAGTACTCACAACCTCCGATGTTCCCGAAAGGCTACTAAACGTCGATTTTTTAGGATGAAAACAGCTTGTTACGGGGGTAAACCCCTGTGAGAGGTGTAGATCTCTGCGAGAGCTTCGATTTGGTAGGTAGACCGTGTCGTGGGTCAACTTGTACGAAAAGTTATGCCCGTTTGACCGTCGGCTACTCCAAAAGCGAAAACTTGCAAAACAAAATCAAACGAAGAGTACCAAGACTTCGTCTTGGATTAGTAGTGCGGGAGAAAAATTTAAACGAACTAAAAACAAATCTGAAAAAAATGTTAGATTGGTGGTTTCCCCAAATCTAAGCACTCTCGATACCAATTGTAGGATCAAGTGAGCGCTAGAGGGGGTGAATAGCGCAAAACCTTTTTCTTCTTTTACGAGTTCGTATCAAAACAAATAAGTGCAGCGGAAAGATAAATGAAACAAAAAGAGACAAGTTTATTTTTTTACTTGGTTCGTAGCCTTCGGCTACTACTCCAAGGCCCTAACGGTCCTAGACCGTGTACGGAGGGCAATTCACTAAAACACTCCTCCTCGTTGGAGGTAGGAGTTTGACGATTACAAAAAAAACTTTCGAAGAAAAATGATAGAGAGACACACCCTCTCTTCTATTAAAAGTAAAATGCAACGATAGAAAACTCTCGAGTAAAATAATTGCAATATTGAAAACAAGGATTATACCAACAACTAAAAAGAAAGAACTTAAGCTAGGGTTGTTGGCAGCACTTCGTTGTCGTAGAGTTGTCGGAGAGTCGCAGCGTTGTGGAAGCTTTTGAGCACTTAGAAATTCATGAAAAACCCTAGGTTTGGCCCTCCTTTTATAGCCTTTAAGCCCCTCAACGAATGGGTCTTCAACCAATCACAAATGGGCACAAAACTCCTTGAAAAATGGTGATAAAGCTTGACTCCTCGAGGCTGATTTTTGACCACCGGTTGAACTGATTTCTTGGCCGGTTGAACTGATGGCTCAGCAGTTGAACTGATTTTTGGCCGGTTGAACTGATGGCTTAGCAGTTGAACTGATTTTTGGCCGGTTGAACTGATTTTTAGACTTTTCGACAATAATAAAGAGTTACCTCAAAATATAAGTGGATTCGACGGCCACTTGCGGTCCGATCTCAACATAGACCTTCCATGGGAAGTCTTGGGTCGGATCGTCGCCTAAGATCATCCCCGTAAAGAGGATTCGACCACACACGAGCTTACCTCGATACTTATGTGTCGCTTTTGCTTCCGGCCTTCCACTCGATTCCTTCGGCTCCCTCCGAAGTAACTCGAGTGTCGCCCGACCACCGCGGCTTCCTCCGGGTGTCGCTAGCCTTCAGCTCCAGCATCGAGACTTTTCTGCACACTTGATTTAGCTCGTGAGATAACAATATATGCTTAACTTTGTATCGTTTGCTATAATCAAAACTTAGGTTCGACTTAGGTGCCTACTGCACCAACAATTATTTGACCTAGTGATCCGCAAACAAACTCATCCGATGGGGAGGAAGGCACTCAGAGCCGACGCGCAAGTTTGTTGCATCACACGTCAAATTGTAATGGAGGCCGCGGGAATTAATTAAAATGTCCCTCTCCCACTTAGTAAATTGACAATGAGGAATTTTAAAGCACACACAACATGCATATTATTACTGTAGATTTCAATAAAAATTATTGATTCCTCAAACAATAAAATTTTGAAATCAACCAACACCTCAAAACACCGAGAATATCGCATGCCACGATAGTGTGGACGTATACGAATTCTACATTTGTAAGAGGAGGTTTTACCCATTAATTTTATTATCTTGTCAACCTTACTTTTTGACAAATAAAATTAATAGTTGGTTCCTCTTTGGCCCTACAAATAAAAGCAGTGACTCCGATGGAGAGGACACTTTTTATTTGCATCTAAGTGTTCACCATTACCCGGTACCAAGGAAATTATCTCGGGTTATGTGCCTTACGATGGGCAAGTACACACGCTCCTTGATAATTTCCTATAACCATATTCGACCTCGTGATCCGTAAACAAAACCCATCCGATGGGGAGGAAGGCACTCAGAGTCGACGCGCAAGTTTGTTTACATCACTTGTCAAATTGTAATGGAGGCCGTGGGAATTTATAAAAATATCCCTCTCCCACTTAGTAATTTGAAATTGAGGAATTTTCCTAGCCTACAACATGCATATCAAACAAAAAGCAATAAATATGAAAAATAAATTATTTTCCAACTATTATGGCTTTTGTCTTCAATATGACTCCCGTCGCATCGCCATCTCGTCCGCTCCTCCTACGCCATGTACAAGCCATCCGGAGATCCGAGCCGAGACTAAATCCTATTTTAATTTACATCCATCGATCCTATACTCCACGAGGGAGTGTACATGAAATCTAGATCGAAAGTAAAATAAAATAAAGAGTGGCTAAACAATGCCATATTTAATTTACAAAAACTAAATACTAGCCTCGTCAACCCCGAGGATTCAACAAAATAAATATTTACACACATACAATCACATACACACACATGCCATAATAGTCGGATCTTATGCCTGCAACCAAAGAGTTAAACTACGCATATCCTACTATTATCTGACACATTTAATATATGAAAAAGTGCATAAAAATTAACCGAATCCTAAACACACAAAACCGAAAACCTTGGCTCTGATACCAAATGTTGGGGTTGATCCTCAGAAGCTCTGATACCAATTGAAGGGTTTAGCTTATCGAGTCCGTGAGGGGAAACTTCGCTTCCGCTTCACCTCGGTTGCTTGACCATGGTGATCCCTTCGATGTCCCCGGATTAAAAAAATTTAATCCTAGACAAAAGGGATTCCCAAAGCAACCAAGTCATCGTCGTGCTATTCGTTTAGAGAGGTCACTTGAACAAACAAGTTGTTCAAGCGACCAACCTCTATTATACGAGTAGCCGCGGAATAGACGATGTTCGGATCGCCGGTTTTTGTGTTTATACTCGGGATCCAAGTATTATTTAGCCATTTACAGAAATATAACATGCTTATAAATCAAAAACAAATACAAGCAATGAATAAAAGAGAAAGAAGAATAGGTATACCTCCTAGTCTTCTAATGTATGACCTTCCTCCTTTTGGACGTCGTGTGGGCGACGATCCACCAAAAGTCGAAGCTCCTAGATCGCAAAACTTCCTTCCTTGCTTTTCCCAAGCAAGAGGAAGAAGAGAAACAATGTTTATCTCCTTCAAAAACTCAACCAACAAAGAGCACCCAATCTCCTTGCCCCCGGCCAACTAAAAGGAGAAGAAGATGATGGAAAACTACCAAGACACCAAGGGAAACCCTATATCTTGTTTCCACCACCTAAGGAGAAGAGAGGGGAGTGTTTTGGGCGCCGGCCAAGGGCTGGGAAGGGCTGGAATAGCTGCTGGACGTTGGCCACAAAGCAAGGAAGAAGAAAGGAAAACTTGCCTTATTTGGTGCCACCCTTGCTTCCAAACCCTAACCCTAATTCCAATCCTATCTCAACTAGGATTGCCCTATTCTTGCCGCCCAAGCCTTGCTCCCTCTCCATCATGTGATCCACGACCAATCCCCATTCCCTCCTTTTATAGAGTTAGGGATAAGTCATGAATTAATCTCCTCCATTGGTTCTAGGGATTTAATCTCAACCGTCGGATCTAGAGATTTAATCTCAACCGTCGGATCTTAGAGATTTGATCTCTACCAATGGATCTTAGAGTTTTGTTTCTATCCATTGGATCTAAGCTTCATGAGGTGTTAATAGGCTACATTAGGGGCCATGAGGAGGAGTTGGGTCTTGGCCACCCATGGATCAAGCCCACATAATGTCTGATCCACTAATGATGATCCAATCCACTAAAGGTCCATCATTGATCTACCTCACCAACCCCCATATGATAATATGGGCTCCATATATTATTTGTACATTTTCTCCCCGTGTTTAAGATCTCGAATGTCCGTCGATTAATTAATTTACTGACTATTAATTAATCAACATCTAACTCCTTGAGTAGTACCACTCAACTTTTTCATCATGCCGGACCTAGTCCACCTGCAGGGTTTACATGATGAACCTTATGAGCTCCTCAAGGGGACATCATCATCCTAATATATAGGACACGGTTTCCTCCTATAATCAACGGCACATCATATAAATAATATCATCTCCCAACTTACCGAGTCTATCGATTTAATCTATAAATCTCGCCCATTGGTAAATCAAAGAGATGAGTACTAAGTATATGTGCCCGTTATTATATCGGGATTAAAAGCATGTACTAAATAATATCTGATGTCCGATTCGATTATGTAGTCAGCAATAAATCGAATCACCTCTAAGTTGGTCCTGCTCAATACACACAAAGTGCACTAGTGTGATTATATGGTCAAGACAAACCAATATCAAATCACACTACAACCATTCCGATGGTTTGTCCAAAGCCATCTCGGTTGTGAGCCTTTACTTATACTTTTCAAGGGGCCGATAACATGATCTCCCGTGTGACACCACACACCATGTTATCTACAATGCAAAGTATTAGACAATATTGCATAACCATAAAAATATGCAAACAATGATCATGTGATTCTTATTTCAAAATAAAGATGTTCATACAAAAGATAGACTTTTAAGTTACATCCCTACAAGTCCAACATGGGTTGGCATTTGAAGTCCAAGGGGATTGATATTGGCGGCGTAAAGTCCAAGTGGAGTCTTGGCGGCGTAAGTCCAATGTGCCTTGGCGGTGTAGACACCGTTAGCATGACATAGCCGATGGAAGCACCTGAAGGCTAGCGCGATGGGTGAACAAGTCATGGATGACTTGGAGGGATCCGAGAGGCGTGAGGCTGATGGAGGTGGCTAGAAGGCTTAGGTCTAGGCTAAGGGTGGTCTAGCAAGTATGGGGGCACCATACTTGGGTTAAAACCTCATGTTTGAGGTGTGCCACGACCGTGCCATATGGCACGACCGGGCCGAGTCAACTAGGATTTGACGGATTGTGGCCTAGCAAATGATCGCCAGAGGTGGGAAGTCGATCGATGGTTCGAGCAATGATCGATCGTGTGATCGACTCGTGGTTCGAGAAATCGCCACGTATCGGAGTCGAGACTCGACTGGTCGAGTGAGGACTCGATCAGTCGACTGATGTGTATGATCAGTCGACTGATAGTAGATCCGTTGGACTTATCCAACGTGGATCTAGCCGTTGTCTCACGGCAACAGTGGAATCAGTCGACTGATGGTTTCGATCAGTCGACTGATCGACTTTTTCCAGCACAGGTTGAAGCTTTATAAGGAGCTCGTGATGGAGGAAAAACCAGGGGTTCTTTGAGGTGATTTGGGGCGAGTTGCTGCTGCAATTCAGGGTCTCCAAGTGCTACTCGATCAACCTAGCGATCAAGCATTCAAGAGCATTTTGTAAAGTGTTTTCTTTACTAGTTTTGCTTTGTATTTCATTGTATTTGCTTGTAGCTATTTGTTTATTGTTGTAAATAATTGTAAGAGGTTTCTCCGCCTCCGACTTGTGTCGAGAAGGAGTTATTTTCATAGTGGTGTGTGATTGGCATCGCTAGGGTTCATACGAACCCGATCCGTGGAGTAGGAACCGTGTGGTTCCGAACCACGTTATATACTTGTGTTAGCGTGTTGTGCATTTCATTATCGTTATTATTTCTATTTCCGCTGCGCACTAACGAAATTGTAGACACGAACGAGATCAAATTCCATCTACAAACGGTGAACCGCTATTCACCCCCCCCCCCCTCTAGCCGTTCCAAGGGTCCTAATAACATCTCCTTAGATAAAGGAACTCCATGCCTGAAAGGTAGAAAACCTTTCTTGGAGTTCTGCATGGTAAAGAGAGCCATAATAGTGTCTATGTATGAAGCTTGAGATAAGCACAACATCTTTTTTCTGCGATCCCTTATAACCTTGATCCCAAGGATGTGGCCCACTTCTCCCAAGTCCTTCATATCAAACTGTTTGGACAACTATACCCTTACGTCCGATAACACCTTGACATTGTTGCCAATTAACAAAATGTCATCTACGTATAGTACAAGAAATACCACTACGTTTCTGTCACATCTCTTGTTTACACAAGACTCATTCGTACTTTGAATAAATCTATAAGACTGGATTACCTCATCAAAGTTGATGTTCTAAGATCGCATAGCTTGCTTCAATCCATAAATGGACCGATTAAGTTTGCACACAAGATGCTCTTTTCCCTTTGCAATGTATCCTTCTTGTTGCTTCATATAGATGTTTTTTTCAAGACTTCCATTAAGGAAAGTTGTCTTGACATCCATCCTCCATACCTCATAATCCATATGAGCAACAATACATAAGAGAATCCGGATATACTTAAGCATGGTTACCAATGAAAAGGTCTCCTCATAATCGAAGCCCTCTTTCTGAGTATATCCCTTCGCAACAAGCCTTGCTTTGAAGGTTTCAACATTCCCATATATTCCTCTCTTTCATTTGTAGATACACTTGCATCCAATGGTTTTTACACCATTGGGTGGTTCTACTAGCTCCCAAACCTGATTTGAATCCATAGATTCAATCTCAGCATTCATTGCACTTTGCCAAGATACCACATCTTTATCTTGGATTGCCTCGATATATGTCCAGGAACTAAATCATAAGATTCTCCCAAGAACATGAATCTATCAGGCTGTCTAACAACCCTCCCACTACGACGAGGTATCACCTGTGTATCCTCTGTGACATGCGGTGCAGTGACTTGTGGTATATCCTCTTGTACCTATGATACTGAAGTCGTGACTTCCCCTCTCAATTCCTCCGGAACAATCTTACTCATGGGCTTGTGGTTCATCAGATAGTCTTCCTCTAGAAATCTGGCGTTCGTGCTAACGATCACCCTTTGATCTCTAGGACTATAAAATAAACCACCTTTCGTTCCTCTAGGATAGCCAACGAACATGCGTACTTCTATACGAGGTTCTAACTTACCAGCATCTATCTTCAGCACATGTGCTGGGCACCCCCAAATTCGAATATGTCTCAGACTAGGCTTTCGCCTAGTCCACAATTCTGTGGGAGCAGAAGGCACTGATTTAGATGGAACCAAGTTCAGAATATACACCGCTGTATCCAGAGCATACCCCTAGAACTAATCTGACAACTCAGAATAACTCATCATTGATCTAACCATCTCCATAAGAGTCATATTCCTTCGCTCTGCTACACCATTATGCTGGGGTGTGCCAGGTGCAGACAATTGGGATTGAATCCCAGCCTCTGATAAGTAATTCCTAAACTCTCCCAAGAGGTACTCACCACCACGATCAGATCATAGTATCTTGATACTTTTACTTTGACGTTTCTCCACATCATCCTTGAATTCTTTGAACTTATCAAAGCATTCAAACTTGCGGCGCATCAAGTAAATGTATCCGTATATTGAATAATCGTTTATGAAAGAGACAAAATACTCAAAACCACCTCTTACCTGGATAGACATAGGCCCACACAAATCAGAATGAACCAATTCCAACACATTTTTAGCTCTATACCCCTTGGCCTTGAAAAGTCTCTTGGTTATTTTACCTTCTAAGCAAGACTCGTAGGTTGGGAAGTCTTCCACCACTAATGAACTCAGAGGTCCATCATCTATCAACCTTTGAATTCTGCTTAGGTTAATATGACCAAGCCTTAGATGGCAAAGATATGTTTGGTTCATCTTCGAAGGTTCTTTTCTCAAAAGATAAATAAACATCTCCCTCTGCAACAACCGCCACCTTCGTGACATCGATAAAGTAAACTGTAATCTCCTCCTCAGCTAGTCGTCTGGTTTCCTGGAACCCCTGCAAAGTATTGCAGACATGATCAGTGGCTCCTGTATCTACACATTAGGTACCGATAGATAACATCGCTAAACATGTTTCAACGACTAGACCAAAAGATATACCTTTGTTCTGCTTCTGATTGGGGCAGTCCTTCTTCCAGTGTCCAATTTGCTTGCAAGTGAAGCACTTGCCTTTCGGTTTCTTCACTTCTCCCTGAGTTCCTCCCGCCACTTTTGCCCCATCTTGTTTCTTCTTCTTCTTGCCTTTCGGCTTAGAAGTAGAAACCTTTTGGGCAACTATGGCCTGCGCCTAAGCACTCTGACAAAAAAGCCCCTCTGCCGCCTGGAGTTCTGTCAGATGCTCCGCCAATGAATACAACCTCTTGTTCATGTTATAGTTTAGGAAAAACTACTCAAAACTCCTAGGTAGAGACTGGAGAATGATATCGACCTGGGTTTTCCCATCGATCTAAACTCCAAGGACTTCCAGCTCATTTAAATGAGCCATCATCTTGAGAACATGATACCTCACGGGTGTTCCCTCGATCATGGTGGTCGTCATCAAGTTCCTCATGGCTTCCTGCCTTGCAGCCCGATTCTGGTGTCCGAAAAGCTCTTTAAGATTGAGCATCATGTCATAAGCAGTGGGCATTGCTTGATGCTGATGTTGTAGTACATTTGACATAGATGCCAAAATGTAACATCGCGCCATCTCATCAGCCTTAATCCACTTCTTATATAACTCTCCTTCTCCTTTTCCCCAGAATCATCCGCAGGCTTAGGAGGACACTCTTAGAAGAGTACATATTTGTACTCCTCAGCAATCAAGACAATGTCAAGATTCCTCTTCCAATCAACATAATTGGGTCCAATAAGTTTATTTTCTTTCAGTATCACAGCAAGTGGGTTGAAAGACATTTTAAAAAACCTAAGAATCACATAGATCAAAACATTAGATTTCAAAAAATTATTGATTCCTCAAACAATAAAATTTCAAAATCAACCGACACCTTAAAATACCGAGAATATCGTATGCCACGATAATGTGGACGTATACGAATTCTACATTTGTAAGAGGAGGTTTTACCCATTAATTTTACTATCTTGTCAACCTAACTTTTTGACAAATAAAATTAATAGTTGGTTCCTCTTTGGCCCTACAAATAAAAGCAATGACTCCGATGGGGAGGATACTCATATTTGCATGTAAGTGTTCACCATTACTTGGTACCAAGGTAATTATCTCGGGTTATATGTCTTCCGATGGGGAAGTACACACGCTTCTTAATAATTTCCTATAACCATATTCGACCTTGTGATCCACAAACAAACTCATCTGATGGGGAGGAAGGCACTCAGAGCCGACGCGCAAGTTTGTTTGCATCACATGTCAAATCGTAATGGAGGCTGTGGGAATTTATAAAAATATCCCTCTCCCACTTAGTAATTTAAAATTGAGGAATTTTCCTAGCCTACGACATGCATATCAAACAAAAAACAATAAATATGAAAAAAAATATTTTCCAACTATTATGTTTTTTGTCTTCAATATGCCTCCCGTCGTATCGACATCTCGTCCGCTCCTCCCTACGCCATGTACGAGCCATCCGAAGATCCAAGCCGAGACTAACTATTTTAATTTACATCCATCGATCCTATACTCCTCAAAGGAGTGTACATGAAATCTGGATCGAAAGTAAACAAAAAAAAGTGTGGCTAAACAATGTCTTACTTAATTACAAAAATTAAATACTTGCCTCGTCAACCCTGAGGATTCAAATAATATACAATTATACACATACAATCACATACACACATATGGCCATAATAGTTGGATCCTATGCCTACAACCAAAAAGTTAACCTACGCACATCCTACTATTATCCGGCACATATAATATATGAAAAGTGCATAAAAGTAACTGAATCCTAAACACATAAAACCGGAAACCGTGGCTCTGATACCACTTGAAGGTAGGAAACTTCGCTTCTCACTTCAACTCGGTCGCTTGTTCATGGCGATCCCTACGTCATCCCTGGATTAAAAAAATTAATCCTCGACAAAGAGAGATTACCAAAGCAACCGTTCCATCGTCATGCTATTCGATTAGAGTGGTCACTTGAACAAACTTGTTGTTCAAGCAACCAACCTCTATTCTTCAAATAGCCGCGGAATATTCGAGGTCCGAATAAATTTAGCAACATAATAAAACATACAACATACAAATAAACAAAAGGAAAGCAAACGAAGATTTATACCTCTTGTTTACCTCAAGGTCTTCTATCGTATGTCCTTCCTCCTTTTGGACGTCGTATGGGCGATGATCTTCCAAAAGTCGAAGCCTCCTAGAACACGTTCTTCCCTTCCTTGCTCGCTCCGAACATAGAGAAGAATGAAATGAAACTCTTTCTCCTATCTAGAACCGGCCACCAATTCAAGGGACTTGATGTTGCCGCCGGCCAAGACGAAGAATAGGATCGCCGGCCAACCTTGAAGAGAGGTTGCCGCTGGCCAAAGGAGAGAAGAAAGCGCCGGCCAAAGCTTGAGGGAGAGAGTCGCCGGCCAAGGAAAGGAGGAGAAGAATAAAACCCTAAGCCTCCCTTCTTGTTGCCGCCGACCCTAGGAGGAGCAAACCTTGCAAGCTTGCCGCCCCAAACCCTAATCCTAGAAGCCTTGCCGCCCAAGACAAAACCTAATCTCCCTTGTTGTGTTGTGCCACCCAATCCTAAGCCCTTATTTATAGAGTTAGGCTTAAGCCTCCTTTTAATCTCCACCGTCAAATCTATGGATTTAATCTCAACCGTTGGATCTAGAGATTTAATCTCAACCTTCGGATCTAGAGATTTAATCTCCACCGTCGGATCTAGAGTTCCATTTTCCACCATCGGATCTAGGCTTCATGAGGGTTTTAATAGGCTACAATAGGGACCATGAGGAGGAGTTGGATCTTGGCCACCCAATGGATCAAGCCCACATAAAGTCTGATCCATTAATGATAGTCCATTCCACTAGATGATTATTATTGATCTACCTCACCAACCCTCATAAGTTAATATGGGCTCCATATATTATTTTTACATATATCTCCCCGTGTTTAAGATCTTGAATGTCCGTCGATTCATTATTTTACTGATAATTAATTAATCAACATATAACTCCATGAGTAGTACCACTCAACCTTATCATCATACCGGACCAAGTCCACCTGCAGGGTTTACATGATGAACCTTATGAGCTCCTCAAGGGGACATCATCATCCTAATATATAGGATATGGTTTCCTCCTATAATCAACGACACACCATATAAATAATATCATTTCCCAACTTACCGAGCCTATCGATTTACTCTATAAATCTCGCCCATTGGTAAATCAAAGAAATAAATACTAAGTATATGTGCCCGTTATTATATCGGGATTAAGAGCATGTACAACATAATATCTGAGGTCCGATTTGATTATGTAGTCAGCAATAAATCGAATCACCTCTAAGTCGGTCATGCTCAACACACACAAAGTGTACTAGTGTAATTCTATGGTCAAGACAAACCAATACCAAATCACACTGTTGGGTTTTTAAGTCCATGAGGGGAAACTTCGCTTCCCACTTCAACTCGGTCACTTGTTCATGGCGATCCCTTCTACGTCCCTGGATAAAAAAAATTTAATCCTAGACAAAAAGGGATTGCCTAAGCAACCTTGTCATCGTCGTGCTATTCGATTAGAGTAGTCACTTGAACAAACATGTTGTTCAAGCGACCAACCTCTATTCTACGAATAGCCGCAGAATAGACGATGTACGGATCACCGGCTTTTGTGTTTATGTTCGGGGTCCAAGTTATATTAGCCACAAAACAGAATATATATCATGCATATAATTGAAAAACAAATATAAACATGTAACAAATGAAAATAGAGAATCGATATACCTCTCGATCTTCTATTGTATGACCTTCCTCCTTTCGGACGTCGTGTGAGCAACGATCTACCAAAAGTTGAAGCTCCTAGATCACCAATCTTCCTTCCTTGCTCCTTCCGAGCAAGAGGAAGAATAAAAACAAGACCCTTCTCCTTCCTTTAGCCAACCAACAAGCAACAAGGAAGTTACTTGCCGTCGGCCAATAAGGAGAAGGAGAAAGAAGGGTTGCCGCCCAAAAACTCCAAGGGAGGACCCTAAGCCTTGGTTCCACCGGCCAAGGAGAAGAGGAGAGCTAGGTTTTGACGCTGGCCAAGAGGGGTGAGGGGCTGTATGGACGCCCAGCCACCAATGGAGAAGAAGAAGAGAAGGAAAAAAATTCCTTATTTGGTGCCGCCAAGCTCCAAACCCTAGCTCCAACCTCTTGCCGCCAACTCCTAACACCCTTGCTTCCCTTGATTTTCTCCACGCCAACCCTTAAGGATCCTTTTATAGAGTTTAGGGATAAGCCTTGTTTTAATCTCCACCATTGGTTCTAGGGATTTAATCTCAACCGTCGGATCTAGAGATTTAATCTCAACCGTCGGATCTAGAGATTTAATCTCTACCTTTGGATCTAGAGTTTTGTTTCCATCCATTGGATCTAGGCTTCATGAGGTATTAATAGGCTACAATAGGGACCATGAGGAGTTGGATCTTGGCCACCCAATGGATCAAGCCCATATAAAGTCCGATCCATTAATAATAATCCAATCCACTAAAGGATTATCATTGATCTACCTCACCAACCCCCATAAGTTAATATGGGATCCATATATTATATGTACATTTTCTCTCCGTGTTTAAGATCTCGAATGTCCGTCGATTAATTAATTTACTGACCATTAATTAATCAACATCTAACTCCATGAGTAGTACCACTCAACATTTTCATCATGTCGGACCAAGTCCACCTGCAGGGTTTACATGATGAACCTTATCAGCTCCTCAAGAGGACATCATCATCCTAATATATAGGACACGGTTTCCTCCTATAATCAACGGCATACCATATAAATAATATCATTTCCCAACTTACCGGGCCTATCGATTTAATCTATAAATCTCGCCTATTGATAAATCAAAGAAATGAATACTAAGTATATGTGCCCGTTATTATATTGGGATTAAGAGTATGTACAATATAATATCTGAGGTCCGATTCGATTATATAGTCAGAAATAAATCGAATCACCGCTAAGTCGGTCCTGCTCAATACACACAAAGTGTACTAGTGTGATTCTATGGTCAAGACAAACCAATACCAAATCACACTACTGTTGGTGATCGGCCGAGAAGCTCATTGGATCCCATGTCCCCGGATTAAAATTTTCACTAATGAAAACTAATCCGGATTGGATGAGTTTCCTAAGCACAACCAATTCGTCGTCGTGCCAACGACTCGAGCGATCGCTTAAATAAACTAGTTGTTCAAGCAACCAACTCTTCTAGTCGGTTAGCCGCGGAAGAGACGACGGACGGATCGCCGGTTTTTGTGTTTCTTATCGGGGTCCATGATTATACAAATATATGCAAATATAAACTAGTATAATCAACATACACTAACATAAAGAACATAAGCTAGCATATCAAATAAGAATAGAAACATGCAAAGATCATAAATAAAAGTTATAAAACTTTTATACCTCTTGATCTTCTATCGTATGTCCTAACCTCCTTGTAGATTTCGTGTGGGCGAAGATCCTCCACAAGTTGAAGCTTCTTAGATCTTCTTCAATCCAAAGAAAGAAGAACTCTCTTTCCCTTCTTGCTTGAGTCAACCACCAATCCACAAAGGATTGATGCCGGCGGCCCCAAGAATAGAGAGAGCAAATGGAAACAACCAAGGAACCGAACTAGGGACAAACCCTAGCTCCTAGTGCCGCCGGCCAAGAGGAAAAGAAGAGGAGAAGAGGAATAGGTTGGGCACCGCCAAAGGTATAGGAAAAAGAATAGGAACCGGCCAACACCCTAGGAAGAAGAAGAACACTTCCCCTATAGTTGCCACCCACCTTACCTTCCAAACCCTAGCCGCTCAACCAAGCTTCCTTTGGATTTCTTGCCGTCCAAGGTAGAGGAAAAGAAGGTAGTGGCCGGCCAACCCTAAGAAGGAAGAGGATGAGCCCTTCCCCTATAGTTGCCGCCCAACCATAACATCCAAACCTAGCCGCCCAATCCAAAGAGCCAAACCCTAATCTAATTAGGGTTTCCTCCGTAGGTTTCTTGCCGCCCATGCATAGTGGAAAGTAGAGATCTAGGAGCTAGCCACCTACAAGGAAGAAGACAAGCTTTTCCACAAGTTGCCGCCCACACACTTCCACCATCTTGGCCGCCCAACCTAAGGAGCCAAAACCCTAATTAGGGTTTTCTACTTAAGGTTGCTTTCCGCCCAAGCAATTCTAGGCAAAACCCTAATTTCCATCATCCAAAACCCAAGCTTAGTTGCCGCCCAACCTTAAGCCACCCTTTTATAGAGTTAGGGTTAGGCATTGGTTTAATCTCCACCGTCGGTTCTAGGGTTTTAATCTCAACCGTCGGATCTAGAGATTTAATCTCAACCGTCGGTTCTAGGGTTTCAATCCAACCATCGGATCTAGAGATTTAATCTCCACCGTCGGTTCTACGATTTAATCCCAACCGTCGGATCTAGAGATTTAATCTCAACCGTCGGTTCTAGGGATTTAATCCCAACCGTCGGATTTAGAGATTTGTTTTCCATCATTTGATCTAGACTTCATGAGGTTTATATTAGGCTACGATAGGGACCATGAGGAGGAGTTGGGTCTTGGCCACCCGATGGATCGGAACCACACAAACTTGATCCATCAATGATGTTCCATTCCACTAGAGGATCATCATCGAACTACCTCACCAACCCCCATAAATCAATATGGGCTCCATATATTATTTGTACATCTATCTCCCTGTGTTTAAGATATCGAATGTCCGTCAATTAATTGATTTACTAACCATCAATTAATTAACATCTAACTCCTCGAGTAGTACCACTCAACCTTATCATCATGTTGACTAAGTCAACCTGCAAGGTTTACATGATGAACCTTATGAGCTCCTCAAGGGGACATCATCAACCTAATACATAGGACACGGTTTCCTCCTATAATCAACGGCACACCATGTAAATAATATCATTTCCCAACTTACCGGGCATATTGATTTAATCCATAGAAATCTCACCCTCTGGTAAATCAAAGAAATAAATATTAAGTACATGTGCCTGTTATTATATCGGGATTAAGAGCATGTACAACATAATATCCGAGGTCCGATTCAATTATGTAGTCAGTACTAAATTGAATCACCTCTATGTCGGTCCTGCTCAATACACCTAAGTGTACTAGTGTAACTCTATGTTCAAGACAAAACAATACCAAGCTACACTACAACCATGCCAATGGTTTGTCCAAAACCATCTTGGTTGTGAGCCTCTACTTATACTCTACAAGAGACTGATAACATAATCTTCTGTGCCATCACCCAAGCACCATGTTATCTACAATGTAAAGTATTAGACAATATGCACATATAAAAATAAAGTGCAATCAATGATCATGTGATTCTTATTTCAAAATAAAGATGTTCATACAAAAGAGCTAGGCTTTCAGTATACATCCCAACAATCTCCCACTTATACTAAAAGTCTATGCTGTCATCATACTGCCATACATCTGATTCCCCTTCCCTCCACATGCCTATCAAAGCTCTCGCCAGAAGGGCCTTAGTGAAAAGGGTCTACCAGGTCATCCTCTGATGTAATCTAGGCAACAGCAACTTCTACCTCCTTTACGATTTCTCGTATCAGGTGGTACTTGCGCTCAATGTGTTTACTAGCCTTATGGGCTCGTGGTTCCTTCGAGTTTGCAACTGCACCATTATTATCACAATAAATTGTGATAGTTCTGGGCAAACCAGGAATCACATCCAAGTCCATCAGGAAGTTCCTGAACCACACAACTTCTTTGGTCGCCGCAGGGGCTGCCACATACCCAGCTGCCATGGTAGAGTCCGCCACGCATTTCTGCTTGATACTCTTCCATACTATGACTCCACCTCCAAAAGTAAACACAAAACCTGAGGTAGACTTACTGTTTTCCCTATATGATTGGAAATCAGAATCCGTGTAACCCACAGGGAATAATTGGTCTGCCCGGTAAACTAGCATATAATCCCTAGTCCTTCTCAGGCACTACAATATATGCTTTACCGCAGTCTAATATCCCTGTCCTGGATTACTCTGATATCTGCTGACCATGCCCACGGCAAAGCAGATACCTAGTCTCGTACAGAGCATCGCATACATGAGGCTTCCTACTGCCGAAGCATAAGGGACCGCCTTCATCTCCTCTATCTCCTCAGATGATCTAGGATACATCTCCTTTGATAAAGGAACTCCATGCCTGAAAGGTAGAAAACCCTTCTTGGAGTTTTGCATGCTAAAATGCTCCATAATCGTGTCTATGTATGAAGCTTGGGATAAGCACAACATCTTTTTCCAGCGATCCCTTGATCCCAAGGATGTGTCTCACCTTTCCCAAGTCCTTCATATCAAACTCATTGGACAACCATACCCTTACGTCTGATAACACTTCGATGTTGTCGCTAACCACCAAAATGTCTTCTACGTATAGTACAAGAAATACCACTACGTTTCCGTCACATCTCTTGTATACACAAGACTCATCTGGACTTTGAATAAATCCATAAGACTGGATTTATCTCCTCAAAGCGGATGATCCAATACCTCAAAGCTTGCTTCAATCCATAAATGGACCGATTAAGCTTACATTCAAGATGCTCTTTGCCCTTAGCAATGAATCCCTCTGGTTGCTCCATATAGATGGTTTCCTCAAGACTTCCATTAAGGAAAGCTGTCTTGACATCCATATGCCACACCTCATAATCCATATGAGCTGCTATGCATAAGAGCTCTCAGACCTGACTTGAATCCATAGATTCAATCTCAGTATTCATTGCACTTTGCCAAGATGCTGCATCTATATCTTGGATTGCCTCGTCATATATCAAAGGATCAGGTTCATGTTTGCCAGGGACTAAGTCCGAAGACTCTCCCAAGAACATGAATCTCTCGGGTTGTCTAACAACCCTCCCACTACGATGAGGTATCACCTGTGTATCCTCTGTGACACGCGGTGCAGTGACATGTGGTATATCCTCTTGTACCGGTGGTACTAAAGAAGTGACTTCCCTTTTAACTCCTCCAGAACAATATTACCCTTGGGCTTGTGGCTCATCACATAGTCTTCCTCTAGAAATCTAGCGTTCGTTTTAACGATCACCCTCTGATTTCTAGAACTATAAGACAATCCACCCTTCGTTCCCCTGGGATAGTCAACGAACATGCGTACTTCTGTACGAGGTTCCAACTTACCATCATCTGCCTTCAGTACATGTACTGAACTCCCCGTATCTGAATATGTCTTAGACTAGGCTTTCGCCCAGTCCACAACTCTATGGGAGTAGAAGGCACTGATTTAGATGGAACCAAGTTCAGAATGTACACTGCTGTATCTAGCATATCCCCAGAACGAATCTGGCAAGTCAGAATAACCCATCATCGATCTAACCATCTCCATAAGAGTCCTATTCCTTCGCTCTGCTACACCGTTCTGCTGGGGTGTGCCAGGTGTAGCCTATTGGGATTGAATCCCAACCTCTGATAGGTAATTCCTAAACTCTCCCAAGAGGTACTCGCCACTACGATCAGATCGTAGTGTCATTTATATCTTGAACAATCATCTACAAAAAAAGATGAAATGTTCAAAACTACCTCTTGTCTGGATAGACATAGGACTATACGAATCAGAATGAACCAATTCCAACAAATTTTTGGATCTATACCCCTTGGCCTTGAAAGGCCTCTTGGTCATCTTAGCCTCCAAGCAAGATTCACATGTTGGGAGATGCTCCACCACTAATGAACCCAAAGGTCCATCAGCTATCAACCTATTGAATTCTGCTTAGGTTAATATGACCAAGCCTAAGATCCCAAATATATGTTTGGTTCATCTTCGAAGGTTCTTTTCTCTTATCGGAATTAGAAGATGAGTTAATAACTTCTATTTGCATCGTGGGAGCTTGTGGTTCAAGTTATAAATTTCCTATCTATGTACCTGAATAGATAATGTCCCTATTCCTTTTATAACAAATCTGTCATGAAAAGAAATAGATTATCCATCCAAAATTTAGAAACCGAAATCAATTCTTTCTAAATAAAGGTACATAAAGAAAATTCTTAAGAACCAAAAACTTTATTTTTCTTCAAAAGATAAATAAAACATCTCCCACTGCAATAGCCGCCATCTTCATGGCATTGCCCAAGTTAATGGTAATATCTGCTTTGGCTAGTCGTCGGGTTTCCTGGAACCCCTGCAAAGTATTGCAGACATGATTAGTGGCTCCTGTATCTACCCACCAGGTGCCGGTAGATAACACCGCTAATCATGTTTCAATGACTAGACCAAAGGATATACCTTTGTTCTGTTTTGGATTGGGACAGTCCTTCTTCCAATGTCCATCCTGCTTGTAAGTGAAGTACTTGCCTTTCGGCTTCTTCACTCCTCCCTGAGATCCTCCCACCACATTTGCTCCACCTTGTTTCTCCTTCTTCTTGCCTTTCGACTTAGAAGTAGAAACCTTTTTGAGCAACCATGGCTTGAGGACACTCTTTGAAGAGTGCATACTTGTACTCCTTAGCAGATAAGATAATATTTGGATTCTTTTCCAATCAACATTATCTAGGTACAGTAAGTTTATTTCCTTTAGTATTACAACAAGTGGGCTAAAAGTCATTTTGAAAATCCTAAGAATCACATAGATCATTACTTTAGATTTCAAATATTATTGATTCCTCAAAACAATAAAATTCCGAAATCAACCAACACCTCAAATCATCGAGAATTTCGCATGCCACTCTGTGTGGACGTATACGAATTCTACATTTCTAAGAGGAGGTTTTACCCATTAATTTTATTATCTTGTCAACCTTACTTTTTGACAAATAAAATTAATAGTTGGTTCCTCTTTGGCCCTACAAATAAAAGCAGTGAATCCTATGGGGAGGATACTTTTATTTGCATCTATGTGTGCACCATTACACGATACTAAGGGAATTATTTTGGATTATGTGCCTTACCTCTGTGGAAGTACACACGCTCCTAGATAATTTCCTATAACCATTATTTGACCTAGTGATCCGCAAAAAAACCCGTCCTCGGGGAGGAAGGCACTCAGAGCCAACACACAAGTTTGTTTGCATCATATGTCAAATTGTAATTGAGGCCGCGGGAATTAATTAAAATGTCTCTCTCCCACTTAGTAAATTGAAAATGAGTAATTTTCAAGCACACACAACATGCATATAAAACAAATCAGCAATAAATATGGAAAAAACAGAATTTTTCCAACTATTATGGCATTGTCCTCCAATATGCATCCCGTCGTGTCGCCATCTCGTCCGCTCCTCCTACACCATGTACATGCCATCCGAAGATCCGAGCCGAGAATAAAACCTATTTTATTTTACATCCATCGATCCTATACTCCTCGAGGGAGTGTACATGAAATCTAGATCGAAAGTAAAATAAAATAAAGCGTGGCTAAACAATGCCGTATTTAATTACAAAAATTAAATACTAATCTAGCCTCGTCAACCCCGAGGATTCAAATAATAAAATTTTACACACATCCATTCACATACACACACATGGCCATAATAGTCGGATCTTATGCCTGCAACCAAAGAGTTAAACTACGCATATCCTACTATTATCCGGCACATATAATATATGAAAAATGCATAAAAAATTAACCGAATCCAAAACACACAAAACCGAAAACCGATGCTCTGATACCATTTGTTGGTGATCGGCCGAGAAGCTCATTGGATCCCATGTCCCCGGATTAAAATTTTCACTAATGAAAACTAATCCGGATGGGATGAGTTTCCTAAGCACAACCAATTCGTCGTCGTGCCAACGACTCGAGCGATCACTTAAACAAAATAGTTGTTCAAGCAACCAACTCTTCTAGTCGGTTAGCAGCGGAAGAGACGACGGACGGATGGCCGGTTTTTGTGTTTCTTATCGGGGTCCATGATTATACAAATATATGCAAATATAAACTAGTATAATCAACATACACTAACATAAAGAACATAAGCTAGCATATCAAATAAGAATAGAAACATGCAAAGATCATAAATAAAAGTTATAAAACTTTTATACCTCTTGATCTTCTATCGTATGTCCTAACCTCCTTGTAGACTTCGTGTGGGCGAAGATCCTCCACAAGTTGAAGCTTCTTAGATCTTCTTCAATCCAAAGAAAGAAGAACTCTCTTTCCCTTCTTGCTTGAGCCAACCACCAATCCACAAAGGATTGATGTCGGCGGCCCCAAGAATAGAGAGAACAAATGGAAACAACCAAGGAACCGAACTAGGGACAAACCCTAGCTCCTAGTGCCGCCGGCCAAGAGGAAAAGAAGAGGAGAAGAGGAATAGGTTGGGCACCGCCAAAGGTATAGGAAAAAGGATAGGAACCGGCCAACACCCTAGGAAGAAGAAGAACACTTCCCCTATAGTTGCCACCCACCTTACCTTCCAAACCCTAGCCGCCCAACCAAGCTTCCTTTGGATTTCTTGCCGCCCAAGGTAGAGGAAAAGAAGGTAGTGGCCGGCCAACCCTAAGAAGGAAGAGGATGAGCCCTTCCCCTATAGTTGTCGCCCAACCATAACATCCAAACCTAGCCGCCCAATCCAAAGAGCCAAACCCTAATCTAATTAGGGTTTCCTCCATAGGTTTCTTGCCGCCCATGCATAGTGGAAAGTAGAGATCTAGGAGCTAGCCACCTACAAGGAAGAAGACAAGATTTTCCACAAGTTGCCGCCCACACACTTCCACCATCTTGGCCGCCCAACCTAAGGAGCCAAAACCCTAATTAGGGTTTTCTCCTTAAGGTTGCTTACCGCCCAAGCAATGCTAGGCAAAACCCTAATTTCCATCATCCAAAACCCAAGCTTAGTTGCCGCCCAACCTTAAGCCACCCTTTTATAGAGTTAGGGTTAGGCATTGGTTTAATCTCCACCGTCGGTTCTAGGGTTTTAATCTCAACCGTCGGATCTAGAGATTTAATCTCAACCATCGGTTCTAGGGTTTCAATCCAACCGTCGGATCTAGAGATTTAATCTCCACCGTCGGTTCTAGGATTTAATCCCAACCGTCGGATCTAGAGATTTAATCTCAACCGTCGGTTCTAGGGATTTAATCCCAACCGTCGGATTTAGAGATTTGTTTTCCATCATTTGATCTAGACTTCATGAGGTTTATATTAGGCTACGATAGGGACCATGAGGAGGAGTTGGGTCTTGGCCACCCGATGGATCGGAACCACACAAACTTGATCCATCAATGATGTTCCATTCCACTAGAGGATCATCATCGAACTACCTCACCAATCCCCATAAATCAATATGGGATCCATATATTATTTGTACATCTATCTCCCCGTGTTTAAGATATCGAATGTCCATCAATTAATTGATTTACTGACCATCAATTAATTAACATCTAACTCCTCAAGTAGTACCACTCAACCTTATCATCATGTTGACTAAGTCAACCTGCAGGATTTACATGATGAACCTTATGAGCTCCTCAAGGGGACATCATCAACCTAATACATAGGACACGGTTTTCTCCTATAATCAACGACACACCATGTAAATAATATCATTTCCCAACTTACCGGACATATTGATTTAATCCATAGAAATCTCACCATCTGGTAAATCAAAGAAATAAATATTAAGTACATGTGCCCGTTATTATATCGGGATTAAGAGCATGTACAACATAATATCCGAGGTCCGATTCAATTATGTAGTCAGCACTAAATTTAATCACCTCTATGTCGGTCCTGCTCAATACACCTAAGTGTACTAGTGTAACTCTATGTTCAAGACAAAACAATACCAAGCTACACTACAACCATGCCAATGGTTTGTCCAAAACCATCTTGGTTGTGAGCCTCTACTTATACTCTACAAGAGACTGATAACATGATCTTCTGTGTCATCACCCAAGCACCATGTTATCTACAATGTAAAGTATTAGACAATATGCACATATAAAAATAAAGTGCAATCAATGATCATGTGATTCTTATTTCAAAATAAAGATGTTCATACAAAAGAGCTAGGCTTTCAGTATACATCCCAACAACTACAACCATTCCAATGGTTTGTCCAAAGTCATCTCGGTTGTGAGCCTATACTTATACTTTACAAGGAGTCGATAACATGATCTCCCGTGTGACACCACACACCATGTTATCTACAATGTAATGTATTAGACAATATGCATAACCATAAAAATATGCAAACAATGATAATGTGATTCATATTTCAAAATAAAGATGTTCATACAAAAGATAGACTTTTCAGTATTCATCCCAACAATCTCCCACTTATACTAAAAGACTATTCTGTCCTCAAACTGCCATACATTTGATCCCCATTCCCTCTACATGCCTATCAAAAGCTCTCGCAGGAAGGGCCTTAGTGAAAGGTTCTGCCAAGTTATCCTCTGATGCAATCTTGGCCACAGCAACTTCTTCTCTTTTTACGATTTCTCGTATCAGGTGGTACTTACGCTCTATGTGTTTACTTGCCTTATGGGCTCGTAGTTCCTTTGAGTTTGCAACTGCACCACTGTTATCACAATAAATTGTGATAGTTCTGGGCAAACTAGGAATCACATCCAAGTCCATCAAGAAGTTCTTGAGCCATACACCTTCTTTGGCTGCCTTAGAGGCTGCCACATACTCAGCTTCCATGGTGGAGTCCGCCACACATTTCTGCTTGACACTCCTCCATACAATGGCTCCACCTCCCAACGTAAACACAAAACCAGGGGTAGACTTACTATTATCCGTATCTGATTCGATGTCGGAATCTGTGTAACCCAAAGGGAGTAATTGATTTGCTTGGTAAACTAGCATATAATCCCTAGTCCTTCTCAGGTACTTCAATATATGCTTTATCGTAATCCAATGTCCCTATCCTGGATTACTCTGATATCTGCTAACCATGCCAACGGCAAAGCAGATATCCGGTCTCGTACATAGCACAGCATACATGAGGCTTCCTACTGCCGAAGCATAAGGAACCGCCTTCATCTCCTCTATCTCCTCAGATGTTCTAGGACACATCTCCTTAGATAAAGGAACTCCATGCCTGAAAGGTAGAAAACATTTCTTGGAGTTTTGCATGCAAAAATGATCCATAATCATGTCTATTTGTGAAGCTTGGGATAATCACAACATCCTTTTCTTGCGATCCCTTATAACCTTGATCCCAAGGATGTGGCCCACTTCTCCCAAGTCCTTCATATCAAACTATTTGGACAACCATACCCTTACGTCCGATAACACCTTGATATTGTTGCCCATCAACAAAATGTCATCTATGTATAGTACAAGAAATACCATTACGTTTCCGTCACATCTCTTGTATACACAAGACTCATTAGGCTTTTGAATAAATCCATAGGACTGGATTACTTCATCAAATCGGATGTTCCAAGACCTCGAAGCTTGCTTCAATACATAAATGGACTGATTAAGCTTACATACAAGATGCTCTTTTCCCTTAGCAATGAATCCCTCTGGTTGCTTCATATAGATGTTTTCCTCAAGACTTCCATTAAGGAAAGTTGTCTTGACATCCATCTACCACACCTCATAATCCATATGAGCTGCTATGCATAAGAGAATCCGGATAGACTTAAGCATGGCCACCGGTGAAAAGTGTTGGGTCGGATCGAATGGCCGACTAGAGGGGGGTGAATAGCCCTCGTTCGTTGGACGTCGTAATTCACTCGATCGTTTGCTCGTCTACACAATTGTTAGCGCAAGCGGAATAATAAAACAAGTAAAGTAAAGACAAAGCAAAACAAACCAATGCTAACAAAGGAATATAACGTGGTTCACGGCTACGCCGCTAATCCTCGATGAATCACGCCGCCAAAACCAATCACTATTGGCCTCTCCTTTGCACCAAGCTAGGTGGAGGTAACCTTTACAAATCAAGCACACTCCCTCTTTTACAATGGATGTGAAAGAAAGCTAAAAGAAGGAGTTTAAATCTTGTGGAGCACTTGGATGGTCGTTTAGAACTTTAGCATTTTCCCACCAAAGCTCCACACCCTTTCTTTTTATAGAGAAGGAAACCTTTGATGGACCTTACCGATCATTGCGCCTCATCGATCGCCTCCGACTACGGCGCCTGCGAAAAACCCCATTGACGCCGATCGGCCGCTTAAGCGATCGATGGTCTTACGATGATCGCGCCATATGGCAATCGACTGCTTGCCCCAAACCTGTCAGTCGGATACCAGTCGAATCTTACTCGACTCAGAGCAGTCGATTGCCATTCCATGGCAGTCGACTGGTGCCGTATGAAACTCAAGCTTAACATAAGTTTGAGCTTCCGGCGGTCGGGTAAACCTTAACCCTTGCGGTCAAGTCTCCGACACTTAGCCAAACGGCCAAGTTTCACCTAAGAGCTACCCTTCCCGGGTTACAATCGCTCCCTCTCATCCCTTGGAGTCCCTCGCCTTCGAAGTTCTCTTCGTTCGCGGCCACGTCCCTCGGCAGCATCAGGCGCACGGCTCTGCAATGCTCCTTCGCGTCTCTTGCCTCGAAGTCTACTTCCTCCGGCTTCACTCCAAGCTTCTCGTCCGGCGGTCCCTCGGATGCTCCAAGCGCACGGCTTCCGCAAAGCAATCCTTCACCGACTCAAGGCCCGAGTGATGAGATGTGAAACTCGCCACGGCTCCATGTGCGAATTAATAAGCCCTGCAAGACTCCAACGCACATATCAAATTATAACATCATCCTAACTTAAACCCTTTGCCACACACATCAAAACCTTATCATGGCAAGAGATTGCCCTAACAATCTCCCCCTTTTTGATGTGTGGCAATCCGTTTAAGTTAGGTCAAAAACATTTGATATAAAAGTTTCTAAGGAAGGAAAGCATGTAAAAATAAACATAATATAGCAACATGCAACTCCCCCTTAATCCATGAATTTTCTCATTCTCCCCCTATCATATTTCAACAATTTTCTCCCCCTATCATAATTAACTTAAACATAATTATTTCTCCCCCTTTGACACCATCAAAAAGATTAACATTAAGTTATAAACGCATGGCATCAAGTCTAATAGAAGGAAAAATACCAAAAATCGCTCTAAAACCTGAATTCGGCCTCAAACAGTCTATTTTTCAACCGATCTCATTTATATCGTATGGCGGTCGTAGCACAAGAAATTCAATTCGATTTAGGGTGAATTTCAGAAATGCGTTAAAAATTCCAGAAAATTCGAAAAATCATGAAATTTAAGAAACATATTTCTTGTAAGTATATCTATCAGTGAAAAATATATTTTCATGAAAAATGATCATATTTTATGATATTTGCCAAAAATCCAAAAAGCTTTAAAAACACTAAGTTTTTGATCATGAAAGTATTCATTTTAACACCTAGTCTTGTATCCAATTGTTTCAAAACATGAATACATGTATTTTAAGGTAAGAAATTGTTTTGAAAACATATGAAATATCCAACCATGATCTTTGGGCAATATGTCTATGAATTAAACATAAGCCTTCCCCATGATTGGTCTATTATTGCTATTTTGATACATTAAATGACCATCTAAATGCCATAAGCATTAGTGGACATTTGTATCATCCTAACATCTCACCCATGCTAAGTTTGCAATCAAGTTAGCCTATAGTGAGTGTGAGATGCATCCTAGGGGGCATTTATATATACTTAACCATTAAATTTATGCAATTCTATCAAGGTTAAGTATCAACCTAACAACCTATATGATCATAATGACATATATGAATGAATCCTACATTATGATCATGAAACACATGTTTTCATCAAATTATGATTATGCATTAGGTATTATATGATGATAATAAGCAAAATATCACCTAAGGAATGATTTAATTCCTATTTCTTATGATAACGTGCCAAATTTCAAAAACATAAATCATGATTACACATATACATAGCAATTACATTAATCATCATGATTTAAGCATTATTATCTATTTATGGGCACGTTATCATCACCCAACACTATTTAAAAATGTTGTCCCACCATCCTAAGTCAACCACCATATGATTTAGGTCAATTGCATATGGTTGACTACCCTAGGGTTATCCTAACCCTTAAGGATGGATTTTGGAACCCAAAATAAGTTCTTTCCTATTGGGTTCACTAAGTATTCCTTGGGGATCCATTTCCTAGAAATTACTTTCTTATTATCTTGTCCCCTAGCAATTAAACATTTATAGGCCTTTTCATTTTTCTTCTCCTTATATCCTAGGCCTTTCTTGTTAAAACTAGCTCTTTGGCTCCCTAAGATCATGTTCAAAGTATTAGAGCCAATTGTGAATTTCTCTAGGGCTTTGGTTAAATAATCTACCTTTTCCCTTAATGCCCTATTTTCTTCTATGCATGCATCACTTACATCTAATGGCATATAATTATCATGTGAGCAAGCATCATCATGGCAAGAAGAGGTATCATTATTATTTAAGCATGCATTTTCTAGCTTATTTTCTAATTCCTTAATTTGATTAAGCATGCTTTTATTTTTCTTTTTCATTCCAAATAAGTCCTTAGTTAAACTAGAAATTATGGAAACTATTTTCTTAGGAGAGGCTTTCGTTACCATAGTCTCCATATCTTCTTCTTCTTCTTCGGATGAGGATGTAGAAGCTCCCCCTTCATTTGAGCTCTCCCCACTTGAGCTTGATTCTTCATCTTCGGTGGAGGAGGAGCAATCCGAGTCATGAAGAGCCATTAGTGCTAGATTGGAGTAAACATGCTCTTCTTCATCGGATGAGGAGGAGGATGAAGGACCATCCCATGTCTTGGCCTTGAATGCTTTGGCCTTCCCTTTTTCCTTGCTCTTCTTCTCTTCTTCCTTCTTTTTGCTCCCTTTCTTCTTCCTCTTCTCTTCTTTCTTCTTCCTCTCTTCCTTGCTCTTGTTTAGGAGGGGACAATTGTCCCTTATATGTCCCTCCCCTTGGCAATTGTAGCAAATCACCTTTCCTCTTGGTCTTCTATTCCTATCATGAGATTTATCAAATCTAAAATTCTTAAATGCACGCCTTACCTTCCTTACCATGTAGGCTTCTTCCGTGCTATCCATGGAGGAGGTAGAGGCTTCATCGGATGAAGAGGAGGGAACTTCCATTTTCTTTTTCCCTTTGTTTGCCATCAAGGCCACTCCTCTTGAGGGTTGAATTCTAGGCTCCTCTTGTATTCCTTCAAGCCTTGTTTCATGAAGCTCCATGGTTGAGAAGAATTCCTCCAAGGTGCTTACTTCTAAGTTCTTGGAGATATAAAATGAGTCCACCATGGAGCTCCACTTTGAGGACCGGGGAAAGGCATCTATGGCCTTCATTACCATATCCCGGTTGGAAAGCTTTTCTCCTACACTAGTTAGTCCAATTAAAATTTCTTTAAATCTAGAATGCAAAGAAGTTACCTTTTCTCACTTTTCTAATTTTATGTTGGATAGTTGGGAACGGAGGAGGTCTCTCCTTGCAAGCTTCGCCTCGGATGTGCCTTCATGAAGCTCTACTAGCTTCTCCCACATCTCCTTGGCACTTATGCATTCTCCAATTCTATTTATTTCTTGTTGAGGAAGCACATTGTAAAGATGGTGCTTGGCTTTTGAGTTTGCAAGATGCTCCTCTCTTTGCCTTTTGTTCCACCTTAATTTCTCCAACGGCTCCCCATCTTCATTCCTAGGCAACTCAAAACCGTTTTCCATTATTAATGAAACTTCAAAGTCGGTTTCAAAGAATACCTCCATTCGCTTTTTCCACCAAGCGAATTCGCCTTCGAATTTTGGTGGGTGGATGTTCGAGCCGACCATCTTGAATTGCTTGTGTCGACGGTTAGTCCTTGACAAGCGCCTCGCTCTGATACCACTTGTTGGGTCGGATCGAATTGCCGGCTAGAGGGGGGTGAATAGCCCTCGTTCGTTGGACGTCGTAATTCACTCGATCGTTTGCTCGTCTACACAATTGTTAGCACAAGAGGAATAATAAAACAAGTAAAGTAAAGACAAAGCAAAACAAACCAATGCTAACAAAGGAATATAACGTGGTTCATGGCTACGCCGCTAATCCATGACCCGATTCATCCTCGGTGAATCACGCCGCCAAAACCAATCACTATTGGCCTCTCCTTTGCACCAAGCTAGGTGGAGGTAACCTTTACAAATCAAGCACACTCCCTCTTTTACAATGGATGTGAAAGAAAGCTAAAAGAAGGAGTTTAAATCTTGTGGAGCACTTGGATGGTCGTTTAGAACTTTAGCATTTTCCCACCAAAGCTCCACACCCTCTCTTTTTATAGAGAAGGCTGATTTCTTCCCGTTGGCCGCCATCAGTCGACTGCTGCCCTTGGCAGTCGACTGCCGCCACTACAAAGGCCTCCGAACATGTCAGATCCCGACCGTTGTAGTCCAACGGAACCTTTGTGATCGATGGACCTTACGATCATTGCGCGCCTCCATAGTCGACGCCGATCGGCTAGCGAGTTCTCGGCGAAACCCCATTGACGATCATTCGCCTTCGAATGATCGATGGTCTTGCGGCATGCCGCCATATGGCAATCGATCGCGGTTCTAAACTCGATCGGATACTCCGAATCCAACTCGACTAAGAGCAGTCGACTGCCATTCCATGGCAGTCGACTGGTGCCGTATGAAACTCAAGCTTAACATAAGTTTGAGCTTCCGGCGGTCGGGTAAACCTTAACCCTTGCGGTCAAGTCTCCGACACTTAGCCAAACGGCCAAGTTTCACCTAAGAGCTACCCTTCCCGGGTTACAATCGCTCCCTCTCATCCCTTGGAGTCCCTCGCCTTCGAAGTTCTCTTCGTTCGCGGCCACGTCCCTCGGCAGCATCAGGCGCACGGCTCTGCAATGCTCCTTCGCGTCTCTTGCCTCGAAGTCTACTTCCTCCGGCTTCACTCCAAACTTCTCGTCCGGCGGTCCCTCGGATGCTCCAAGCGCACGGCTTCCGCAAAGCAATCCTTCACCGACTCAAGGCCCGAGTGATGAGATGTGAAACTCGCCACGGCTCCATGTGCGAATTACTAAGCCCTTCAAGACTCCAACGCACATATCAAATCATAACATCATCCTAACTTAAACCCTTTGCCACACACATCAAAACCTTATCATGGAAAGAGATTGCCCTAACAAAAAGGTCTCCTCATAATCGATACCCTCTTTCTGAGTATACCCCTTCGCAACAAGCCTCGCTTTGAAGGTCTCAACCTTCCCATCTATTCCTCTCTTTCTTTTGTAGATCCACTTGCATCCAATGGTTTTTACACCATCGTGTGGTTCTACTAGCTCCCAGACCTGATTTGAATCCATAGATTCAATCTCAGTATTCAATGCACTTTTCCAAGATGATGCATCTTTATCTTGGATTGCCTCGTCATATGTCCAGGGATGAGGTTCATGTTCGCCAGGGACCAAATCAGAAGATTCTCCCAAGAACATGAATCTATCAGGCTGTCTCACAACCCTCCCACTACGACGAGGTATCTCCTGTGTATCCTCTGTGACACGCGGTGCAGTGACTTATGGTATATCCTCTTGTACCGGTGGTACTGAAGAAGTGACATCCCCTTTTATTTCCTCCAGAACAATCTTACTCATGGGCTAGTGGTTCATCACATAGTATTCCTATAGAAATCTGGCGTTTGTGCTAACGATCACCCTCTGATCTCTAGGACTATAAAATAAACCATCCTTCGTTCCTCTAGGATAGCAAACAAATATGCGTACTTCTGTACGAGGTCCCAACTTACCATCATCTGCCTTCAGCACATGTGCTGGACTCCCCCATATCTGAATATGTCTTAGACTGAGCTTTCACCTAGTCCACAATTTTGTGGGAGTAGAAGGCACTGATTTAGATGGAATCAAGTTCAGAATGTACACCGTCGTATCTAGAGCATATCCCCAGAACAAATCTGACAACTCAGAATAACTTATCATCGATCTAACCATCTCCATAAGAGTCATATTCCTTCACTCTGCTATACCATTCTGCTGCGGTGTGCCAGGTGCAGACAATTGGGATTGAATCCCAGCCTTTGATAAGTAATTCCTAAACTCTCCCAAGAGGTACTCACCACCACGATCGGATTGTAGTGTCTTGATACTTTTACCTTGACATTTCTCCACATCAGCCTTGAATTCTTTAAACTTGTCATAACATTCAGACTTGCGATGCATCAGGTAAATGTATCCGTATCTCGAATAATCGTCTATAAAAGAGACGAAATACTCAAAACCACCACTAGCCTAGATAGACATAGGACCACACAAATTAGAATGAACCAATTCTACACATCTTTGGCTCTATACCCCTTGGCCATAAAAGGCCTCTTGGTCATTTTACCCTCCAAGCAAGATTCGCAGGTTGGGAAATCTTCCACCACTAATGAACCCAGAGGTCCATCAGCTATCAACCTTTGAATTCTGCTTAGGTTAATATGACCAATCCTAAGATGCCAAAGATATGTTTGGTTCATCTTCGAAGGTTCTTTTCTCTTATTGGAATTAGAAGATGAGTTATTAACTTCAATTTGCATCGTGGGAGCTTTTGGTTCAAGTGTGTACAAATTTCCTATCAATGCACTCGAACAGATAATGTCCCTATTCCTTTTTATAACAACTCTATCATTAAAAGAAATAGAATATCCATCCATAAACAATTTAGAAATCGAAATTAAATTCTTTATAAATAAAGGTACATAAAGGCAATTCTTAAGAACCAAAAGTTTATTTTTCTCAAAAGATAAATGAACATCTCCCACTACAATAGCTGCCACCTTTGTGGCATCGCCCAAGTACACGGTAATCTCCCCCTCAGCAAGTCGTCTGGTTTCCTGGAACCCCTACAAAGTATTGCAGACATGATCAGTGACTCTCGTATCTACACACCAGGTGCTGGTAGATAACACCGCTAAACATGTTTCAACGACTAGACCAAAAGATATACCTTTGTTCTACTTGCGGTTGGGGCAGTCCTTCTTCCAGTGTCCAGTCTTCTTACAAGTGAAGCACTTGCCTTTCGTCTTCTTCACTCCTCCCTGAGTTCCTCCCACCGCCTTTGCCCCAGTTTTTTTCTTCTTCTTCTTGCCTTTCGGCATAGAAGTAGAAACCTTTTGGGTCACCATGGCATGTTCCTGAGCACTCTGACGAAATTGCCCCTCTACCGCCTGGAGTTCTGTCAGAAGTTCCGCCAACGAATACAACCTCTTGTTCATGTTGTAGTTCAGGCGAAACTGCTCAAAACTCCTAGGTAAAGACTGGAGTATGATATCGACCTGGGTTTCCCCATCGATCTCAGCTCCAAGGACCTCCAGCTCATTCAAATGAGCCATCATCTTGAGAACATGATCCCTTACGGGTGTTCCGTCGATCATGGTGGTCGTCATCAAGTTTCTCATGGCTTCTTGCCTTGCAGCTCGATTCTGGTGTCCGAAAAGCTCTTTGAGATTGAGCATCATGTCATAAGCAGTGGACATGGCTTGATGCTGATGTTGCAGTACATTTGACATAGATGCCAAAATGTAACACCGCACCATCTCATCAGCCTTTATCCACTTCTTATAACTCTCTCTCTCCTTTTCCCCAGAATCATCTGCAAGCTTAGGAGGGCACTCTGTAGGATCGAAATGAGCACTAGAGGGGGGGGTGAATAGCGATAGAAAATTTTTATTTTTCGACATTCCTATTAAAAACTCAAGAGATAATTAATCGCAGCGGAAATGTAAATGTAAAAAACAAAAGAGACAAAGGTTTTACTTGGTTCGTAGCCATAGGCTACTACTCCAAGGCCCTAGTGGTCCTTGACCACGTACGGAGGGCAAACTACTAAAGAAACTTTTCCTCGTTGGAGGAAGGAGTTAATCGATACAAGAAGGAACACAAAAACTAAAGGTAGAGGGACACTCCCCCTCTCCTTGTATACGATAAAAGCTCCGAAAAATAGATGAACAACTAAAAATAATAATACCGACGTACAAAGACAACAATGAAAATTAAACCTAGACGTCGGGAGGGAAGGACTTCGTTGTCGGAGAGTTGTAGCTTTGCGGAGGCTTTTTGGAAGCTTAGAATTGTTGAAAAAACCCTAGGTTTGGCCCTCCTTTTATAGCCTTTGAGCCCCTTTTCGAGTGGGTCTTCAACCAATCACAAATGGACACCAAACCGCTTTGAGGTGGAGTGATAAGCCTTGACTCCTCGAATCTGATCATTGACCATCAGTCGACTGATGGCCATCATCACGATCGATGGCGACATCGCCGATTGATGACCTTCAGCCGATCGATACACGGCAGTCGAGTCCTCCAAGTTGGCAGTCGACTGATGCTTGCTGCAAGTCAAAGTTAGCTCAACAAAAACATAATTTCGATGGTCATCGACCATCCGATCTAGACCTAGACCACCTATGAGATGTCTTGGGTCGGATCTATGCTTAAGATCATCCCCGTAAAGAGGATACGACCTCACTTACGCTCACACACACCAGCTTACCTCGATACTTACGTGTTGCTTTTGCTTCCGGCCTTCCACTCGATTCCATCAGCTCCCTTCGAAATCACTCGAGTGTCGCCCGACCACCGCGGCTTCCTCCGGGTGTCGCTAGCCTTCAGCTCCAGCTATAGCAATCTTCTGCACACTCGATTCAGCTCGTGAGATAACGACATGAGCTTAACTTTGTATCATTTGCTATAATCAAAACTCAGGTTCGACTTAGGTGCCTGCTGCACCAACAATCTCCCCCTTTTTGATTTATGGCAAACCCACATACAAAGTTAAGTAAATAGCAAGCATAAAGAATAATGTGCATTAGAAACAAACAAAAAATAACGAAGATTAAGTTGGAGTAGTAAGGATTTTCTTCAAGTACTCCCGCTTGAGGAAACCTCCCCCTTGACCGAGGGTGAGTACTTGAAAAAGACTTTTAGTTCTCCAAACACAAGTGCAAGTTAACTTAGGCATTATTTAACTTAGGCTCCTTAGAGTCAAAAATAAGTGCAAGTTAAGTAATCAAAAGTTAGGTCAAAAAGGTTTAACTTTTGATTTCTTAACTTGGGCCTTTAAAGGTTTCAACTCCGAAGAGGTGAAACCTAAACCTTACTCCCCCTTAACGTAGGCGAGGTGAAACCTAAACCTTACTCCCCCTTAACGTAGGCCAGAATCAAAGTTTAAGTTAAGTTAAGGTTCAATAAATTTGAATTTATTTAATTTTAACTTTGGCCTTTTCTCCCCCTTTTGACATAAATCGAAAAGAGTAAGGGGTGTGTGGAAAGCAAACTAAGTGTTAAGTTTAAAGTCCAAGCATGTTCCATACATTTTTTTTGAAAATAATATACTGAAGTTAAATTCATCTATAAAATGTTCGACTCATATTTGGCTTGATTGATATGAAAGATCAACCAGTCCTGGTCAGAGTCAGTTAGTATGTATGATTATACTTCGTGGTTCATAGCGATGCACTACCTCTACATCTGGAACCAGGAGTAAGGTCCTAACATCTCACGCCCATCTACGTGGCTAAGTACACAAACACATTAGTCCTATGTGTTGTGAGATGTATTGGCTCCTTAAATCTATAGGTGCATGATATCTAAGGTATGTCCTATGCTAGTTCCAAAAAAAATGAAAATTAAGTAGTAAGAACATATAATTTTCAAGTACCTATTCTATTACGCACATGCCCAATTTTCGTCTTAATAGACTAAATTCGGCTTCGGGTAGTGGTTTAGTAAATAGATCTGCTAGGTTAGACTTCGAGTCAACATATTCGAGTTGTATGGAGCCGTTGGCTACATGTTCTCGAATGAAATGGTGTTTTACCTCTATATGCTTTGTCCTTGAATGGCATATAGGGTTCTTAGTTAGATTTATCGAACTTATGTTGTCTACAAAAATTTTAGTTTTGGTGAAGTCCAACCTAAAGTCTCGGAGAGTGTGCTTCATCCAAAGAAGCTTAGTTACACACTCACCCATCGCAACGTATTCGGCTTCGATGGTAGATAAGGCAATACAATGTTGCTTCCTACTGCACCAACTCACTAGAATTGAGCCGAGTAGTTGACAACAACCACTCGTGCTCTTTCTATCGAGTTTACTACCAGCATAATCCGAATCGGAGTAGCCGATTAGTTCGAACTCCGTAGATCTAGGGTACCAAATACCAACGTTAAGTGTACCCTTAAGATATCTAAGGATACACTTAACTAGTGTTAGGTGAGACTCCTTAGCACATGATTGAAACCTAGCGCACATACTTACTGCGAATAGGATGTCAGGTCGACTCGCAGTTAAGTATAGGAGACTTCCTATCGCGCTCCTATAGTACTTTAAGTCAATGGACTTACTTTCTAGGTCTTCTCCTATGTTAACATTAATCGCCATTGGGGTGTTTATTATCTTAGCGTCTTGCATTCCAAATCTTTTAATTAACTCCTTAGTGTATTTTTGTTGATATAGGTATATACTATCCTTAGTTTGTTTAATTTGTAGACCTAAAAAGAAACTTAACTCGCCTACCAAGTTCATTTCGAACTCACTTTCCATGAGTGAAACGAACTCGTTTTGTAAGGCTGAGTTAGAGGTTCCAAAAATTATATCGTCTACGTAAATTTGAGCTATGAATATTTCTTTGCCTAAGGTTTTTACGAAGAGAGTTGGGTCAACTAAGCCTTGATTAAACCCTTTTGACTTAAGATGGATTGAAAGTCTCTCGTACCAAGCTCGAGGAGCTTGTTTAAGTCCATAGAGAGCTTTCTTAAGTTTTAGAACATGGTCGGGTTTATCTAGATTTTCGAATCCGGGGGGTTGGCTAACATAAACTTCTTCTTTAATGTATCCATTTAAGAATGCCGACTTAACATCCATTTGAAACAGCTTAAATCCTCGATGTGCGGCATAAGCTACCAACATTCGAATGGATTCGAGTCTAGCTACTGGGGCATAGGTTTCGTCGTAATCTAAGCCTTCGACTTGACTAAACACTTTGGCGACTAACCTAGCCTTGTTTCTAACTACTTCTCCTTTATCATCAAGCTTATTTCGAAACACCCACCTTGTTCCAATTATCGTTTTGTCTTTAGGTGGTGGTACTAATTCCCACACTTCATTCCTAGTAAATTGAGCTAGCTCTTCTTGCATTGCAATAATCCAATCGGGATCAAGAAGAGCTTGTTCAATTGATTTGGGTTCTATCTTTGAAATTAAGGAAATTTGACTAAGGTTCCTATAGGATGCTCTAGTTCGAACTCCTAGATTAGGATCTCCTATCACTTGATTGATAGGGTGGTTAGTCTGAATCCTAGATTGGGTTGGGTTTGTGTCACCTAATGCTTGATCAATGGGGTGACTTGGTTGAACACTAGTTTGGTTGGAGTCATCTATTACTTGATCAATAGAGTGACTTGGTTGACTTAGGTTAGGATTAACACTAGACCTGATCTCCGGATCAGAGTTAGGTCTAGTATGAATCGGCTCGCTAATTGGGGTTGCCGGGGGTTTTGTAGGTTCATGTCCTTCATCAAATACTACATTGATAGTCTCCTCGACTCTAAGAGTGTCGTGGTTATATACTCTATAAGCTCGACTTGTAGTCGAGTATCCTAGAAAGATTTCGGTCGTGGTCTTGGATGTAAATTTCCCTAGGTGGTTCTTAGTGTTTAAGATATGTACTTTGCATCCAAATACCCTAAAGTACTTGATGTTGGGTACTTTATTGTGATAAATCTCGTACGAGGTCTTAAGGTGCCTCTTTACCATAAGGATCCTATTTTGGACATAGCATGCCGTACTCACGGCTTCTGCCCAAAACCTATCGGGTAGGTCATATTCATTCAACATGGTCCTAGCGGCTTCTTGTAGAGTTCGGTTTTTCCGCTCCACTAGGCCATTTTGTTGAGGGGTCCTAGGGCAAGAGAATTCATGGTTACAGAAGTCAGTGAACCTTTGATTTTCGAATTCACCACCATGATCGCTTCTAAGTCTTTTAACCTTAAGGTCTTTTTGATTCTCGATTAATTTGAATAGATTGATTAATTGATCTAGGGTATCATTTTTATGTTTGATGAACCTAAACCAGGTAAACCTGGAGTAGTCGTCAATTATGACTAAGCAATATTGACTTCTATTGAGTGACTTGGCTCCATGTGAATCGAATAGATCCATATGCAGGAGCTCAAGTACACTTGAGGTTCGTTCTTGGTCAGTTAACTTGTGTTGTGTCCTAGGTTGTTTTCCTTGTTGACAAGCATTACAGATTTTATTAACCAAGTTGTTGAGGTTGGGTAAGCCTCTGACTAAGCCACTCTGACTCATCTTGTGGACGAGTCTTGGGTGCGAGTGACCGAGTCGTCGGTGCCACAACCATGATTCCTCTTGCCGTGTCATAAGACACTTAGTTGAGGAGTTAATTAAGTTGATAGTGTAAATGTTGTTATTCCTAGTCCCTTTAAGAATTGTTTTAGAGGTTTCGTTTGTATTAATTATGCATTCATTTTCTAGAAATACGACCTTATAGTTATTGTCACATAATTGGCTTACGCTAAGCAGGTTATATTCAAAATTCTCTACAAGTAATACATTTTTAATAACAAAATTCGAGTTAAGCTCGATATCACCTGAACCGATGATTTTGAGCTTGCCGTTATTCCCAAAGGCTACCGATCCTTGTCGTTTGAATCGAAGCTTTGTGAATTTGAGTTGATCCCCGGTCATGTGTCGGGAGCAACCGCTGTCCAACATCCATTGATCCTACACACAAGGTGGTTGGATTGGATGTTAGATTTTTTTATTTAAAAAAAAATGGTTGTAAGTTGTTAAACCTAGGTCATCTCACCTGTGTCTATATGATCAAGCATGTTATCTGTGTTTTTTTTTTTTGTGAGATGACTTCCAATTAAGTTGATTTAGTGCATTTAGGTTCAAGTAACTTTATGTTGAGATGATTTCCAATTAAATTTATTAAGTGAATTTAGGTTCAAGTAGATTTAGGTTCAAGTAATTTTATGTTGAGATGATTTCCAATTAAATTGATTAAGTGAATTTAGGTTCAAGTAGATTTAGGTTCAAGTAATATGTTGAGATGATTTCCAATTGATTAAGTGGATTTAGGTTCAAGTATATTTAGGTTCAAGTAATTTTATGTTGAGATGATTTCCAATTGATTAAGTGAATTTAGGTTCAAGTAATTTTATGTTAGATTTGGATTTAACCCAAGGCTTGTCAAGTTTACCTTTTCAAGATCATGGCTTCCAGGTCGTGGCGAGGCACAGGGGCCTTCTTTTATCGGATCATCGATCACTTCCTTAGACAAAACCATTTTCAAGAAAATGATGACTTGACTCACCTAAAATTATTTCCTCGTCTAACTAGTTATCTTTGAAAAGAGGCTCCCCGAGGCTCAATCTTTTCGAAGGATTTTAGTTGATTATTTGAAAAGAGGCTCCCCGAGGCTCAATCTTTTCGAAGGATTTTAGTAGGTTATTTACGTGTTCTAAGTGAGTTCACGAAAGAAAACAAAAACAACAAAAAATCTAAGCATGCAATTTCTAAGTTAAAACACAAACATGTTTTGTACTGGCTCCCCTTAGACCGTTGAATCGGTTCGGTCTATCCACATAGTGGATTTGGTCCTTGGGAACCCAGTACGAGTTGGATCCTAGAGTTGAAATCAAAGTGGTCTTAGGGACCCATGCTTGGAAATATTTTTTATGTCTACTTACGATTGACATATATGACTTATTGGTCGTGTTTGAGTTAAACCCTAGTCTGGCCTTGTTGTATACGGCCCTTTGCAATCCAAGTAGGAGGTCAAGTCCTTTGGATCCCAAAGTAAACCTTTCCAACGTATTCCTAAGATCTTCGACTTGACTTTTCAAGAGTGAGTTCTCAACTTCGAGTTTTTCAACCCGAGTTGAGTCCTTCTATTGAACTCGACTAGTCGAAGAGGTTAGGGAGACCTTGTGTTTGAGGAGTTTAACCTCCTCAACCAGGGTCTTAACCTTGGACTCGGATTTAACTAATTTCCTAGACAAAAACCAAACCGTATTATGTAAGGTATTAAATAAAGCTCGACTTACTTTAAGGGTATCTTTTGAACCGGATGCGTATCCGTGGCTTGACTTGAAGGTAGCTTCGTAGTCCGAGTCATCCTCAGGTTCTGACTCAAGTTCAGGCTCGGTCTCCGTGTCCGACTCAATTGATTTCGCCATGAAGACGTGGTCTTCGTCTTCTTCGGATGATGCTTCTTCCCATGTCGCGTTGAGGGTCTTCTTGTGCTTAGGTGCTTGGTGGTTGAGCTTAGGGCACTCGGACTTGATATGTCCAAACCTGTTACACCCATAACACCTAATATTAGAACTTTTAGGCTTACCTTGGTTGGGTCCAGTCGTGGTTCGCTTTTGTCCCTTGGCTATCCTTCAAGCTAGGTTCATTAGTTCGGCTGTCAACTCCGGATCAACTTCTTCTTCGGACTCGTCTTCCTCCTCGGTTGGTGGTGGCTTGCTTGCGTTTTTCTTCTTCTTTGAACCTGCAAACAAGGATATACCCCTCTCGGGCTCCGAGTTAGACTGCTCATGAAGTTCGAAGTCCAAGAAGAGTTCATCTAACCTAATTTTAGAAAGATCTTTGGAGACCTTGTAGGCATCGACCATGGATGCCCACAAGGTAGTCCTCGGAAACGAGTTTAGAACATACCTTATAAGGTCGCGGTTTTCGACCTTTTGCCCGATTGCGTGTAGGTTGTTGACTACGTCTTGGACACGGGCGTGGAGTTGCATCGCGGACTCGTGTTCCTGCATTTTTAGTGTGTACAATTTATTGAATAATAAATCACGTTTGCAAACCTTAGCTTGATCCGATCCTTCGTGTAACTCGATTAGTTTTGTCCAAAGATCCTTTGCGCTTATGAAGGGGCCGACGCGATTTAGCTCCTCCTTGGATAGGCCGCATTGGAGGATTTGTGTTGCCTTGGCATCGGCTTCAACTTGTCGTTTTGTCGCAATGGTCCATTGATCATAATCCAAGGAGTCACCCACTTCATTAGTCGGAAGTGTGAAACCCATTTGGATTATGATCCACATCTCGATTTGGGTTTTAAGAAAGCATTCCATCCGACCCTTCCAATAACGGAAGTCATCTCCATTGTAAAACGAAGGTCGGACGGTGCTAAAACCCTCGAGATGGGCCATTAGAACAAAAGACCGAAGGAGACGAAGACGAAGAAACTAGCAACGACAAAAACACGAAAACAAGTACCAAGACTTGCGTCTTGGATTAGTAGTGCGGGAGAAAACTTAATAAAGTAAAATAAATAGAAATAAACAGAATTAAAAGAAAAATAAATCTGTAAAAAGAAACTAGATTGGTGGTTTCACCAAATCTTAGCAACCCCTGGCTCTGATACCAATTGTAGGATCGAAATGAGCGCTAGAGGGGAAGGGTGAATAGCGATAGAAAATTTTTCTTTTTCGACGTTCGTATTAAAAACTCAAGAGATAATTAATCGCAGCGGAAATATAAATGTAAAAACAAAAGAGACAAAGGTTTTACTTGGTTCGTAGCCGTAGGATACTACTCCAAGGCCCTAGTGGTCCTTGACCACGTACGGAGGGCAAACTACTAAAGAAACTCCTCCTCGTTGGAGGAAGGAGTTAATCGATACAAGAAGGAACACAAAAACTAAAGGTAGAGGGACACTCCCCCTCTCCTTGTATACGATAAAAGCTCCGAAAAATAGATGAACAACTGAAAATAATAATACCGACGTACAAAGACAACAATGAAAATTAAACCTAGACGTCGGGAGGGAAGGACTTCGTTGTCGGAGAGTTGTAGCTTTGCGGAGGCTTTTTGGAAGCTTAGAATTGTTGAAAAAACCCTAGGTTTGGCCCTCCTTTTATAGCCTTTGAGCCCCTTTTCGAGTGGGTCTTCAACCAATCACAAATGGACACCAAACCGCTTTGAGGTGGAGTGATAAGCCTTGACTCCTCGAATCTGATCATTGACCATCAGTCGACTGATGGCCATCATCAGTCGACTGATGGCAGCATCAGTCGATTGATGACCTTCGACAGTCGACTGATACACGGCAGTCGAGTCCTCCAAGCTGGCAGTCGACTGATGCTTGCTGCAAGTCAAAGTTAGCTCAACAAAAACATAATTTCGATGGTCATCGACCATCCGATCTCGACCTAGACCACCTATGAGATGTCTTGGGTCGGATCTACGCTTAAGATCATCCCCGTAAAGAGGATACGACCTCACTTACGCTCACACACACGAGCTTACCTCGATACTTACGTGTTGCTTTTGCTTCTGGCCTTCCACTCGATTCCATCGGCTCCCTCCGAAATCACTCGAGTGTCGCCCGACCACCGTGGCTTCCTCCGGGTGTTGCTAGCCTTCAGCTCCAGCTATAGTAATCTTCTGCACACTCGATTCAGCTCGTGAGATAACGACATGAGCTTAACTTTGTATCGTTTGCTATAATCAAAACTCAGGTTCGACTTAGGTGCCTGCTGCACCAACACACTCTTCGAGGAGTACATATTTATATTCCTCAGCAGTCAAGACAATGTCTAGATTCCTCTTCCAATCAACATAGTTGGGTCTAGTAAGGTTATTCTCTTTCAATATCACAGCAAGTGGGTTGAAAGTCATTTTGAAAGAAAACCTAAGAATCACATAGATTAAAACATTAGATTTCAAAAAATTATTGATTCCTCAAACAATAAAATTTTAAAATCAACCAACACCTCAAAACACTGAGAATATCGTATGCCACGATAGTGTGGACGTATACCAATTCTACATTTGTAAGAGAAAGTTTTACCCATTAATTTTACTATCTTGTCAACCTAACTTTTTGACAAGTAAAATTAATAGTTGGTTCCTCTTTGGCCCTACAAATAAAAGCAGTGACTCCGATGGGGAGGATACTTATATTTGTATCTAAGTGTTCACCATTACTCGGTACCAAGGTAATTATCTCGAGTTATGTGCCTTCCGATGAAGAAGTACACATGCTCCTTAATAATTTCCTATAACCATATTCGACCTAGTGATCTGCAAACAAACTCATCCGATGGGAAGGAAGGCACTCAGAGCCAACGCACAAGTTTGTTTGCATCACATATCAAATCGTAATGGAGGCCGTGGGAATTTATAAAATTTTCCCTCTCCCACTTAGTAATTTGGAATTGAGGAATTTTCCTAGCCTACGACATGCATATCAAACAATAAGCAATAAATATGAAAAATAAAAATTTTCCAACTATTATGGCTTTTGTCTTCAATATGTCTCCCGTCGTATCGCCTTCTCGTCCGCTCCTCCTATGCCATGTACGAGCCATCCGGAGATCCGAGCTGAGACTAAAAACTATTTTAATTTACATCCATCGATCCTATACTCCACAAGGGAGTGTACATGAAATCTAGAACAAAAGTAAACTAAAATAAAAATAGTGGCTAAACAATGTCGTATCTAATTTACAAAAAATTAAATACTAGCCTCGTCAACCCTGAGGATTCAACAAAATAAACATTTACACACATACAATCACATACACACATATGGCCATAATAGTCGGATCTTATGCCTGGAACCAAAGAGTTAACCAACTCATATCTTACTATTATCCGGCACATATAATATATGAAAAGTGCATAAAAATAATCGAATCCTAAACACGCAAAACCGAAAACCGTTGCTCTGATACCAATTGTTAGGTTTTTGAGTCAATACGTGAGGGGAAACTTCGCTTCCCACTTCAACTCGGTCGCTTGTTCATGGAAATCCCATCAATGTCCCCGGATTAAAAGTTTAATCCTAGACAAAAGGGAATGCTCAAGCAACCTTGTCATCGTCGTGCTATTCATTTAGAGTGGTCACTTGAACAAACTTGTTGTTCAAGTGACCTACCTCTATTCTACGAGTAGCCGCGGAATAGACGATGTACGGATCACCGACTTTTGTGTTTATGTTCGGGATCCAAGTATTATTTAGCCACAAACAGAATATATCATGCTCATAATTGAAAAACAAATATAAACATGTTGCAAAAGAGAATAGAGAATCGATATACCTCTGGATCTTCTAATGTATGACCTTCCTCCTTTCGAATGTCGTGTGGGTGACGATCTACCAAAAGTTGAAGCTCCTAGATCACCAATCTTCCTTCCTTGCTCGTTCCGAGCAAGAGGGAGAATAGAAACAAGCCTCTTTTCCTTCTTTCAACCAACCACTAAACTCCAAGGTTGGAGCTTGCTGCCGGCCAAGAAGGAAGAGGAGAATAGGTGAATGCCAACCAAAGCTCCAAGGGAGAACCCTAAGCCAAGGTTTTACCGGCCAAAGAGAGAGAGAGGGACTTCTTTGGACACCGGCCAATGGCTGGAAAGTGTTGCTAGGTCGCCGGCCACCTTGAGGGAAGAAGAAGAATGGAAAGACCTTCCTTATTTGGTGCCGCCAAGCCCTGAACCCTAGCCTCCAAGCCTTGCCGCCCAAAAACCCTAATCCTATCTCTAGTTGGATTCCAGTTGCCACCCACCCCTTTCCCTCCTTTTATATAGTTAGGGATAAGCCTTGTTTTAATCTCCACCATTGGTTCTAGGGATTTAATCTCAAGCGTCGTATCTAAAGATTTAATCTTTACCTTTGGATCTAAAGTTTTATTTCTATCCATTGGATCTAAGCTTCATGAGGTATTAATAGGCTACAATAGGGACCATGAGGAGGAGTTGGATCTTGGCCACCCAATGGATCAATCCCACATAAAGTCCGATCCATTAATGATAATCCAATCCACTAAAGGATTATCATTGATCTACCTCACCAACCCCCATAAGTTAATATGGGCTCCATATATTATTTGTACATTTTCTCCCCATGTTTAAGATCTCGAATGTCCGTCGATTAATTAATTTACTGATCATTAATTAATCAACATCTAACTCCATGAGTAGTACCACTCAACCTTTTCATCATGCCGGACCAAGTCCACCTGCAGGGTTTACATGATGAACCTTATGAGCTCCTCAAGGGGACATCATCATCCTAATATATAGGACATGGTTTCCTCCTATAATCAACGACACACCATATAAATAATATCATTTCCCAACTTACTGGACTTATTGATTTAATCTATAAATCTCGCCCATTGGTAAATCAAAGAAATGAATACTAAGTATATGTGCCCGTTATTATATCGGGATTAAGAGTATGTACAATATAACATCTGAGGTCTGATTCGATTATGTAGTCAGCAATAAATCGAATCACCTTTAAGTCGGTCCTGATCAATACACACAAAGTGTACTAGTGTGATTCTATGGTCAAGACAAACCAATACCAAATCACACTACAACCATTCTAATGGTTTGTTCAAAGTCATCTCGGTTGTGAGCCTATACTTATACTTTACAAGGAGCCGATAAAATGTTCTCCCATGTTTTGGGATGTATACAGAAAAGTCTATCTTTTGTATAAACATCTTTATTTTGAAATAAGAATCACATGATTATTGTTTGCATATTTTTATGACTATGCATATTGTCTAATACATTACATTGTAGATAACATGGTGTGTGGTGTCACACGGGAGATCATGTTATCAGCTCCTTGTAAAGTATAAGTAAAGGCTCACAACCGAGATGGCTTTGGACAAACCATCGGAATGTTTGTAGTGTGATTTGGTATTGGTTTATCTTGACCATAGAATCACACTAGTGCACTTTGTGTGTATTGAGCAGGACCGACTTAGAGGTGATTCGATTTATTGTTGACTAAATAATCGAATCGGACCTCAGATATTATTATGTACATGCTCTTAATCCCGATATAATAATGGGCACATATACTTAGTATTCATCTCTTTGATTTACCAATGGGCGAGATTTATAGATTAAATCGATAGGCCCGGTAAGTTGGGAGATGATATTATTTATATGGTGTGTCATTGATTATAGGAGGAAACCGTGTCCTATATATTAGGATGATGATATCCCCTTGAGGAGCTCATAAGGTTCATCATGTAAACCCTGCAGGTGGACTTGGTCCGGCATGATGAAATGGTTGAGTGGTACTACTTATGGAGTTAGATGTTGATTAATTAATGGTCAGTAAATTAATTAATCGACGGACATTCGAGATCTTAAACATGGGGAGAAAATGTACATATAATATATTGAGCCCATATTAAATTATGGGGGTTGGTGAGGTAGATCAATTATAATCCTTTAGTGGATTGGATTATCATTAATGGATCAGACTTTATGTGGGCTTGATCCATGGGTGGCCAAGATCCAACTCCTCCTCATGGTCCCTAATGTAGCCTATTAATACCTCATGAAGCTTAGATCCAATGGATAGAAACAAAACTCTAGATCCAATGGTTGAGATTAAATCTCTAAGATTCGATGGTTGAGATTAAATCTCTAGATCCGACGGTTGAGATAAAATCCCTAGAACCAATGGTGGAGATTAAAAGGAGGCTTATCCCTAACTCTATAAAAGGAGGACAAGGGGTTGGCGTGGGTTTTCAATCAAGGGAAGTTAGGGTTTTGGAGGTTGGCGGCAAGAGATAGGAGCTAGGGTTTGGGCTTGGGTGACACCTAATAAGGAAAGATTTCCTTGCCTTCTTCTCCTTCCTCAAGTTGTCGGCGCCCCTCCAGCCCTTTCTAGCCATTGGCCACCGGCCAAAGACCCTCTTCTCCTTCTCCTTAGATGGTGGAAACAAGATATAGGGCTTTCCCTTGGTGTCTTGGCTGGTTTCCACCATAAACTCCTCCTCCTTCTTGGCCGCCGGCAAGCTCCATCCTTGGAGGTTGTTGGTTGGTTGAAAGAAGGAATAGAGCCTTGTTTCTATTCTTCCTCTTACTCAGAATGAGCAAGGAAGGAAGATTGGTGATCTAGGAGCTTCATCTTTTGGTAGATCGTCGCCCACACGACGTCCGAAAGGAGGAAGGTCATACATTAGAAGATCGAGAGGTATATCGATTCTCCATTCTCTTTTGTAACATATTTGTTTTTGTTTTTCAATTATGAGCATGTAATATTCTGTTTGTCGCTAAATAATACTTGGATCCCAATCATAAATACAAAATCCGGCGATCCGTACATCGTCTATTCCGCGGCTACTCGTAGAATAGAGGATGGTCGCTTGAACAACGAGTTTGTTCAAGTGACCTCTCTAAACGAATAGCACGACGATGACTTGATTGTTTGGGCAATTCCTTTTGTCTAGGATTAATTTTTTTTAATCCGGGGACATCGATGGGATCGCCATAAACAAACAACCAAGGTGAAGTGGGAAGCGAAGTTTCCCCTTACGGATCACTCAATTTCTTTAATTGGTATCAGAGCCATGGTTTCCGGTTTTGTGTGTTTAGGATTCCATTAATTTTTATAGAGTTTCCATATATTATATGTGCCGGATAATAGTAGGATATGCATAGTTTAACTCTTTGGTTGCAGGCATAAGATCTGACCATTATGGCCATATGTGTGTATGTGATTGTTTGTGTATATTTTGTTGAATCTTCGGGGTTGATGATGCTAGTATTTAATTTTTTGTAAATTAGATACGGCATTGTTTAGCCACTCTTTTTATTTTAGTTTATTTTCGATCTAGATTTCATGTACACTCCCTCGTGGAGTATAGGATCGATGGATGTAAATTAAAATAGATTTTAGTCTCGGCTCGGATCTCCGGATGGCTCGTACATGGCATAGGAGGAGCGAACGAGAAGGCGATGCGACGGAAGACATATTGAAGACAAAAGCCATAATAGTTGGAAAATAATTTATTTTTCATATTTATTTCTTTTTGTTTGATATGCATGTCGTAGGCTAGGAAAATTCCTCAATTTCAAATTACTAAGTGGGAGAGGGAAATTTTTATAAATTCCCATGGCCTCCATTACGATTTGACAAGTGATGCAAACAAACTTGCGCATCGGCTCTGAGTGTCTTCCTCCCCATCGAATGAGTTTGTTTGCGGATCACAAGGTCAAATATGGTAATAGGGAATTATCAAGGAGCGTGTGTACTTCCCCATCGGAAGGCACATAACCCGAGATAATTACCTTGGTACCGAGTAATGGTGAACACTTAGATACAAATATAAGTATCCTCCCCATCGGAGTCACTGCTTTTATTTGTAGGCCCAAAGAGGAACCAACTATTAATTTTACTTGTCAAAAAGTTAGGTTGACAAGATAGTAAAATTAATGGGTAAAACCTCCTCTTACAAATGTAGAATTCGTATACGTCCACACTATCGTGGCATACAATATTCTCGGTGTTTTGAGGTGTTGGTTGATTTTAAAATTTTATTGTTTGAGGAATCAATAATTTTTTGAAATCTAATGTTTTGATTTATGTGATTCTTAGGTTTTCTTTCAAAATGACTTTCAACCCACTTGTTGTGACACTGAAAGAGAACAAACTTACTGGACCCAACTATGTTGATTGGAAGAGGAATCTAGATATTGTCTTGACTGCGGAGGAATACAAATATGTACTCCTCGAAGAGTGCCCTCCTAAGCCTACAGAAGATTCTGGGGAAAAGGAGAGAGAGAGTTATAAGAAGTGGGTAAAGGCCGATGAGATTGCGCGGTGTTACATTTTGGCATCTATGTCAAATGTACTGCAACATCAGCATCAAGCCATGCCCACTGCTTATGACATGATGCTCAATCTCAAAGAACTTTTCGGACACCAGAATCGAGCTGCGAGGCAAGAAGCCATGATAAACTTGATGACGACCAACATGATCGAGGGAACACCCGTGAGGGATCATGTTCTCAAGATGATGGCTCATTTGAATGAACTGGAGGTCCTAGGAGGTGAGATCGATGGGGAAACCCAGGTGATATCATACTCCAGTCTCTACCTAGGAGTTTTGAGCAGTTTTGCATGAACTACAACATGAACAAGAGGTTGTATTCGTTGGTGGAACTTCTGACAGAACTCCAGGCGACAGAGGGGCTATTTCGTCAGAGTGCTCAAGCACATGTCATGGTGACCCAAAACATTTCTACTTCTAAGCCGAAAGGCAAGAAGAAGAAGAAACAAACTAGGACGATGGCGGTGGGAGGTACTCAGGGAGGAGTGAAGAAGCCGAAAGGCAAGTGCTTCACTTGTAAGCAGACTGGACACTGGAAGGATTGCCCCAACCTCAAGAACAAAGATATATCTTTTGGTCTAGTCGTTGAAACATGTTTAGCGGTGTTATCTACCGGCACCTAGTGTGTAGATACGGAAGTCACTGATCATGTCTGCAATACTTTGCAGGGGTTCCAGGAAACCAGATGACTGGCTGAGGGGGAGATTACCGTGTACTTGGGCGATGCCACGAAGGTGGCGGTTGTTGCAGTGGGAGATGTTCATTTATCTTTTGAGAAAAATAAACTTTTGGTTCTTAAGAATTGCCTTTATGTACCCTTATTTAGAAAGAATTTAATTTTAGCTTCTAAATTATTTACGGATGGATATTCTATTTCTTTTAATGACAGAGTTGTTATAAGAAGGAATAGAGACATTATCTGTTCGGGTGCATTGATAGGAAATTTATACACACTTGAACCAAAACCTCCCACGATGCAAATTGAAGTTAATAACTCATCTTCTAATTCCAATAAGAGAAAAGAACCTTCGAAGATGAACCAAACATATCTTTGGCATCTTAGGCTTGGTCATATTAACCTAAGCAGAATTCAAAGGTTGATAGTTGATGGACCTTTGGGTTCATTAGTGGTGGAAGATTTTCCAACCTGCGAATCTTGCTTGGAAGGTAAAATGACCAAGAGGCCTTTTAAGGCCAAGGGGTATAGAGCCAAAGATGTGTTAGAATTGGTTCATTCTGATTTGTGTGGTCCTATGTCTATCCAGGCTAGAGGTGGTTTCAAGTATTTCGTCTTTTTTATAGACGATTACTCGAGATATGGATACATTTACCTAATGCGCCACAAGTCTAAATGCTTTGACAAGTTCAAAGAATTCAAGGCTGATGTGGAGAAACTTCAAGGTAAAAGTATCAAGACACTACGATCTGATCGTGGTGGTGAGTACCTCTTGGGAGAGTTTAGGGATTACCTATCAGAGGCTGGTATTCAATCCCAATTGACTGCACCTGGCACACCCCTGCAAAATGGTGTAGCAAAGCGAAGGAATAAGACTCTTATGGAGATGGTTAGATCGATGATGAGTTATTCTGAGTTGCCGGATTCGTTCTGGGGATATGCTCTAGATACGGCGGTGTACATTCTGAACTTGGTTCCATCTAAATCAGTGCCTTCTACTCCCACAGAATTGTGGATTGGGCGAAAGCCTAGTCAAAGACATATTCTGATATGGGGGAGAATAGCACATGTGCTGAAGGCAGATGCTGGTAAGTTGGAACCTCGTACAGAAGTACGCATGTTCGTTGGCTATCCTAGAGGAACGAAGGGTGGTTTGTTTTATAGTCCTAGAGATCAGAGGGTGATCGTTAGTACGAACGCCAAATTTCTAGAGGAAGACTATGTAATGAGCCACAAGCCCAAGAGTAAAATTGTTCTGGAGGAATTAAAAGGGGAAGTCACTTCTTTAGTACCACCGGTACAAGAGGATATACCACATGTCACTTCACTGCGTGTCACAGAGGATACACAGGTGATACCTCATCATAGTGGGAGGGTTGTGAGACATCCTGATAGATTCATGTTCTTGGGAGAATCTTCTGATTTGGTCCCTGGCGAACACGAACCTGATCCCTAGACATATGACGAGGCAATCCAAGATAAAGTGCAATGAATACTAAGATTGAATCTATGGATTCAAATCAGGTATGGGAGCTAGTAGACCCACCCGATGGTGTAAAAACCATTGGATGCAAGTGGATCTACAAAAGAAATAAAGGAATAGATGGGAAGGTTGAGACCTTCAAAGTGAGGCTTGTTGCGAAGGGATATACTCAGAAAGAGGGTATCGATTATGAGGAGACATTTTCGCCGGTAGCCATTCTTAAGTCTATCCGGATTCTCTTATGCATAGCAGCTCATATGGATTATGAGGTGTGGCAGATGGATGTCAAGACAGCTTTCCTTAATGGAAGTCTTGAGGAAAACATCTATATGAAACAACCACAGGGATTCAATGCTAAGGGCAAAGAGCATCTTGTATGTAAGCTTAATCGGTCCATTTATGGATTGAAGCAAGCTTCGAGGTCTTGGAACATCCGCTTTGATGAGGTAATCCAGTCTTATGAATTTATTCAAAGTTCGGATGAGTCTTATGTATACAAGAGATGTGACGGAAACGTAGTGGTATTTCTTGTACTATACGTAGATGACATTTTGTTGATTGGCAACAATATCAAGGTGTTATCGGACGTAAGGGTATGGTTGTCTAAACAGTTTGATATGAAGGACTTGGGAGAGGTGGGACACATCCTTGGGATCAAGGTTATAAGGGATCGCAGGAAAAGGATATTGTGCTTATCCCAAGCTTCAAACATAGACACGATTATGGATCGTTTTAGCATAAAGAACTCCAAGAAGGGTTTTCTAGCTTTCAGGCATGGAGTTCCTTTATCTAAGGAGATGTGTCCTAGATCATCTGAGGAGATAGAGGAGATGAAGGCAGTTCCTTATGCTTCTGCAGTAGGAAGCCTCATGTATGCAATGTTGTGTACGAGACCAGATATCTGCTATGCCGTGGGCATGGTCAGCAGATATCAAAGTAATCCAGGACAGGGACATTGGACTGCAGTAAAGCATATATTGAAGTACCTGAGAAGGACTAGGGATTATATGCTAGTTTACCAGGCAGACCAATTACTCCCTGTGGGTTACACGGATTCTGACTTCCAATCTGATAGAGATAACAGTAAGTCTACCTCAGGTTTTGTGATTACTTTGGGAGGTGGAGCCATTGTATGGAGGAGTGTCAAGCAAAAAATGCGTGGCGGACTCTACCATGGAAGTTGGGTATGTGGCAGCCTCTGAGGCGGCCAAAGAAGCTGTGTGGCTCAGGAACTTCCTAATGGACTTGGATGTGATTCCTGGTTTGCCCAGAACTATCACAATTTATTGTGATAATAGTGGTGCAGTTGCAAACTCGAAGGAACCACGAGCCCATAAGGCTAGTAAGCACATAGAGCGCAAGTACCACCTGATACGAGAAATCGTAAAGAGAGGAGAAGTTGTTGTGGCCAAGATTGCATCGGAGGATAACCTGGTAGATCCTTTCACTAAGGCCCTTCCGGCGAGATCTTTTGATAGGTATGTGGAGGGAATGGGGATCAGATGTATGGCAGTTTAAGGACAGCATAATATTTTAGTATAAGTGGGAGATTATTGGGATGTATACAGAAAAGTCTATCTTTTGTATGAACATCTTTATTTTGAAATAAGAATCACATGATCATTGTTTGTATATTTTTATGACTATGCATATTGTCTAATACATTACATTGTAGATAACATGGTGTGTGGTGTCACACGGGAGATCATGTTATCGGCTCCTTGTAAAGTATAAGTAAAGGCTCACAACCGAGATGGCTTTGGACAAACCATCGGAATGGTTGTAGTGTGATTTGGTATTTGTTAGTGAAAGCCCTAGAGCCAATCATATGATGATTATTGTATGGACTTTATTGTATTATATTCCTATTGATAAAGGCATGGTTATTATATTTACTTGTATTGGTGCCAAATAACTAAATATAATAATGTCCTTGAGTAGTAGGTTCTTATCTATATTAATCGATTGGTTGAATCGATAATGAGATGATATAGAGAACACTACTCTTAATCATTACTAGTTGAGTATTAACATTCAGGGACTATGTTAATGCGTTGAGACTAGCATGTAGGTCAACATGATGACTTGATCTCACAAGTCATGGATATGAGATATCAAGTTGACACATGGGTATGCATTAGAGAATGTATACTGAATGACCCGCCATGAGAAAGTATCGTGGATCGTTATATGAGTGTCATATACTTTCTCATGTGACTATTAGTATGACTATTAGTCCTTAGACCTGAAGTCACCATGGTTCCCTACATAAGGCGTTGCATACTTTGGCTTCGTCAAACGTCACCCGTAAATGGGTGGACTATAAAGGCGATTACTGGGCATGTAACAAATTATGCGGAGAGATGTGAGTGATGTAGATGGGATCTATCCCTCCTATATGACGGGAGTGACATCGATATTCTTGATAGAGTGAGACCACGAAGTGCATGGCCATGCCCAAATGAGTCAATATGAGATATTGAGCTCATTTGATTAGAGTGAGTCTACTTGGAGTTCAAGATTTAGATTGTACCGAGGATGACACGGTCTATGCCTCGATTGTAAATCTAGATGTCAAGGATAGAGGGACAATGTCACATATTGTGAGAGTCACAATTAGTAGTCACAAAGGTGATGTTGGAACTCAACATTCTTGTAACTTGGGTAGCAATGATGTGTTGTAGATACCGCTCATTGCTTATGTTCCTAAATCGGTTTAGGGACATTACCAACGTTACAAGAACCTATAGGGTCACACACATAAGAGAAATTAGATGGAGATTAGGTTCATATGATGAACCATTAGGATTAGGTTCATGGGATGAACCAAAATGGATTAAGAGTAATCCAAATTAGACTAATTGAGTTAGACTCAAGTTGATTCAAGTGTTGAATGAGTCTAATTTAGATTTGATTCATCAAATCAATTTAAATTAATGAATAAAGATTCATTAAATTAAATTGACTTGAGTCAAGTGGTTAGACTTGATCAACCATGGGAGATTAGAGGTCAAGTTTGACTTGACTTGAGAGGGAAGATGAAAGGTCAAGTTTGACTTGACCAAATGCCATGTCATGATGATGACATGGCATGGCCGGCCAATGATGTTGCTCCACATCATCATTGACTTGGTCAATTGGTGCCACATCATGAGGGAGACCAAGTGTCATGGGAGTTACATGCATGCATGTAACCCCCCTTCCATAAAGTGGCCGGCCACTTTGGGTGTTATGGGTGGTGAATTCATTTGGTGAGTTACACTCATTCCATCATCTTCTTCCTTGGTGTTTTTTCTCTCAAGCTCTACCTCTCCAACCTCATCTTGTCGAGACACCATAGAGGAGTGCTAGCACACTCAAGTGTCTTTTTCTCCACCTATTGCTTGTGTGGATACCATAGAGGAGTGTGCGCTTGACACTCTCGAGTTCCGGCAAACTTTTGGATGAGCGGGATAAGCGAAGGGCGTCGCAACGAGGGTAAAGTTCTAACCTCTTAGATCTAAGGTAGATCTAGTATTTTTCGTAAGCAAATACATGTATTTATATGTTTTATACTTCGCACGGATCCGTGGACGGAGCTTCCGAGGTTTCCGCAACGCAAAAAGCGGTTTTTGCGGCTCGGAAAGACCCAACAGTGGTATCAGAGCCACGTGCGAAGCATGTATGTGTTTTGTTTTTGTAGTTTTTATATTAGATATAAAAATTACAGATTTATATGTTTCTGTAAATTTCCTAATTTTATAGAATTTTTGGGTATTTTTCTCGTAGAGTCGAAGCAACGAGTGTTGGGACACTCGTAGGCTTCAACCGTCGAGAAAAACTCTCCGAATCGGCGAGTTCTCGCTTTAGGTTTTTGGGACAGCGACTTAAGTCGCTGTAAGATCATTGTAGGGACACTCACGAAGTTTATTTTGCGAGTAGGGGCGCTGCCCCTATCCCCGAAAGGGGCCATGTCCCGCGATCGCGCCCGAAAACCGCTTAGCGGGACCGTTACGGAGAGGTGACTCATAAATTCGAAATAAATTAGGAAAAATTATAGAAATTTCTGTAAAAATACATAATTTAGAATTATGTATAATTCTGTGATTTTCATGGCCCAATGACCCCAATTTGATTTGATTATGTGTGTTGTAATTCATAATACGGCCTGCGTGCCGTTTTGTGGTTGTGCGTGTTGTAGAGTGTATGCGACCTGCGCGTCGTACCTCTTCTTTTGATATTCTAATTGTAATTAGTTTTTAGACTCGAAAGTAACTCGAGTTTCATATTTGTAATGTACAAAATGGAGCGGTGGAAAGTCCACTCGAAGACGAGATTACGAGAAGGGTGACGACGACACATGGCGGTCAAAGGAAGCGCTTGGAGAAGCCGCTAGCCTTAGGTTGACCGTCCGATCTTCTCATTGGCTTTAGAAGATCGTAGTAGGGCCATGACTATATCACATTTAATTATATATATATATATGTTGATATATATATATATATATATATATATATATATATATATATATATATATATATATATATATATATAATTGATTTTGCTTGTATGTATGTGATGCATGCTAGTAGAATAATGTTTGTATGTATATGATGCATGCTAGATTAATTTTCTTGTATGTATATGATGCATGCTAGAATAATGAATGTATGTATATGATGCATGCTAATATAGGATAATAAAGGCCTAAATGCGTATAAGATACACATTACGATTAGATTAGATCATAATCGAACCAACTCGAAAAATGCCTACCGAGCCTTGATACCCATCACTACCTCGATCATTTGTCGTTGTTGAATCTGCCAAAGCAGAGCAACACATATTATCTTGGTAGGGTGCGGAGGGACAATCTTGGTCCCGCCTATCACGCTTGGGTTAGAGTAAGCTCAATTAGATTGAGCAAAAACTAGTTAACTCAATCGGATCGAGTAGAACTATAGGCATATTCCAATCGTTGGAAAGATAGGTTAAGATCGCATTTACACTAAACCTTGGGCGATTTAGCCAAAGCTAACTCAAGGTCTCTTGTAAATGTGGGTCTTAATCCTATAAACAAGAGTTGCATAGAGATGTAATCGGTAATGTGTTACCCACCGATTGTACTAAGTCTTGGGCGATTTAGCCAAAGCTAACTCAAGGCTTAGTATGATGTGGATCTTGTCCCACAAGAATTATAGCTAGTTTGTATGAATCTAGTAAATGTGGTTTGACCACATCCATAACTCGATTCTACAAAATTCCTATAATTCAGTGGGAGCATCATTTGATTAAAGGCCTAATTAAATGATAAATTGGAATATGATATTAATTCTCTGCATTATATGTTGTAGATAACTATGTCGACAAACACGAACACTCTCTCTCTGTTACTCGCCTTGAGAAGGACAAGCTCAATGGAGCAAATTTCTGGTGATGCAGGGAACTTGAGAATTGTTCTCACCCAAGAAAGGAAGTTATGCGTCTGGGCGGCCCATTCGGAGGCACCTCACGCCCTTTGCCTCGCGAGCTGACAAAGATGCTTACAAGAAGCATCAAGATGATGCATTAGATGTATCATGTCTTATGCTCGCGACCATGAACTCTGAGCTTCAGAAGCAACATGAGTTCATGAATGCTTATGATATGGTTGGACATCTTCGTCAACTATATCAAGGACAAGCTAGGCATGAGAGATATGAAGTCTCTAAGGCATTATTTGGGTCCAAAATGCAAGAAGGGACTCCCGTAGGTACATATGTACTCAAGATGATTGGGTACGTAGAAAACCTACAAAGGCTGGGATTCCCACTTGGCCAAGAGCTGGCCACTGACCTAATCTTGCAATCTTTGCCAAGAGCCTTCGATCAATTTGTCATGAATTATAACATGAATGAAATTGATAAGGCATTGCCTGAAATGGTCAGCATGTTGAGAACTGCTGAGCTTAACCTTAAGAAGGGTAAATCTGACACCATTTTGATGGTGCAGAAGAAGAAAGGCAAGGGCAAGCCTAAAGGTAAGAGAAAGTCCCAAGCCAAGGGCAAAGGAAAAGAACTTAAACCCAAAGGAGGGGTAGCTAAGGAAGGGGCTTGCTTCTTCTGCAAGGAAGCAGGACACTGGAAGCGTAACTGCAAGGCATACCTGGAAGATCTTAAGAAGAAAAGAAGTGAGACTTCTACTTCAGGTATAAATGTTATAGAAGTCAATCTATCTATTTCTTCATCATGGGTATTAGATACCGGATGTGCATCTCACATTTGTACCAATGTGCAGGGGCTGAGAAATAGCAGGGCATTGACAAAGGGCGAGGTGGACCTATGAGTAGGCAATGGAGCAAGGGTTGCTGCTGTTGCTGTAGGAACTTATGATCTATCTCTGCCCTCTGGGCTTGTATTAGAATTAGATGAATGTTGTTATGTGCCTGCCTTAACAAAGAACATCATTTCAGTTTCTTGTTTGGACAAGAAAAGTTTTTCATTTATAATAAAGAACAAATGTTGTTCAGTTTATTTAAATGATATGTTCTATTGTAGTGCACCTCTAATGAACGGACTCTACTTTCTAGACTTAAAGAGCCCTATCTATAACATAAGTACCAAGAGGTTCAAGTCAAATGAGTTGAACCAAACTTATCTCTGGCACTCACGCTAGTAAACATCAGCTCCATAAGGATGGGCTGCTAGACTCATTTGATTTTGAATCATATGAGACATGCGAATCTTGCCTTTTAGGCAAGATGACCAAGACTCCCTTTAGTGGACACAGCGAAAGAGCAACAGATTTGTTAGGACTTATACATAGTGATGTATGTGGTCCTTTCAATGTTGCTGCTAGAGGTGGTTACAGGTACTTCATTACATTTCTTGATGACTTGATAGATATGGTTATGTGTATCTTATGACACATAAATCGAGAATCCTTTGAAAAGTTCAAAGAATTCAAGAATGAAGTACAAAACCGAACTTGGCAGAGTATTAAGATACTTGATCGGATCGAGGTGGTGAATACCTTAGCCATGAGTTTACGTGACTATCTATGAGTGTGGGATTCTATCCCAACTCACTCCTCTGGAACACCACGGTGGAATGGTGTATCGAAAGGAGGAATCGTACCCTATTGGATATAGTACGATCTATGATGAGTCACCACAGATCTTCCTATATCCTTTTGGGGATATGCTCTGAACCACAATGACCTTTACCCTTAGCAGTGTACCATCCAAGGTTGTGATAAAGACACCATATACGATATGGACAGGGAGAAATCTCAAGATGTCTTTCATGAGGATTTGGGGTTGTGAGGCTTACGTTCGACGTCAAGTCTCAGACAAACTGGGACCCAAATCCGATAGGTGCTATTTTGTTGGATATCCCAAGGATACAAAGGGATATTACTTCTACATTCGGCTGAAGTGTTTGTGGCAAGGCTGGAGTTTTTCTAGAAAGGGATTTTGTTTCTAGAAAAACTAGTGGGATACCTTGGAATCTTGAAGAAATTCAAGATAAGGACCATGAGGCCTTGATGGAGGTTGAGCAGGAACCATAAAGTGTTGTGGGTGATGAGGTTGTTGCCTGAGTTGTGGAACAACCACTGTTCAGTAGACCTACCTCTTGCAGGTCGATAGAAGTACGTCATCGACTGAGAGATACTCATTTCTCTTGTCTGACCATGATGACGTTATGCTTATTGAGAATGAGCCTACCTCCTATCAGGAAGCTGTGATGAGCCCAGATTCTGAGAAATGGCTAGAGGCCATGAGATCTGAGATGGAATCCATGTACACCAACCAAGTATGGACTTTGGTTGATCCACCTGAAGGGGTCAAACCCATTGGGTGTAAGTGGGTCTTTAGGAGAAAGACTGACATGGATGGACTTACGCATACCTATAAGGGTCGATTGGTTGCTAAAGGTTTCAAGCAAATTCATGGTATTGACTATGATGAAACCTTTTCTCCAGTGGCGATGTTTAAGTCCATTAGGATCTTGCTTGCTATTGCAGCATACCGCGATTATGAGATCTAGCAGATGGATGTCAAAACCTCATTTTTGAATGGAAACTTACTCGAGGATGTGTACATGACACAACCTGAGGGTTTTGAAGATCCACAGCATACTGGGAAAGTATGCAAGCTGCAAAGGTCCATTTATGGGCTAAAGCAAGTCTCTCGGAGCTGGAATCTTCGATTCGATGATGCGATCAAACAGTTTGGTTTCATCAAGAATGAAGATGAACCCTGTGTCTACAAGAGGGTTAATGGGAACACAGTTATCTTCCTTGTATTGTATGTGGATGACATACTACTCATTGGGAATGACATCCCTTCGCTACAGTCTGTGAAGACTTGGCTAGGGACGTGCTTCTTAATGAAGGACTTAGGTGAAGCAGCCTGTATTCTAGGCATTAATATCTATAGAGATAGATCTAAGAGATTGCTTGGCCTAAGTCAGAGTACATACATCGACACGGTATTACTTCGGTTTGCCATGCAGGATTCCAAGAAAGGACTTCTGCCGATGTCACATGGTGTGAGTCTTTCGAAGACTCAAAGTCCCTCTTCTAGAGAGGAGAGAGACTGCATGGATAAGATCCCTTACGCATTTGCAATAGGATCTATCATGTACGCCATGCTGTGTACTCGTCCTGATATCTCGTATGCTTTGAGCATGATGAGTAGGTACCAGTCAGATTCAGGTGAGCGTCACTGGATAGCAGTCAAGAATATTCTTAAGTACTTAAGAAGGACTAAAGAATATTTCTTGATATTTGGAGGCGAGGAGGAGCTAGCTGTAAAGGGTTACAGTGATGCGATTCCAAACTTCCGGCCGGGATGATTATAGATCGCGGTCGGGGTTCGTGTTTTCTTGAATGGTAGTCTGTGGTGGAAGAGTTCGCGAGACCACGATTGCTAATTCTACAATAGAAGCCGAGTATATCGCTGCATCTGAGGCAGCAAAGGAGGCAGTTTGGATTCGCAAGTTCATTACTGAGCTTGGGGTGGTTCCTAGCATAGCAGATCCCATAGAGCTCTATTGTGACAACAATGGAGCGATTACACAGGCTAAGGAACCTCGCTCACACAAGCGGACCAAACACATACTACGACGCTTCCATCTCATTCGAGAGATCATCGATAGAGGAGATGTGAAGATTTGCAGAGTACCCATAGAGGCTAACATCGCAGTTCCCTTGACCAAGGCTTTGGCACAGAAAAAGCATGATGGTCACACTAGGTCATTGGGTATTAGATACTACGGTGATTGGCACTAGTGCTAGTGGGAGATTGTTAGTGAAAGCCCTAGAGCCAATCATATGATGATTATTGTATGGACTTTATTGTATTATATTCCTATTGATAAAGGCATGGTTATTATATTTACTTGTATTGGTGCCAAATAACTAAATATAATAATGTCCTTGAGTAGTAGGTTCTTATCTATATCAATCGATTGGTTGAATCGATAATGAGATGATATAGAGAACACTACTCTTAATCATTCCTAGTCGAGTATTAACATTCAGGGACTATGTTAATGCGTTGAGACTAGCATGTAGGTCAACATGATGACTTGATCTCACAAGTCATGGATATGAGATATCAAGTTGACACATGGGTATGCATTAGAGAATGTATACTGAATGACCCGCCATGAGAAAGTATCGTGGATCGTTATATGAGTGTCATATACTTTCTCATGTGGCTATTAGTATGACTATTAGTCCTTAGACCTGAAGTCACCATGGTTCCCTACATAAGGCGTTGCATACTTTGGCTTCGTCAAACGTCACCCGTAAATGGGTGGACTATAAAGGCTATTACTGGGCATGTAACAAATTATGCGGAGGGATGTGAGTGATGTAGATGGGATCTATCCCTCCTATATGACGGGAGTGACATCGATATTCTTGATAGAGTGAGACCACGAAGTGCATGGCCATGCCCAAATGAGTCAATATGAGATATTGAGCTCATTTGATTAGAGTGAGTCTACTTGGAGTTCAAGATTTAGATTGTACCGAGGATGACACGGTCTATGCCTCGATGGTAAATCTAGATGTCAAGGATAGAGGGACAATGTCACATATTGTGAGAGTCACAATTAGTAGTCACAAAGGTGATGTTGGAACTCAACATTCTTGTAACTTGGGTAGCAATGATGTGTTGCTAGATACTGCTCATTGCTTATGTTCCTAAATCGGTTTAGGGACATTGCCAACATTACAAGAACCTATAGGGTCACACACATAAGAGCAATTAGATGGAGATTAGGTTCATATGATGAACCATGAGGATTAGGTTCATGGGATGAACCAAATTGGATTAAGAGTAATCCAAATTAGACTAATTGAGTTAGACTCAAGTTGATTCAAGTGTTGAATGAGTCTAATTTAGATTTGTTTCATCAAATCAATTTAAATTAATGAATAAAGATTCATTAAATTAAATTGACTTGAGTCAAGTGGTTAGACTTGATCAACCATAGGAGATTAGAGGTCAAGTTTGACTTGACTTGAGAGGGAAGATGAAAGGTCAAGTTGGCTTGACCAAATGCCATGTCATGATGATGATATGGCATGGCCAGCCAATGATGTTGCTCCACATCATCATTGACTTGGTCAATTGGTGCCACATCATGAGGGAGACCAAGTGTCATGGGAGTTACATGCATGCATGTAACCCCCCTTCCATGAAGTGGCCGGCAACTTTGGGTGTTATGGGTGGTGAATTCATTTGGTGAGTTACACTCATTCCATCATCTTCTTCCTTGGTGTTTTTTCTCTCAAGCTCTACCTCTCCAACCTCATCTTGCCGAGACACCATAGAGGAGTGCTAGCACACTCAAGTGTCTTTTTCTCCACCTATTGCTTGTGTGGATACCATAGAGGAGTGTGCGCTTGACACTCTCGAGTTCCGGCAAACTTTTGGATGAGCGGGATAAGCGAAGGGCGTCGCAACGAGGGTAAAGTTCTAACCTCTTAGATCTAAGATAGATCTAGTATTTTTCGTAACCACATACATGTATTTATATGTTTTATACTTCGCACGGATCCGTGGCCGGGGCTTCCGAGGTTTCCGCAACGCAAAAAGCGGTTTTTGCGGCTCGGAAAGACCCAACAGTATTGGTTTGTCTTGACCATAGAATCACACTAGTGCACTTTGTGTGTATTGAGCAGGACCGACTTAGAGGTGATTCGATTTATTGCTAACTACATAATCGAATCGGACCTTAGATATTATTATGTACATGCTCTTAATCCCGATATAATAACGTACACATATACTTATTATTCATCTCTTTGATTTACCAATGGGTGAGATTTATAGATTAAATCGATAGGCCCGGTAAGTTTGGAGATGATATTATTTATATGGTGTTCCGTTGATTATAGGAGGAAACCATGTCCTATATATGAGGATGATGATGTCCCCTTGAGGAGCTCATAAGGTTCATCATGTAAACCCTGCAGGTGGACTTGGTCCGGCATGATGAAATGGTTGAGTGGTACTACTCATGGAGTTAGATGTTGATTAATTAATGGTCAATAAATTAATTAATCGACGGACATTCGAGATCTTAAACACGGGGAGAAAATGTACAAATAATATATGGAGCACATATTAAATTATGGGGGTTGGTGAGGTATATCAATAATAATCCTTTAGTGGATTGGATTATCATTTTGGATCGGACTTTATGTGGGCTTGATCCATGGGTGGCCAAGATCCAACTCCTCCTCATGGTCCCTAATGTAGCCTATTAACACCTCATGAAGATTAGATCCAATGGATAGAAACAAAACTCTAGATCCAAAGGTAGAGATTAAATCTCTAAGATCCGACGGTTGAGATTAAATCTCTAGATCCTACGGTTGAGATTAAATCCCTAGAACCAATGGTGGAGATTAAAAGGAGGCTTATCCCTAACTCTATAAAAGGAGGACAAGGGGTTGGCATGGGTTTTCAATCAAAGGAAGTTAGGGTTTTGGAGGTTGGCGGCAAGAGATAGGAGCTAGGGTTTGGGCTTGGGCGGCACCTAATAAGGAAAGATTTCCTTGCCTTCTTCTCCTTCCTCAAGCTGTCGGTGTCCCTCCAGCCCTTTCCAGCCATTGACTGATGGCCAAAGACCCTCTTCTCCTTCTCCTTAGGTGGTGGAAACAAGATATAGGGCATTCCCTTGGTGTCTTGGCCGGCGGCAAGCTCCATCCTTAGAGGTTGTTGGTTGGTTGAATGAAGGAATAGAGTTTTGTTTCTATTCTTCCTCTTGCTCGGAACGAGCAAGGAAGGAATATTGGTGATCTAGGAGCTTCATCTTTTGGTAGATCGTCGCCCACACAACGTCCGAAAGGAGGAAGGTCATACATTAGAAGATCGAGAGGTATATCGATTCTCCATTCTCTTTTGTAACATGTTTGTTTTTGTTTTTCAATTATGAGCATGTAATATTCTGTTTGTGGCTAAATGATGCTTGGATCCCGATCATAAATACAAAATCCGGCGATCCGTACATCGTCTATTCCGCGGCTACTCGTAGAATAGAGGATGGTCGCTTGAACAACGAGTTTGTTCAAGTGACCTCTCTAAACGAATAACGCGACAATGACTTGATTGTTTGGGAAATTCATTTTGTCTAGGATTAAATTTTTTTAATCCGGGGACATCGATGGGATTGCCATGAACAAACAACCAAGGTGAAGTGGGAAGCGAAGTTTCCCCTCACGGATCACTCAATTCCTTCACCGTGTGATACCACACACCATGCTATCTACAATGTAATGTATTAGACAATATGCATAACCATAAAAATATGCAAATAATGATCATGTGATTCTTATTTCAAAAATAAAGATATTCATAGAAAAGATAGACTTTTCAGTAAACATCCCAACATACACTACAACCATGCCAATGGTTTAACCAAAATCATCTCGGTTGTGAGCCTTTACTTATACTTTACAAGGAACAGATAACATGATCTTCCGTGTGACACTACACACCATGTTATCTACAATGTAATGTATTAGACAAAATGCATAACCATAAATATGCAAACAATGATCATGTGATTCTTATTTTAAAATAAAGATGTTCATAAAAAAGATAGACTTTTCAGTATACATCCCAACAATCTCCAACTTATACTAAAAGTCTATTCTATCCTCATACTGCCATACATCTTATTGTCATTCCCTCCACATGCCTATCAAAAGCTCTCGCCGGAAGGGCCTTAGTGAATGGATCTGCCAGGTTATCCTCCGATGCAATCTTGGCCACAACAACTTCTCCTCTCTTTACGATTTCTCGTATCAAGTGGTACTTGCGCTCTATGTGTTTACTTGCCTTATGGGCTCGTGGTTCCTTCGAGTTTGCAACTGCACCACTGTTATCATAATAAATTGTGATAGTTTTGGGCAAACAAGGAATCACATCCAAGTTCATCAAGAAGTTTCGGAGCCATACAGCTTCTTTAGCCGCCTCATAGGCTGCCACATACTCAACTTCCTTGGTGGAGTCCGCCATGCATTTCTGCTTGACACTCCTCCATAAAATGGCTCCACCTCCCAAAGTAAACACAAAACTAGAGGTAGATTTATTGTTATCCCTATCTGATTGGAAGTTGGAATCTGTGTAACCCACAGGGAGTAATTGATCTGCCTGGTAAACTAGCATATAATCCCTAGTCCTTCTTAGGTACTTCAATATATGCTTTATCGCAGTCCAATATCCCTATCCTAGATTACTCTGATATCTGCTAACCATGCCAACGGCAAAGCAGATATCCGGTCTCGTACATAGCATAGCATACATGAGGCTTCCTACTGCCGAAGCATAAGGAACCGCCTTCATCTCCTCTATCTCCTCAGATGTTCTAGGACATATCTCCTTAGATAAAGGAACTCCATGCCAGAAAGGTAGAAAACCTTTCTTGGAGTTCTGCATGTTAAAGCGAGCCATAATGGTGTCTTTGTATGAAGCTTGAGATAAGCACAATATCCTTTTCCTGCGATCCCTTATAACCTTGATCCCAAGGATGTGTATCACTTCTCCCAAGTCCTTCATATCAAACTGTTTGGACAACCATACCCTTACATCCGATAACACCTTGACATTGTTTCCAATTAACAAAATGTCATCTATGTATAGTACAAGAAATACCACTACGTTTCCGTCAAATCTCTTGTATACACAAGACTCATCCAGACTTTCAATAAATCCATAAGACTGGATTACTTCATCAAAGCGGATGTTTCAAGATCTCAAAGCTTGCTTCAATCCATAAATTGACCGATTAAGCTTGCACACAAGATGCTCTTTGCCCTTTGCAATGTATCCTTCTGGTTGCTTCATATAGATGTTTTCCTCAAGACTTTCATTAAGGAAAGCTATCTTAACATCCATCTGCCATACCTTATAATCCATATGAGCAGCAATACATAAGAGAATCCGGATAGACTTAAGCATGGCTACAGGTGAAAAGGTCTCCTCATAATCGATGCCCTCTTTCAGAGTATACCCCTTTGCAAAAAGCCTTTCTTTGAAGGTTTCAACCTTCACGTCTATTCCTCGCTTTCTTTTGTAGATCCACTTGCATCCAATGGTTTTTACACCATTGGGTGGTTCTACTAGCTCTCAGACTTGATTTGAATCCATAGATTCAATCTCAGCATTCATTGCACTTTGCCAAGATACCGCATCTTTATCTTGGATTGCCTCCTCATATATCCAGGGATCAGGTTCATGTTCGCCAGGGACCAAATCAGAAGATTCTCCCAAGAATATGAATCTATCAGGCTGTCTAACAACCCTCCCACTACTATGAGGTATCACCCGTGTATCCTCTGTGACACGCAGTGCAGTGACTTGTGGTATATCCTCTTCTACCGGTTGTACTGAAGTAGTGACTTCCCCTCTCAATTCCTCCAGAACAGTCTTACTCATGGGCTTGTGGTTCATCACATAGTCTTCCTCTAGAAATCTGGCATTCATGCTAATGATCACCCTCTGATCTCTAGGACTATAAAACCAACCACCTTTCGTTCCTCTAGGATAGCCAACGAACATACGCACTTCTGTACAAGGTTCCAACTTACCAGCATCTGCCTTCAGCACATGTGCTGGACTCCCCCAAATCCGAATATGTCTCAGACTAGGCTTTCAGCCAGTCCACAATTCAGTGGGAGTAGAAGGCACTGATTTAGATGGAACCAAGTTCAGAATATACACCGTCGTATCCAGAGCATGCCCCCAGAATGAATCTGACAACTCAGAATAACTCATCATTGATCTAACCATCTCCATAAGAGTCCTATTCCTTCACTCTGCTACACCATTCTGCTGGGGTGTGCCAGGTGCAGAAAATTGGGATTGAATCCTAGCCTCTGATAAGTGATTCTTAAACTCTCCCAAGAGGTACTCACCACCACGATCAGATCGTAGTGTCTTGATACTTTTACCTTGACGTTTCTCCACATCAACCTTGAATTCTTTGAACTTGTCAAAGCATTCAGACTTGCGGCGCATCAAGTAAATGTATCCATATCTTGAATAATCATCTATGAAAGAGACAAAATACTCAAAATTACCTCTTGTCTGGATAGACATAGGACCACACAAATCAAAATCAACCAATTCCAACACATCTTTGGCTCTATACCCCTTAGCCTTGAAAGTTCTCTTGTTCATTTTACCTTCCAAGCAAGACTCGAAAGTTGGGAAGTCTTCCACCACTAATGAACTCAGAGGTCCATCAGCTATCAACCTTTGAATTCTGCTTAGGTTAATATGACCAAGCCTTAGATGCCAAAGATATGTTTGGTTCATCTTCGAAGGTTTTTTTCTCAAAAGATAAATAAACATCTCCCACTGCAACAGTCGCCACCTTCGTGGCATCACCCAAGTAAACGGTAATCTCTCCCTCATCCAGTCATCTGGTTTTCTGGAACCCCTGCAAAGTATTATAGACATGATCAGTGGCTCCCGTATCTACACACAAGGTGCTGGTAGATAACACCGCTAAACATGTTTCAACGACTAGACCAAAAGATATACCTTTGTTCTCCTTCCGGTTGGGGAAGTCCTTCTTCCAGTGTCCAATTTGCTTGCAAGTGAAGCACTTGTTTTTCGGCTTCTTCACTCCTCCCTGAGTTCCTCCCGCCACCTTTGCCCCATCTTGTTTCTTCTTCTTCTTGCCTTTCATCTTAGAAGTAGAAACCTTTTGGGCAACCATGGCCTGCGCCTAAGCACTCTGACGAAAAAGCCCCTCTGTCACTTGGAGTTCTGTCAGAAGCTCCGCCAATGAATACAACCTCTTGTTCATGTTGTAGTTTAGGCGAAACTACTCAAAACTCTTAGGTAGAGACTGGAGAATGATATCGACCTGTGTTTCCCCATCGATCTCAGCTCTGAGGACTTCCAGCTCATTTAAATGAGCCATCATCTTGAGAACATGATCCCTCATGGGTGTTCCCTCGATCATGGTGGTCGTCATCAAGTTCTTCATGGCTTCTTGCCTTGCAGCCCGATTTTGGTGTCCGAAAAGCTCTTTGAGATTGAGCATCATGTCATAAGCAGTGGGCATGGCTTGATGCTGATGTTGCAGTACATTTGACATAGATGCCAAAATGTAACATAGCTCCATCTCATCAGCCTTAATCCACTTCTTATATAACTCTCCTTTTCCTTTTCCCCAGAATCATCCGCAGGCTTAGGAGGACACTCTTCGAAGAGTACATATTTGTACTCCTCAGCAGTTAAGACAATATCAAGATTCCTTTTTCCAATCAACATAATTATGTACAGTAAGTTTATTCTCCTTTAGTATCATAGCAAGTGGACTGAAAGTTATTTTTGAAAAAAAACTAAGAATCACATAGATCAAAACTTTAGATTTCAAAAAATTATTGATTCCTCAAACAATAAAATTTTAAAATCAACCAACACCTCAAAACACCGAGAATATCGTATGCCGTGATCGTGTGGACGTATACGAATTCTACATTTGTAAGAGGAGCTTTTACCCATTAATTTTACTATTTTTTCAACCTAACTTTTTGACAAATAAAATTAATAGTTGGTTCCTCTTTGGCCCTACAAATAAAAGCAGTGACTCCGATGGGGAGGATACCTATATTTGTATATAAGTGTTCACCATTACTCGGTACCAAGGTAATTATCTCGGGTTATGTGCCTTCCGATGGGGAAGTACACACGCTCCTTAATAATTTCCTATAACCATATTCGACCTTGTGATCCGCAAACAAACTCATCGGATGGGGAGGAAGGCACTCAGAGCCGACGCACAAGTTTGTTTGCATCACATGTCAAATCGTAATGGAGGTCGTGGGAATTTTTATAAAAATTTCCCTCTCCCACTTAGTAATTTGGAATTGAGGAATTTTCCTAGCCTACGACATGCATATCAAACAATAAGCAATAAATATGAAAAATAAAAATTTTCCAACTATTATGGCTTTTGTCTTCAATATGTCTCTCGTCGTATCGCCTTCTCGTCCGCTCCTCCTATGCCATGTACGAGCCATCCGGAGATCCGAGCCGAGATTAAAAACTATTTTAATTTACATCCATCGATCCTATACTCCACGAGGGAGTGTACATGAAATCTCTATCGAAAGTAAACTAAAATAAAAAGAGTGGCTAAACAATGTCGTATCTAATTTATAAAAAATTAAATACTAGCCTCGTCAACCCCGAGGATTCAACAAAATAAATATTTACACACATACAATCACATACACACATATGGCCATAATAGTCAGATCTTATGCCTGCAATAAAAGAGTTAACCTACTCATATCCTACTATTATCCGACACATATAATATATGAAAAGTGCATAAAAATAATCGAATCCTAAACACACAAAACCGAAAATCGTGGCTCCGATACTAGTTGTTGGGTTTTGAGTCAATCCGTGAGGGGAAACTTCGCTTCCCACTTCAACTCGGTTGCTTGTTCATGGTGATCCCTTCTACGTCCCCGGATAAAAAAATTTATCCTTGACAAGAGGGATTGCCCAAGCAAGCTTGTCATCATCATGCTATTCGATTAGAGTGGTCACTTGAACAAACTTGTTGTTCAAGCGACCTACCTCTATTCTATGAGTAGCCGCGGAATAGACGATGTACGGATCGCCAGATTTTGTGTTTATGTTCGGGATCCAAGTATTATTTAGCCACAAACAGAATATATCATGCTCATAATTGAAAAACAAATATAAATATGTTACAAAAGAGAATCGATATACCTCTCGATCTTCTAATGTATGACCTTTCTCCTTTCGGACGTCGTGTGGGCGACGATCTACCAAAAGTTGAAGCTCCTAGATCACCAATCTTTTTTCCTTGCTCGTTCCGAGCAAGAAGAAGAATAGAAACAAGACCCTTATACTTCCTTTAGCCAACCAACAAGCAACAAGCAACTTGCTTGTCGCCGGCCAACAAGGAGAAGGGAGAAAGATGGATTTCGGCCAAAAGCTCCAAGGGAAGACCTTATGCTATGTTTCCACCGGCCAAAGAGAGGGAGAAGGGATCCTTTAGACACCAGCCAAGGGCTGGAAAGGGCAGCTTGGGCAATCCCTGCAGGACCAAGTCCACCTGCAGGGTTTACATGATGAACCTTATGAGCTCCTCAAGGGGACATCATCTTCCTAATATATAGGACACGGTTTCCTCCTATAATCAACGACACACCATATAAATAATATCATTTCCCAACTTACCGAGCCTATTGATTTACTCTATAAATCTCACCCATTGGTAAATCAAAGAAATGAATACTAAGTATATGTGCCCATTATTATATCGGGATTAAGAGCATGTACAACATAATATCTGAGGTCTGATTCGATTATGTAGTCGGCAATAAATCGAATCACCTCTAAGTCGGTCCCGCTCAACACACACAAAGTGTACTAGTGTAATTCTATGGTCAAGACAAACCAATACCAAATCACACTACAACCATGCCAATGGTTTGTCCAAAACCATCTCGGTTGTGAGCCTTTACTTATACTTTACAAGGAATTGATAACATGATCTCCCATGTGACACTACACACCATGTTATCTACAATGTAATGTATTTAGAAAAAATATGCAAACAATGATCATGTGATTCTTATTTCAAAATAAAAATGTTCATACAAAAGATAGACTTTTCAGTATACATCCCAACAAGTGGTACTACTCATGGAGTTAGATGTTGATTAATTAATTATCAGTAAATTAATTAATCGACGGACATTCGAGATCTTAAACACTGGGAGATATATGTACAAATAATATATGGAGCCCATATTAACTTATGGGGATTGGTGAGGTAGATCAATGATAATCATCTAGTGGAATGGATTATCATTAATGGATCGGACTTTATGTGGGCTTGATCCATTGGGTGGCCAAGATCCAACTCCTCCTCATGGTCCCTATTGTATCCTATTAAAACCCTCATGAAGCCTAGATCCGATGGTGGAAAATGGAACTCTAGATCCGACGGTGGAGATTAAATCTCTAGATCTGATGGTTGAGATTAAATCTCTAGATCCGACGGTTGAGATTAAATCTCTAGATCCAACGGTTGAGATTAAATCCCTAGATCCGACGGTGGAGATTAAAAGGAGGCTTAAGCCTAACTCTATAAATAAGGGCTTAGGCTTGGGTGGCACAACACAACAAGGGAGATTAGGTTTTGGCTTGGGCGGCAAGGCTTCTAGGGTTAGGGTTTAGGGCAGCAAGCATGCAAGGTTTGCTCCTCCTAGGGTCGGCGGCAACAAGAAGGGAGGATTAGGGTTTTCTTCTTCTCCTCCTTTCCTTGGTCGGCGACTCTCTCCCTCAAGATTTGGCCGACGCTTTCTCCTTTCCTTTGGCCGGCGGCAACCTCTCTTCAAGGATGGCCGATGATCCTATTCTTTTCCTTGGCCGGCGGCAACATCAAGTCCCTTGACTTGGTGGCAAGTTCTAGATAGGAGAAAGAGTTTCGTTTCATTCTTTTCTTTGTTCGGAGTGGGCAAGGAAGGGAAGAACGTGTTCTAGAAGGCTTCGACTTTTGGAAGATCGTCACCCACACGACGTCCAAAAGGAGGAAGGACATACAATAGAAGACCTTGAGGTAAACAAGAGGTATAAATCTTGTTTGCTTTCCTTTTCTTTATTTGTATGTTGTATGTTTTATTATGTGGCTAAATTTACTTGGACCCCGAATACAAACGCAAAAATTGGTGATTCGTACATCATCTATTCCGCAGCTATTCGAAGAATAGAGGTTGGTTGCTTGAACAACAAGTTTGTTCAAGTGACCACTCTAATCGACATCACACCTAGCCCAAGTATCATTTCCTCATCCTACGGATTCTAGTTACTGCACATGTATCCAAGAGTACCTTACTCTAAACATGTAATGTTTTATCCAAATACTTTTTTAATAATCCGACGAGAGCCATGAGTATACATCTCCTCGCAAGGAGTGGTGAATCCTTTATAGGCTATTCAAACACCTTCGATCACTTCAACTTATGCCCAATCATCCCGGGTCCACATCTCCTCAGAGATGCTTGCTTAAGATGTTAAAGCATAAGTCTTCATGATCAAGATGACTTGAATACCGCAAGTCAAAGGAACATCATACTTAAGCTGCGGTAAGAACTTCATTGACATATCCATATATGCAGAGAACCATATGAAGTCTTATAGTTGGTCACTCTAATGAACTAGTTACCATAACTAGCATCCACGATTAACTCCGGACATCACAATGTCTCCAGCCAATGAGAATCAGCTGCTTGGATACACCAAGAAGTATACCTCATGCTAGTCTCGACAGAATTGATGGTGTCCAAATCCATCAATTCATCGACTAGGGATAATTCTGATACATCACAATTACACATGTAGAGATACTCACTAGTTGTGATCCAATCAAAAATTCTCTCATGCTATGAATCGTATTGTGGACATTTAGTAAATGAGTTTAAGATCTAATCAAATACATGAAAACATGTATACTCAAATAGTGAATCTTCATTTATCATATAAATGGTTCAAACATAAGGTGATTGCCTTAGGACATCTCTCATATATTACTAACACTTCAGGGGCTGGAGGAAGTGGAGTCGGAGTAGTACTTATATCTCTATCAAATGAAGAGACTCGTATAGAAATTCACTTGGGATATAAAGCATCCAACAGTGAGGCAGAGTATGAAGCTATTCTGGCTAAATTAAGAGCAGCTCGGACAGTGGGGGCCACTTCGATCATAATCCATTCAAATTCTCAATTGGATGTGCTGCAACTCATGGGTGCTTTTTCCATTTGGGAGGATAGGTTGCAAAAATATTTCGCAACTTTTGAAAAAGGAAAAACTCATTTTTAGGAGGTAACCTTGCAACAAATCCCAAGAGAGGAGAATAGAAATGCGGATGAATTACCTCGGCTAGCCAGTGCCATAAATGAATGGAGGCTTCAGAATTCTGTATGTATAGAAGTCCCTCATTCCTTGGTGGTGCATAATGTGGAAAAAGTAGTGCACGAAGATAATGGTACATCCGACTAGAGAATTGATATTATAGCTTATCTGCAGCATGGGAATGTTCTAGTCGAGGGTGGAGTAGCGGCAGATTTGCTGAGAAGAATGAAGTTGTTTGTAATTATTGACGGAACTCTATACAAGACATCTTTTGGTCGACCTTTATTGAAGTGTCTCGGCTAACTCGGAAAGTGTTGTTAGCCGGATACTTTTGGCCAACTCTTCATCAAGATGCAGCATGCCTAGTGTAAACTTGCTCAGCCTATCAAAAGCATAGTAATAGGTCAGAGCATCCCGCCGAGTTGATGAAGGTTGTAGTTGCTTCTTGTCCTTTTAACCAGTGGGGGATGGACATAGTAGGTCCAATGCCTACAACCCCTTTACAGAAGAAGTTCTTGCTAGTGGCTATGGATTACTTTTCAAAATGGATGGAAGATGAACCTTTATTTAAGATCACATAGAGTGCGGTGATACAATTTCTTTGGAAGAATATTATCTGCCGATATAGAGTTCCCCGAAAGTTGATTAGTGAAATAGACGCCAATTCTAGGGCCGAAAAATTAGGGAGTAGTGTCAGAGTCTCATTATTTAGCAGGCCTTCACTTCGGTAGCTCATCCCCAGGCTAATAGTCAAATGGAAGTAGTTAACAAAATTCTCATTCTGAGTTAAAAACTAAGTTAGGGGCCAAGCGAGGAAATTGCATGGACGAGTTGCCTGGGATACTCTAGGCCTATCGAACTACACCCAAAATGGCCACGGGAGAGACCTCCTTCAGACTAGTGTATGAAACTGAAGTGGTCATCCCAATAGAAGCCATTATGAATAGTTCTCGAGTTCAAGCTTATGACCTAGAGCAAAATCAAATCTTGAGAGGTACTGAGCTAGATTTGTTGGAAGAAAGACTAGAACGGACTCGGATCCGAGCTGAAGCATACAAGCAAAAGAATACAATAAGTATTCAATAAGAAGGTAATACCAAGGGGGTTTTAGGAGGGCGACCTGGTTTTGTGCAAAGTCAATCCTGCAAGAGATCCTGAAAAGCAAGCCCCTAATTGGGAGGGACCATACATAGTAACTCGTCGAGTTGTAGATCAGTGTATTACCTAAGAGATACTGAGGGCAAAGAATTGTTTAGGCCCTATAATGTTGTGCATTTAAAATATTTTCATATAATGTAATTGAGAGACATCAATGAGAAGAGTTATTTTTTATGTGTTTGCTATTAATCACAAAAAGGAAGAATGCAGTTTGAACACCATTCCATATCATCACAACAAGTAATTGTTAACAATCATAAAGAAAGGAAAAGCAAGAAAATTACAACCTAAAATGTTTAGGAGGGTATCATCTGAAGTCGATCTCCCAATTCAAAAAAGGAGTCGGCTATTGAGATGGAGGAAATCCTTGAATAGCATACTGTCGAACCGCTTCATTCAAATCATCTTTGAATATGGCTTGCATCAAAGGTTTCTGGCGCTCTTGTCGGTGTCTATCAGTAGCATGCACATCCTGACAAAATTTTATACATCGTTCATGGTGCTCCAAAAAATCTTGTCGAATTCGATAGTATTGGTGTGATGTTTGGGCAATAGTATCAGTGAGGGAGTACATGCCCTGAGATTGAAAGGCATAGTCTTGTTGAATGACCTTAGACATATCCAGCAGATCTTGGCGCATTGAAGCTGAAATATCCCCCGCCGCTATAGTATGTGTTCTAGTTCGGTCAACTTCATACCTTACTATAAGGAAGCTTCATGCTGATATACTTGAGAAAGGGCCTAGTTTCTCTCAGACAATAAAATTGAATTTTGACAGATTTCCTTACTTACTTGAGCTTGTATGCTAGCTATGGTGTCAATATCTTTTGGGTGTTGTGATTGGGCTTCTGCCAGCTGAACCTGACATAAAGCTAACTCTTGGAGCAGGGAATTTTCCCTGTGCTAAAATTTTGCTTGGGTTGCTGAGTCAATAAGGGATTGCTGCGAGGATTGTCATTGAAGTTGTATCTGATAGTGAGATAGGAAGCATTTCAGTACTTCGTAGTTTGTCATGGCTTGCATACAGTGAGTTGGAAGTCGGAGGTATTCCTAAAGTCAAGCATCAAAATGAGGTAGAAAAACTTACCAGTTCCAAAGCATGTTGCAATCCTTCCATCTGCAGCAATATCTCGTCTTGATGAAAAATGCGTAAGTCTCTCTCGGACAGTGAAGAAAAAAGAGATATGAGAGTGGGTAATGCATATGATATTATGACAGATGAAGAAGCAACAGTCCCCGTATGAAAGAAGGTCAAATTCTCAAAAGGAAGAGGAGCGATGTTCTGAGGGAAGGCAGTAGAAAGGGGATTATGAGCAAGATCAGATGAAGAAGGAAGGGACGATGGCATTGAACTTGAAGGACTTACGAATGTAGTATGTTCAGATTAAACTGTGTTCATATCTGGGGAGGAGGGGCAAGGTGACAGGTTGGAATTGGGGGTTGAAGAAGAAGAATGGGTATACTCTGAAGATGGAGGGGAAGTAAGAAGAGGGGAATTTGACTCTACGAGTGATCTGGACATCGGGGTGGAGGCTACGGCGGTAGACATGAAGGTGGTTGGAGGGGATGTGACAATTGGAAGCCCCTCTTCAGCTAGGGAAGGGGCACCAAAGGAGGAATTGGGGTTGGACCATTGACAGAGGTCATCAGACACAGTGGGAAGATTGACAAAGAGAAGGGTATCTAAAGGGGGAGGTACTGGTTCCAATGAGGATGATGAAATGGAAGATGAGGGGGGGGGGGTGTATGATGGGAGTCAATTCAGTATCTACAAGTGAAGTAAGAGACGAAGAGGGGCGAATGTTAGTGACATATTCTTCTTGAATTTTCCAACAAGAAGCTCCTCGTAGGGCAATTTTGATATTTAGTAATGTCGAAGGTGACACAGGGTCATATATAAGTGGGGGTGAAGAAGAGGGAAGACTAGGGTTTGGTGGTGGTACAGCGGGGAAAAAAGAAGATGGCAATAACTAAGGAGGATTGGTGGTAGAAGACTATGGGGAAATCAAGGAAGATGTCGTTAATGGAGAGGAAGGAGATATTAAGAAGGAGTCGATGGAAGGGGGCTCAATGAGAGCCAAAACAACTAGCGGTGGTACGGGGTTGGTGAACATTTGAACGGCGTCCATCTGTTCCTCTCGCAGTTGTCAAAGGGCCGCATTCTTTATACAAGCTTTCATTTTGTCAAAAGGAAGGAAGGGTTGGGGGAGATGCAAGGGGAAAGGAGAATATTCATGCTAAGAAGAAGTGATTGGAAGGATTTCGAAGGCAGGAAGAGCGGAGGATGAAGAAGGGGAAGGCAAGGAGTCGAATTTGAAGGATAGTAGTGTATTTTTGTTAAGTAAGGTAATTGGGCCTATGAGCAAGGATATGGACCCTAAATAAGGTTTAGGCGTGATTTATTGGTGGGTTGAGCCTTTATTTATCTTATAGCTCGGCGATAGCCGAAGCTCTTATCCCCATGTGGTGGCGGATCGGAGAAGTAGGGTTCAAGGTAGATACACTATAGAAGATAACAGAAGTATAAAATTATTTCGATCTGAGAAGGCAAGGCCTTAGATCAGATCATCACTATTTTTATAGCTCAGCGATAGCCGAAGCTCTTATCCCCGTGCGGTTGCAAATCGGAGAAGTAGGGTTTAAGGTAAATACACTATGGAAGATGATGGAAGAATAAAATTATTCCAATTTAAGAAGGCAAGGCCTTAGATCATATTGTCACTATTTTTATAGCTCGGCATTAGCCGAAGCTCTTATCCCCATGCGATTGCGGATCGAAGGAGTAGGGTTTAAGGTAAATACACTATGGAAGATGACGGAAGTACAAAATTATTATAATCTGAGAAGGTAGGGCCTTAGATCAAATCGTCAGTATTTTTACAACTTGGTGATAGCCGAAGCTCTTATACCCATGCGATTACGAATCAGAGGAGTAGGGTTCAAGGTTGATACACTATGGAAGAAGACGGAAGTAAAAAATCATTCCGATCTAACTAGGTGAAGACCTAGGTCAAATCGTCATTATTTTTATAGCTCGGCTTTAGCCGAAGCTATTATCCCCGTGCGGTGGCGGATCGGAGGAGTTTGGTTCAAGGTAAATGCATTGTGGAAGATGACGAAAGTAAAAAAGTTCATTCCAATCTGACTAGGCGAAGCCCTAGGTCAGATCATCACTATTTTTATAGCTTGGCCTTAGCCAAAGCTCTTATCCCCATGCGATGGCGGATCAGAGGAGTAGGGTTCAAGGTAGATACACTATGGAAGATGACAGAAGTAAAAAATTTATTCCGATCTGACGAGGCGAAGCCCTAGGTCAGATCGTCACTATTTTTACAGTTTGGCCTCAACCGAAGCACTAGCTTAATACACTATGGAAGATGGCGGAAGTAAAAAATCATTCCGATCTGACCAGGTGAAACCCTAGGTCAGATCGTCACTATTTTTACATCTCGGTTTTAGCCGAAGCTATTATCCCCGTACGATGACAGATCGGAGGAGTTGGGCTAAAGGTAGATGCACCGTGAAAGATGACGGAAGTAAAAAAAATCATTCCGATCTGACCAGGCAAAGTCCTAGTTCAGATTGCCACTATTTTTACAGCTCGGCTTTAGTTGAATCTATTGTCCCCGTGCGGTGGTGGATCTGAGGAGCTGGGTTCAAGGTAGATGCATTGTGGAAGATGACGGAAGTAAAAAAATTCATTTTGATCTGACTAGGTGAAGCCCTAGGTCAGATCGTCACTATTTTTATAGTTTGGCCTCATCCGAAGCCCTAGGTTAATACACTATGAAAGATGATGGAAGTAAAAAATCATTCCGATCTGACCAGGAGCCCTAGGTTAGATCGTCACTATTTTTACAGCTCGTCTTTAGCCGAAGCTATTATCCCCGTACGATGGCGGATCAAAGGAGTTGGGCTCAAGGTAGATGAATCATGGAAGATGACGGAAGTAAAAAAAATCATTCTGATTTGACCAGGCGAAACCCTAGCTCATATTGCAATATTTTTATAGCTCGGCTTTAGTTGAAGCTATTATCCCCGTGCGATGGTGGATCGAAGGAGTTGGGTTCAAGGTAGATGCACTGTGGAAGATGATAGGAGTAAAAAATTCATTCCAATCTGACTACGCAACGCCCTAGGTCAGATTGTCACTATTTTTACAGCTTGGCCTCAGTCGAAGATATTATCTCCATGCAGTGGCGTATTGGAGGAGTTAAGTTTAAGGTAGATGCACTGTTGAAGATGATAGAAGTAAAAAATTCATTTCGATCTGACCAAGTGAAGCCCTAGGTCATAATGTCACTATTTTTATAGCTTAGCCTAAGTCGAAGCTATTATCCCCATGTGGTGGAGGATCGGAGGAGTTGGGTTCAAGGTAGATGCACTGTTGAAGATGACGGAAGTAAAAAATTCATTCCGATCTAACTAAGCGAAGCCCTAGGTCAGATCGTCACTATTTTTATAGCTCATCTTTAACCGAAACTATTATCCCCGTGCGGTGGTGGATCGGAGGAGTTGGGTTCAAGGTAGATGCACTGTGGAAGATGACGGAAGTAAAAAATTTATTCTGATCTGACCAGGCGAAGCCCTAGGTCTTATCATCGCAATTTTTATAGCTTGGCCTCAATCGAAGCTATTATCCCTGTGCGGTGATGGATCGGAGGAGTTGGGTTCAAGGTAGATGCACTGTTGATGGTGATGGAAGTAAAAAATTCATTCCGATCTGACCAGGTGAAGCTCTAGGTCAGATCATCACTATTTTTAAAGCTTGATCTCAGCCAAAGTTCTTATCCCCGTGCGATGATGGATCGGAGTAGGGTTCAAGGTAAATATACTATAGAAGATGACGAAAGTAAAAAATTCATTCCGATCCAGCCAGGCGAAACCCTAGGTCAGATCGTCACTATTTTTACAGCTTGTCCTTAGTCGAAGCTATTATCCCTGTGCGGTGGTGGATTGGAGGAGTTAGGTTCAAGGTAGATGCACTATTGAAGGTGACGAAAGTAAAAAAAATCATTCCGATCTGACCAGGCGAAGCCCTAGTCATATCATCACTATTTTTATAGCTTGGCCTCAGTCGAAGCTCTTATCCCCGTGCGATGGCGGATCAGAGGAGTAGGGTTCAAGGTAGATACACTATGGAAGATGACGGAAGTAAAAAATTATTCCAATATGAGAAGGCAATGCCTTAGATCAGATCGTCACTATTTTTACAGCTCAGTTATTGTCAAAGCTCTTATTCTTGTGTGGTGGTGGATCAGAGGAGTAGGGTTCAAGGTAGATTCAATGTGGAAGATGACAGAAGTAAAAAATTCATTCCGATCTGACCAGGCAAAACCCTAGGTCAAATCGTCACTATTTTTACAGCTTAGCCTTAGACAAAGCTTTTATCCCCATGTGGTGGTGGATCGGAAGAGTCAAGTTCCAACTCTACTATAATTGAAGTCTTTATCCCCGTACGATGGTGGATCGAAAGAGTCGGGTATAAGCTCAACTATAATTGAATTGTTCATTTATGTGCGGTAATAGATCAAAAGAGTTGATTTTTTTTTGTAAGAGGGGTGGAATACATAGTGAATTGGGGGGGGGGGGGGCGCGGAGAAGGGATTCTGAAGGCACCTTTTATTAAGGGAGGTATGTTGTTTAATGGCGTCAAGGGTAAAATTTTCTTATGAAGCACCATATTCTTTTGGAATAAGATAGAAAGGCTTGCACAATATATTTATTCAAAGTTCTAGCAAACATTACAGTCATGCCAAAAAAGAAAAAGCTAAGGTGCTTCATAGATGATCTTTTCTTCTATGGGAATGTTGGGGAGTGAATTAGCGGTGCGGAGAGAGACAACTAGTATGTACCAACTGCTGAGAGCTCGGTCGGTTGCGCGAAGTCTTGCTAAACTGCGCTGAGCAATGAGCAGCTCCTGCCGAAGGGTGTAAGCCTGTGTGGAGGATACTTGGAGGTGGTTTCTCAAATCTCTTGTTATATTATCTAGAACTGTTATACGTTGTTGGTCTTCCGTGAGGGGTTCTAGAGAAATAGCCATACCTTCCGGTTCGGAGAGGTTGGCCATTGGCAGAGTTGAAAAGAGAAGGTAGTATGAAGATAAAAGGTTTCACAAGAGGTATTTGTAGAAGGGAAGGGATGTTAATTCATTTTCTTGAAAAAGAGGAAAAATATGGAATGACGAGATGGGCAATTGAAGGGTTGGTGTTGGGAATGGCCAAGGCATTGACAAAGAGATTACTAATCATATTCCTGGCAAAGGGGATAAGTGCTCGTCAAACATGATCCAGCTTCGATGCAATGTGTCCTAGAAGAAGTGGATCTTGTTGGGACGTTGGTGGCCGGCTAGAGGGGGGTGAATAGCCCTCAATCGTCGTACGATGAAAAACGATCGTTCATCATGCGTCGCTTGTCTACGATTGTTGTTAGCGCAGAAAAAATAATAGAAACAAATAGAAATGCAAACAACACAAGCACACAGCAAAACACAAGATATACGTGGTTCGGAACCAAATGGTTCCTACTCCACGGGCGAGCTCACCGAGCTCTAGTTATGCGCACAACACTAACTAACACTCCTTCTCGACAACACGTCGGAGGTGGAGAAACCTCATACAAGCAATTACAAAGTAATATAGAAATACAAACAAGAATACAAATACAATACAAAAGAACACTTTTCATCGATTGCTTTTGATCACTTGTTTGTTGCTTGCTTTGGTTGGCTCTTGAAGGTCTGGAATGCAGCAACAATTCCCCTCCAATGTCACCCTTAAAGTCTTAGCGAAATCCTCCATCTTGAGCTCCATTTATAACCTGCATCAAGCTGATTTCGCAGCCATCAGTCGACTGGTCCTGTAGTCGTTGTCTCACAATGATCAGATCCACACTGGCCCAAAGCCAACGGATCCATCATCAGTCGACTGATGATCCCATCAGTCGAGTGGTCACGGTGACGACTCGATTGGAAGACCTTCGCGGGTCGCAAACACCCGATCACCGATCGTGATATCCCATATCGATCCGATGGTGTTAAGTCGCCCTCCTCGAGTCGATCATTGTTGGCCAGAATCTGATTGGTCGAACACCAGTCAAACCCTAGTCAACTTGGAGCAGTCAACTGGCACCTATGTCAGTCGACTGGTGTCGGGTAAAACCTCAAACACCAAGTTGTTTGAGCATCCGACTGTCGAGTAAACCCTCAAACACCAAGTTTGAGCATCCGACACTCAGTCTTAGCCACTTGGCCAAGTCCACCTTATCCCTCATGGAGTTCCCCACCGAAGCTCTCTTCCCTCGGCCTACGTCCCTCGGATATGCCAAGCGCATGGCTTCACAACGCCATCCTTTGCGTCTCTTGCCCTCAAAGTATGCTTCCCTTGGGCCTCAATCCATTTGCTCCCCATCCGGCGGTCCCTCGGATGCACCAAGCGCACGGCTTCGCAATGCAATCCTTCACCAACTCAAGGACCCTGAGCCTAGTGAACTTGCCAAGTCCTCAAAACTTCCCAAATGCACCAAGCACCAAGCGCACGGCTTTGCAATGCTTTGGACTTTTCCACACCAAGCCCCATGCTTGGATTTTCGATGCCAACTCCATGTTGGACTTTCCTATGACAATCCCATGTCATAAGTTTTGTCTATCATCAAAATACTGCTCGAGTCAAACTCGAGTCAACCTGGGCCGATTGCACCAACAATCTCCCCATTTTTGATGATTGACAAAATTATCCTTCATGTCTACCAATTATCCCTAATTGGAAATTCTCTCATCCCAATGAGAATTCCAAACTCAATTGGTAACTTGGTAACTTTAACTTCTCCCCCTTTTTAACATACATCAAAAAGGTCCTCCCCAAGGGTATGAATGTCTCATATCCCAATGAGATCTTACAATCTCTCCCTTGGAGGAACACATGCCTACAATCTTTCTAGTGATAAGTCTCATATCACTTAAAGAGAGGCAACCCAATTTTCCTCCCATGAGGAAAAATACATATCCATCTTCCCATAATGGATACCTCCCCCTAGAGGCTTGCTCCCCCTTGACCATTGCACCAACAATGTCCTTGGAGAGTCCCTAAGCCAATAGGAACATTAAACAATCAAAATTAAGTCAAAGTTCAACAATGAACTCTCATCCACCTTAAAATTGATACTCTCCCTAAACACTTCTCCTAATCCATATCCAATGGATTTACACCCTTTCTAATGCTCTCCATAGCATGTCCTAGGATTAGGAGTGGTTAGGGGACCAAAACATAGCTGAACATGGGTCTAACCACCAAAGTTTACCCGAAATCAGTGATGTCGATGATCAATCGGATATCGATCGACTCCTTCTCACATCACGATTGGCCTCCTGGCAACGATCGATAATCATTTTGCAGTTTTCTAATTTTCAGAAATGAATTTCTGAAATTCGTAAGTAAATATACATAAGTTGAAAAATCTTGAAATTTTGTATGTATATTATTATTACAATCATAATGGGAGAAAAATATTGGAAAATTATTTTTCCCGCAAAATAGTGAGATTGACACAAAGTTCAAATGTTTAGAAAAGCTTCAATAATGAGTCCTCTTTGTATCATCCCATTAATAGTGATAGCTATCAAAAGATAGACTTCACCAAGATTTTTCAAAATGTTTTTGAAACCTTTAATTCCTTTTTCCTAAACATCTCACTTGTATCTAAATGTGTAAAACACATACAAGTCAAATATTCTAGTGAGATGTGGGTTTTTTGTTCTTTAATGGTCTCATGCATATTATAAGGCAACTCTACTTGATTCCCTTATGCATGGGACTTCAAGTCATGCCAATGGTCCTTAAATCAATTTTATTTTATGCATGATATGATTATGGCATATATATTATATAACTAAGCATGTGCCAAAATCATGATGTCATGGCATGTGAATGAAATTTTAGCATACATGACATATAAAACTAAGTCTAAAACATGATCATGACATTTTTAGAGATAAAAATGAAAATGATGTCATGTCATGGCAAGGCAAATAAATCATGGCAAGTAAAATATACTAAGGTATAAAATACCTAAGTGTTAAATCCAAATTGCCATTTCTAGGAATTAATTCTATTTTGCCTTAATACCATTTATCACCCAAGTGTGTCATAAACTCAAAATGGCATACCATTACTTCTAAGACCTATTTGTGTCAATTTAATCATTTTTTCAACTTCTCAAAGCATATTGGCACATCCTAATGTGTCAACTCATCATGGCTAGGTTAACTACCCATCCACTTAGGGTTGACACACCCTAAGCCATCTAGCGTGAATCGATCACGCTCCTAGGAACCCAATACCTATTGGAGCTCCTTGGGTTAACAAGGTATTCCCTAGGGATAACTTCCCTAGATACCTTCCTAATGACCCTTTTTGGCTTTGAAACCAGAGTCAAATGGGTCTTTCCTAGGTCAAATCTAGAGGTGACTCCCCCTTTGACCTTCTTAGTTGCTTTCTTGGTTTTTCTTAAGTCCTTAGCCACTTGGCAAACACCATGGCTAGTCTTAGGGATAACTTCCCTATTAGCCTTGGTTTTCCTAGACCTAGATGTTGTTCCATAATCAAATGGAACATTATGGTAGGACATAGGTTTGTGACCCAAACCTTTCTTGCCCTTAGACCGTTCTTGAATCCTAGGTCTTGACTTTTGGGCATTTGTCCCTTGAATAGAATTTTCTATAATCTTAAGGGTCTTTTCCATTCTCTCAAGTCTTGATCTCAAGACTTGGTTTTCTAATTCTAATTTTCCTAATTTTGATTGTTCATTAGGTTTTTGGCAAGGCCTCTTCTTATTAGGCATGTGCCTAGACTTTTTGGGATTAATACCCAAATTTTCTTCTATTCTTCTAATTGATTCCCTAGGTAAAATAGTTCTAGTGTTATTGGTCCTAGGTTTATCCTTAGATAAATTTACATGCTTAGCACCTAAACAATAAACCTTATTATTTCTACTAGCATGCTTTTCATTAATAATTGCAAGAGAACTAAAATAATTCCTAGCATGCTTGTTAACCCTAGAAATTGAAGGTGCATTAATTAAATTTACCTTAGGATTAGCTTTAGAAGATCCCCCTATATGAGATGCCCCTTCTTGCATTATCTTCCCCCTAGGGCATTGGCTTTGGTAGTGTCCCCATTGGTTGCATTTGAAGCACACAATGTGCTCTTTTCTCTTAATTGTGGAGACTCCGGCATTTTTAACTTTTGGTGTTGGTTGAACCTTCTTCACCTTCTTAGGACACTTAATTTTATAGTGCCCTTGTTCCCTACACTCAAAGCATGTTATATGATTTTTATTTATAATAACAACACTTAAGTTACCTAAAGAATTTTCGCTTCTCCCATATGTTGAAGCTTCTTCTTGAACTTGTTCCGGGATAGAAGCCCTCTCCTCCCCCTCAATGCTAGAGGTGGAGGTCTCCACCAAATCATCAACATCTTCGAATGTGGTGGCCAATTCTTCAACATCCTCGGATCCGGATGTTGATGGACATTCTTCCTCTTCATGGACCAATGTGGGCTTTTCATGAAATCTTATCACCTTGTCCCATAGGTCCTTAGCATCCCTAAAATTACTTAGCCTAGACCAAATGTTGTTAGAAATCAAATCACTAAGTAATTCGGTTACCTTGAGATTTGCCTTGAAGTCCTTGATTTGGTCTTGGGTCCACCTTGACTTTTCAATTTGCCTATTGCTTTCATCCCTAGGCAATTCGAAACCATTTTCTAAGATTAGCAAAAAGTAAAAAATGGTTTCTAGATATACCTCCATTTTTCTTCTCCGCCATTGAAAATCTCCTTCGAATTTTGGTGGTTGGAGGTTGTAGCTGGCCATCTTGTAGTGCTTGTGTTGGTGGTTAGTCCTCGACAAGCTCCTAGCTCTGATACCACTTGTTGGGACGTTGGTGGCCGACTAGAGGGGGGTGAATAGTCCTCAATCATCATATGGTGGAATACGATCGTTCGTCGTGCGTCGCTTGTCTACGATTATTGTTAGCACAGCAGAAATAATAGAAACAAATAGAAATGCAAACAACAACACAAGCACACAGAAAAACACAAGATATACATGGTTCGGAACTGAATAGTTCCTACTTGAGCTCACCGAGCTCTAGTTATGCGCACGACACTAACTAACACTCCTTCTCGACAATACGTCGGAGGTGGAGAAACCTCGTACAAGCAATTATAAAGTAATATAGAAATACAAACAAGAATACAAATAAAATACAAAAGAACACTTTTCACCGATTGCTTTTGATCACTTGCTTGTTGCTTGCTTTGGTTGGCTCTTGAAGGTCTGGAATGCAGCAGCAATTCCCCTCCAATGTCACCCTTAAAGTCTTGGCGAAATACTCCATCTTGAGCTCCATTTATAACCTACATCAAGCTGATTTTGCGTCCATCAGTTGACTGGTCCTATAGTCATTGTCTCACAACGGCCAGATCCACGCTGGCCAAAAGCCAACGGATCCATCAACAGTCGACTGATCATGCCCATCAATTGACTGATGATCCCATCATTCGAGTAGTCATGGTGACGACTCGATTGGAAGACCTTCTATGGTCACAAATACCCTGATCAATCAACTAATATCCCTTATCAGTCGACTGATGGTGTTGGCAGTCGACTGCCCTCCCTCGACAGTCGACTGTTGGCCAGAATCTGGTTGGTCGAACACTAGTCGAACCCTAGTCGACTTGGAGCAGTCGATTAGCACCTATGTCAGTCGACTGATGTTGAGTAAAATCTCAAACACCAAGTTGTTTGAGCATCCGGCCGTCGGGTAAACCCTCAAACACCAAATTTGAGCATCCGACACTCAGTCTTAGCCACTTGGTCAAGTCCGCCTCATCTCTCATGGAGTTCCCCACCGAAGCTCTCTTCCCTCGGCCTATGTCTCTCGGATGTGCCAAGCGCACAGCTCCGCAATGCCATCCTTTGCATCTCTTGCCCTCGAAGTATGCTTCCCTTGGGCCTCACTCCATTCGCTCCCCGTCCGTTGGTCCCTCGGATGCACCAAGTACATGGCTTCGCAATGCCATCCTTCACCAACTCAAGAACCCCGAGCCTAGTGAACTTGCTAAGTTTTCAAGACTTCCCAAATGCACCAAGCACCAAGTGCACAACTTCGCAATGCTTTGGACTTTTCCACACCAAGCCCCATGCTTGGATTTTCCATGCCAACTCCATGTTGGACTTTCCTATGACAATCCCATGTCATAAGTTTTGTCTATCATCAAAATACTTCTCGAGTCAAACTCGAGTCATCCCGGGTCGATTGCACCAACAGATCTCGCTTATTTAGGGGCTAGCCTGTGATAACTTGAAGGTATATTATTATTGAATTTATCAGAGAAACTCTTATAGTGGTAGAGTGTCAGTCGACTGACACCAGGAAAGTCTATAGCAAGAGTTAGTTAAGCATAAAAAAGAGAGGATATCCACTCTGAAGTTAAAATATAGTTATTGGGATAGCCATAATTCAGCAATTTAAGAGAGGAACGAAATGCAAGATACTTTATAAAAACTTCTGTAATTCATACATGTCTTGTTTCAGTTCTTGAAAAAAAAACATTCATTACAATTCAGAGAAGGGAGGCTTCACAAGTCAAAGATACTGTCAGGATAATCATCTATAGCAGGTTCCATGTTTAAAAAGCTAGTATCTATTCCCGGAGGGGGATACCCATGTGTGGTGTGATGCTTGCTGGCTCCCTTAAAACCTAGGATAAACAGCTCAACTACCTTGTCGCTAAATTTTGTTAATAATTCCTGCTCTTGTGCCTTCCATCGAGCTTCCTCAATGACTATTTGAGTATCTAGAGCGATCTTCAGCTCATCTCTCTCTTTGGCGACGGCTATAATTTGTTGGCTTAGGGAAGTCATGGCCTGGGCATGCTCTAGTTGTAATGTTTGCATTCGCTCAGTTATCTCTATCAGAGCCCCCGGGAATGTAGATACTTTGAAAGAAAGACCTTCCAGTTGTGTCCGACTTGATTTTCGAGAGGCTTCTAAAGTTTTGATAATAGATTGACCCTTTAGTAGTTCAGGAGAAGACTCAGATCTTTTAGCATGTGTTTCCCAGAGTTGAACTTGACATTCTGACAGTTCTTGGGCTAAGGGATTAACGTGTTGGATCTTTTCAGTCTGGAGGAATAGTTGAAAATGAAGGAAGTCGATTGTCCTGAGGGCTTCCTCTTTGTCATGCCCAACTACCCTCAATTGAGTCTTCAACTCGAAACAAGAAATTTTCAAAGTCTTCTCAGAAGCGGCTAAAACAACCTCTCGTTGTTTGCTTTCAGTAAGTTGCTGAGCCATCTTTTTCAGTTTAATCTCGGAGGCACTATGGCAAGCCACCATCGTTGATTGGTAATCGGCTAAGTGTTGAGCCACTTCATTATAATTAGTGGATTCCTGTGTAAGGGGAAAGCATATTTTAGAGGTAAATATTGAGATATTTAAAGTATGGTAGGGTTAAGGGAAGATACCTCCGACAAGTTTTTTCATAAACGTTCAAAGGGGCCTTGTACTTCTGACTGGTTGAAGAGTTTCACTTCCTGGGGAGTACGAATCCTAAGAACATACCCAAGGGTAGTAGAGGGGGGATTAAGAGGCAGAATATCCTCCATATGAAGAGGAGGTTCATCCCTGAGAGAAGAGGGCTCGGGAGGAAGGGAGCCATGAGAGGAAGAAGCAGTGGGTAGTATTTCGGGGTGGGTGGGGGGGGGGGGGCGGGGTTGAGCTAGGGAATCATCTTCATTTCTGAGCAGAGAACCTTTTGAGGCAAGGGGATCTTTTCCAGAGGGGTCAGGGGTAGGGAGATATCGGCGTGTGTGACGATGAAGGGCGGAGGACTAAGGGAATGATAAGGGGAGTCGATAGAAATAGTTGGGGGTTGGAAGGGCCTTCTCGATGTCAGAGGAGTCTTCGGGAAGGGGAAGTAAGAAGACTCTCCCGAGCTGGCTCTTCGGAGGATGGAAATGATGTATCCATAGGAAAGGAAGGAGGGAGTATAGGGGATTTCCCTCGTTTGCGCTTCCCTTGGCTTTTGCTACTATGGTTGTCTCAGTTCTTATCATGGATCTCTGCATCAGGTCGTCTATAGCACAGTATAGATGGAACAACAAATAGTTGTATTAAAGGTTAATAAACAACAAGTAACAATAAGGATTTCCATTATTAAAGGGGGGAAGGCGATGTCCTACTTATTGCAACAGGGTCATCTAAACAGAAAGGGTATAATCCATGATGACTCAAAAGAAAAGGATTCATCAAGATTTCAGAATTGTAATAGTGATCCTGTAGCACTTTGTGAACTTCGGCGAAGGAGCATTGAAACCGGTAGTCGTGGAAGGAGGGTAGGCCATTCTTGGATCGATTTGAGCGCTAGAGGGGGGGTGAATAGCGCAAGACAATTATTTTCGCTCATTCGATAATATAAAGAGTTAAAGCAGCAAAATTATAAAGGAAACAAGTTGTTTTACTTGGTTCACAACCTACCGGCTGCTGATCCAAGGTCCTAGACCACGTACGGAGGGCAATTCACTAAAACACTCCTCGTTGGAGGTAGGAGTTGACGGTTACAAAAGCTCAAGAAAACTCGAGGTAGAGAGACACACCCCTCTCTCCTCGTTACGATAAAAAGCTCGATACAGGTAATCAAATACAATGTAAAAGAAGACGACAACTTAAAGTAATACCAACGACTAAGTGATTGAAGGATGGGCTCGTGTCATCGGCGTTTCGGTAGCGCTTCGTCATCATAGAGTCGTCGGAAAGTTGCAGTATTGTGGAAGCACTTTGGAATCTTTTGAATGATGGAAATGGGGTGGAGAACACCTTCTTTTATAGCCTTGTGAAACCCTAATCGTTGAGATGAAGTTTCATGAGGTGATGCCACCTAGCCCTTGAGAAATGGAGATAAGCTTTGACTCCTCTCGAGGCTGATCATTGAGTAGCAGTCGACTACAGGAGGCATCAGTCGACTGATACAAGCCATCAGTCGATTGATGGTAGGGTTTCCAACTGCAATGAAGAGTTAGCTCGAAAATACAGTTAATATAAGTAAGTTTGATGGTCATTTACCATCCGATCTTGACTTAGACCTTCCATGGGAAGTCTTGGTCGGATCAACGCCTAAGGATGTCCCCGTACGGAGAACACGACCTTACTTACACTCACTCACACGAGCTTACCTCAGACTTTACCTTTGAAGCTTCGCTTCTGATCTTCACTTGAGGTCATCGGCTCCCTCCGAAGTCCTCCCAGTGTCACTCGACCACCACGGTTCTCTCTGGGTGTCGCTGACATTCGACTTAGCTTAGCATTTCTGCACACTTGATTCAGCTCGTGAGATAACGATGTAAACTTAACTTTGTGTCTTTGCCATAATCAAAACATAGGTTTGATTATCTGGTGCCCCTGCACCAACAATATCCCCCTTTTTGATCTATGACAAACTAATACAAAGTTAAGGGAAATTTAAAACAATAAGTAAACAAACTCCCCCTTTAACCCTAGGTGAGTTTAAGATAATAATTTATTTTTTTAAATTTTGTTACCCCCCCTTAATTTACTCTCTTCTCCCCCTTTTTCCATGAATCAAAAATAAGGTCGGGGGTTTATAAAAAATAAGGGTTTTTAAAATGCATAACATTATAGCATGCATAAAAAAATGAGTATGTGTCCAAGCATGCGTCTCGAATTGGTTAAGTAAATTGGTTCGAGGTATATCCCTCTGCACCAACAATAAGTTTTTGAAACTTAGCTTTGATTTTCAAAATATTTATAAGCTAATTTTCAAGAATAACTTTAAATATTTATAACCCTTAGGGTTAGTTTACTCTCCCCCTTAGTCAAGTATATAAGGTATAAGAGAGTTAGGGGGCGCTAAACTTTGGCCTAGAGAGTTTTATAGTTAACATTGGTCGATTATAATTATTCGTCTAAGCGCAATAGTTGAAAAATAGATAGCATTTTGAAAAGGATATGTATATTAAAATTGTTCCTTAATCATCTCACTCATTCTATGTGTCTTAGGATTTGTTTGCCTTATATGTTTTGTGAGATGATTTGAACTTAATTAAAGTTAGTCAACCTTGGGTTAGATTCGGATTTAACCCTAAGCTTGTCAAGTCACCTTTTCGAGAAATTGGCTTCCAGGTCGTGGCGAGGCACAGGGGCCTTCTTTGATCAAAACAACAACTACTTCCTTAGACAAAGCCAAGTTCAGGAAAATGATAACTTGAGTCACTTAAGACTATTTCCTGGTCTAACTAGTTTAGAATACGGCGAGGTAGCTTCAGCTAGTTCCACTCGGTCAAGTGCACCAAGCTAGATACGCCTTATCTAGCTCGAATACACGAGACTTTGTTTCCCTAATGTATTATCATCTCGCCGCGTCCTAATACTATGTTGTCAAGAGTTAACTAACTACTTGTCCTATCTAGCCATTCTAAAAGAAATAAAATAAAAGTATGATCAAGCTAAGTTATCGGGTATACTATTTTGGTATTAGCTCCCCCTGGACCATTGAACCAATATGGTCTATTTAAATAATTAACTTGATCCTAGGGAATCCAATACTTGTTGGTCCTTATATGTGAGTTTAATAGAGTTTTAGGGACCCAAGCTTGGACTCGTTGATGACTATGATTTACGATAGACATATATGATCGATTCGTAGTCTTTGGACTAAACCTGAGTCCGACTCTGTTGTACACAACTCTCTGAGTTCCAAGAAGTCGGTTAAGATTCTTGGACCCCATTGAGAACTTGTCCAAGTGAGCCTCGAGCTCTTGGACTTGTCCTTTCAAGAGGGAGTTCTCTTCTTCGAGTTTCTCAACTCTAGTTGAGTCCGCCTCTCGAATTTGACTAGTCGAAGAGGTCAGAGTGGCCTCTTGCTTGAGGGTTTCAACCTCCTCAAGCAAGGACTCGACCCTAGAATCGGACTTAGCTAATTTCCTAGTTAGCATTTTAATTGTATGATAAAGTGTAATAATTAAAGAACGGCTAACCTTGACTTTCTCTTTCGGCCCGGCTTTGAGTCTTTTCTCGAAGTCACTGGGTCGAGTCGAGTCGAGTTAGACTCAGACTCGACTGACTCGACTCGGACTCTTCTGGTCTTGCCATGTATGCTATGTCGACGCCTTCTTCTTCTTCGTTCTCCCAAGTTGCATGAAGAGCCTTCTTTGCTCCCTTTTTCTCGTTCCTCAATTTCTCTCTTTTTGTTCGAACTATTCTTCACACCATGTTGACTATTGCGGCCTCCTCTTTAGATTCGGATTCATCCTCGGGTTCAGATCCGTCTTCTTGCTCGGGAGGTGGCTTGTTCTTCTCCTTTCTTCTTCGTCCTACAAGTAAAGTAACACCTCTCTCTGCCCGGACCACGTTAGTTTGTTCATGAAGTTCGAATTCCTAAAACATTTCGTCTAGTCTAAGTTTTGAAAGGTCCTTAGAAAACTTGTAGGCATCAACCATGGATGCCCACAAGGTAGTCCTAGGGAAAGCATTTAAAGCATACCTTATAAGGTCCCGGTTCTCTACGGCTTGCCTGATCGAGTGAAGACCATTGACGATGTCTTGGGTCTGTGTTGGTGCAATCGGCCCAGGTCATGATTGACCGGACTCGAGTTTGACTCAAGCGATGTTTTAATGTTTGACATGGAAGTTTGACATCGATGTTTTTGTTGGTGCAATCGGCCCAGGTCACGATTGACCAGACTCGAGTTTGACTCGAGTTATGTTTTGATGTTTGACAAAGGGATTTGACAAAGTGTTTTGGCATTGATGTTTGACATTAATGTCGGTTAATATGTTGGGGAGATTGTTGGAGCAATCGACCCGGGTCATGTTTGACCGGACTCGAGTTTGACTCGAGGGAGACCTTAATGGTTGACTAGGGTTGACCATGTGATTATGGGAAAGTCCAAGCATGGGTCTTGGCAAGGTAAAGTCCAAGCATGGGTCTTGACAAATGAGAAGTCCAAGCATGGGTCTTGGCAAATGGAAAGTCCAAGCATGGGTCTTGGCATGGAAAGTCCAACATGGGTTGGCAAGGGAAAGTCCAAGCTTGAGTCTTGGCATTGGGGAAGTCCAAGGGGATTAATATTGGCAGCGTAAAGTCCAAGCGGAGTCTTGGCGGCATAAGTCCAATGTGCCTTGGCGGTGTAGACACCGTTAGCATGACATAGCCGATGGAAGCATATGAAGGCTAGCGCGATGGATGAACAAGTCATGGATGACTTGGAGGGATCCGAGAGGCGTGAGGCTGATGGAGATGGCTAGAAGGCTTAGGTCTAGGCTAAGGGTGGTCTAGCAAGTATGGGGGAACCATACTTGGGTTAAAACCTCATTGTTGAGGTTGGCAGTCGACTGGCATTATGGCTGGTTCGACTGCCGTGAGTCGACTTGAGTTCGAGCCTGCCGCTCGTCAGGCGTTAGCCGATCGATGGCTTTCGCAGTGATCGCCAAGGATGGCAATGATCCGGTCAAAGTGTTGAGCACAAAATGCTCCGTGAGCCGATCGTCGACTACGATTATTGTGGGCGCCGGCCGCCAAATGTTGGCGATCGCCAAGAGTCCCGTTGGAACTTTTCCAGCGTGGAATGAGTCGTTGTCTCACATCTACAGTGTTGGCAGTCGACTGGGGATTTATGGCAGTCGACTGCCAGGCGAAAATCCAGCCCAACTCGAGATAAAAGGGAGCTGTTCGTGGAGATGGCGATATCAGTACTTTGGAGGCTTTCTTGAGGCGATTTGAAGGCGATTTGCAGGTGCATTTCAGGGCCCTTCAACCTCATCCAAGCAACCAACAAGCAAAGCATTCAAACCCTAGTTTTGTAAAGTGTTCTTTACATTTCCTTTGTATTTGCTTGTATTTATTTTGTTTATTGTTGTAAACTTTTGTACGAGGTTTCTCCGCCTCCGACTTGTTGTCGAGAAGGAGTTGATTGATTAGTGATTGCATTGGCGTCGCTAGAGCTCGTTAGAGCTCGATTCGTGGAGTAGGAACCGTTACGGTTCCGAACCACGTTATATGCTTGTGTTGTGCTTGTGTTTGTGATTGTATTTCGTTATTGCTTTTATTATTTCTATTCCGCTGCGCATAACGAATTTTGTAGACAAGCACGCGAACGAATTCCATCGACGTACGGCACCGCGCTATTCACCCCCTGTTGGTGCAGTAGGCACCTAAGTCGAACCTAAGTTTTGATTATAGCAAACGATACAAAGTTAAGCATATATTGTTATCTCACGAGCTGAATCGAGTGTGCAGAAAATTGCTATAGCTGGAGCTGAAGGCTAGCGACACCTGGAGAAAGCCGCGGTGGTCGGGCGACACTCGAGAGACTTCGGAGGGAGCCGAAGGAATCGAGTGGAAGGCCGGAAGCAAAAGCGACACGTAAGTATCGAGGTAAGCTCGTGTGTGCGAGCGTAAGTGAGGTCGTATCCTCGTTACGGGGATAACCTTAAGCGTAGATCCGACCAAAGACATCTTATAGATGGTCTAGGTCAAGATCGGATGGTCGACGACCATCGAAATTATGTTTTTGTTGAGCTAATTTTGACCTGCAGCAAGCATCAGTCGACTGCTAGCTTGGAGGACTCGACTGCCGTCAAACAGTCGACTGCCGAAGGTCATCAATCGACTGATGCTGCCATCAGTCGACTGATGATGGCCATCAGTCGACTGATGGTCAATGATCAGATTCGAGGAGTCAAGGCTTATCACTCCACCTCAAAGCGGTTAGGTGTCAATTTGTGATTGGTTGAAGACCCATTCGAAAAGGAGCTCAAAAGCTATAAAAGGAGGGCCAAACCTAGGGTTTTTTCATCAATTCAAAAGCTTCCAAGTGCTTCCGATACACTCCGACTCTCCGACATCCCTACGACGAAGTGCTGCCGAGACGACGACTAGAGCTCCAACCTCCAATCTTTGAAGTCGTCGGTATAATCTTTAATTGTATAAGTTGTTTGTTTTATTCAAGCTTTAAATCATATCAAGGAGAGGGGGAGTGTCCCTCTACCTTGAGTCTTTCTTGAGTTTTTGTATTCGTTTAACTCCTATCTCCATCGAGAAGGAGTACGTTTAGTATTTGCCCTCCGTGCGTGGTCAAGGACCACTAGGGTCTTGGAGTAGTAGCCGTAGGCTACGAACCAAGTAAAAACCCTTCGTGTTTTATTTATCTATTTCTATCTTTCCGCTGCGTTTACTCGTGCCAATTCGAACGAATTACGAAAAAGTGTTATCGCTATTCTCCCCCCCCCCCTCTAGCGCTCAAATCGATCCAACAATTGGTATCAGAGCCGGGGGTTGCTAATATTTGGTGAAACCACCAATCTAGCTATTTTTTACAGTTTTATTTTTTTTAATTCTGTTTATTTCAGTTTTATTTTGTTTGTTAAGTTTTTTCTCCCGCACTACTAATCCAAGACGCGAGTCTTGGTACTTTTTGTGTTTTTGTGTCGTTGCTAGTTTTTCTTCTTCGTATCTTTTTGTCTTTTGTTTTAATGGCCCATCTCGAGGGTTTTAGCACCGTCCGACCTCCGTTTTACAATGGAGATGACTTCCGTTATTGGAAGGGTCGGATGGAATGCTTTCTCAAAACCCAACTCGAGATGTGGATCATAATCCAAACGGGTTTCACACTTCCGACTAATGAAGTGGGTGACTCCTTGGATTATGATCAATGGACCGTTGCAACAAAACGACAAATCGAAGCCGACGCCAAGGCAACACAAATTCTCCAATGCGGCCTATCCAAGGAGGAGCTAAATCGCGTCGGCCCCTTCATAAGCGCAAAGGATCTTTGGACAAAACTAATCGAGTTACACGAAGGATCGGATCAAGCCAAGGTATGTAAGCGTGATCTTCTTTTCAATAAATTATATAACTTAAAAATGCAGGAACACGAGTCCGCGACGCAACTCCACGCCCGTGTCCAGGACATCGTCAACAACCTACACGCAATCGGGCAAAAGGTCGAAAACCGCGACCTTATAAGGTATGTTCTAAACTCTTTTCCGAGGACTACCTTGTGGGCATCCATGGTCGATGCCTACAAGGTCTCCAAGGATCTTTCTAAAATTAGGTTAGATGAACTCTTTTCGGATTTCGAATTACATGAGCTGTCTAACTCGGAGCCCGAGAGGGGTATAGCTTTATTTGCAGGTTCAAAGAAGAAGAAAAATGCAAGCAAGCCACCACCAACCGAGGAAGAAGACGAGTCCGAAGAAGAAGTTGACCCGGAATTGACTGCCGAACTAATGAACCTAGCTCGAAGAATAGCCAAGGGACGAAAGCGAACCACGACTCGACCCAACCAAGGTAAACCTAAAAGTTCTAATATTAGGTGTTATGAGTGTAACAGGTTTGGACATATAAAGTCCGAGTGCCCCAAGCTCAACCACCAAGCACCTAAGCACAAGAAGGCCCTCAACGCGACATGGGAAGAAGCGTCATCCGAAGAAGACGAAGACCACGTCTTCATGGCAAAATCAATCGAGTCCGACACGGAGACCGAACCTGAACTTGAGTCGGAACCTGAGGATGACTCGGACTACGAAGCTACCTTCAAGTCAAGCCACGGATACGCATCCGGTTCAAAAGATACTCTTAAGGTGAGTCGTACTTTATTTAATACTTTACATAATACGGTTAGGTTTTTGTCTAGGAAGTTAGCTAAGTTTGAGTCCAAGGTCGAGACCCTGGTTGAGGAAGTTAAACTCCTCAAACACGAGGTCTCCCTAACCTCTTCGACTAGTCGAGTTCAAGAGAAGGACTCAACTCGGGTTGGAAAACTCGAAGTTGAGAACTCACTCTTGAAAAGTCAAGTCGAAGATCTTAGGAATATGTTGGAAAGGTTTACTTTGGGATCCAAAGGACTTGACCTCCTACTTGGATCGCAAAGGGCCGTGTACAACAAGGTCGGACTAGGGTTTAACTCAAACACGACCAATAAGTCATATATGTCAATCGTAAGTAGACATAAAAAATGTGTCCAAGCATGGGTCCCTAAGACCACTTTGATTTCAACTCTAGGATCCAACTCGTACTGGGTTCCCAAGGACCAAATCCACTATGTGGATAGACCGAACCGATTCAACGGTCTAAGGGGAGCCAGTACAAAACATGTTTGTGTTTTAACTTAGAAATTGCATGCTTAGATTTTCTTTGTTTATTTTTTTTTCTCTTTTCTTTTCTTTCGTGAACTCACTTAGAACATGTAAATAACCAACCAACTAAAATCCTTCAAAAAGATTGAGCCTCGGGGAGCCTCTTTTCAAATAATCAACTAAAATCCTTCGAAAAGATTGAGCCTCGGGGAGCCTCTTTTCAAAAATAACCAGTTAGACTAGGAAATAGTCTTAGGTGAGTCAAGTCATCATTTTCTTGAACATGGCTTTGTCTAAGGAAGTGGTCGATGATCCGATAAAAGAAGGCCCTTGTGCCTCGCCACGACCTAGAAGCCATGATCTTGAAAAGGTAAACTTGACAAGCCTTGGGTTAAATCCAAAAATAACTTAAACCTAAATCCACTTAATCATCTCAACATAACTTAAACCTAAATCCACTTAATCATCTCAACATAAAATAACTTAAACCTAAATCCACTTAATCATCTCAACATAACTTAAACCTAAATCCACTTAATCATCTCAACATAAAATAACTTAAACCTAAATCCACTTAATCATCTCAACATAACTTAAACCTAAATCCACTTAATCATCTCAACATAACTTAAACCTAAATCCACTTAACCATTTCAACATAAAATTACTCGAACTTAATCAATTTAATTGGGAGTGATCTCACAAAGAACACATAAGTATAACATGCTTGATCATATAGACTCAGGTGAGATGACCTAGGTTTAACAACTTACAACCATTTTTTTTTAATAATCTAACATCCAATCCAACCACCTTGTGTGTAGGATCAATGGATGTTAGACAGTGGTTGCTCCCGACACATGACCGGGGATCAACTCAAATTCGCGAAGCTTCGATTCAAACGACAAGGATCGGTAGCCTTTGGGAATAACGACAAGCTCAAAATCATCGGTTCAGGTGATATCGAACTTAACTCGAATTTCATTATTAAAAATGTATTACTTGTAGAGAATTTTGAATATAACCTGCTTAGCGTAAGCCAATTATGTGACAATAACTATAAGGTTGTATTTTTAGAAAATGAATGTGTAATTAAAACAAATGAAACAGCTAAAACAATACTCAAAGGAACTAGGACAAATAACATTTATACAATTAACTTAATCAATTCCTCAGCCAAATGTCTTATGACACAGGAAGAGGAATCATGGTTGTGGCACCGACGACTCGGTCACTCGCACCCAAGACTCGTCCACAAGATGAGTCAGAGTGGCTTAGTCAGAGGCTTACCCAACCTTAACAATTTGGTTAATAAAATCTGTAATGCTTGTCAACAAGGAAAACAACCTAGGACACAACACAAGTTAACTAACCAAGAACGAACCTCAAGTGTACTTGAGCTCCTGCATATGGATCTATTCGATTCACATGGAGCCAAGTCACTCAATAGAAGTCAATATTGCTTAGTCATAATTGACGACTACTCTAGGTTTACCTGGGTTAGGTTCATCAAACATAAAAATGATACCCTAGATCAATTAATCAATCTATTCAAATTAATCGAGAATCAAAAGAACCTTAAGGTTAAAAGACTTAGAAGCGATCATGGTGGTGAATTCGAAAATCAAAGGTTCACCGACTTCTGTAACCTAAACGGATACCACCATGAATTCTCTTGCCCTAGGACCCCTCAACAAAATGGCCTAGTGGAGCGGAAAAACCGAACTCTACAAGAAGCCGCTAGGACCATGTTGAATGAATACGACCTACCCGATAGGTTTTGGGCAGAAGCCGTTAGTACGGCTTGCTATGTCCAGAATAGGATCCTTATGGTAAAGAGGCACCTTAAGACCTCGTACGAGATTTATCACGATAAAATACCTAACATCAAGTACTTTAGGGTATTTGGGTGTAAGGTACATATCCTAAACACTAAGGATCACCTAGGGAAATTTACATCCAAAACCACGACCGGAATCTTTCTAGGATACTCAACTACAAGTAGAGCTTATAGAGTATATAACCACGACACCCTTAGAGTCGAGGAAACCATTAATGTAGTGTTCGATGAAGGCCACGAACCTACAAAACCCCCGGCAACCCCAATTAGCGAATCGACTCATACTAAACCTGACTCCGACCCTGAGATTGAGTCTAATCCACATCAACCAACTTCTCTTGTCGACCAAGTGACAAGTGATCCGAGTCAAACTAGTGTTCAACCAAGTCACCCCACTGATCAAGAATTAGGTGACACAAACCCAACCCAATCTAGGATTCAGACTAACCACCCTATCGATCAAGTGATAGGAGATCCTAATCTAGGAGTTCGAACTAGAGCATCCTATAGGAACCTTAGTCAAATTTCCTTAATTTCAAAAATAGAACCCAAATCAATTGAACAAGCTCTTCTTGATCCCGATTGGATTATTGCAATGCGAGAAGAGCTAGCTCAATTTACTAGGAATGAAGTGTGGGAGTTAGTACCACCACCTAAAGACAAAACGATAATTGGAACAAGGTGGGTGTTTCGGAATAAGCTTGATGATAAAGGTGAAGTAGTTAGAAACAAGGCTAGGTTAGTCGCCAAAGGGTTTAGTCAAGTCGAAGGCTTAGATTACGACGAAACCTATGCCCCAGTAGCTAGACTCGAATCCATTCGAATGTTGCTAGCTTATGCCGCAAATCGAGGATTTAAACTATTTCAAATGGATGTTAAGCCGGCATTCCTAAATGGATACATTAAAGAAGAAGTTTATGTTAGCCAACCCCCCGGATTCGAGAATCTAGATAAACCCGACCATGTCCTAAAACTTAAGAAAGCTCTCTATGGACTTAAACAAGCTCCTCGAGCTTGGTACGAGAGACTTTCAATCCATCTTAAGTCAAAAGGGTTTAACCAAGGCTTAGTTGACCCAACTCTCTTCGTAAAAACCTTAGGTAAAGAAATATTCATAGCTCAAATTTACGTAGACGATATAATTTTTGGAACCTCTAACTCAGCCTTACTAAACGAGTTCGTTTCACTCATGGAAAGTGAGTTCGAAATGAACTTGGTAGGCGAGTTAAGTTTCTTTTTAGGTCTACAAATTAAACAAACTAAGGATGGTATATACCTACATCAACAAAAATACACTAAGGAGTTAATTAAAAGATTTGGAATGCAAGACGCTAAGATAATAAACACCCCAATGGCGACTAATGTTAGCATAGGAGAAGACCTAGAAAGTAAGTTCATTGACTTAAAGTACTATAGGAGTGCGATAGGAAGTCTCCTATACTTAACTGCGAGTCGACCCGATATCCTATTCGCAGTAAGTATGTGCGCTAGGTTTCAAACCTGTGCTAAGGAATCTCACCTAACCCTAGTTAAGCGTATCCTTAGATATCTTAAGGGTACACTTAACGTTGGTATTTGGTACCCTAGATCTACAGAGTTCGAACTAATCGGCTACTCCGATTCGGATTATGCCGGTAGTAAACTCGATAGGAAAAGCACGAGTGGTTGTTGTCAACTACTCGGCTCGAGTCTAGTGAGTTGGTGCAGTAGGAAGCAACATTGTGTTGTCTTATCTACCACCGAAGCCGAATACGTTGCGATGGGTGAGTGTGTAACTCAGCTTCTTTGGATGAAGCACACTCTCCGAGACTTTAGGTTGGACTTCACCAAAACTAAAATTTTTGTAGACAACATAAGTTCAATAAATCTAACTAAGAACCCTATATGCCATTCGAGGACAAAGCATATAGAGGTAAAACACCATTTCATTCGAGAACATGTAGCCAACAGCTCCATACAACTCGAATACGTTGACTCGAAGTCTAACCTAGCCGACCTATTTACTAAACCACTACCCGAAGCCGAATTTAGTCTCTTGAGACGAAAATTGGGCATGTGCGTAGTAGAATAGGATTTTTGCAAGTTATATTACTACTATTTTTTCACTTTTTAATTTTCATGGAACTAGCATAGGACATACCTTAGATATCATGCACCTATAGATTTAAGGAGCCAATACATCTCACAACACATAGGACTAATGTGTTTGTGTACTTAGCCACGTAGATGGGCGTGAGATGTTAGGACCTTACTCCTGGTTCCAGATGTAGAGCTAGTGCATCACTATGAACCACAGAGTATAATCATCCATACTAAACGACTCTGACCAGGACTGGTTGATCTTTCATATCAATCAAGCCAAATATGAGTCGAACATTTTATAGATGAATTTAATTTCAGTATATTATTTTCAAAAATGTGGGACATGCTTGGACTTTAAATTTAGCACTTATTTTGTTTTCCACACACCTCTCACTCTTTTCGATATATGGCAAAAGGGGGAGAAAAAGGTCCAAAATTAAGGGGGTTAAATTTTTTTAAACTTAACCCCTTAACTCTTACTAAAGTTAACTTTAAGTTTTGAAAACTTATTTAACTTTTTACAAAAGGCCAAAGTTAAGAAATCATTTTTGATGTCATAACTTACACTTATTTTAAATACTATGGCCAATATTAAGTAATTTTGGTTACTTACTTTTTGTTAGTAGCAAACATCAAGGGGGAGAGTTAAAACTCTTTCTCAAGTACTCACCCTCGGTCAAGGGGGAGGATTCCTCAAGGAGGAGCACTTGAAAAAGAGTTCTTATACTCCTAGTCATTCATGTTTTTTTTATACTCCTGCACATTCATGCATATCTTTTCTTAATGCGCTTAATTTTCTTAACTTTGTATGTGGGTTTGCCATAAATCAAAAAGGGGGAGATTGTTGGTGCAGTAGGCACCTAAGTCGAACCTAAGTTTTGATTATAGCAAACGATACAAAGTTAAGCATATATTGTTATCTCACGAGCTGAATCGAGTGTGCAGAAAATTGCTATAGCTGGAGCTGAAGGCTAGCGACACCCGGAGAAAGTCATGCAGGACGGCGACACTCGAGAGACTTTGAGGAGCCAAGGAATCGAGTGGAAGGTCGGAAGCAAAAAGACACGCAAGTATCGAGGTAAGCTCGTGTGCGAAGCGTAAGTGAGGTCGATCCTCGCTTACGGGATAATCTTAAGCGTAGATCCCACCAAAGACATCTTATAGATGGTCTAGGTCAAGATCGGATGGTCACACCATCGAAATTATGTTTTTGTTGAGCTCTTTGACCGCACATCACCGATCACGGAGGACTCATCAATCAGTCATCAATCGATCGATCGCCATCACGATCGATGATGGCCATCAGTCGACTGATGGTCAATGATCAGATTCGAGGAGTCAAGGCTTATCACTCCACCTCAAAGCGGTTAGGTGTCAATTTGTGATTGGTTGAAGACCCATTCGAAAAGGAGCTCAAAGGCTATAAAAGGAGGGTCAAACCTAGGGTTTTTTCATCAATTCAAAAGCTTCCAAGTGCTTCCGATACACTCCGACTCTCCGACATCCCTACGACGAAGTGCTGCCGAGACGACGACTAGAGCTCCAACCTCCAATCTTTGAAGTCGTCGGTATAATCTTTAATTGTATAAGTTGTTTGTTTTATTCAAGCTTTAAATCATATCAAGGAGAGGGGGAGTGTCCCTCTACCTTGAGTCTTTCTTGAGTTTTTGTATTCGTTTAACTCCTATCTCCATCGAGAAGGAGTTCGTTTAGTATTTGCCCTCCGTGCGTGGTTTCGTTCAGTTACATGTGCTAGGGTCTTGGGTATCGAAGTATTGAACATCAAAACCCTTCGTGTTTTATTTATCTATTTCTATCTTTCCGCTGCGTTTACTCGTGCCAATTCGAACGAATTACGAAAAAGTGTTATCGCTATTCCCCCCCCCCCCCCTCTAGCGCTCAAATCGATCCAACACCCCCCTCTAGCGGCCTCATTTTCCCCAACAAGTGGTATCAGAGCCTGGTGGCTCTTCAACGGATTAACAACCGGGAGCAAGACGCTAGAGGGTGAAGATGGAGTTAGAAGGACAATTAGGATGGGACATCAACTCACCGATGCCCTACACCCTATACGGACGAGAAGACTTCAATTATTGGAAGAGAAGAATTGAAGATTTTATTATGATGAGAGATTTTGAGGAATGGTCTATTTTGATGGATGGATTTGAATATCCAATAGGACCAAGAGGGGGATTTCTCAAAAAGAAGAAATGGACCGAAGAGCAAATTCAAGCATCCGAGAAAAATGATAAGGTGATAAAATTTCTAATTGATTTAATGCCTAACAATATCTTGTGTCTGTTAGGTAATTATGTAGATGCAAAGGAGCTATGGAGCCAAGTGGCAAAGCTCCATGAAAATTTACCATCGGTCCAAGAAGAAGAAGAGGAGGAGTGCTCACCTTCTCAAGCTCAAGCAAGCACATCCCCATCTAAAGAGCTTGAGGAGTCCGAAGTTGATAGGGAATCAACTTCCGGATTGGTAGAAGAGGTGGAAGAAGTGGAAGAAGTATCCACTTCTAGAATTGAGGAGGAGAGACCATCCTCAACACCGGAGCAATACCAAGAAGCTTCGACATCCGGTCAAGATGAAGAAGCCCAAAATTCAACTCCGGCACCTACCATTAACCTAGGTAACTCAAACATATGTATTAATAATAAAATGCATATAATATGTTTTGAGTGTAGGGAGTATGGGCATTACAAGAGCAAATGCCCAAAGAAAGTGAGAAAAGTTTCTCCGTCGCCCAAAAGTCAACAAACGTCAACGGATGCCGGTGTTCCCACCAAAAGGAGCAAGGAGCACGTGGTGTGCTTCAAATGCCGACTACCGGGTCATTACCGGAGTCAATGCCCAACGAAGAAGAAGGAAGGAGCTACACATGTAGGGGGAGCCTCCAAGGCAAACCCTAAGGTATATTTCAATAATGCACCTTCTAGATTTAATAGTCAAAAGCATGCTAGGAACTTTAATTCCCTTGCAATTTATCATGAAAAGCATGCTAGAGACAAACATATTTGTTTAGGAGCTAAGAAAGTTCATTTTAATAATAAGGAGAAAGTTGGGACTAATGTCCCTAAAAACAATTTACCTAAGGACAAACCTAGGTCAAATAACTCAAGATCAATTTTACCTAGGGAGACAATTAGAAAGGTGCAAGAGCATCTAGGTGTTAACCCTAAATGGACTAGGCATATGCCTAGGAAGTCCAATGCCCATGGTTCAAATCAAAATTCTAAAATTGGACAATTAGAATTAGAGAACCAAGCCTTAAGGTCAAGGCTTGAAAAACTTGAGAAGACCCTTAGGAATATGCAAAATCAATTTAAAGGGTCTAATGGTCAAACTCCTAGGTCAAGAAGTCAAAGTCAACATCTAGGACCTAAGAAACAAAAGTCATCCAAGGGCAAACCTAAGCCCAAGGAAACCTATCACAATGTTCCATTTGATTATGGAACTAAACCTAGGAAGACCAAGGTTACTAGGGAAGTTATCCCTAAGAGTAACCAAAGGGTATGCCTAGTGGCTAGGGTTTCAAGGAAACCTAGGGTGGCTACTAAGAAGGTTGCAAGGGGAGTTACCCCTAGAGTCAACCTAGGCAAGAAACTAATGACCAAGGCTAATAAGCCTAGGAGGGTCATTAGGAAGGTATCTAGGGAGGTTATCCCTAAGGAATACCTAATTAACCCTAGGAGCTCAAATAGGTTTTGGGTTCCTAAAAGCGTGATTGATTCACGCTAAATGGGTTAGGGTGTGTCAACCTTAAATGGATGAGTTGTTAACTCAACCATGGTAAAGGTGACACCTTAGGACATTTTCAAGGTCATGGTTACCTTGGGAATGTGGATTGATTTGATTCCTAAGAGTTTTTAGGAGGTGCCAATATTATTTGAGAAGTTTGTTAAAATGATCAATTTGGCACAATTTAGGTTTAGAGGTTAGTGTGTCATTTTGGGTTTTTGGCACACTAGGAGGATTAGTGAAAATATGGCAAAATGTAATTAATTATATGAAATGGCAATTAATTCTAAAATGTAGGTATTGCTATACCTATATATTTTATATGCCATGATTTGTTTGCCATATGCCATGTCATGACATCATGCTTTATTCTTAATCATTTTATGTGTCATGATTATGCTTAGGGTTAGATAAATGTCATGTGCTCTAGATCTTATCATATGTCATGACATCATGATCATTGGCCATGTTTTAATAAATGCTATTATTTATGCCATGATCATACATTCATGCATTTAATTGATTAAAATTGATTTAAGGACAATGGCATGACTTGGAGTCCCATTTATAAGGGAATCAAGTAGAGTTGCCTTAGAAAAATACATGAAACCCTAGTTTTAGGAAGAACAAAACCCACATCTCACATCCAATTGACATGTATGTGTATTTATACACCCTAGATACATGTGAGATGCTAGGATATGAGTTAAGTTCAAGGTGCATAGTTTTTGCATCTAGATGAACTAAAACTCATCTAATTTTAAGTGTGGATCATTGGGAGAGCGTGTGTACAAGTCATGTACATAGAGCCCAAGGAATATGATCCAAAATAAGGTTTTGAAAATATTTTAAAATTATTTTGAAAAACCTTGGTGAAGTCTATCTTTTGATAGCAATCACCATTGATGAAGTTGATACAAAGTAGGGCCAAAACATTGAAAATTTCAATGGTTTTGAACTTTGTGCCAATTTCACTATTTTATGGGTAAAATATTTTTCAAACATTTTTCACCCATTGTACTGGTCATAAGTATTATACGTATCAAATTTCAGGATTTTTCGAATTACGTATAATTATTTATGATTTTCTGAAATTCATTTCTGATAACTGAAAATCGAGATTTTCAGTTATCAATCGACTGCCCTGGGTAGCAGTCAACTGATGGGAGTGGAAGTCGACTGATTACTGTCAGGAGTCGACTGCCAGGTCTGATTTTGGAAAAAACAAGGTTGTTTAGCCCATTTTCAGACATGGTAAAGGTCCCTAACCACTTCTAACCCTAGGATATGCTTTGGGAAGCATTATAAAGGATGAAAATCCATTGGATATGGATTAGGAGAAGTGTTAGGTCAAAGTATCAATTTGAGGTGGTGGAAAGTTCAATGTTGAATTTCCATCCTTAATTTTGATGGTTTAGAGTTCCTATTGGCTTAGGGACTTCCCAAGGACATTGTTGGTACAATGGTCAAGGGGGAGCAAGCTTTTAGGGGGAGTTATCCATCTTGGGATGATGGATGTGTTTTCTCTTCTTGAAGGGGGAGAAGGTATTGGGAGAATGTTATCAATTTGGAAAATTGATGGCTTTTGATACCCAATTTGGAAATTGGGAGAGTGAGATAGGGTTGCCTCTCTTGAGTGATATGAGACTTATCACTAAGAAGATGGTAGGCATCCTAGATATTTTTAAATCAAGGGGGAGATTGTAAGATCTCATTGGGACATGAGACATTGACCTCCTTGGAGAGATAACCTTTTTGATGTATGTCAAAAAGGGGGAGAGTGAAATTACCAATTTGGGAAATTGGCAAGGTAATTTGAGTTAGGGGACTAACTCAAGGTTTGTTTTGTCAAACATCAAAAAGGGGGAGATTGTTGGTGCAATCGGCCCAGGTCACGATTGACCAGACTCGAGTTTGACTCGAGTTATGTTTTGATGTTTGACAAAGGGATTTGACAAAGTGTTTTGGCATTGATGTTTGACATTAATGTCGGTTAATATGTTGGGGAGATTGTTGGAGCAATCGACCCGGGTCATGTTTGACCAGACTCGAGTTTGACTCGAGGGAGACCTTAATGGTTGACTAGGGTTGACCATGTGATTATGGGAAAGTCCAAGCATGGGTCTTGGCAAGGTAAAGTCCAAGCATGGGTCTTGGCAAATGAGAAGTCCAAGCATGGGTCTTGGCAAATGGAAAGTCCAAGCATGGGTCTTGGCATGGAAAGTCCAACATGGGTTGGCAAGGGAAAGTCCAAGCTTGAGTCTTGGCATTGGGGAAGTCCAAGGAGATTAATATTGGCAGCGTAAAGTCCAAGCGGAGTCTTGGCGGCATAAGTCCAATGTGCCTTGGCGGTGTAGACACCGTTAGCATGACATAGCCGATGGAAGCATCTGAAGGCTAGCGCGATGGATGAACAAGTCATGGATGACTTGGAGGGATCCGAGAGGCGTGAGGCTGATGGAGATGGCTAGAAGGCTTAGGTCTAGGCTAAGGGTGGTCTAGCAAGTATGGGGGAACCATACTTGGGTTAAAACCTCATTGTTGAGGTTGGCAGTCGACTGGCATTATGGCCGGTTCGACTGTCGTGAGTCGACTTGAGTTCGACTGCCAGAGTGAAGCCTGGCGATCGGCGCTGAAGCGGCCGATCGATGGCTCGCAATCGATTGCGAGGATGGCGATCGCCAATGAGTGTCGAGTGTTGAGCAGCAGAATGCTCGTGAGCCGTCACGACCTACGGTATGCGTCGGCGCAATGTTGGCGATCGCCAAGAGTCCCGTTGGAACTTTTCCAGCGTGGAATTAGTCGTTGTCTCACATCTACAAAGTTGGCGCATGATCGGGATTTATGGCGATCACAAAGCGGAAATCCAGCCCAACTCGAGATAAAAGGGAGCTGTTCATGGAGATGGCGATATCAGTACTTTGGAGGCTTTCTTGAGGCGATTTGAAGGCGATTTGTAGGTGCATTTCAGGGCCCTTCAACCTCATCCAAGCAACCAACAAGCAAAGCATTCAAACCCTAGTTTTGTAAAGTGTTCTTTACATTTCCTTTGTATTTGCTTGTATTTCTTTTGTTTATTGTTGTAAACTTTTGTACGAGGTTTCTCCGCCTCCGACTTGTTGTCGAGAAGGAGTTGATTGATTAGTGATTGCATTGGCGTCGCTAGAGCTCGTTAGAGCTCGATCCATGGAGTAGGAACCGTTACGGTTCCGAACCACGTTATATGCTTGTGTTGTGCTTGTGTTTGTGATTGTATTTCGTTATTGCTTTTATTATTTCTATTCCGCTGCGCATAACAAATTTTGTAGACAAGCACGCGAACGAATTCCATCGACGTACGACACCGCGCTATTCACCCCCCCTCTAGAGGCCTCATTTTCCCCAACAGTTTTGTTAGTAATATATGAGAGATGTCCTAAGGTAATCACCTTATGTTTAAACCATTTATATGATAAATGAAGATTCACTATTTGAGTATACATGTTTTCATGTATTTGATTAGATCTTAAACTCATTTACTGAATGTCCATGATACGATTCACAGCATGAGAGAATTTGTGATTGGATCACAACTAGTGAGTATCTCTACATGTGTAATTGTGATATATCGAAATTATCCCAAGTCGGTGAATTGATGGTTATGGACACCATTGATTCTGTCGAGACTAACACGAGGTATACTCCTTTGTGTATCCAAGCAGCTGATTCTCACTGGCTAGAGACATTGTGATGTCCGGAGTTAATCGTGGATGCTAGTTATGGTAACTAGTTCATTGGAGTGACCAGCCGTAAGACTTCATATGGCTCTCTGCATATATAGATATGTCAATGAAGTTCTTACTGTAGCTTAAGTGCGATGTTCCTTTGACTTGCGGTATTCAAGTCATCTTGATCATAAAGACTTATGCTTTGACATCTTAAGCAAGCATCTCTGAGGAGATGTGGACCCGGGATGATTGGGTATAAGTCAAAGTGATCGAAGGTGTTTGAATAGCCTATAAAGGATTCACCACTCCTTGCGAGGAGATGTATACCCATGGCCTCTCGTTAGATTGTTACTAAAGTCTTTGGCCAAAGCATTACATGTTTAGAGTAAGGAACTCTTCGATACATGTGCAGTAACTAGAATCCGTAGGACGAGGAAATGATACTTGGGCTAGGTATGACGTAGTCAGCCTAGTGGGGACTGACACTATAGACCATGTTCTGAACCAAGTGAGTATAATATGAGTGAAGGGAATGGGGCACGATTCATTATAGCTGCTGAAGGGTTTCAGAAATAGTTCTGGATCAACCGTTGATCTTTTCGGTTAATTGGGGATCATGATGTACTACTATGTGTCACTCATGATTGTTCTATAATTAATGGTTAATTATAGACGTCCAACATAAACCGAGAACCTATTTGGTCACACGCACAACGAGCGTAATCCGAAGGATTTAAAACGAGCTTGAGAATGAGATTCTCAGACCGAGAGAAACTAGGTTTGGTTGGACCAAACAATGAAGCGAGCATGAAATCGTTTCAGTCGCAATGGAAGCATGGATGGGCCGTGTCTTATGAAGACATGATGGATGAACCAAATTGGTTTGGTTCTAATCTAATGGAGTAGAATAAACCAAAGGGTTTGGTTTGTTTTAAACGAATGAACCAAAGATGGTTCGGTTCATTTTAACTTAAAATAAACCATCATGGTTTGGTTTATTTTAACCTAAATTAATGGAGCTGGTTAACGGGCTTTTGGTTATGATCCGATAACCATTAAGAGAATTTGTTCTCTATAAAATAGGGCTTAAGGGTTTTTGTTAAGCCCTAATCCAAGTCCTTGCAACTCTAAGTTGTCGCCCCCTCCTTCTCCTTGGTGTAGTCGGCGCCAACCCCCCTTGCCGCCGCCCACCTCCAAGCTCCTTGCGGCGTCCAGAGCTGCGTCCTTCCCCTTGCGTCGAGCTGCTGCGGAGGACCTCCGGTGATCTCCTTTGGGTCGGCGACAAGGTGAGCTTGCTTTCCTTATTTGGCGACCCTATTCCTCCACCAAAGCTGTCCAGTTTTCTGGACAGCTTGTTTCCTTCTTGTCGGGCGTCATTTGGGCGGCGTTTGGAGCTCCGACAGCGGTAGCTTCTTGCGAGATTGATCTCGGTAATCCTCATAGGTGGAGGACGAAGGATTCATCAAACGGTTGACGAATACCTCTCCGGAGAAGCGAGTTTTTGAGGACTCATTTTGGATCCGAATTTTGATTCGGATCGTGATCTTCTCTCGATCACATCGTCTTCAACACGAGGCTAGTAACCCATACGAAGATGAGGCTCGTGACTTAGTGAAGTCATCCCGAAGATACTCGGCGTGGATACGGATAGAGACGATTCTAGCGAGGATTGTTCCGGTTGATGTCTTTCCCGCTACACGTGATACGTCAGGTATACGTAGTATAAATGTACTTTTATTGTAAAATTTGAATTTACGATTATGTCTACACATGTTGTACTATGCATGCGTGTAGTGTGTGTGTTGTAATAAATTAGATTTATTATTTTTATTTCTTCCGCTGTACACATGTTTACAAAACATGTTCGAACACACACTCGCCGCGGTGCCGGAAACCCAACAGTGGTATCAGAGCCCAGGTTGTGTTTCGACATAATCGTAAAATTGTTTTGCGATAGTCATAATGATATTTCTGGAAATTTTCTACTTTTGGAAAGTTAAAAGTATTTATGGAAATTTTTAATTTTAAAAAGTCTAGAAGTAGTTATGGAAATCTTCTACTTTTGGAAAGTTGGAAGTATTTATGGAAATTGATATTTTCCATAAATAAAATATTTGATTAGATTTTGGAAATTTGTTTCCTAATTTAATCATGATTTGAATTGGGAAATCAAATCTTAAAATATTTTATTTCCATAAGTAGTTTTGATGATTTAGGAAATTTGTTTCCTAAATTGACTTTCCTTAATCAACACTTTCCACGAATAAAATATGTGATTAGATTTGGAAAATTTATTTCCTAATTTAATCATGATTTGATTTGAAGAATCAAATCTCAAACATATTTTATTTCCATAAATAGTTATGACATATAAGGAAATTTTGTACATGTCATGTAATTGCATTAGATGCATATCATTATGTCATGCGTGTCGTGACATGTAGATGTATGTCATGTATGTCATGTCATGTAGATAATAGTTATTTGCATGCAAAGAGGATGAGACATAAAAACCCTTACTCAATATTAAAGCCTACACCTTCCATTAATATGGTTAGAACCAGAGTTCTGTTTCTTGTTTGGGTTGTTGGACTCTCTCCAAGCCCAGCTCGAACCCGAACATGTTCAAACCATGGAATAGTTTAATACTAATATGGTAAGAGTCAGAGGTCAATCGTTAGCTTTGGTTGTTGGACTCTCTCCAAGCGGGGCTAATTGGTTGAATGTACTCTAACCATATTAAAACTATGTCTTGATTAATGGGTTGGCTTTAACCTGGAGCATCGGCTTGTTGGACTCTCTCCAAGGTCGATGTGAAGGGAGGTGAAGTTGGGTGCTATGCATATAATGCATACTTGTTAATGTGTTAACAACCCGATGTATGTGTGAACATTCAATAAGTTGATAGCACATTCTGATAGTTGCATATATTTGATATGCAATCGGTATATTTGATAACTACCATCGTAGTTATGAATGGATTGTTGGACTCTCTCCAAGGTTGTTCATATCTATGTTGGATATCAGCCCATTCGGAGATGGACCTACGATCTCCCGAAGTGATTTTGGGGTTTTTGAAATTCGAAAAATGAATGGGATTTATGAATGTATATTGATGCATTTTAAATCATCTTTCTTATATATGCTCGAGTTGTATTTCTAGGATAAATGATTGATCATGATGTCTTTGTATTTGCACTCTATCTTGGATTAAAATAAATTGACTGTGTCAAACTTCTTGGTGTAAGTAATATATGAGAGATGTCCTAAGGCAATCGCCTTATGTATGAACCATTTATATGATAAATGATGATTCACTATTTGAGTATACATGTTTTATGTATTTGATTGGATCTTAAACTCATTTACTGAATGTCCACGATACGATCCACAGCATGAGAGAATTTGTGATTGGATCACAACTAGTGAGTATCTCTACATGTGTAATTGTGAAGTATCGGAATTATCCCTAGTCGATGAATAGATGGATTTGGACACCATCAATTCTGTCGAGACTAGCACGAGGTATACTCCTTGGTGTATCCAAGCAGCTGATTCTCACTAGCTGGAAACATTGTGATGTCCGGAGTTGATCGTGGATGCTAGTTATGGTAACTAGTTCATTGGAGTGACCAGCCGTAAGACTTCATATGGTTCTCTGCATATATAGATATGTCAATGAAGTTCTTACTGTGGCTTAAGTGCGATGTTCCTTTGACTTGCGGTATTCAAGTCATCTTGATCATGGGGACTTATACTTTGACATCTTAAGCAAACATTTCTAAGGAGATGTGGACCCGGGATGATTGGGTATAAGTCGAAGTGATCGAAGGTGTTTGAATAGCCTATAAAGGATTCACCACTCCTTGCGAGGAGATGTATACCCATGGCCTCTCGTCGGATTGTTACTAAAGTCTTTGGCCAAAGCATTACATGTTTAGAGTAAGGTACTCTTCGATACATGTTGAGTAACTAGAATCCGTAGGACGAGGAAATGATACTTGGGCTAGGTGTGACGTAGTCAGCCTAGTGGGGACTGACACTATAGACCATGTCCTGAACCAAGTGGGTATAAGATGAGTGAAGGGAATGGGGCACGAATCATTCGAGCCAAGGGTTTGAAATAGTTCGATCAACCGTTGATCTTTTCGGTTAATTGGGGATCATGATGTACTACTAGGTGCCACTCATGATCGTTCTATAATTAATGGTTAATTATAGACGGCCAACATAAACCGAGAACCTATTTGGTCACACGCACAACGAGCGTGATCCAAAGGATTTAAAACGAGCTTGAGAATGGGATTCTCAGACCGAGAGAAACTAGGTTTGGTTGGACCAAACATAAAGCGAGCATGAAATTGTTTCAGTCGCAATGGAAGCGTGGATGGGCCGTGTCTTATGAAGACATAATGGACGAACCAAAATGGTTTGGTTCTAATCCAATGGATGAGAATAAACCAAAGGGTTTGGTTTATATTAAACGAATGAACCAAAGGTTGGTTCGGTTCGTTTTAACTTAAAATAAACCATCATGGTTTGGTTTATTTTTAACTTATCTTAATGGAGCGGGTTAACGGGCTATATGGATATGATCCATTAACCATTAAGAGAATTAGTTCTCTATAAAAGAGGGCTTAAGGGATAATTAAGCCCTAATCCAAACCCTAAAAAAAGTTGCCGCCCAACCCTAGAAGGAGTTGCCGCCCAAGCTCCTTGGCCGCCCAGCCCCCTTGTGCCGCCGTCAAGACCCTTGCCGGCGTCCAAGCTCCAGCCGGTGAACCTCCGGCGACCCTCCGGTGATCTCCTATCGGTTTGGCATCAAGGTGAGCCTTTTCTCTCCTTGTTTTGTCCGGCGCCTATTCCTCCACCAAGCTGTCCAGTTTTCTGGACAGCTTCTTCTCCTCTCGTCGGAGCGTCGTTTGGACGACGGTTAGTGCTCCGACAGTGGCTAACATACCGGGGATTTGATCTCCGGTAATCCTCTGAGGTGGAGGACGAAGGATTCGTCAAACGGTTGACGAATACCTCTCCGGAGAAGCGAGTCTTGAGGACTTGTTTTTAGGTCCGAATTTGGATTCGGATCGTGATCATCTCTCAATCACGTCGTCTTCAACACGAGGCTAGTAACTCGTACGAAGACGAAGCTCGTGGCTTGGCGAAGTCATCCCGAGGAGCTCGGCGTGGATACGGATAGAGACGATTTTTACGAGAATCATTCCGGTTGATGCCGTTCCCGCTACACGTCATACGAAAGGTATAACGTAGTTTAAATTTCCTTTTATTGCAAATTTTAATTTACGGTTATGTCTACACTTGTTGTAATATGCATGCGTGTGTTGTGTGTGTTGTAATAAATGTAGATTTATTATTTTTATTGCTTCCGCTGTGTTCATGTTTACGAAACATGATCGAACACACACACGCCGCGGTGCCGGAAACCCAACAGTGGTATCAGAGCCCAGGTTGTGTTTCGACATAATCGTAAAATTGGTTTTGCGATAGTCATAATGTATTTCTGGAAATTTTCTAATTTTGGAAATTTAGAAGTATTTATGGAAATTTTTCAATTATGGAAAGTCTAGAAGCATTTATGGAAATCTTCCACTTTTGGAAAGATGGAAGTATTTTATGGAAATTGATATTTTCATAAATAAAATATTTAATTAGATTCTGGAAATTTATTTCCTAATTTAATTATGATTTGATTTGGGAAATCAAATCTTAAAATATTTATTTCCATAAGTAGTTTTAAAGATTTAGGAAATTGGTTTCCTAAATAGATTTTCCTTAATCAAATAATTCCATGAATAAAATATGTGATTAGATTTGGAAATTTGTTTTCTAATTTAATTATGATTTGATTTGGAGAATCAAATCTTAAACATATTTTATTTCCATAAATAGTTATGACAAATAAGGAAGTTATATACATGACATAATTGTATGCCATGTAATTGCATTAGATGCATATCATTATGCCATGCGTGTCGTGACATGTAGATGTATGTCATGTATGCCATGCCATGTAGATAATAGTTATTTGCATGCAAAGAGGATGAGACATAAAACCCTTAAACAATATTAAAGCCTACACCTTCCATCAATATGGTTAGAACCAGAGTTCCGTTTCTTGTTTGGGTTGTTGGACTCTCTCCAAGCCCGGCTCGAACCCGAATATGTTCAAACCATGGAATAGTTTAATACTAATATGGTAAGAGTCAGAGGTCAATCGTTAGCTTTGGTTGTTGGACTCTCTCCAAGCTGGGCTAATTGGTTGAATGCGCTCTAACCATATTAAAACTATGTCCCGATTAATGGGTTGGCTTTAACCTGGAGCATCGGCTTGTTGGACTCTCTCCAAGGTCGATGTAAAGGGAGGTGAAGTTGGGTGCTATGCATATGATGCATACTTGTTAATGTGTTAACAACCCGATGTATGTGTGAACATTCAATTAGTTGATAGCACATTGTGATAGTTGCATATACATGATATGCAATCAGTATATTTGATACCTACCATCGTAGTTATGAATGGTTTGTTGGACTCTCTCCAAGGTTATTCATAACTATGATGGATATCAGCCCATTCGGAGATGGACCTACGATCTCCCGAAGTGATTTTGGGGTTTTTGAAATTCGAAAAATGAACGGGATTTATAAATGTATATTGATGCATTTTAAAATCATTTTCTCATATATGCTCGTTTTGTATTTCTAAGATTGATCATGATGTCTTTAAATTGCGTTCCATTTTGGATTCGAATAAATTGACTGGGCCGAACTTCTTGGACTGGCTTAGAAACTTGAGAATTGTTCTCAAGGTTGAAAAGCTTGCAAATGTCCTCGAAGCGCCTCTTCTTGCCCGTCCTAGTGACAATGCAACTCTAGACCAATTGTTGGCCTATCAGAAACATGTGAGTGATTCTGAACAAATGAGTTTCATCATGCTAGCCATGATGGAACCCAAGCTACGAAAGCAGCATGAGCATATGGATGCTCATATCGTAGTTCTTCATCTTCATGAGTTGGTTGATGAGCAAGTGAGATTCGAAAGGTTCGAAGTCTCCAAGCTCCTCTTCACCTCTAAGATGCAAGAAGGTTCATCTGTGGTCTTTGCCAACATCAAGGCGTGGAGTCTTCTGAGAAGCATGAGCAGGGGACAGTGCTGTTAGTTGATTCCTCGAAGAAAGGTTCTAAGAGGAGGTCAAAAGAACAGCAGAAGGGAAAGAAGAGAAGGGCTAAGAAGGTAGAACTAGCACAAAAGGAAACTTGCCATCATTATGGCAAGGAGAGCCATTTGCGAAGAAAGTGCAAGATTTATCTTGAGTCCGTGAAGAAGGATAAGGCATCGGATGCCCCATCTTCTTCAGAAATCTTCTTTATTGATTGTCATTCTATTTCCTTAGACACTTGGGTATTGGATACTGAGTGTGACTCACATATATGTAATGACATACATGGGCTAAGGAATAGAAGAAGACTCGTCGAGGGAGAGTCAAATTTACGTGTTGGGAATGAAGCAAAGGTTGATGCACTCGCCATCGAAACGTATTTGTTGAAACTCCCTACAGGACTTGTCTTAGAACTGGACAATTGCTTTTATGTTCCTTCGTTGATAAAGAACATCATTTCTATTTCTTGTTTAAATAGAAATGGTTTCCATTTAACGTTAAGTAACAATTGTTGTTATATAACATTGAATGGCGTTCTTTATGGGACTGGAACTTTAAGCAATGATATTTATACGTTGGACGTATCCAGTGACATTTTCAATATCGAAGCGAGCAACATGTGTGCTCGAAAGGATAATCAAATAGACTCCTATATGTGGCATTGCCATCTTGGCCATATAAGCAAGAAACGCATGTCCGAATTACACCGATGTGGAATTCTGGAATCGTTTGAATTGGATTCATACGATACATGCGAGTCATGCTTAAAAGGAAAGATGACTAAGTTACCTTTTTCTGGAAAAGGTGAACGAGTGGGAGAGTTACTAGGTCTAGTACATACTGATGTATGTGGACCTATGTCAACTCAAGCCTTAGGAGGCTATAGCTACTTCATTACCTTCACCGATGATCACTCACGGTTTGGGTATGTGTTCTTGATGAAACACAAGTCTGAAGCCTTTGAAAGGTTCAAAGAATTAAGAAATGAAGTAGAGAAACAACATGGCAAGAGTATTAAAATACTTCGATCGGATCGAGGTGGTGAATACTTGAGTCAGGAGTTTCTTGATTATCTAAGAGACAATGGTATATTGTCTCAATGGACTCCGCCATATACACCACAGCATAATGGTGTATCTGAGAAGCGTAACCGGACCTTGTTGGACATGGTCAGGTCAATGATGAATCATGCGACTCTTCCCAAGTCCTTTTGGGGCTATGCACTTCAGACAGCTGTTTACTTGTTAAACAGAATGCCTACCAAGGTAGTCTCTACTACTCCATATGAGATATGGAATAGTAAGAAACCTCACGTATCTTACTTGAAGATATGGGGTTGTCCTGCTTATGTGAAGCGGACTGTATCAGACAAATTGGATGCTAAGTCTGATAAATGTCTATTTATTTGATACCCTAAGGAAACAAGGGGTTACCAATTCTATCATCCTGTGGAACAAAAGGTGTTTGTTTCAAGGCATGCTGTGTTTCTAGAGAAAGAGTTTCTCTTGCAAGAAAACAGTGGGAGTGTCGTCGAGCTTGAGGAAACTCGAGATACTCAAATAGACATTGATGAGATACCTGGTGAAGCACAACAGCCGATAACTCATAGTGATGAGCAAACGGCTGGACCTACTGTAACACCACATCTTCGTAGATCTGGTAGAACACGCAATATTCCTGAGAGATATGGATTTCTCGTAAGCGAATCGAACGACGTGTTACTCATTGATGATGAGGAGCCTACCAGTTATGAAGAAGTGCTGACAAGTTCAGAAAGGGATAAATGGCTTGATGCCATGAAGTCAGAAATGGATTCCATGTATGAAAACCAAGTTTGGAACTTGGTTGACCCACCTGAAGGCATAAAGCCTATAGGGTGCAAGTGGGTTTTCAAGAGGAAAACCGACATGGATGGTAATGTGATTACCTATAAGGCTAGATTGGTGGCAAAAGGATATCGTCAAAAGCAAGGTGTTGATTATGACGAAACCTTTTCGCCTGTAGCTATGCTTAAATCCATTCGGATGCTCCTGGCCATAGCGGCTCATTATGATTATGAGATATGGCAGATGGATGTGAAAACAGCTTTCCTTAATGGAAACCTCCTCGAGGACGTGTATATGATACAGCCTGAGGGTTTCACATCGGTTGATAAAACCAAGGTATGCAAATTGCGACGGTCCATATATGGATTGAAGCAAGCATCCAGGAGCTGGAATATCCGTTTTGATGAGACGATCAAAAGGTTTGATTTCTCACAAAATCCAGACGAACCTTGTGTGTACAAGAAGGTTAGTGGGAGTGCAGTCGTGTTCCTAGTATTGTATGTCGATGACATACTACTTATAGGAAACGATGTTTCAATCTTACAGTCAGTGAAGGTTTGGTTATCCAAGACGTTCTCCATGAAAGACCTGGGAGAAGCAACCTACATCCTCGGGATTAAGATCTATAGAGATAGATCGAAACGGTTGCTTGGTCTTTCGCAGTCTACATATATAGACCGAGTGCTAAAGAGGTTTAGCATGTCGGAATCCAAGAAAGGCTTCATACCCATCAGGCATGGGGTACACCTTTCGAAGTCTATGTGTCCGCGCACAGAAGACGAGAGGATTTGCATGAGTAAGATTCCCTATGCATCCGCGATAGGATCTATCATGTAAGCTATGTTATGTACGAGGCCCGATGTATCGTATGCTCTGAGTGTCACGAGCAGATACCAGTCTGATCCAGGAATGGATCATTGGGTGGCTGTTAAGACGATCCTTAAGTACTTAAGAAGAACTAAGGATGTGTTCCTAATATATGGAGAAGGGTACATGGTGATACGGGGGCATACGGATGCCAGCTCCAGACAGACAAGGATGATTCCATGTCTCGGTCTGGGTATGTATTCACTTGGAATGGAGGCGCAATAAGTTGGAAAGGTTCCAAGCTTGACACTATAGCGGATTCTGCCACTAAGGTAGAATACATTGCAGCTTTGGAAGCAGCAAAGAAAGCGGTTTGGATCAAGAAGTTCATCTATGAACTTGATGCGGTCTCATCAACGATCCAAACATGTGCTTCGCCGCTATCATCTTATCAGAGAGATCATCAGTAGGAACGAAATACAAATCGAGAAAATTCCCACTGAAAGGAACTTAGCGGATCCCTTGACTAAAGCATTACCTCAAAGCAAGTTTGAGGGACATGTTAGAGACTATGGTATTGGATACCGTAGCGATTGGCATTAGGCCAAGTGGGAGTCTGTAAGTAATATATGAGAGATGTCCTAAGGCAATCGCCTTATGTATGAACCATTTATATGATAAATGATGATTCACTATTTGAGTATACATGTTTTATGTATTTGATTGGATCTTAAACTCATTTACTGAATGTCCACGATACGATCCACAGCATGAGAGAATTTGTGATTGGATCACAACTAGTGAGTATCTCTACATGTGTAATTGTGAAGTATCGGAATTATCCCTAGTCGATGAATAGATGGATTTGGACACCATCAATTCTGTCGAGACTAGCACGAGGTATACTCCTTGGTGTATCCAAGCAGCTGATTCTCACTAGCTGGAGACATTGTGATGTCCGGAGTTGATCGTGGATGCTAGTTATGGTAACTAGTTCATTAGAGTGACCAGCCGTAAGACTTCATATGGTTCTCTGCATATATAGATATGTCAATGAAGTTCTTACTGTGGCTTAAGTGCGATGTTCCTTTGACTTGCGGTATTCAAGTCATCTTGATCATGGGGACTTATACTTTGACATCTTAAGCAAACATTTCTAAGGAGATGTGGACCCGGGATGATTGGGTATAAGTCGAAGTGATCGAAGGTGTTTGAATAGCCTATAAAGGATTCACCACTCCTTGCGAGGAGATGTATACCCATGGCCTCTCGTCGGATTGTTACTAAAGTCTTTGGCCAAAGCATTACATGTTTAGAGTAAGGTACTCTTGATACATGTTGAGTAACTAGAATCCAGTAGGGACGAGGAAATGATACTTGGGCTAGGTGTGACGTAGTCAGCCTAGTGGGGACTGACACTATAGACCATGTCCTGAACCAAGTGGGTATAAGATGAGTGAAGGGAATGGGGCACGAATCATTCGAGCTGCTGAAGGGTTTCAGAAATAGTTCGGGATCAACCGTTGATCTTTTCGGTTAATTGGGGATCATGATGTACTACTAGGTGCCACTCATGATCGTTCTATAATTAATGGTTAATTATAGACGGCCAACATAAACCGAGAACCTATTTGGTCACACGCGCGCGTGATCCAAAGGATTTAAAGCGAGCTTGAGAATGGGATTCTCGGGCCGAGAAACTAGGTTTGGTTGGACCAAACATAAAGCGAGCATGAAATTGTTTGATGCATAATGGCAATGGAAGCGTGGATGGGCCGTGTCTTATGAAGACATAATGGACGAACCAAAATGGTTTGGTTCTAATCCAATGGATGAGAATAAACCAAAGGGTTTGGTTTATATTAAACGAATGAACCAAAGGTTGGTTCGGTTCGTTTTAACTTAAAATAAACCATCATGGTTTGGTTTATTTTTAACTTATCTTAATGGAGCGGGTTAACGGGCTATATGGATATGATCCATTAACCATTAAGAGAATTAGTTCTCTATAAAAGAGGGCTTAAGGGATAATTAAGCCCTAATCCAAACCCTAAAAAAAGTTGCCGCCCAACCCTAGAAGGAGTTGCCGCCCAAGCTCTTTGGCCGCCCAGCCCCCTTGTGCCGCCGTCAAGACCCTTGCCGGCGTCCAAGCTCCAGCCGGTGAACCTCCGGCGACCCTCCGGTTATCTCCTATCGGTTTGGCATCAAGGTGAGCCTTTTCTCTCCTTGTTTTGGCCGGCGCCTATTCCTCCACCAAGCTGTCCAGTTTTCTGGACAGCTTCTTCTCCTCTCGTCGGAGCGTCGTTTGGACGACGGTTAGTGCTCCGACAGTGGCTAACATACCGGGGATTTGATCTCCGGTAATCCTCTGAGGTGGAGGACGAAGGATTCGTCAAACGGTTGACGAATACCTCTCCGGAGAAGCGAGTCTTGAGGACTTGTTTTTAGGTCCGAATTTGGATTCGGATCGTGATCATCTCTCGATCACGTCATCTTCAACACGAGGCTAGTAACCCGTACGAAGACGAAGCTCGTGGCTTGGCGAAGTCATCCCGAGGAGCTCGGCGTGGATATGGATAGAGACGATTCTTACGAGAATCGTTCCGGTTGATGCCGTTCCCGCTACACGTCATACGAAAGGTATAACGTAGTTTAAATTTCCTTTTATTGCAAATTTTAATTTACGGTTATGTCTACACTTGTTGTAATATGCATGCGTGTGTTGTGTGTGTTGTAATAAATGTAGATTTATTATTTTTATTGCTTCCGCTGTGTTCATGTTTACGAAACATGATCGAACACACACACGCCGCGGTGCCGGAAACCCAACACTTGGACTGGCTTAGAAACTTGAGAATTGTTCTCAAGGTGAAAAGCTTGCGTATGTCCTCGAAGCGCCTCTTCCCGCCCATCCTAGTGACGATGCAACTCCGGACCAATTGTTTGTCTATCAGAAACGTGTGACTGATTCTGAACTAGCAAGTTGCATCATGCTAGCCGCGATGGTACCTGAGCTATGGAAGCAGCATGAGCATATGGATGCTCATACCATAGTCTTTCATCTTTATGAGTTGTTTGATGAGCAAGTGAGATTCGAAAGGTTCAAAGTCTACAAGCTCCTCTTCACCTCTGAGATGCAAGAAGGTTCATCTGTGGTACTACTTAACATGCTGAAGACTGTGGAGCCTTCTAAGAAGCATGAGCAGGGGACGGTGCTGTGAGTTGATTCCTCGAAGAAAGGTTCTAAGAGGAAGTCAAAGGAATAGCAGAAGGGGAAGAAAAGGGCTAAAAAGGCAGAACCAGCTCAAAAGGGCACTTGCCATCATTATGGCAAGGAGGGCCATTGGCAAAGAAATTGCAAGATTTATCTTGAGTTCGTGAAGAAGAATAAGGCATCGGATGCCCCATCTTCTTCAGATATCTTCGTTATTGATTGTCATTCTATTTCCTCAAACACTTGGGTATTGAATACTGGGTGTGGCTCACATATATGTAATGACATACATGGGCTAAGGAATAGAAGAAGACTCGTCAAGGGAGAGTCAAATTTACGTGTTGGGAATGGAGCAAAGGTTGCTGCACTCACCATCGGAACGTATTTGTTGAAACTCCCTGCAGGACTTGTCTTAGAACTGGACAATTGCTTTTATATTCCTTCATTGATAAAGAACATCATTTCTATTTCTTGTTTAAATAGAATGGGTACCATTTGACTTTTAGTAACAATTGTTGTTACATAACTTTGAATGGAGTTATTTATGGGACTGGAACTTTAAGCATTGGTATTTATACGTTGGACATATCCAGTGACATTTTCAATATTGAAGCGAGCAACAAGCGTGCTCGAAAGGATAATCAATTAGACTCCTACATGTGGCATTGTCATCTTGGCCATGCAAGAAAGAAACGCATGTCCGAATTACACCGATGTGGAATTCTGGAATTGTTTGAATTGGATTCATACGATACATGCAAATCATGCTTAAAAGGCAAGATGACTAAGTTACCTTTTATAGGAAAAGGTGAACGAGTGGGAGAGTTGCTAGATCTAATACATACTGATGTATGTGAACCTATGTCAACTCAAACTTTAGGAGGCTATAGCAACTTCATTACCTTCACCGATGATCACTCACGGTTTGGGTATGTGTTCTTGATGAAACACAAGTCTGAAGCCTTTGAAAGGTTCAAAGAATTCAGAAATGAAGTAGAGAAACAACATAATAAGAGTATTAAAATACTTTGATCGTATCGAGGTGGTGAATACTTAAGTCAAGAGTTTCTTGATTATCTAAGAGACAATGGTATATTATCTCAATGGACTCCGCCATATACACCACAACAAAATGGTGTATCTGAGAGGCGTAACCGGACCTTGTTGGACAAGGTCAAGTCAATGATGAATCATGCGAATCTTCCCAAGTCCTTTTGGGGCTATGCACTTCAGACAGTTATTTACTTGTTAAACAGAATGCCAACCAAGGTAGTCTCTACTACTCCATATGAGATATGGAATAGTAAGAAGCCTCATGTATCTTACTTGAAGATATTGGGTTGTCCAGCTTATGTGAAGCGGACTATATCAGACAAATTGGATGCTAAGTCTGATAAATGTCTATTTATTGGATACCCTAAGGAAACAAGGGGTTACCAATTCTATCATCATGTAGAACAAAAGGTGTTTGTTTCAAGGCATGTTGTGTTTCTAGAGAAAGAGTTTCTCTTGCAAGAAAATAGTGGGAGTGTTGTCGAGCTTGAGGAGGCTCGAGAGACTCAAATAGACATTGATGAGATACCTGGTGAAGCACAATAGCCGACGACTCATAGTGATGAGCAATCGGCTGGACCTATTGAAACACCACATCTTCGTAGATCTGGTAGAACACGCAATATTCCTGAGAGATATGGATTTCTTGTAAGTGAATCGAACGACGTGTTACTCATTGATGATGAGGAGCCTACTAGTTATGAAGAAGTTTTGACAAGTTCATAAAGGGATAAGTGGCTTGAAGCCATGAATTCGGAAATGGAATCCATGTATGAAAACCAAGTTTGGAACTTGGTTGACCCACCTAAAGGCATAAAGCCTATAGGGTGCAAGTGGGTTTTCAAGAAGAAAACCGACATGGATGGTAATGTGATTACCTATAAGGCTAGATTAGTGGCGAAAGGATATCGTCAAAAACAAGGTGTTGATTATGACGAAACCTATTCGCCTGTAGCTATGCTTAAATCCATTCGGATGCTTCTGGCCATAGCGGCTCATTATGATTATGAGATATGGCAGATGGATGTCAAAACAACTTTCCTTAATGGAAACCTTCTCGAGGACGTGTATATGATACAACCTGAGGGTTTCACATCGGTTGATAAAACCAAGGTATGCAAATTGCGACGGTCCATATATGGATTGAAGCAAGCATCCAGGAGCTGGAATATCCGTTTTGATGAGACAATCAAAAAGTTTAATTTCTCACAAAATCCAGACGAACCTTGTGTGTACAAGAAGGTTAGTGGGAGTGCAGTCGTGTTCCTAGTATTGTATGTCGATGACATATTACTTATAGGAGACGATGTTTCACTCTTACAGTCAGTTAAGATTTGGTTATCCAATACATTCTCCATGAAATACCTGGGAGAAGCAACCTACATCCTCGGGATTAAGATCTATAGAGATAGATCAAAACGATTGCTTGGTCTTTCGGAGTCTACATATATAGACCAAGTGCTAAAGAGGTTTAGCATGTCGGAATCCAAGAAAGGTTTCCTACCCATCAGGCATGGGATACACCTTTCGAAGTCTATGTGTCCGTGCACAGAAGACGAGAGGATTTGCATGAGTAAGATTCTCTATTCATCTACAATAGGATCTATCATGTATACTATGTTATGTACGAGGCCCAATGTATCGTATGCTCTGAGTGTCACGAGTAGATACCAGTCTGATCCTAGAATGGATCATTGGGTGGCTGTTAAGACAATCCTTAAGTACTTAAGAAGAACTAAGGATGTGTTCCTAATATATGGAGAAGGGGACATGATGATACGCGGGTATACTGATGCCAGCTTCTAGACAGACAAGGATGATTTCAGGTCTCAGTCTGGATACGTGTTCACCTTGAATGGGGGCGCAGTGAGTTGGAAAAGTTCCAAACAAGACACTCTAGCGGATTCTATCACTGAGGCAGAATACATTGCAGCTTCGGAAGCAGCAAAGGAAGCGGTTTGGATCAAGAAGTTCATTTATGAACTTGGTGCGATTCCAGCCATTGTTGAAGCAATACCGGTCTAATGTGACAACAATGGAGCAATTGCACAGGCGAAAGAGCCAAGGTCTCATCAACGATCCAAACATGTGCTTCGCCGCTATCATCTTATCAGAGAGATCTTCAGTAGGAAGGAAATACAAATCGAGAAAATCTCCATTGAAAGAAACTTAGCGGATCCTTTGACTAAGGCATTACCTCAAAGTAAGTTTGAGGGTCATGTTAGAGCTTATGGTATTGGATACTGTAGTGATTGGCATTAGTCCAAGTGGGAGTTTGTTAGTAATATATGAGAGATGTCCTAAGGCAATCACCTTATGTTTGAACCATTTATATGATAAATGAATATTCACTATTTGAGTATACATGTTTTCATGTATTTGATTAGATCTCAAACTCATTTACTGAATGTCCATGATACAATTCACAGCATGAGAGAATTTTTGATTTGATCACAACTAGTGAGTATCTCTACATGTGTAATTGTGATGTATCGGAATTATCCCTAGTTGATGAATTGATGGTTATGGACACCATTGATTCTATCGAGACTAGCACGAGGTATACTCCTTGGTGTATCCAAGCAACTGATTCTCACTGGCTGGAGACATTGTGATGTCCGGAGTTAATCGTGGATGCTAGTTATGGTAACTAGTTCATTGGAGTGACCAGCCGTAATACTTAATATGGTTCTCTGCATATATAGATATGTCAATGAAGTTCTTATTGTAGCTTAAGTGTGATGTTCCTTTGACTTACGGTATTCAAGTCATCTTGATCATAAAGACTTATGCTTTGACATCTTAAGCAAGCATCTCTGAGGAGATGTTAACCCGAGATGATTGGGTATAAGTCGAAGTGATCGAAGGTGTTTGAATAGCCTATAAAGGATTCACCACTCTTTGTGAGGAGATGTATACCCATGGCCTCTCGTCGGATTGTTACTAAAGTCTTTGGCCAAAGTATTACATGTTTAGAGTAAGGTACTCTTCGATACATGTGCAGTAACTAGAATCCGTAGGATTAGGAAATGATACTTGGGGTAGGTGTGACGTAGTCAGCCTAGTGGGGACTGATACTATAGACCATGTCCTTAACCAAGTGGGTATAAGATGAGAGAAGAGAATGGGGCACGATTCATTGTAGCTGCTGAAGGGTTTCAGAAATAGTTCTGGATCAATCGTTGATCTTTTCGGTTAATTGGGGATCATGATGTACTACTATGTGTCACTCATGATCGTTCTATAGTTAATGGTTAATTATAGACGGCCAACATAAACTAAGAACCTATTTGGTCACACGAACAACGAGCATAATCCGAAGGATTTAAAACGAGCTTGAGAATGAGATTCTCAGACCGAGAGAAACTAGGTTTGGTTGGACCAAACAATGAAGCGAGTATGAAATCGTTTCAGTCGCAATAGAAGCGTAGATGGGTCGTGTCTTATGAAGACATGATGGATGAACCAAATTGGTTTGGTTCTAATCCAATGGAGGAGAATAAACCAAAGGGTTTGGTTTGTTTTAAACGAATGAACCAAAGATGGTTCGGTTCATTTTAACTTAAAATAAGCCATCATGGTTTGGTTTATTTTAACTTAAATTAATGGAGTGGATTAACGGGCTTTTGGTTATGATCCGATAACCATTAAGAGAATTTGTTCTCTATAAAATAGGGCTTAAGGGTTTTTGTTAAGCCTTAATCCAAGTCCTTGCAACTCTTAGTTGCCGCCCCCTCCTTCTCCTTGGTGTAGTCGGCACCAACCCCCCTTGCCGCCGCCCACCACCACCCAATCGCCTTGCCGGCGTCCAGCAGCTGCCATCCTCTCCCCTTGCCGGCGTCGAGCTGCTGCCGGAGGACCTCCGGTGATCTCCTTTGGGTTCGGCAACAAGGTGAGCTTCAACCTTCCTTTTTGGCCAACCCCTATTCCTCCACCAAAGCTGTCCAGTTTTCTGGACAGCTTGTTTCCTTCTTGTCGGAGCATCGTTTGGACGACATTTGGAGCTCCGACAGCGGTAGCCTTGCCGGGTATTCGATCTCCGGTAATCCTCATAGGTGGAGGACGAAGGATTCGTCAAACGGTTGACGAATATCTCTCTGGAGAAGCGTGTTTTTGAGGACTCATTTTGGATTCGAATTTTGATTCGGATCGTGATCTTCTCTCGATCACATCATCTTCAACACGAGGCTAGTAACTCGTACGAAGACGAGGCTCGTGACTTAGTTAAGTCATCCCGAAGATACTCGACGTGGATACGGATAGAGACGATTCTAGCGAGGATCGTTCCGGTTGATGTCTTTCCCGCTACACGTGATACGTCAGGTATACGTAGTATAAATTTCCTTTTATTGCAAGATTTGAACTTACAGTTATGTCTACACATATTTAACTATGCATGCATGTGGTGTGTGTGTTGTAATAAATTAGATTTATTATTTTTATTCCTTTCGTTGTGCACATGTTTACGAAACATGTTCGAACACACACTCGCCGCGGTGCCGGAAACCCAACATGTTTGACATTGATATCTGATAATGTTTTGGTGAGATTGTTGGCACAATCGACCCAGGTCATGATTGACCGGTCTCGAGTTTGACTCGAGGGGGATTTTGATGGTTGACTAGAGTTAACCATGTTATGGAAAGTCCAAGTCTTGAGTACTTGGCATGTAAAGTCCAAGCATGGGTCTTGGCAAGGAAAAGTCCAAGCATGGGTCTTGGACATGGAAATTCCAACATGGGTTGGCAAGGGAAAGTCCAAGCTTGAGTCTTGGCATTTCAAAAGTCCAAGGGGTTTGATATTGGCGGCGTAAAGTCCAAGCAGGAGTCTTGGCAGCATAAGTCCAATGGTTGGCAGCATAAAGTCCAAGCGGAGTCAGGAAGCGTAAGTCCAATGTGCCATGGCGGTGTAGAAACCGTTAGCATGACATAGCCGATGGAAGCATCTGAAGGCTAGCGTATGGATGACTTGGAGGGATCCGAGGCTAAAAGGCTTAGGTCTAGGATATGGGTGGTCTAACAAGTATGGGGGCACCATACTTGGGTTAAACCTCATGTTTGAGGTTAAAACCTAATGTTTGAGGTGTGTCAGTCGACTGGTATCATGTGGCAGTCAATTGGTGTGAGTCAACTAGGGTTTGACTGTTGGTGCAATCAAACCCAAATGATGTTTTTGGTGATTGACAAGGGTTTAAGTCAAGGTGATAATTATGCGTTATCTCATACTGTTGGTTGAGATGTATTTTCAGGAAATATCTTATAGGTCGAGGACTATATGCAAGACGTGGAGTCCTGGCAAGTGAAGACCCAGACGTGGAGTCCTGGCAAGTGAAGACCCGGATGAGGAGTCTTGGCAGTGAAGTCCCAGAGGTGTGGCCTCTTGGCAAGTGAAGACCCGGACGTGGAGTCCTGGCAAGTGAAGACCCGGACGAGGAGTCTTGGCAGTGAAGTCCCGGAGGCGTGGCCTCTTGGCAGTGAAGACCCGGACAGGGAGTCTTGGCACGAAGTCCTGGAGATGATTCCTGGCATGGAAGACCTATGAATAGTAATTCATAGGCATCAGGTAAAGGTGGTAGTTGAGGTGACGCCTCTACTGGAACCTACTGCTCTTGACGAGCAGTAGGTTGACTCATACCAGTCGAGGCGATGCCTCGACTGATGCTTGGTTCAACTAAGCAGATGTAAGGAGGTGTCGACTGAGAGCTCGACTGCTCTGGATAAACAGCAGGTTTTGACTGTATCAGTCAAGGCAGCGCCTCGACTGAGGTTATTTCTTACGAGCATAGGCAAGCCACAGTCGGTTGATGTCTCGACTGTGGCCTGTATGTTCGTAGGAAAACCGATAGCAGTCGAGGCGGTGACTCGACTAGAGCTTTAATCCAACGGAACAGACGCAGCGAGCCGACCGGGAGCTCATCGCTGCTCTGCGATTGGAACCAAGCCGCCGATCAGCGGCTGACTAGAGCTTTAATCCAACGGAACAAAAGCAAGGGACTGTCGACTGGGAGCTCAACTGTTGCTCTGTTCAGTTGGAACCAAATCCTGCCAGTCAAGGCGTCGGATCATCGCCTTGACTGGACCTATGTTTTCAACGGAAATAAAACTAATTATGGTCCAAATCTTACCGTTGAAGCCATTAATAAATGCCAATTAATGCTCCAGTCGAGGCACCAGCCGAGGCGACTCGACTGGGCGGGCAGAAAAGCCCTAATCAGGCTCGAGCTATCAAGTATTCTGGGCTTATATATTTCAAAGTTAAGAGTAGAAAAATAAGAACTTATGACATTTTCTGAAGAAAGACACGAGGGAAAAAGCTTCTTCATTCTTAAAAGCCTTGATCATCCAACAGGAATGTCAACGATTCAGCAAGCAAGAAGCATTTTCATTCACTCTGAAATCTGTACTCGTTTTACTGCTTCTTCATTGTCTACTGTAAGCTTTCTTGTAACGTTTCTGATAAACTGTGCAAAAGGGTTTCTCCACCTTCGGTGTATCACTGAGAAGGAGAAGTTTATAGTGGTGGTGTGCATCACTAGAGCCGACGAGGGCTCAACCGTGGAGTAGGGACTTGTGTTCCGAACCACGTAAAATTGGTGTGTTTGCGTTTGTCATTTTTTCTGTATTCGTTTTCTTGTTTCCGCTGCGTACTAATCATTGTAGAAGGGTACAACGAATCAAAAAGATGAGCGTAGCTATTCATTCCCCCCCCCTTTCTAGCGACGCCAACGATCCTACATTGATCATGGAAGTATCCCGATGAGTCGATCACAAAGGTGGGCGATCAGCTCTTGCTCGGCGATCGATCATGTGATCACCGATCGTGGTGCTCGAGAATTTGGGCACATAATGGAGTCAAGACTCGACTGCGAGGGTTAGCAGTCGAGTAAAGGCTCCATCAGTCGATTGATGGATATAATCAGTCGACTGATGATGGATCTGTTGGATTTTTCCAGCGTGGATCTAGTCATTGTCTCACGACAATAGTGGCATCAGTCGACTGATGGTCCCGAGTAGTCGACTGATCAGCGATTTCCAGCCCAGGCAGCAACTTTAAAGGGAGCTCGTGGAGGAGGAAATCAATAGCATTTCTTGAGGGGTTTTGGAGTGAATTGCTGGTGTAATTCAGGGTCTCCAAGTGCAACTCAAGCAACCAAACAAGCAAGCAATCCAAAGGCAATTGTAAAGTGTTTTTCTTTACTTGTAGTGTATTTCCTTATTGTAATTGCTTTTATTTATTTCTTGCTATTGTAAGATCACTTGTACGAGGTTTCTCCACCTCCGACTTGTGTCGAGAAGGAGTTATTGTGATTAGTAGTGCGTGTTTGGATTGCTAGGGCTTTTAGAGCCTGATCTGTGGAATAGGAACCATTCGGTTCCGAACCACGTTATATGATTGTGTAATTGTGTGCTTGTATTTGTTATTGCTTTATTTCTGCTGCGCTAACACAATTTGTAGACAAGCACGCAACAAATTCCATCGAGCATCGAAATGCGCTATTCACCCCCCCCCCCCTCTCTAGCGGTCACCGTTTCCTCTACAATTGATATCAGAGCCCGGGGCTCTTCTACGGACTAACCGCCGGGAGCAAAAGACACTAGATGGAAGATGGAATCCCAAGACAAGCTTTGATGGGACATCAACACTCCACCACCATACTACCGAGAAGATTTTTCGGCGTGGAGGGCAAGAATGGAGACCATCTTGATGATGGACATAGAGAATTGGTTCATTGTCATGGAAGGCTTTGAACCTCCTAGGGATAAGAAGGGAGAAGTCCTCAAGTTAAAAAAGTGGACCCAAGAGCAACGCCTAAAATTCAAGACCGAAGTCAAGGTAACAAAGCTTTTAGAAGATTTGATACCTAATGACATTTTGTCTAGCTTAGGTGAATTTCAAGATGATAAGGAGCTATGGGACAATTGACCAAGTTCCATGAGAAGCCTCACTTGGCACAAGTGGAAGAAGCCGAGGAAGAATCATCATCATCCTCACAAGAAAGTGAGGAGTCAGAAGTTGAGAAGGAATCAACTTCCAGATCAGTGAAAGAAGAGGTGGAAGAAGTGGAAGAAGCATCCACTTCTAGGATTGAGGAGGAGAGACCATCTACTCCGGAGCAAGAGCAAGAGCAAGGAGAGCCATCTACTTCCGAGAGAAGTGATGAACAAGCTCAAGAGGCCCTAACCACCACCCTAGGTAACTCAAGCATTTCAGTTCAAAATAAAATTCATATAATTTGCTTTGAGTGTAGGGAAACCAGGCACTGTAAGAGCAAGTGCCCAAAGAGGGTCAAGAAAAGTCCATCGGTGCCAAAGGTCAAAGATGTTGGTGCCTAAAGTCAAAGGAGCAAGGAGCACATCATTTGCTTCAGGTGCCATCAAAAGGGGCACTATAGGAGTCAAATCTCTAGGGGGAGCAAGAAGACTCAAGAGGGAGTATCACATGTAGGGGGAGCTTCTAAAGTAATCCCTAAGGTAAAATTTAATAATCACCTTCTAAATTTAAAAGTCAAAAGCATGCTTTTAATTCAATTGCTATTACTCATGAAAAGCATGTTAGTAGAAATAGATTCTATTGCCTAAGAGCTAAGAATGTTAACTTAGGAAATAAGGACAATTTTGGGACTAATGTCCCTAGAAAAACCTTACCTAGAGAGTCTATTAGCAAAATAGAAGACCACCTAGGTCATAATCCCAAATGGACTAGGCATATGCCTAGAAAGAACAATGCCCAAGGACCAAATCAAAATTCAAAAATTGGGCAATTAGAGTTTAAAAATCAAGCCTTGAGGTCAAGGCTTGAGAAACTTGAAAAGATCCTTGCAAAAATGACAAATCAAATGCAAAGTTCAAATGGTCAAACCATAGGGTCTAGAAGTCAAAGTCAACACCTAGGGCCTAAGAGACAAAAGTCAACCAAGGGCAAGAAAGGTTTGGGTCACAAACCTAAGCCTAAGGTGACTTATCATAGTGTTCCATTTGATTATGGAACACAAACTAGGTCTAGGAAGACCAAGGTTACTAAGGAAGTCATCCCTAAGGGTAACCAAGGTGTGTGCCTAGTGGCTAGGGTTTCTAAGAAACCCGGGGTGGCCACTAAGAAGGTTACAAGGGGAGTTACCCTAAGAGTTAACCTAGGCAAGACCCAAATGACCAAGGCTAACAAGCCTAGAAGGGTCATTAGGAAGGTATCTAGGGAGGTCATCCCTAAGGAATACCTAGTAAACCCTAAGAGCTCAAATAGATTTTGGATTCCTAAGAGCATGATCGATTCACGCTAGACGGGTTTGGGTGTGCCAACTTTAAATGGATGGGTAATTAACCAAACCATGGTAAAGGTGGCACTTTAGGTAATTTTCAAGGTTATGGATACTTTGGAAATAGATTTGATATTATGATCCTAATAGATTTTAGGATGTGCCAATACATTTTTGGAATTATGAAAAATTAATTATATTGGCACAATTTAGGATTAGAGGTCATAGTGTGTCATTTTGGGTTTTTGGCGCACTTGGGAGAAAAGTGATAATATGGCAAAATATACTTAATTATATCAAATGACAATTAATACTAAAATTTAGATATTGTTATACCTATACATTTTATATGTCATACCTTGTTTGTCATATAACATGTCATGACATCATATTTATTTTTACCATTTAATATGTCATGATCATGTTTAGGATTAAGGTTTAATGTCATGTGTTTTTAGATTATATCATATGTCATGACATCATGATCATTGGCCATACTTAATTATTGCTATCATTTATGCCATGATTATTCATGCATTTAAGTTAATGAAAATTGATTTAAGGACAATGGCATGACTTGAAGTCTCATTTATAAGGGAATCAAGTTGTGTTGTCTTAGAAAATGCATGAGGCTTTAGTTTAAGATGAACCAAAACCCACATCTCACATTAAATTGACATGTATGTGTATTTATACACCCTAGATACATGTGAGATACTAGGATATGAGTTAAGTTCAAGGTGCATAGTTTTTGCATCTAGATGAACTAAAACTCATCTTTAACTAAAGATGGATCATTGGGAATGATTTTGTACAAGTCATGTATATTGAGCCCAAGGAACATGATCCAATATAGGTTTTCAAAATCATTTTAAAATCCTTTTAGAAAACCTTGGTGAAGTCTATCTTTTGATAGCAATCACCATTGATGAAGTTGATACAAAGTAGGGCCAAAACATTGAAAATTTCAATGGACTTTGTGTCAATTTCACTATTTTATGGGCAAATTATTTTTCCAATATTTTTCACGCATTTTATTGGTTATAAGAATTATACATATGAAATTTTGTGATTTTTCAAGCTATGTATAATTACTTATGATTTTTCAAAATCTAATTCTGATAACTGAAAAATTGAGTTTTCAGTTATCAGTCGACTGCCATGGATGGTAGTCGACTGATGGGGCGAGAGCTGCCCTTGAAGGGTTTTTGTCCCGAACCAAAGCTCTGATACCACTTGAAGGTAGGAAACTTCGCTTCCCACTTCAACTCGGTCGCTTGTTCATGGCGATCCCTTCTATGTCCCCCGATAAAAAAAAAGTTATCCTTGATAAGAGGGATAACCCAAGCTCATGTTTCATCGTCGTGCTATTCGATTAGAGTAGCCACTTAAACAAACTTGTTTTTCAAGCGACCAATCTCTATTCTACGAATAGCCGCGGAATAGACGATGTATGGATCGCCAGCTTTTGTGTTTATGTTCGGGGTCCAAGTTATATTAGTCACATACATAAAGTAAACAACCACATACAACATGCATATAATTGAAGAACAATTATAGACAAAATACAAAAGAATACTAATCAAAATAAACAAAATTATACTTTTTGTTATACCTCTTGATCTTCTATTGTATGTCCTTCCTCCTTTTGGGCGTCGTGTGGGCGACGATCTTCCAAAAGTCGAAGCCTCCTAGATCACCAATCTTCCTTTCCTTGTTCACTCCGAACAAAGGAAGATCATAAAACAAAACTCTTTTTCCTATCTAGAACCGACCACCAAGTCAATAGACTTGATGTTGCCGCCGTCCAAGGAAGAGAACACGGAGCATGGAAACTGGCCAAAAGGAGAATCAATGGGAGCATGGGCGTCAGCCAACACTTGGAGAAGAGAAAGGAAACCAACCCTTCACCTTGTTGCCGCCCAAAACCCTAACCCTAACTCTCCTAATTGCCGGCCAAGAAAGAGGGGAAGAAGGATAGGTTGAGCATCGGCCAAAGTAGAGGGAAGAAGGATAGGTGTCGGCCAAACCTTAGGAAGAAGAAGAAAGGTCCTCCTCCACTTGTTGTCGCCCACCCCAATCACCAAAACCCTAGCCGCCCACTCCTAATCCTAACCTAATTAGGATTGATTGCCACCCAAGGGAAGCAAACCCTAATCCCATCCATCATCTTGTCGCCCAAGCCATAAGCCCTTTTATATAGAGTTTAGGCTTAAGCCTTGTTTTAATCTCCACCATTGGTTCTAGAGATTTAATCTCAACCGTCGGATCTAGAGATTTAATCTCAACCGTCGGATCTAGAGATTTAATCTCTATCGTTGGATCTAGAGTTTTATTTTCATCCATTGGATCTAAGCTTCATGAGGTTTTAATAGGCTACAATAGGGACCATGAGGAGGAGTTGGATCTTGGCCACCCAATGGATCAAGCCCACATAAAGTCCGATCCATTAATGATTATTCATTCCACTAGAGGATTATCATTGATCTACCTCACCAACCCCCATAAGTTAATATGGGCTCCATATATTATATGTACATTTTCTCCCCATGTTTAAGATCTCGAATGTCCATCGATTAATTAATTTACTGACCATTAATTAATCAACATCTAACTCCATAAGTAGTACCACTCAACCTTTTCATCATGTCGGACCAAGTCCACCTGCAGGGTTTACATGATGAACCTTATGAGATCCTCAAGGGGACATCATCATCCTAATATATAGGATACAATTTTCTCCTATAATCAATGGCACACTATATAAATAATATCATTTCCCAATTTACCGAGCCTATCGATTTAATCTATAAATCTCTCCCATTGGTAAATCAAAGAAATGAATACTAAGTATATGTGTCTGTTATTATATCGGGATTAAGAGTATGTACAATATAATATATGAGGTCCGATTCGATTATGTAGTCAGCAATAAATCGAATCACCTCTAAGTCGGTCCTGCTCAATACACACAAAGTGCACTAGTGTGATTCTATGGTCAAGACAAACCAATACCAAATCACACTACAACCATTCCAATGGTTTGTCCAAAGTCATCTCGGTTGTGAGCCTTTACTTATACTTTACAAGGAGCCGATAACATGATCTCCCTTGTGACACCACACAACATGTTATCTACAATGTAATGTATTAGACAATATGCATAACCATAAATATGCAAACAATGATCATGTGATTCTTATTTTGAAATAAAGATGTTCATATAAAAGATAGACTTTTCAGTATACATCCCAACAATCTCCCACTTATACTAAAAGACTATGTTGTTCTCATACTGCCATACATCTGATTCCCCTTCCCTCCACATGTCTATCAAAGCTCTCACTAGAAGGGCCTTAGTGAAAGGGTGTACCAGGTCATCCTCTAATGCAATCTAGGCGACAACAACTTCTACCTCCTTTACGATTTCTCGTATCAGGTGGTACTTGCGCTCTATATGTTTACTTGCCTTATGGGCTCATGGTTCCTTCGAGTTTGCAACTGCACCATTATTATCACAAAAAATTGTGATAGTTCTGGGCAAACCAAGAATCACATCCAAGTCCATCAGAAAGTTCCTGAGCCACACAGCTTCTTTGGCCGCCTCAGAGGCTGCCACATACTCAGTTTCCATGGTGGAGTCCGTCACGCATTTCTGCTTGACACTCCTCCATACAATGGCTCCACCTCCCAAAGTAAACACAAAACCTGAGGTAGACTTACTGTTATCCCTATCTGATTTGAAGTCGGAATCTGTATAACCCACAGGGAGTAATTGGTCTGCCTGGTAAACTAGCATATAATCCCTAGTCCTTCTCATGTACTTCAATATATACTTTAGCGTAGTCCAATGTCCCTGTCCTGGATTACTCTGATATCTACTGACCATGCCCACGGCAAAGCAGATATCTAGTCTCGTACATAGCATCGCATACATGAGGCTTTCTACTGCCGAAGCATAAGGAACTGCCTTCATCTCCTCTATCTCCTCAGATGTTCTAGGACACATCTCCTTAGATAAAGGAACTCCATGCCTGAAAGGTAGAAAACCTTTCTTGGAGTTCTGCATGCTAAAATGATTATAAATCGTGTCTATGTATGAAGCTTGGGATAAGCACAACATTCTTTTCATGCGATCCCTTATAACCTTGATCCCAAGGATGTGTCCCACTTCTCCCAAGTCCTTCATATCAAACTATTTGGACAACCATACCCTTACGTCCGATAACACCTTGATATTGTTGTCAATCAATAAAATGTCATCTACGTATAGTACAAGAAATACCACTATGTTTTCATCACATCTCTTGTATACACAAGACTCATCCGGACTTTGAATAAATCCATAAGACTGGATTACTTCATCAAATCGGATGTTCCAAGACCTTGAAGCTTGCTTCAATCAATAAATGGACCGATTAAGCTTACATACAAGATGCTCTTTGCCCTTAGCAATGAATCCCTCTGGTTGCTTCATATAGATGTTTTCCTCAAGACTTCCATTAAGGAAAGTTTTCTTGACATCCATCTGCCACACCTCATAATCCATATGAGCTGCAATGCATAAGAGAATCCGGGTAGATTTAAGCATGGTCACCGGCAAAAAGGTCTCCTCATAATCGATACCCTCTTTCTGAGTATACCCCTTCGCAACAAGCCTCACTTTGAAGGTCTCAACCTTCCCATCTATTCCTCTCTTTCTTTTGTAGATCCACTTGCATCCAATGGTTTTTACACCATCGAGTGGTTCTACTAGCTCTCAGACCTAATTTGAATCCATAGATTCAATCTCAGCATTAATTGCACTTTGCAAAGATACCACATCTTTATCTTGGATTGCCTCGTCATATGTCCAGGGATCCGGTTCATGTTCGCCAGGGTCCAAATCAGAAGATTCTCCCAAGAACATGAATCTATCAGGCTGTCTCACAACCCTCCCACTACGATGAGGTATCACCTGTGTATCTTCTGTGAGACGTGGTGCAGTAACTTGTGGTATATCCTCTTATACTGGTGGTACTGAAAAAGTGACTTCCCCTTTTATTTCCTCCAGAACAATCTTACTTATGGGTTTGTGGTTCATCACATAGTCTTCCTCTAGAAATCTGGCATTCGTGCTAACGATCACCCTCTGATCTCTAGGACTATAAAACAAACCACCTTTCATTCCTCTAGGATAGCCAACAAACATGCGTACTTCTGTACGAGGTTCCAACTTACCAACATCTGCCTTCAGCACATGTGTTGGACTCTCCCAAATCCGAATGTCTTAGACTGGGCTTTTGCCCAGTCCACAATTCTGTGGGAGTAGAAGGCACTGATTTAGATGGAACCAAGTTCCGAATATACACCGCCGTATCTAGAGCATATCCCCAGAACGAATCTGGCAACTCAGAATAACTCATCATCGATCTAACCATCTCCATAAGAGTCCTATTCCTTCGCTCTGCTACACCATTCTGCTGGGGTGTGCCAAGTGCAGATAATTGGGATTGAATCCCATCCTCTGATAAGTAATTTCTAAACTCTCCCAAGAGGTACTCACCACCACGATCAGATCGTAGTGTCTTGATACTTTTACCTTGAGGTTTCTCCACATCAACCTTGAATTCTTTGAACTTGTCAAAGCATTCAGACCTGTGGCGCATCAAGTAAATGTATCCATATCTCGAATAATCGTCTATAAAAGAGACGAAATACTCAAAACCACCTCTAGCCTGGATAGACATAGGACCACACAAATCATAATGAACCAATTCTAACACATCTTTGGCTCTATACCCCTTGGCCTTAAAAGGCCTATTGGTCATTTTACCCTCCAAGCAAGATTCGCAGGTTGGGAAATCTTCCACCACTAATGAACCCAGAGGTCCATCATCTATCAACCTTTGAATTCTGCTTAGGTTAATATGACCAAGCCTAAGATGCCAAAGATATGTTTGGTTCATTTTCGATGGTTCTTTTCTCTTATTGGAATTAGAAGATGAGTTATTAACTTCTATTTGCATCATGGGAGCTTTTTGTTCGAGTATATACAAATTTCCTATCAATGTACCAGAACAGATAATCTCCCTATTCCTTTTTATAACGACTCTGTCATTAAAAGAAATAGATTATCCATCCATAAATAATTTAGAAACCAAAATTAAATTCTCTCTAAATAAAGGTACATAAAGGCAATTCTTAAGAACCAAAACTTTATTTTTCTCAAAAGATAAATAAAACATCTCCCACTGCAATAGCCGCCACCTTCATGGCATTGCCCAAGTAAATGGTAATCTCTCCCTCAGCATGTCGTTTGGTTTCCTAGAACCCCTACAAAGTATTGCAGACATGATCAGTGGCTCCCGTATCTACACACCAGGTGCCGGTAGATAACACCGCTAATCATGTTTCAACGGCTAGACCAAAAGATATACCTTTGTTCTATTTCGGATTGGGACAGTCCTTCTTCCCATGTCCATCCTTTTTGTAAGTGAAGTACTTGTCTTTCGGCTTCTTCACTCCTCCCTGAGATCCTCCCACCACCTTTTCTCCACCTTGTTTCTTCTTCTTCTTTCCTTTCGTCTTAGAAGTAGAAACCTTTTTGAGCAACCATGGCCTTAGCCTGAGCAAGCCTTTCAGTCGACTAGAGAATAATATCGACCTGGGTTTCCCCTTCGATCTCATCTCCAAGGACTTCTAGCTCATTCACAGGCTTAGGAGGACACTCTTCGAAAAGTACATACTTGTACTCCTCAACAGTTAAGACAATATCTAGATTCCTTTTCCAATCAACATAATTATGTACAGTAAGTTTAGTTTCCTTTAGTATCACAGCAAGTGGACTGAAAGTCATTTTTGAAAATCCTAAGAATCACATAGATCATTACTTTGATTTCAAAAAATTATTGATTCCTCTAACAATAAAATTTTAAAATCAACCAACACCTCAAAACACCGAGAATATCGTATGCCGTGATCGTGTGGACGTATACGAATTCTACATTTGTAAGAGAAGGTTTTACCCATTAATTTTACTATCTTGTCAACCTAACTTTTTGACAAATAAAATTAATAGTTGGTTTCTCTTCACCCCTACAAATAAAAGCAGTGACTCTGATGGGGAGGATACTCTTATTTGCATCTAAGTGTTCACCATTACTCGATACCAAGAAAATTATCTCGGGTTATGTGCCTTCCGATGGGGAAGTACACACGCTCCTAAATAATTTCCTATAACCATATCCGACCCTGTGATCCACAAACAAACTCATCCAATGGGGAGAAAGGCACTAAGAGTCGACGCACAAGTTTGCTTGCATCACATGTCAAATCGTAATGGAGGTCGTGGAAATTTATAAAAATATCCCTCTCCCACTTAGTAATTTTTAAAATTGAGGAATTTTCTAGCCTATGACATGCATATCAAACAATAAGCAATAAATATGGAAAATAAAAATTTTCCAACTATTATGGCTTTTGTCTTCAATATGTCTCCCGTCGTATCGTCATCTCGTCCGCTCCTCTTATGCCATGTAGGAGCCATCCGGAGATCTGAGCTGAGACTAAAAACTATTTTAATTTACATCCATCGATCCTATACTCCACAAGGGAGTGTACATGAAATCTAGATCAAAAGTAAACTAAAATAAAAAGAGTAGCTAAACAATGTCGTATCTAATTTACAAAAAATTAAATACTAGCCTCGTCAACCCCGAGAATTCAACAAAATATACAATTACACACATACAATCACATACACACATATGGCCATAATAGTAGGATCTTATGCCTGCAACCAAAGAGTTAACCTACGCATATCCTACTATTATCCGGCACATATAATATATGAAAAATGCATAAGAGTAACCGAATCCTAAACACACAAAACTGAAAATCGTGGCTCTGATACCAATTGAAGAGTTTTTGTCCCGAACCGAAGCTCTGATATCACTTGAAGGTAGGAAACTTCGCTTCCCACTTCAACTCGGTCGCTTATTCATGGTGATCCCTTCTACGTCCCCGGATAAAAAAAATATCCTTGACAAGAGGGATTAGCCAAGCCCCTGTTTCATCGTCGTGCTATTCGATTAGAGTAGTCACTTGAACAAACTTGTTGTTCAAGCGACCAACCTCTATTCTACGAATAGCCATGGAATAGACGATGTACGGATCGCCAGCTTTTGTGTTTATGCTCGGGGTCCAAGTTATATTAGCCACATACATAAAGTAAACCACATACAACATGCATATAATTGAAGAACAATTATAGACATAATACAAAAGAACACTAATCAAAATAAACAAAATTATACCTTTTGTTATATCTCTTGATCTTCTATTGTATGTCCTTCCTCCTTTTGGACGTCGTGTGGGCGACGATCTTCCTAAAGTCAAATCCTCCTAGATCACCAATCTTTCTTTCCTTGTTCACTCCGAACAAAGGAAGATCATAAAATAAAACTCTTCTTCCTATCTAGAACCGGCCACCAAGTCAATAGACTCGATGTTGCCGCCGGCCAAGGAAGAGAACATGGAGCATGGAAACCGGCCAAAAGGAGAATCAATGGAAGCATGGGCACCGGCCAACACTTGGAGAAGAGAAAGGAAACCAACCCTTCACCTTGTTGCCGCCCAAAACCCTAACCCTAGCTCACCTAATTGTCGGCCAAGGAAGAGGGGAAGAAGGATAGATTGAGCACCGACCAAAGTAGAGGGAAGAAGGATAGGTGTCGGCCAAACCTTAGGAAGAAGAAGAAAGGTCCTCCTCCACTTGTTGCCACCCACCCCAATCACCAAAACCCTAGCCGTCCACTCCTAATCCTAACCTAATTAGGATTGCTTGCCGCCAAAGGGAAGCAAACCCTAATCCCATCCATCATCTTGCCGCCCAAGCCATAAGCCCCTTTATATAGAGTTTAGGCTTAATCCTTGTTTTAATCTCCACCATTAGTTCTAGGGATTTAATCTCAATCGTCGGATCTAAAGATTTAATCTCAACCGTCGGATCTAGAGATTTAATCTCTATCGTTGGATCTAGAGTTTTGTTTTCATCCATTGGATCTAAGCTTCATGAGGTTTTAATAGGCTACAATAGGGACCATGAGGAGGAGTTGGATCTTGGCCACCCAATGGATCAAACCCACATAAAGTCCGATCCATTAATGATTATCCATTCCACTAGAGGATTATCATTGATCTACCTCACCAACCCCCATAAGTTAATATGGGCTCCATATATTATATGTACATTTTCTCCCCGTGTTTAAGATCTCGAATGTACATCGATTAATTAATTTACTGACCATTAATTAATCAACATCTAACTCCATGAGTAGTACCACTCAACATTTTCATCATGTCGGACCAAGTCCACCTGCAGGGTTTACATGATGAACCTTATGAGCTCCTCAAGGGAACATCATCATCCTAATATATAGGACATGGTTTCCTCCTATAATCAATGGCACACCATATAAATAATATCATATCCCAACTTACTGAGCCTATCGATTTAATCTATAAATCTCGCCCATTGGTAAATCAAAGAAATGAATACTAAGTATATGTGCCCGTTATTATATCGAGATTAAGAGTATGTACAATATAATATCTGAGGTCCGATTCGATTATGTAGTCAGCAATAAATCGAATCACCTCTAAGTCGGTCCTGCTCAATACACACAAAGTGCACTAGTGTGATTCTATGGTCAAGACAAACTAATACCAAATCACACTACAACCATTCCAATGGTTTGTCCAAAGCCATCTCGGTTGTGAGCCTTTACTTATACTTTACAAGGAGCCGATAACATGATCTCCCGTGTGACACCACACACCATGTTATCAACAATGTTATGTATTAGACAATATACATAACCATAAATATGCAAACAATGATCATGTGATTCTTATTTCAAAATAAAGATGTTCATACAAAAGATAGACTTTTCAGTATATATCCCAATAGCCCTGGCGACAACTGCTCTGGCAGAAACCGCCCTGGCGAAAACCACCCTGGCAGAACTGCCCTGGCACATGACAGGCAAAACTACCCTGGCAAAAATCACTCTTGCAAAACCCGCCCGTAGAATCGCCTTACACGTGCAGCAAGCGAACTACTGGCGAGAACTACCGCGCCTGGAAAAAGAAACCTGAAAATTGTTTCGCGCACTGTCGCGACCGCTCGCAGCGCCTGGCGCGATTATCGGTCGATCGCTACTTGGTGCCGGTCGGGATGGACTCTTCGATTATTTTCGATAAAGTCGGATGTTTAGCCCATGTTTCAGCTAGGGTAAGGTTCCCTAACCACTCCTAACCCTAGGATATGCTTTGGGAAGCATTAGAATGGATGAAAATCCATTGAATGTAGATTAGGAGAGTTTTTTAGGGTTTGTATCAATTTTACGATGAGGAAAAGTTCAATGTTGAACTTTAGATCTTAATTTCGATGGTTTGTTCCTATTGGCTTAGGGACTTCCCAAGGACATTGTTGGTGCAATGGTCAAGGGGGAGAAAGCCTTTAAAGGGAGGTATCCATCAAGGGATGATGGATAGTATTTTTCCTCATGAAGGGGAAAATGAAATTAGGAGATACCCTATTTGGAAATTGGGAGAGTGTATAGGATTGTCTCACTTGAGTGATATGAGACTTATCACTAGGAAGATGGTAGGCATCCTAGGTATTTTTGGACTAAGGGGGAGATTGTAAGATCTCATTAGGACATGAGACATTGACCTCCTTGGAGAGAACCTTTTTGATGTATGTCAAAAAGGGAGAGAAAGTGAAATTACCAATTTGGGATAATTGGTAAGGGAATTTGAGTTAGTGTTCTAAATCAAAGGTATGTGTTTTTGTCAAACATCAAAAAGGGGGAGATCATTGGTGCAATCGGCCCAGGTCACGATTGACCAGACTCGAGTTTGACTCGAGCGACGTTTTGATGTTTGACATGGAAGTTTGACATCGATGTTTGACATTGATGTTTGATAATGTTTTGGGGAGATTGTTGGCACAATCGACCCGGGTCATGATTGACCGGACTCGATTTTGACTCGAGGGAGATTTTGATGGTTGACTAGAGTTGACCATGTCATGTAAAGTCCAAGTCTTGAGTACTTGGCATGTAAAGTCCAAGCATGGGTCTTGGCAAGGAAAAGTCCAAGCATGGGCCTTGGCATGGAAAGTCCAACATGGGTTGGCAAGGGAAAGTCCAAGCTTGAGTCTTGGCATTTGAGAAGTCCAAGGGGTTTGATATTGGCGACGTAAATTCCAAGCGGGAGTCTTGGCAGCATAAGTCCAATGGTTGGCGGCGTAAAGTCCAAGTGGAGTCTTGGCAGCGTAAGTCCATTGTGCCTTGGCGGTGTAGACACCGTTAGCATGACATAGCCGATGGAAGCACCTAAAGGCTAGCGTATGGATGAACAAGTCATGGATTACTTGGAGAGATCTGATAGGCGTGAGGCTGACGGAGGTGGCTAAAAGGCTTAGGTCTAGGCTACGGGTGGTCTAGCAAGTATGGGGGCACCATACTTGGGTTAAACCTCATGTTTGAAGTTAAAACCTCATGTTTGAGGTGTGCCAGTCAACTGGTATCATGTGGCAGTTGACTGGTGTGAGTCAACTAGGGTTTGACTGCGGGAAGTGTTCCAATAGTCGACTGCCAGAGGTGGGCAGTCGACTGTTGGCTCGAGCAGTCGACTGATCATGTGATTAGTCGACTGGTGCTCGAGAATTTGGGCACAGAATGGAGTCGAGACTCGACTGCGGGGGTTAGCAGTCGAGTGAAGACTCCATCAATCGACTGATGGGTATGATCAGTCGACTGATGATGGATCCATTAGATTTTTCCAGCATGGATCTAGCCGTTGTCTCACGACAACAGTGGCATCAGTCGACTGATGGTCACGAGCAGTCGACTGATCAGTGATTTCCAGCCTAGGTAGCAGCTTTAAAGGGAGCTCGTGGAGGAGAAAATCAATAGTGTTTCTTTAGTTATTTTGGAGCGAATTGCTGGTGTGATTCAGGGTCTCCAAGTGCAACTCAAGCAACTAAACAAGCAAGCAATCCAAAGACAATTGTAAAGTATTTTTTCTTTACTTGTAGTGTATTTTCTTATTGTAATTTCTTGTATTTATTTCTTGCTGTTGTAAGATCACTTGTACGAGATTTCTCCACCTCTGACTTGTGTCGAGAAGGAGTTATTGTGATTAGTAGTGCGTGTTTGCATTGCTAGGGATTTTAGAGCCCGATTCGTGGAGAAGGAACCATTCGGTTCCGAACCATGTTATATGATTGTGTAATTGTGTGCTTGTATTTGTTATTACTTTATTTCTGATGTGCTAACACAATTTGTAGAGAAGCACACAACAAATTCCATCGAGCATCGAAATGCGCTATTCACCCCCCCCCCTCTAGCGGTCACCGTTTCCCCTACAATCCGCGCATGTAGTTGGGTGGCGGTCTCGCGATCCTGCATCTTTAGATTGTATAGTTTATTTAAAAATAAATCCCTTTTACATACCTTAGCATCAGACGTTCCTTCGTGTAGCTCGATTAATTTGTTCCACAGGTCCTTTGCACTGATGAAGGGTCCGATGCAGTTGAGCTCCTCTTTGGACAGGTCGCACTGCAACATTTGAGTCACCTTTGCATCGACTTCGATTTGCTTCTTGGTTGCATTAGTCCACTTGTCGAAGTCCAAGGGCTCGCCTTGATCATTGGTGGGTAGAGCAAAGCCATTTTGGATGATTATCCAAAACTCGACTTGTGTTTTTAGAAAACACTCCATCTGACCTTTCCAATAATGGAAATCATCTCCGTTAAAGAATGAAGGTCGGGTGGTGTTGTACCCCTCAATGTGGGCCATTTGGAAGGAAAACCTTGCACACAAAATAAAAAAAACAAAAAAAAGTTTCCAAGACTTCGCCTTGGATTAATAATGTAGGAAATGAAAAGAAATAAAAGGAATAAACGAGAAATAACCAACTAAAATAAAAAAAATGAGCACTTACAACCTTCGATGTCCCCGAAAGTGTACTAAACGTTGGTTTTTTGGGGATGAATACAACTTGTTAAACCCTTATAAAAAGTGTAGATCTCTGAGAGAGCTTCGTTTTGGTAGGTAGCCCGTTTTGTAGGTCAACTTGTACGAAAAGTTATGCCCATTTTACCGTCGACTACTCCAAAAGTGAATACTTGCAAAACACAACCAAAAGAAGAGTAACAAGACTTCGTCTTGGATTAGTAGTGCGGGAGAAAATTTAAACGAATGAAAAAGGACTCGTAAAATTCAAAACAAATCTGTAAAAAGGCTAGATTGGTGGTTTCACCAAATCTTAGTACCCCCGGCTCTGATACCAATTGTTGGTGCCTATAAGATCAACATATCTCCACAATTGTATGATATTGTCCACTTTGGGCCTAAGCCCTCATGGTTTTATTTTTGGGCTTTACCCAAAAGATCTCATGCCAATGAAAATATCTTTTCATCTTATAAGCAAATGATCTTTTCCATGTCTTACCAATGTGGGACTTTGATTGTATCCTCAATACTCCAACAATCCCCCCCTCAAATGAAGGACCACATTGACCCCCCTCAAGCCTATCCGTCCTCGAAGGAGATCCTCTGCTTGATGTCTGATCCTCAACCCACCAGGACTTCCTACCAACTGTCTGGTCCTCCTGACCTAGCTGGACTTTCTGCCAATTGTCCAGCCCTTCTAGCCTAATTGGACTTCCTACCAGTTGTTCGGTCCTCCTGACACAACTGAACTTCCTGCCTAATGTCTGGTTCTCTTGATCCGGACATGGGAGCTCAACTTCCTTCATTTGAGGTTCATGGCTTGACATGGATCATGGCTCTGATACCAATTGTTGGATCGATTTGAGTGCTAGAGGGGGGTGAATAGCGCAAGACAATTCTTTTCGCTCGTTCGATAATATAAAGAGTTAAAGTAGCAGAAATATAAAGGAAACAAGTTGGTTTACTTGGTTCACAGCCTACTGGATACTAATCCAAGGCCCTAGTGGTCCGAGACCACGTACGGAGGACAATTCACTAAAACACTCCTCCTCGTTGGAGGTAGGAGTTGACGGTTACAAAAGCTCGAGAAAAATTGAGGTAGAGAGACACATTCCTCTCTCCTCGTTACGATAAAAAGCTCGATACAAGTAATCAAATACAATGTAAAAGAAGATGACAACTTAAAGGAATACCAACGACTAAGTGATTGAAGGATGGGCTCATGTCGTCAGCGTTTCGGTAGCGCTTCGTCGTCGTAGAGTTGTCAGAAAGTTGCGGCATTGTGGAAGCACTTTGTGTTGGGATGTATACTGAAAAGTCTATCTTTTGTATGAACATCTTTATTTTGAAATAAGAATCACATGATCATTGTTTGCATATTTTTATAGTTATGCATATTGTCTAATACATTACATTGTAGATAACATGGTATGTGGTGTCACACGGGAGATCATGTTATCGGCTCCTTGTAAAGTATAAGTAAAGGCTCACAACCGAGATGGCTTTGGACAAACCATTGGAATGGTTGTAGTGTGATTTGGTATTGGTTTGTCTTGACCATAGAATCACACTAGTGTACTTTGTGTGTATTGAGCAGGACCGACTTAGAGGTGATTCGATTTATTGCTGACTACATAATCGAATCGGACCTTAGATATTATATTGTACATGCTCTTAATCCCGATATAATAATGGGCACATATACTTAATATTCATTTCTTTGATTTACCAATGGGCGAGATTTATAGATTAAATCGATAGGCTCGGTAAGTTGGGAAATGATATTATTTATATGGTGTGCCATTGATTATAGGAGGAAACCGTGTCCTATATATTAGGATGATGATGTCCCCTTGAGGAGCTCATAAGGTTCATCATGTAAACCCTGCAGGTGGACTTGGTCCGGCATGATGAAAAGGTTAAGTGGTACTACTCATGGAGTTAGATGTTGATTAATTAATTGTCAGTAAATTAATTAATCGATGGACATTCGAGATCTTAAACACGGGGAGAAAATGTACATATAATATATGGAGCCCATATTATCTTATTGGGGTTGGTGAGGTAGATCAATGATAATCCTTTAGTGGATTGGATTATCATTAATGGATCGGACTTTATGTGGGCTTGATCCATGGGTGGCCAAGATCCAACTCCTCCTCATGGTCACTATTATAGCCTATTAACACCTCATGAAGCTTAGATCCAATGGATAGAAACAAATCTCTAGATCCAAAGGTAGAGATTAAATCTCTAAGATCCGACGGTTGAGATTAAATCTCTAGATCCGACGGTTGAGATTAAATCTCTAGATCCGACGGTTGAGATTAAACCAAAGCTTATCCCTAAACTCTATAAAAGGAGGCTTAGAGTTGGCATGGAGAATTAATTGAGAGGAGCTAGGGTTTTGGAGTTGGCGGCAAGAAGCAAGGGTTAGGGTTTGGAGCATTGGCGGCACCAAATAAGGAAACAACTTCCTTATCTTCTTCTTCCTCAAGCCAATACCATTGAAGCCCTTCCATTTTGGCCGCATCCAAACTCCCTCTTCTCCTTCTCCTTGGCTGGTGGAAACAAGATTTAGGGCTTTCCCTTGGTGCCTTGGTCGATTTCCACCTTAATCTCTTCTTCCTTCTTGACCCGCGGCAAGCTCCAACATTGGATGTTGGTGGTTGGTTGAAAGAAGGAAAGGAGCTTTTTTTCTATTCTTCCTCTTGCTCGGAATGAGCAAGGAAGGAAGATTGGCGATCTAGGAGCTTCAACTTTTGGTAGATCGTCTCCCACACGACGTCCGAAAGGAGGAAGGTCATACATTAGAAGATCGAGAGGTATATCGATTCTCTATTCTCTTTTGTAACATGTTTGTTTTTGTTTTTCAATTATGAGCATGATATATTTTGTTTGTGGCTAAATAATACTTGGATCCCAAACATAAACACAAAAGCCAGCATTCCGTACATCATCTATTCCGCGGTTATTCGTAGAATGGGGGTTGGTTGCTTGAACAACAAGTTTGTTCAAGTGACCACTCTAAATGAATAGCACGACGATGACAAGGTTGCTTGGGTGTTCCCTTTTGTCTAGGATTAAATTTTTAATCTAGGGACATTGATGGGATCGCCATGAACAAGCGACCGAGTTGAAGTGGGAAGCAAAGTT